>CM040238.1:50533480-51144140 GCA_022545495.1 Chrysanthemum lavandulifolium | reverse complement strand
AATTGAGCGTTATCAATCTCGTGATGCATCTTGTTTGATGAGACACGAGATCGAGCTAAATAAGTGTTACTATATAGCTGTATAGATTTGATGATTTTGCCCGAGGATGGGAATTCTCTTGAGGATACTTTGGGAACTATTAGCGACCAAACGTCATCGTGACTTTAGCACCTAAAGGAATTTACTATACACCAAGTGCGACTCTCCATAGATACCTACCCTAAATTTCTCCTCCACCGTTTAGAATCGGATGATAGACTGGCTACCTATTTAAGTAACATCAAACGCCGAGACATGTATGCTTGGTGGTATGTACACGTGTGAAATGAGGCAATTATAATTATGGTGGCCAACATAATTATAAATCGTCACAACCACGTGGACATACGCGACTATCAAGATACGTAGATCGATGCAAGGGCACACCTTAGGAACCAATTTGTGGCGTGGTATTATGTTGGAGGACGTTAAGTATAGACATTGGGAATTCAACGGTTCTTTCCTTGCGAGATCATGGCACCAAAGAGGGTAACACGCAAGGCCGAGCCGAGGTGCGGCGCGCAAAGGGTGGAAGGACGGTGAGCATGGAGGTAGAGAAGACGGTCATGAAATGGGTAACAATGACAACAATGTTGGGCGGAAACCACGATTTTGCCGCCATCATCGCTCAACAACTTCAAATCTTGCTTCCCACTATTGTCACACAAGTTGAAACCATATGAATAACTCGGAACCGCGAGAACGGAATGGCGACACCAACAATGTAGTTGAAAAGTAACAACAACAACAACACCAACAACAACAACAACAACGTAATTGGATGCACATATAAGGAATTTTCGGCATGCAAACCAAAGGAGTTTGATGGTATAGGAGGTGCTTTGGCGTATACTCGATGGGTAGAGAAGACAGAGTCGATGATCGACATCGTGAATTGTGCCACATCGAGGGTAAATGTATGTTGCTTGCTTGCTATCGGAAGGCATTGACATGGTGGAACACACAGCTACGAGCTAGGAAGCGGAAAGCGACTGGTATGACATGGGACCAATTTAAGCGTTATTGAAAGAGGAGTATCTTGCCGGACAATGAAATGCGAACCGGAAGATGAATTTTATCACCACTCCATGATAGGGGCTGGTCACGCAGCCTACAGCACCGATTTCATGAGTTAGCCGGACTAGTTCCTCATCTAGTTACCCCGAGTCCAAGAGAATCTCGAGGTACATATATGGTCTTGTCCCCGAAATCCGTGGGCTGGAAACGATCGAGCCGTCTACAATACAAAGTGCAATCGAGGCGGTGAACCCCAATGCAGGGCGAGATGGTTAGAAATGGTACTTTGAAGAGCAAAGTGATAAGAGGAAGGAAGCAAGTGGGTGAATAAGCGAGATAGACGCGTGGTAGCAGATAAACAAAAGGACAAGAGTTTTTGTGGCAACTGTATCGAACAAAGAGAGTATGCGGTACACATCCCAAATGTGCTAAATGTGCTTATCATCACCCAAAGTCCAAGCCCCGCCGCTTATGTACAATTTGCAATCGATCGCGCCATTTTTCAAGCCGGTGTAGAGGCGTGCAAGACCGATAACAACGATTAACACAGGCAACATGAGGAATAACCAAAGGACTTGCTTGAGTGCAACAGCCGAATCACTACCGGAATAATTGTCCTCGTTGAATAAGCCACCGATGCAAGCTCATCTAGCTATGGCAATCAAGGAAATAACCCAAACCTCAGACTCAATCTCACCCACCCGAGCTCGAGCATTCTATTTAGGAACTGAGGCAGCCCGCAATGCGTAACTGGTACATTTTCCCTAGACCATTAAGTGATTCACCATATTATTCAGATTCAGTGAGCCTCATTAGACTAGACGCGTAAGTTTTGGCATAAGCGCTTTGACCATGCACCCTGATTTCGCGAAACCTAAGGGTAGACCTTTAAGTATCATCGATTGAATCACGAGGACGTGATTCCTCTGACATGGGAACAATGTCACAATTCTCAATTTCCGGTCATTTCTCAAACTCAATATTCATCATATTAGTTCATGCATGGTTTTGCATTTTACATTAAACGTTTATTTTCTTATTAAATAAACACTATCGCGTAATCATTTATTTTGAACATTTGATCCGACACTTCCAAAAATAATCCTAATATATTTTTATACTCATTTTAAGACTATAAAAATTATATTATTAGTTTACCCGATGTTTTCAATTTATTTTGTATATAAATTGTTATGTATAAATATTACTTACGGGTTTAGAATACTACACAAAAATTATTATTTCACTAAATTTTGTAAGAAATGCATTTTATAATTTTTATGACATCGATATATTATATTTTGTAGATTAAAATTTATTTTTACTAACGCTACCCTAAATACTTAATTATTCACACAAACTACCTAATATAACTACATTTAAATGTCATTGTCATGCAAAATTCACTACTCTTTCATTCTATTTCTATATGTCGACACAAGGAGGGATGACTCAACCATTATGTATACAAATATCTAACTATACTTTACTTATATTATTTTTAAACTTTACAAACTACACCTACATGACACTATCCTAAGGTGAAATTCACAAAACACTCTCTCCATTTTCAACTCTAAAAACCGGCCACCATAAGAACAAGAAGAAGTCTTCATCATTTTTCAAGATCAAAATATATTCAAGATCCATTAAAGTGCTAGTTAAGGTTTAGGATTAAAACCTTGAAGTTTAGCTAAGCTTTCCATCACTAATTTATCATAATCATTCAAGTAAGCATCTCATATTCATTTTCATCTTTCATACTCATGTTTTCATATTATCATGTTTGAGTAAAACATACAAGTTATATGATGTCTATACTGTTGGTGGTTATTCATCCCAATGTGGTGTAGATAATCAACTTCGCTGTAAACGATCAACTATTTCAGCAGTAAACAAACAATGGTCGTGAAGAATGATACCACCGGTGGTTACCTGATATCACTGAATCGCAGGATCACTTTCCAAAGTAAACTATTCGATCCCTAATGCCGGGTATCACGAATATCTACTGGGATAAGACCAAATGCGCTAGAGAATTAGGCACAATTCTTTAACCCTTTCGCTAATAAGTGTTTTCGTTTCTCAGTGTCTTTCATGCATGTTCGGATCTCCTATTTATAGGAGGTTACTTGACCGCTCCAATGGAATTATGAGTATTAATCGCCCATTAATAGCCTCATAATTATCCCCATTATAGCCGTTAGTGGTTACATGACCAATTAAACGTGGTCATAATGATGCGATTGTAATCGCCATTTATCAATGCTTATATCAAGATTTCATAGTGCTTTTGGTTACATCGCTTCATGGAAACGCCATCGCTTCAAGATAAACACAACTTCGGTGAGATACCACTAAAGTGAAACACCGATCCTATTTGAATATCGCTTAGTGGAAACACCGATAATCAAGAGTTAACACACAAAGACTTTCACCAAGCACTACCAATACATACCACTATTAGAGTCGGTGTTCATGGACCCATGGGTGTACACCGCACCTCCTAACCCATTACAAGGTGTGAACCATCTCACAAGTGCACTAAATTTTCCAACAATCCTCCCAAATTTAGTTCACTCCCTTTGCATGTAAAATAAACATCAAGCAAAACATGTGCATAAACGAAAAATGTCCGAGGATTGAATTTCCATCTTAGTAATTACATCGCTTAAATATTCGAGAATCGGGGGTGTTCTAAGAATTGAACCCTTCAACCCATTTGAATACCAAGATAACTACACACAAGTTTTCAAACACTTAAAAGCTCCCGACACTATACAAGCCATGTGTCCATATCCAAATTCATAAATGTTGTAAAGCTAAAGTCCAAAAGCTTCCTGAGCGGCAAAACTTCAACATTTACATAGGTGGTTCCTCTTTATTCATGCTCGCCAAGCACTTTTTCAAAGATAAGTTAACCATTAAGAAGTAAAGACTTCATCCTCCTTTCAAGAAGTTCCGAGCACAACCTTGGGATGTAAAATAAACATGTGCTCCAGCCCATCAATGTTCGCCTTTCCACATTGAACTCGGCTCCTAAGTTTCCTGTGAGGAGTGGGTGTGCTAGCATTCGATGACTAAGCTGGACTTAAACCCATCCCTTTAGCAGACTTTATAACCAAGTCTCTAGCCGACCCTTCATCAAGTGATCAACTAAGTTCGCTGAGATCTCACAAACTCTATAGATACCACCCCATTCATGATAAGCTCACGAATCATGCTATGCCTAACACCCAAGTGTCTAGACTTACTATTGTACATCGGCTATAAGCCTTAGCCAATGTAGCCGCACTATCACACCGGGATGTAAATAGGTGCTATAGGTTTGAGCCACAATGGAATCTCGAGAAGCAAGTTTTTCAACCATTCAACTTTACCAAAGAAATGCCAGAGCCACAAATTCAGATTCCATTGTTGAACTGGTGATGCAAGTTTGCTTCGATGCCCAAGAAATTGCACCTCCACCAAGTAGGAATACCCACCACCGGTAGACTAATTGTCTTCAGTTATCGATCCAACTTGCATCGTTGTAACCTTCCAACATCGATGGGTAACCCAAGATATGAGAGACTATAATCCATAGTTCTCTTCAAATACTTCAGCACCATTTGAACTTCTTGCAAGTGATGAGCACTAGGATTACTAGTATACCGCTTCAATTTTCCCAATCGCAAAACCAATGTCGTCTTGTACAAGTCATGGCATACATCAGCGACCAATTACCTAGAATACTCAAGTCGAGATACACCTTGCCATGATTAGGCATCGCCTTCTCACAAGTATCCATAGGAGTACTCACTGGAGTACAATCAAAGTAATTGAATTTCCTCGATCTTCTCAATATAATGAGACCGAGATAGAAATTCTTTTACTTTCATGTTTAATCCTAATACCAAGGATAACATCGGCCTCCCCATGTCCTTCATGGAGAACCTTGATGACAAAATTCCTTTGTCGTCAACTCGATTTTGGTCGCCGCGAGGATCAACATGTCATCAACATATAGACAAATGATGACCTTTACCAGATTCATCAAATTTGCTATATACACATTTGTCGACCTTGGTTAAGAACATAACCACTAGACAAAACCACTTCATCAAATTTTGATGCTATTGCTTAGGTGCTCGCTTTAGTCTATAAAGAGACTTAATCGGTTTACACACCTTGTTTTCATTTCCGTGCAAGATGAAGCCCCGAGGTTGGTTCATATAAACCTCCTCTTCCAATTCACCATTCAAGAAAGTCGTTTCACATCCATCCGATGAATAATCGATTGTGAATGATGCCATAGCAATCAAGCAGCCTTATGGCATCGACACGAGCCACGTGGGCATAAGTATCAAAATAGTCTATCCTCGACTTTTGTTTAAAGCCCCGAATAACTAATCTAGCCTTGAACTTTTCAATAGTTCCATCTACCTTCATTTTCCTTTTGAAAATCCATTTGCAACCCGTAGGTTTGCAACCGGTGGTAGATCAACCAACACCCAAGTGTTGTTGCCCATGATGGAATCCATCTCATCATTGATTGCTTCTTTCCGTAAAGCAATATCCTCGCGACTTCATTGCTTCTTCAAATGTTTTGGGGTCATCCTCAACAATGAAGCTAATATGAGTATTGGTCCGAGACCTCATCCCTGCACCTTCAACTAAGTATAGTTGAAACTCGTGTCCAAATGACTATGGAGTCCCGACCCTTTTGCTTTTCCCGAGCACATGTTCAGTCTTGTCAACCACAACCTCATCGTGACCACCGATGGTTCATCATCGAGAACCTCGATACACCAGTTGTCATGAGTTCCATTAGGAATCCTCCGATTTGGTCTAGTGGACTGATGTGAATCTATTCTCATCAAAAGTTGCATCCCTTGATTCGATTATAGAGTTAATTGAAACATGTTCATTAGGTTCAATAACATAGAACCTAAAAGCCTTGGAATGCTCAAGATATCCAACAAAGATGCAACAATGCCTCTTTCACCCAAAGTCTTTTGCTTGATCGTGGAGTCTTACAATGTTCTACAACCCTAGACCCCGAGATAGTTCACTTGGGTTTCCTTTTAGTCCAGAGTTCATAAGGGTAACCTTGTTCCTTTTGTTGGGAACCCTATTTAATAAATAGCAAGTCATAATATAGCTTCACCCTGTAACCCTCGACTGGGTCCGAATAGGACAACATGGAATTAACCATCTCCTTCAAAGACCGTTTTTCCTTTCGTAAATGCCATTTTGCCGAGGAATATGTAAGGCGATCGCTTCATGGATTATTCCAACAGATCGAAAATACAGAGTATCCATGTACTCACCTCCCCGTCAATCCTTAATCTTTGATCAAACACCCGAGTTGTAATTCAACTTCGCTTTAAACACTTTGAATTTATCTAATGCTTCATCCTTGGTATGTAAATAAATAGACATAACAAAATCTAGAAGCATCATCAATAAATGTCACAAAGTACTTCTTATTTCCCAAAGAACGAGTGGCATGCAAATCATTGTGTCATCGTGTACAAGCTCCGTGAGCTTAGTCTCACGACTCAACACCCGAAGTGGTTTCTTGTAATCTTGGTCAACATGCAAGTTTTACACTTTTCGTTGTCCATGTCAAAGGTCGGATCAACCCATCCTTAGACATATCTTGCAACCTTTATAATGTACATGACCAAGTCTTGCATGCCGTGAGGATAGAATTAGTCCGATCAAAAGTAGACACAAAAGTCGAAATAACATTGTCATGGTAATGATATACTATCGGTGGAAACATTAAGCCCGAACATTTGATTACATAAATAACCAAAACCAATAAAACACCATGCTTAGAAAGCACAAATTTATCGACTCAATAACTTGTTTATAACCATAATTATTCAAAATACTACTTGAAACCAAGTTCTTCCCGATATCGTGAACATGAATAACATCAAACAAAGTTACAATCTTTCCTGAACTAAACATAAGATCTACACAACCACACCATGCACCAAGGTCGCTGACTCATTTCCCATGTAAGAATAGAACCATCATTCAAAGGACTCATAAGTCTTGAACCAGCTTTCTATCTTTACACACATGAACTTTTGCTCCGTGAGTCAACCCACCACGCAACATCATCATCCTCAAGACATAAAAGATTCAGACATATGTAACATAATAAACCAAAAGACTTATTAAACATATTTCGACCTTTCAAGTGAGTTGGTCAACCACCACCCTAAACCATTAGTGCCGATCCATTGGTTTTACCACCAATTTTAACACCCTTGCGTCCCTTTTAATGTGACCATTCTTACACATTTCCAACAAGTAGGTGTTGCCTTCTTGTTAGGATATGCCCTGTTGTCATGATATCATGCGTTTGCCTTTGTTGTCATTGTACACTGGTGGAGTTGTTATGCTCCACCATATTGACAATGATGGTCCAAAGAAGATTGCCACTTTGGCTTGTCATTATCCCGCACTTGAGAGATTCCTCAATGCGCAGATGACCGCCTAACTCAACTAGAGTTAACTCCTCCTTCTTATGTTTCAAGGTATGCTTGAAATCTTTCCAAGAAGGAGGAGTTTGTCAACAACACAAGAGACCTAAAATAGCCTCATCCATGTGCATATTGTGTTGTGTAAACCTTCCAAGTATTCCAAGAAGTTCATTGTATTGTTCCATGACTGGTCTTGAATCACCATTTTGTAATTTCAAATTACTAACAAGGAACTTTACTTGATGCATCCTCGACCATATATTTCGCATCCAAGGAATCCCACAGCTCTTTGGAAGATTCGTAGTTCGATAAATATCAAACAGAGAATCGTATATACCATCTGTAATAAGACCTCTCTGATATGTAGTCATCATTCTCCCACTTGCTCCTCCTCCGATCCGCCCACAAGAGCATCATCCCCACCATCATCGTGAATTGAGTAGTCAAAGACATAGACCACACTCATGCTCGACAAGAAGAAGTGCATCTTCTTCGCCACCTCCTAAAGTCCACCCTTTAAACTTGTCCAAATTTTGCAAAGTTTGAAGCCATATGTTTCATAGCGGAAGCTGCCATTGATTATCACTAAATAGTTTACTTTGATTGTTGGTGGTTATTCGTCGCAGTAATTGGTGTAGATAATCAACTCAAAGAACGATCAACTGCTTCAAAGTAAACAAACAATGGTCGTGATAGAATGATACCACCAGTGGTTACCGATATCACTTGAATCGTGTGATCACTTTCCAAAGTAAACTATTCACCCTAATGCCCGGGTATCACGAATATCTACTGGGATAAGACCAAATGCGCTAGAGAATTAGGCACAATTCTTTAACCCTTTCGCTAATAAGTGTTTTCGTTTCGTGTGTCTTCATGCATGTTCGGATCTCCTATTTATAGGAGGTTACTCTTGACCGCTCCAATGGAATTATGAGTATTAATCGCCCATTAATAGCCTCATAATTATCCCCATTATAGTAGTTAGTGGTTACATGACCAATTAAACGTGGTCATAATGATGCGCTTGTAATCGCCATTTATCAAGACTTATATCAAGATTTCATAGTGCTTTCGGTGGTTACATCGCTTAGTATAAACACAACTTCAGTGAGATACCACTTGGTGGAAACACCACTCAAAGGGAAACACCGATCCCGCCGAATATTGCTTCAATGGAAACACCGATAATCGATGTTAACCACAACATATACCACTTAAATTGTTTATAAACTATATAAATTTATATATGTTATCCTATAATTATCCCTTGAAACATATCATCTTTGATGATGTCTAGAACCCATGACACCTTAAGAAGGTGTATGGTAGGATTTGAATAGCTTTGAGTTGTTTTGAATTGGTTAGAATATGTTTTATGCGCGAAAAACTCATTTCGACAACTATTATTATGGTCTGTCCATATTTTGAAAATCTGGAAATCTCGACAGTAGATAAAAATTTTGGGCTAGATATTTGGAAAATATACTTTAAAACGAAAACGTGGCCGCTTGAACGGATTAAAACGGAGCTATACTTGAAGAAGTTATGAATTTTTCAAGTTTTAATAAAACTATAAATTCTAAAAATTTCAAAGATGTTACGATATTTTGTACGAGTCAAAATGAAGATTAGGCGTTGTAAATTATTTCGACTTATCAAAAATATATTAGTATACTTTGATATGGGTTAAGGACATATAAAACGAGAAAACGGACTTGTAACGATAAAATTATACACGCCACAAAGCGTTTGTAATTTTATTATATAAGAAAACTATATTATTTCTAATAGACAAGTATTACGGCAAAACTAGAGACCATGTTGAAGGTTGTTTTAACATTGATGTAGAACTTTTATAACTAGATGTCTTCTAGTATAAGTGAGTTCGCTTAGCCTATTTTCTAAAATGTCCAACCGTTCGTCAAGCGGAGTTATAACGAATAAAATACTGGTCACTTAAACTTGGCGAAACCACCCTTTAAACCATATTTTGGACACAAGTACCATACTTAACCTATATTTTACTCTATGATCGAGACCTCTAGGATGAAAACTTAAATACTAAAACTTTGAGATAATGATACAAGCTTTCCAAAACCGCTGAGTTCGCTTTTTAACACCGATGTGCACCATTTTTGACTATCGTAGGAGGTTGTTTCAACGTAAATACTTGTAAAGTATTTTATAATACGACGGATGTCATAAACATATATTTTGACGATAAACATTATTTCCAAAATGTACAAGTGGTATGGATATCATATGAGTTTGCATGCACGACAATGTTTCATGATTTATATTAGAGCATATCATTTATTTTAGGTCGCGGATAGTTTCCGAGCCTCATTTTCGTGCACTTCATTTTGTTAGCATATCAATCATACCAAGTGAGTTCATACCCGCTTTTACTCGCTTAAATTCTTATAAACTATTTCGGGGTAGATACATGCTTATTTATCAAAACATTTAAACTCTTTTGCCAAACAACATTACTTATACTTTAGACTTGGTGCGTGAAGTGACTAGACTTAAACAAACATCCCAATATTTATATGTTGGAAGGCCATTTATTTGGATCACCAACGCGAGTTGTTCGAGGAACATCCAATATTTATATGTTCGAAGGCCATTTATATGGATACAACCCAACGTGAGTCGTTGAGGAACATCCCAACACGAGTTGTTGGAAGACCCTTAATGGTGATATTTATACTTTAACTACCTTAATGCGCATATTCATGATTGTCATTCTATTTTAGGCAATGGGTCGTGAACACAAAAGGCAAGTTTTGTATGGGCGAACTTGAACCGGGTGGATTTACAATGCCTTTCATTGTGAACATTTCTCAAAGTATTTCGTGATCATTTTATTACAAACTTATGAACTCACCAACCTTTATGTTGACACTTTTAGCATGTTTATCTCGTGTCGTGGGTGATAGCATTTCATGGAGCTTTTGGGTCACATGGCATACATTGGAGTCTTGTGCTTTTAACAATTACCATTCGACATGTTGTGTAAACCTTTATGTATTATCAAACTTTGGAATTTCTTGTTTTGTAAACTTTAACTTATTTAATCGAATGGTAGACTTTTCAAAACGTCTCATTGTAGAGGTCGTTTTCTTTATCCATACTTTGTGCTATGACGTCATACCCCAATGACACTATCGTTCCGCTGCGATATTTTGGGGGTGTGACAGAACTTGATATTAAAAGTGATAACGAAATTGAATGAGTTTAATAGACTTACAAACTGTTGGTACTTGATCAAAAGGAGACACGCCAAATGGGACTTTAAAACTTTCCGAGTCTTCCTAGCTTTGAACTTAAGCTTCTATTCCTATCTCCAAGGCTGTGTAGCGAATGTGGGAGTACGAGAGTGTGTTGTAGGCTAACAAGTGAGTGATGGAGTGAAACGAAGGAGTGGGGCGATGAGCAGGCAAAGGGGTTAGGGACTTCGTGAGGTGTCTACTGGGAGTTGTAAGAGTCCTTGTGGTTTGTAAGAAAAATTGCTATATGTTTCATTTTCAAGCCATGTGATTCGAATGGTTATGAGGAAAACACCATGTGTTCGATTTCATAGCCATAAGGTTTAAGTTTGGTTCAAGTGGTTTGAAATGAGGCTAAGTGTCGTAATTTTTGGCCAAATGAAGAAGAAGAGGAGTTGATGTGGCTTAATTATGTTCTTATATATCATAATTATAGTTTAGTTAAATTAGAAATAAGTTAAGGTTAGTTTAGCTTAAGTAAATAACATATTTAATATACATGCATAAGATAGATGTACCACAAGCATTGGAGAGTTGTACCTTAGACTTGTAAATTATAAAAAAATCAAATTTAAATTCTTGTGCATTATAGGGTTGTACCTTGTGCTTAAAAATAGGTACATTGAGGTTTATAATATGATTTATATAAGTATTAAGCTTGTATGCATTAAAGACTTGTACATGTGCTTGAAAGACTTGTACATTAGTATTTTGAAAATATATCATGCACATAAAGTCATAGAGTTGTATATTAGGCTTGTAACGAAATTAAAGTATAGCTAGGTTCCGTGCTTTAATGACTTGTACTCTAGGTATAAAATGTTGTACTTTACTATTTATGAAAAATCGTAGTTATAATAAATTAGGGTTTCATGTAAACTCAAATAAATGGTTAACGCTTAACTTGAAAGTTTAATAATTGCACGTTAACGTAATAACGTTAAGTGGTAAATAAAAGTTAAAACTTTTATACTTGACGTATAAGGAATGAACTTAAGACATTGTGATATTGGTGTGTACATTTATTAAGAATGTGAGTTACGTCATATTAGTTAGTTGTTGTGATTAGATAAGCATATAACGTTTTAAAAAAAATAGACGTGAAAAATGGATAAGTATTCTTTATGTAGGACCTTACTTTTATCAACCTTATCACAAACCCAACACTTATAACACGTTAAACACAAACTGATGATATGCGTAAAGAAGAAAGAATAAGAACGTGGTGACTTGAATGATAGATCGTGTATGTATTTAGAGAGATAAGGGAAAGAAGATGAAAACAATAAGTTGTATATTGCTTCAAGGAAAACACACACACACTTCAGCACACCCCTCAAATGACCATTCGAGGGTATTTATAATTGGAATACATGATGCCCTAAAAGGCTTTCTATGGGCTTGACATGGGTTGGATTGGATATAAGGCAAGTTTAACTAAACTAATACCCATTTAGCTTAGTCCAATCCACGAGCCCGCTGACTATTCTAGCACGATATCTAACACACGCTGCAAAGTTCCTAAACATGAATGACCATCACTTCTAATAAAACTATTATACAATAATCTCCCCTAAGGGTGGTCATTCAAAATATGCTCCACTTGATTTGGTCTTTACTTTTCTTGAGCTTGAACTTTGTGCGTAGATAAAGAATAGTCTTAATTCTTTGTTCCTTCATGCTTTGTGATCAATTAATGTGGTTGTCTGCCGTTGTCAACTTCGTTGGTTAGGTGTCTCCACGTCTTTCTCCATCATGCTCACACTTCTATTTGTCTTTTGGTTACCAATGATGTAGTTCTCGAGTCTTTATACTTTGTAGACTCTTTGACATTGACGAAGAATCATCTTTGACTTTGTGTTACCTTAGATTTTGATGAGAACTTTCATGTGTTGTTGGTATGAGCATGTGGAAAATCTGCACGATCAATCCGCTCTCGAGCTTCCATAAGAAGACAACATAAAAACAAAGTTAGTAATAAGCGGATTCCGCACTTACAAGTTTGAATTTCGAGGTGTTAATGAGATAGTGTGAAAACACGCCTCTAATTCTCACAAAGGCCATTCCGAACCGAGTCCCACAGTGAGATAACGCGATGTACCGAAATACACCTCTAGCTCAGATGAGTCGAGGTACACCAAGCATCACCCCACGATCGTAGACCGCTTGAGACACACCAAGCGTAATCCACGGGAGTTACCGAAGTGACCCACCGTCTGGCCGCTTGATGTTGACCCCGGCAGGAGTTTCCATTCAATCACCGAGGATCACAATTGTGAAACCTCTCATAAATGTTCGGCAGATTGCTAAGATCCGCGAGGACTCTATAATATATCACTTGTGCCCTTAATGATGAGCAATGAAGCGATGTCATGTCAAGTGTTCCTATGAGATCTTTTGATGAATCTCGTGGCTCTAGACTCAATTAGTGCATTTTGGTTTCCGAGCGGAGACTAGGAAGAGGGTCTCCTTCTTCAATATCAACAATCTCTAAGAGAAAGTCGATAGATTATGTAGGTTCCCAGCGAGAATGAAACAAATCTTTTGAGAGGAATTGAGTGGCTAGAAGGTTTAGTGCGGTCGCCACCGGGTCCATGACGTCTTTGTCTTCAATACCAAGTGTCATCTAGTGACAACCAAGAGTATATGAATTGAACCCGGTTTACGCCCTAAGGTTGAATACGGAGGGCTATTTTTTTCACCCTTTTCATTACATTTTTGATTCTTCAACCCCTTCTTCTCCTTTCTCACATTACTCCTTTTTCAATCATACCTAAGGACTCTAGATCTAAACTATTTGTGATGTCCTTGGGTAGATCCCTCCGCCTCTGACGGATCATAGGACTAATATTCTTATCCTTAGTCACCTTATAACTCCATGATCATCCTATTGTTGCTATAAAACCATTTTCTTGAAAATCTCTCGAGTGTTTATGATAGAAAACATGTTTGAAACACTCTGTGAGTTTTATATTTTAGAAACACTCCCCTTCACATGTGCTTATAAGTTTTGATGAACTGCACATAGTAGGGTAGTTTGCACTTTTGAATTGATCGACTTTAAATGAACTAGACCGATTCGAGACACGCTTACATCACTAGAGAACTAGCTTGAAATTATTACCCGCCCTGGTCAAGTCCATAGAAAGTTTCTAAATGGTACATTTCCCGACTTTGATTACTCGTCAATTCATTGGTTTCAATCGAGTCGAGCTCTTTTGAGATTCAAACAACGATCATTAAACATTTTGATCATGTTTTAACTATGTTTCTCCCCCAAAAATAGCATATCCATGATGTTTTTGAAATAAAATGATTAAAAGATATGTTTTTCGAAAGCATTCGGAGAGAAACCGATTTAGCATGAATTTTGGAACAATTTTGTTTAATACTCCCCTTAACGAAAGCATATTTTCATACGTAAAATTTAGAATCAATTAAGGGTTTATAGGGAGTTATCTTGGTACCAAATGTATGAGATTTTGAAAAATCTTTTTGAAAACTTTCGAATCAATGGTACGCAAGATGAGAAAGATTTAAAAATCTTTTGAAGATATTGAAGAAGAATTATCTTCATTTATTTTAGGATAAGTGCTCGATATTTATGAAAATCAATTTTGCGTAGCACTTTCCTTTCTTTAAAGATCGGGTTGTAAGCGCAAATACTTACAAGCCATTATGTTTTTAGGAATAGTGCTTGAAAAAGATTTAAAATCCTTTGTTTTGGTTAAGCACTTTCCTTTATTTGAAGCGCGGGTCCTGAACTGATGTGTCTAGAAGCCATACAAGTGGAAATTTACCGGTGGTTACACCAAATACATGGCAAATTGACGGCTGTTGGTATTGATGGTAACAATAGTATTTACCCTCTTACATATGTTGTTGTTGAGGCCGAATGTAAGAGTTCTTGGTTATAGTTCCTACAAAATCCAGGTGATGACCTCGATTTACAACAAAACTATAACTACACTTTCATTTCAGATAGACAAAAAGTAGAATCAAATCCATTAACACTGATTATATCAAATTCATTACACATAAGCAATGTTTTAATCCACTATGTATTTGTTTTAATCCATTATGTCTTACTTGTAACAGGGTATTCTACCAACTATCCAACAACTTTTTCCTTCTGCTGAACATAGATAATGTGCTAGACACATCTATGACAACATGAAGTGAATTTTCAAATGAAGGATTTACAAGGATTAAATGTGGAAGTGTGCAACAACAACCACTATGGCTCAGTTTCAACTAGGTGGAGTATCTGAAAGCTTTTGACCCTAAAGCTTATGAGTAGTTACAAAAGATACCAGCAAACTCATGGTCAAGTTTTTTTTTTTTTCTTTTTTTTTCTTCATATTTGTGCTTTAAGTGTATATATAGTGGACATAAACTTATCCTTAATCATTAATAAAAGTGTTAATTGCAAAAATTGTCCCTAAGGTTTGTTGAAATTGCAGATTTCATCCTAAAAGTTTAAAAGTGCATGGATCGTCCTAAAATCAAACTATTTTGCAAATTTTGGTCCTGGAATCGACTCAGCTAGCTCTCTTATTTTAATATATAAAACTAAGGGCAAATGGTATTTTCACGTGGTCCCCCTAATCCATCTGCATCATCATTAAAATGCTCATAATCCATTCCTAAACCATCTCGCACCATCATCTAAATGCTCATTATCCACTCCTAAACCTTCTAAACCATTATTAACATCCTCATTATCTTGTCGAAACCACTCTATAGCTAATCTCTTTCTACAATTAGGCAACTCAATGGACTTCCCCTTTTTATGTGTTTTACTATCCAGGCTTGTATCAACATGTCCTTCATCTAAATCAACTACTTCAACATTCTCAGGCAACTCACTAATTTGGGCAGACTCTTTGAATTTAGGCATGTAATAACTCTCAACTGTAGTCGCACCATGTTCAATAAAAACATAAATTACCTTATTATCTTTAACATATTGGGCAAAGTTAATAACATCATCATCACTTGCCAAAGCCCTTAATCCCCATTCTAGTGTCTTATCAGGTATCCTAAAGTGATAGAACATGATATCCATTGGATTATACTTTAACATTGTAACTATGAAATGTATGACATCAACATTAAAGGACTCTATATCCAATAAGTCTACGTATTGGACCTTAAACATCCACAATGAAAGACCTTAATTGAGAACACTTCTGGATGATCAGCTTTTTCATAAGAAAAAAAAAAGAATTGATTAGAATAACACCTTAACCACATTTACTAACATAATTTTGATTTCATGTTCTTACCATAAACTACATGTGGATCAATGTTGACCCATCCGTTCTAAAATACCATTCTTGTAGTCCAGTTACTATAATTTGAATTTTGCATTAACACTTTGAAGTTTAAGGATTGATTTGCGTAAAGGGGAATTTGAGGATTGAATTAATTTTAGTTAAGGTTTTGATTTTAGAACAATTGAAGTCAACGGATAAAGAGAGTATTATATGGCTCGGTCAATGGATTGGTGCGGGGACCACACGTGAAAATACCATTTTGCCCTTCCGTTTTATATATTAAAATAACAGAGACAACGGAGTCAGATTCCAGGGACCAAAATTTGCAAATTAGTTTGATTTTAGGACGATCCATGCACTTTTAAACTTTTTAGGACGAAATCTGCAATTTCAACAAACCTTATGGACGATTTTTGCAATTAACTCTTAATAAAAAAAGAGACAAAGCTAGGTGTGAAATTCTGGTCAACAACCTTTGTGAGACACTCAACAGTAAGTTGGTAGATGATAAAGATAAACCAATAATAGGTTGTTTGGAATACATTAGAGAGTATTTGATGAAGAGGATAGTGAATGCGCAAAAGGTCATAGAAAAGTCTGATGGTCCATTAACTCCAGTTGCAACAACCATTTTTAAGGTTATTAAACGAGAAGCTAATGACTATTCGTATTTGGAAAAGGGATGATAGTTACCAAAGGTAAGTGGACCATGGAATGACCAATGTGTAAGTGAATACGAGGTTAAGGATATGTACATGTAGAGATGAGAGCTAACCGGTATTCCATGTAAACATGTTGTGGCAAAGAATGTATAGCATGGCAAGTGATGGTGGAGGTTGGTATACCCAAGGATTGGGTCCATCAAGCATATTGGCTAAAACATGGAAGGAGGCGAGAACTATAAGATTGAATGTGTTACTAACAATCAATGTTGGCCTAAGTGCAACATATCTAGTATCTTATTTCCCCCACACCATCATGTTCCTGTTGGCAGACCAAGGAAGAAGAGGAGAGTGACCAAAGATGAGATGGCTGAGAATGCGTTGAAGGAAATGGTCAAGGATGGAAGCTTTCAAAACGGGAAATATTATCACCAGTAGTCAATGTAGTACGACGGTCACAACAAAAATAGCATGTACAGTCCGTAAAAGAAGAAGGCAAAGGATAAAGGTGCAAGAAGAAGGCAAGAACTCGAATGTGTTGCGTATGTTGAACCAAATGAAGGCGATGTAGGACCAAGTCAACCAATGAAGTCACAATCAACCCAAGAGGTTGGTAGTCATAGGAGAAAATTACCATAAGGGTCGCCAAAGAAGCTAAAGTTTGAATGATTTTATGAATGAGAGAAAATGATTATTTTATGTTGTGGTTTCAGGGTTTGCTTTAAATACATTTAGTAAGTTCGATGCATTATGAGTTGCTTTAATACATTTAATAAATTCTTCCAACATTGCGAGTTGCTTTTATGTTATTGTTTCAAGTTGTTTTATGCATCATGAGTTGCTTTATGTTATTGTTTGTCGCTTGCTTGTTGTTATGCTGACTTGCAATTGTCAAACAACTTATTTTTAGATGCATTCTTAGTTTATAAAGTGTCATTAAATATCAGTTATATTTTTTTTGAAAGGCATCTTTTATAACCAACAAAAACAAAAAGAAGACCACCCCATGGGACATACCCCATGAAGAGAAAACACAAGCACAAGACCATACCACCATGAAACAATTGCAGGCCTGCACACAATTACATTCTAATATAGGTCAAAAACAAAAGCAACCTAATACATGAGCTATGTGAATATCAGTTATAAGCCATCTATTTAAAACCACTACAACCAAAGCTGCCCACCAGAATGCAATATCTAAGAGCAAACGACACTTTATCAAACTCATATCATCACAATCTGAACTAACCAACGTACTAAAACAATCCCAATCATAACAAGAGTTGCTGAATACTTACAACCAACAATAGACAGCCAAATATGATGACTTTACACACATAAATTACAAAATACGACATGAGCTTATAATCAAGATTTCCCAAAACCCTCGTAGCACTAGAAAAACAAGCAAATGTCCTCAAATTCAGGCACAAAGTACTAGCTATTTGAACAACCCACAATAGAGGAGTATAATCATTTTGGACCTTACCTCACCACAATATAAGAAAACAATCCTTATGAGTTTATAACTCCAACAATAGAGGAGTATAATTAACCCATTTTTTCCTTTAACTATCCTAAACTGGGAGCTTAAAATAACTCATTTTATGTTCATATTGTCAAATCACATGATACAAAAACTAAATCAACAAGTAAGTAAAAACCACTAATAAGACAATGTTCACATTCATCCCACACAGATCGAGACACAAAAAAGTGGATTAACTACATCCCACATAAACAAACCAAAAATACATACAACCTAAAGTACCATTCACAACCATCCTAGAACTACTTATAAACGACATATATCATAAAACAAGCAAAGACCATATATATTTTCAACTTCATCACCAATTCCTGTTGCTCACTAAACATCTGAACATACTCCTCGATGTCCTCTTCTAGCATTGCTAGCCCTAAAAAGGCCAGGAATGATCTTAATAGCTCGTTGGCACATCTGGGATCTATCCACCTGAATGTCCTACAGCCAGACAAAAACACAATAAGTCCCATTTAATATAAATAACTCCCTCATTGAGGCAACAAAAAAACCTTTTTCCTGGATTTTTGTCTGTCCAGGATGTCTTGATGATAGCAACATTACCGCATCCGTAAAGCACCATTATTATGTTCTTAAGTGTGTTTGCGTGTGATCGGTGAGCAGTGTGTAATAATGGTCGTTATGTATTATATAAGATTGGAAAACTTGGTTGCAAAATTCCCTCAATACAAAGGTAAGTGTGCAAGTGGGGTGGCAGGCGGATTTTATGACGACAAAAGTGAAATGTTGAAAATACCCTCACGTGAAACGCACGCGAGGATTCACTAACGGAATTTTGTAGTGATCGCCAAAATCTCAAATTTGCAACAATAGTGCTTGTTCAGGGGCATTGTTTGCAAAAAGTCCAAACATTAGCTACACAACTCGCGCAGTTTTTTTCAGGGGCATTTTTCGAAAAAATGGAAAACCTTAGGATATTTTTTCTCAGTTTACCCTAAAAATGTGTTGAAAAGTGAAGTGGTGTGAGATGGATGAGAGTGAAAAATGAGAGGGTGGTGAAAGAGAGAAAGCAGATGGAAAGTGAAGCGGTAGATGGGTCAGAGTAGTCTTAGTAATCTTGCTATACCTTGTTAGTGGTAAAGTAAAAAGGTGATGTCACGTTGAGTTAGACTGAGTGTAGTGGTGACCAACATCACCACTGCCAACTAAGCGCCAAATCACCTTTTCACTACAACACAAAGAAGGTGTAATAAGACCATCAACATCAACAGACAAACATACCCATTTATATACAAATATACCTCACATAAACCAAAATCACATACAAAACAACCAACTTTCAAAATTGGGTCGATGTAGAAACAAACTTCTCCATTTTCATCACCATAGACGCGTGGCTCGAGGGAGGTATTATAAGGACGACGTGTCATTTTTTCTCATCAACGACTCTTTCATATATCTATTACACATGGTTTAAACTGTGGTTATGTTGGTCACCGTTACATCTAGCAACCTAATGGTGGTGACTCGCTCACCATTCACATCAAAGTCACATCCGCTTTCTCTCTCTTCTCACTTCCCCTCACTCCCTCTCATGTTTCATCCGTTTTGGTCATCTTCCCCTTATCTTTCATTAAAATACTCACTTTATACAAATATAACTCACTAAATACCCCACACATACTTACAAAAAAAAATAAAAATAAAAATTAACTTTTACAATAAGACCCACATTTTTTTCACTAACACTATAGTGAGTTGGTCACCATACACACAACAAAATGTGCGTGACCCATGCTTGTGTTTTGGAGGTGGCGCTTGACCAGGCATGTCATGGATCTTTTGTCACGGCCACTCCGTTTCGTCTTATATTCTATTTCCAAAAAATTAAATGAAAAATTAAAGAGAATTGATACTTACACTGTATCTTTTGATGCATACACCATAATTTGTACATCAAAGTTTGTACCAGAGTATACATCAGAATGCACAAATTATAAGACATCCATCAAAAGATGTGGTTAGAGATGGCAAAACCCCAACGATGGAAAATCCGATACCCGACCCGATTTGGTGGGTAATCCCGAGTTGACCGGGTATGGGGATGGGGGGAATCCCGACATCGAAAATGGAATGGTAATACCCTGTCCTCGAACCCATCACCGAACCCGTCTCGAATATATTTTCTATATGAATACAAATTATATATGTATATAATATTTGAAATCTTGTCAATTACTAGTTAATATCGTCTTTAAAATAGTATTCTATAATTTTAAAACAAGTTGTTGATCTTGGTCACCTGCAGAACTATATTTAATTCAAATACTCCAACGCTCCATAATATAGGATGATTTTGTAGTCATACTTTGGTTTTCGTACATACGATAAGTCGTACTCTATATTATATTTTGTGTCGAATGTTTGAATTTACTCAAATGAATGAATTTTGTTTGATGTTAGTATCGTTACACCATTTGAAATATATTACATATGTTAATGGTATAACGGGAAAAAATATTCCGATTCCTCAATGAGATCCCCGTTCCCCATCGGGGACGGGGATGAGACTTAACTATGACCCCCGACGGAGATGGGGATGAGGATACTTAATAGCTATTAAACTTCGAGGATGAGGATGGTATCAGTCATTCCCCGCAAACCCGGCCCCGTTGTCTAGATGTGGTGCGAATATGAAAAACTGTGCATTTAATAAGACAAACAAATATAAAAAAATCAAGCCATACCTCACATGGACCCACACAAGTAAGACCAATCAATCTTACTAAACCCTCCACACATTTCTCAAACCATGTCTCCACTTCAGCACAATCACAACAACCCCCACCACATCAATGTCCACACTCCGACGACGAAAACCCGATCCAAACCCAAACCCAAAACCCGAAGAAGACGGATTAGATGCTGAAGACACTAAAAAAACCAAACCAGTAATAAAAAAGAACTACTCATGTATAGACAACTGTTGTTGGTTCATAGGATGTGTATGTTCAATCTGGTGGCTGTTACTGTTCCTATACAATGCTATGCCTGCTTCTTTTCCTCAGTTTGTAACTGAAGCTATTTCTGGGCCTTATCCTGACCCACCTGGTGTAAAATGTTTGAAGGAGGGTTTGAAAGTCAAACATCCTGTTGTTTTTGTTCCTGGGATTGTCACGGGTGGGTTGGAGTTGTGGGAGGGGCATCAGTGTATGGATGGCTTGTTTCGGAAGCGTCTTTGGGGTGGGACTTTTGGCGAGGTTTATAAGAGGTAGTTTATATATATATATTTCAGTTTCTATATTGTATTTGTTTGTGTAGACCATTTACGCGTATAGCTGTGTTTTATTGGTTTGTGAAAAAAGTAGGATGCTGGCCCGTAGGTTTAGGTATATTTTAGGGTGTTGCTTATTTGGTTTTGGGCTTATGTTTCGTAAGGTCACTTTTTGTGACTTATTTTGCAATATTTTTTGATATTATAAGCTTATTATGACATAATAAATGTATATAAGCTGAAAAGTTTCAAAATAAGCCACAAAAAGTGAGCTTATGAAACATAAGCCCAAAACCAAATAAGCCATAAGCCGGCTATATAAGCCAAAACAAACACCCCCTTAGTATAGAGCATTTACGCGTGTTTTATTGGTTTGAAAAAAATTAGTAGGTCTTTTAGGTGCGAGGATGCTGGCACGCAGGTTTAGGCATAAAATTAGGCACGTGTTGGGTGGGACTTTTGGGGAGGTTTATAAGGGGTAATGGTTATCAAGTGTTTATGATGTGTGATATAAAAGAGATGGAGTTTAATGGAAGCGTATTTGTTAGAGACTAGTTTATGTGGATGTAGGATTTTGGTGTTGACTTGACCGTTTATTTAATGGTTTGTTTGAGTTTTGTAATGTTATGTTGTTTATAGTAACATATTTGGACATGTATAGCAGTAGAGGTATGTAGGTAAATTTGGATTTATGGAAAGGTATGTGATAGTTGCATATTTCGAAAACAAAGCTAGGTGTGTGGTGACCGCTTGTTATTGTGAGCATTTAGGTGTGCAAGGATAAATTTGATGTGTTAGTAATACACATTTTGATAACTCTACAAAAGGTTTTAATTAGCGGGGAAATCCTGACCCGTGCACCTTTTTTTGGTTCCCAAAGGAAACTTCCCTAAGGATCTAGCCCAGGACATATTTCTCCAAAGCGCTCCTTGACTGGTCAACTGGAGGTATCCGGTGGGTGACTGATACCCAATGGGCAATGCCCCAATGTTACTAAACATTGTAATTATTACATATTATAAAACGGAAAATGATTTGTCCTCTTACAAATCTTACTAATACCACATGTCATGAAATCATTAGAAAATGAAATAGTGGTCCAATTTCTTCTCATGTTAAATTATGGTATGTGGCACTAGAAGATTTTTTGGAATTATTTCACTTTGAAAACTGTGTCCTATAAACCGTTTAAGGGTTGTTTGCAGCAAGTGAACACTTATTTTGTGTACTATGCTATTAATCATTTTGGCGTGTAAGGCTAAATTGGACATTATACTAGCAAATCGTGGACATTTATTTTGGGATGGAAAGAATATTACTGCATATCTGTTATTTGTACTCATCTAGGTCTTCAACTGCTAGTTAACCAGTTGGCCTGTAGCTTTGTTGATATAGGAAGTAAGTGATTTGATTGATTGATGTGTATCTAATTTGTTTGATTCTTGAAACTGATGAAAAAGACCAAGTAGGGTTGAGATTTGCTTGTGATCTACGACATATATTAGACTGTCGAAATCAATCCTTAAATACCTGATGATGTTTATATGTTGTATGATGTTACATATAGGAGCTTTTTTATGTCATATTGTCATACAAAGGTAAAGCCGTCTTTTCAATAAAGTTATGCACTTATGTATTATTCAGAAAAAGTGTTTTAACTTTTAAGCAAAGGCAAGTATGTATCTTTCTATATATGGACAAATGCTTTAGAATCTTAACTAACATAATTGGTGTGGTGAATTGCTTGTATTTCAGGATTGTATTGTATTGGCTTTGGTCTAAGATATATGTTTAGAATTTTGTTTGTGACTCTCAAGACCACCTGAGCTGAAGTTTATAAGTGGTTTACATGCTGAATGTGTTTTTGTCTAAGATGCAGCGTATGATGGTAAAGGTTAGGGTCAGCTATAAAGAATGTTATGCGAAAGTGATATATTGGTGCCTTAAGACAGTAGACCCTTTTTTTAACCTCTTTCTCTTTTTTTCTTGCCAACTCTTTGTATCGTTATTCTTTCATAATTTAGAAGCAAGTATTATATAACATTGATCAATAACTGGTCAAACTGAACCGAATTTGTCCAAATTCCAAATCAAGGTTGGAATGAAATCATGCGTTTATAGCTAGCAATGATGCTATTATCATACCATACCTTCATGCATCATGTGTTATTGGGAATTTGGGAGCTATTATCTTGCACATTTCACATACATATAGCATACGAACCATACGTGTTTGTATAATTTCGTGTTATATGAGCGACTGTTAATGTTTTGCAGGCCTTCATGCTGGGTACAACATATGTCTCTAGACAACAAAACCGGTATGGATCCTCCAGGTATAAGGGTCAGACCTGTAAGTGGGCTTGTAGCTGCTGACTACTTTGCTCCAGGATATTTTGTATGGGCGTTTGATTGCCAACTTGGCTCGTGGTCGGGTATGAAGAAAAGAATATGTATATGGCTGCATATGACTGGAGACTCGGGTTTCAAAACACAGAGGTAGGTTTGCTTATTGTTTAATTAGAAGGGCGACTTCGACCCATTTACTTAAGAATGGGTTATATGATCTCTAGCAGGTCAAAACTCAGAAGGGTAAAACTTAAAAAGAAAAACAAATTACCAAAATGAACCAATTATATACCCCATTTACGGATATGAGCCTTTTTTCTTCACTTTACCAAAATGGTCCAGGCGCACCCCAAACCAAGGGGAGTACCTCAATCAAGCGCACCTATGTATATCAATTTCATGCTTCAGCTTTATAGTATGGTCCAGTGCTCCTCAACAATTTTTTTGTTAGGCGCACACAAAAGAGGGAGCACTTGGTGTTTAGAGTGCTCCTTAACATTTTATATGAAAAATAGTGTTGGTTTTTTTGCTTTATGTGAGGCGCACAAGAGAAGTTGGGAGCACTTGGTGGTTTAGAGTGCTCTCGTTTTCTTTCTGTGAGGCGCAACAAGGGAGCACTTGGATTTTTTGTTTTGTCTTAGGCGCACAAGAGAAACCGGGAGCACTTGGTCTTTTAGAGTGCTCCTGAACATTTGGTTTTGTAATTTTTTTTTGTTACATCTGAGGCTCACAAGAAAAGTCAGGAGCACTTGGTCATTTAGAGTGATCCTGAACATTTTATATGAAAAAGTCAAGCGCACTTAATCAAAATCCATAAATGCGCCTGCCTAAATTACCATAGGTTTTGCCACATGTCTCACATCTAACGGTTAGCTTACCGAAGTTCATTTTGGTAATTCTTTTGTCCTCTGTCCATTTTCGTATTTTGATCTCTTAAATGGTCCATTTAAGAAATTTTTCTAAAAAGAAATCAACTTTAAAGGAAACAGGTCTAAAAGTGAAATATAAGTTTTTTTTTATTTTATTTTATTTTTTTTATTATTTTTTTTTCTTGGAAAAAACGGCAACATATACTTTCATTTGTTTCATTTTAGTCATTGCTCGTATTTTTGTACATCTGTCATTATGAGATGGCTTTTGTCCCATTTAAGTCATTTTACAGCCCAATATATTTATATATACTGTTAAGTTTTAAAGAAAAATGCTAAAAACATGACATACAAAATGGCCTAAACAGGACACAAAACCAGGACAATCCGAAAATACATATAACCCCATTTTTAATTTCGATAAAAAATATCAGATGGACAAAAGTGTTTCGGGTCAACCAAAAGCTGCCCATTCTGATCTGAAACCCTGCCTACCCAGCACGCTCATTTTTCATCCTGTATGTTTAACCTTTACTTGCATGCTTATGGCTGCTGCTCGTCATATAAACTAAAACATTACATTGAATCTCATGTAGGTAAGAGACCAAACAATGAGCCGAATAAAGAGCAATATAGAACTGATGGTCGCTACTAATGGTGGCAACAAGGCGGTTATCATTCCACATTCGATGGGTGTTACTTACTTTTTGCATTTCATGAAGTGGGTGGAAGCACCAGCTCCTATGGGTGGCGGAGGTGGACCAGATTGGTGTGCCAAACACATAAAAGCAGTGATGAATATTGGTGGACCATTTTTAGGTGTTCCAAAAGCTGTAGCTGGGCTTTTCTCTGCTGAAGCCAAGGATATTGCAACTGCCAGGTTATAACTGAAACTTTTAATCTGTTTGTTTGTGATTGCACCTTCAGTTAGGAAACCACCCTTATGCGTCCTATTCAAATTCTGTTCATAAGTCATATACAGCAAGCTAACTACTAGCTAAGCCTCCAACTGACAGTTTAGCTTTTGGATCGTGATCTGATCCATAGCCAACTGTTCTAAATAAGTGGATCATGGCCCATATTCACCCATTAATTATGGTTTTTTAACCACTCTCCTCACCTTCTCTCCTGTCTAGTTTTTTTTTTTTTTTTTTTTTTTTTGCCTATCTAACTTTTTTCTTAATCAGTTATTATAACTCTATAATATTAGCTTTATAAAAACTTTTAATCTATAAACATTGCCGTGCTTAAAAATTATATTCTAATTTTTGCGTTATCATTATTCGTCAGGTAAAACGTGAGTATTTGTATAAAACTTGTCATAAGATTACTCACTTTAAAATGTTGTTTGTCATAAAAACAACTATATCAAAAACTGACATCATTAAGTCCATCAAACTTGTAGGATAACAAAAAAGCTCTATTTCTATAATTTTTCTCATACACAACGTCTTAGACATCTTTTAACATACTGTATTCTTAGTTTCTTACAGAACGTGTATAATATTATAAAATTAAAACATACACATATTTGTTTATTGTTTTAAGGGATCAACCCAAGTCTTATTGCTTGTTGGATTAAGTTTTTGACATGTTGGGCTGGGTCACTCGAAATGGATCTGATCATGTCGGATCTTGATCAAGACCCAGCCCACTTACAAGCCTACAACGAGCTAGTAAATTATGCATGTATCTTAAACAAACGCCTTTTTCTCCAAATACCTTCTTGACGTCTTCGGTACATTGCATACTTACAAGGTTTGTATGCAACTTAATTGCAGGGCTATTGCACCAGGTGTGTTGGACTCAGATTTATTTCAGATTCAAACGTTGCAAAATTTAATGAGAATGAGTCGCACTTGGGATTCAACTATGTCCATGATACCAAAAGGTGGGGACACTATATGGGGTGGCCTTGATTGGTCACCTGAAGAAGGTTATGCTCCAAGTAAAAGAAAACAGGGCAAAAATGACACTTCCACACAAAACGAGTCAGGAGGCGGAGTATGTGAAGCAACACAAGCAAGTTATGGTAGGATGGTGTCATTTGGAAGAGATGTAGCTGAGGCACCATCTTCAGAGATTGAGAGGATAGAATTTAGGGTAAGAACTTTGCTTATGAAGCTAAGGCACTGTTTAAATTACTAGATTTAGAGATTTAAATCCATTAATATGAAAACGGGTCAATTCAGGCTGTGTTACTGATAATGTGTATAAGGGGTAAAAACTAGCCACCAAGGAAGTGGTTTGGACGGGTCAATTGGGTCTAACGGGTAAATCGTTTTAATAATATACAGAGTAGTCTCTAAAGTTATATTTAGTGTTTTAAGCCTTAAACTTTCACCATTATGGCGGTTTAACCTCTGAACTCTTTTAGCAGTGTTTTCTTGCCTAAACTTTTTCATATTGGATATAAGTCTTTAACCAACAAACTTTATCGATTTTGTCCTTCAATTTTTGCTGTTGTGGTGCAATCTCTAAACTTTTTTCGTATTGACAAAAAAATTGCGAAAAAACAAACCAAAAAGTTGAGATTAAGTCATGAAACCATGCGAAAAAGTTAAAGGCTTAAATTATCAGAAAGTTGAAAGTATAGTGGCCATATCATTATTACCCCTTGTATCTGATGCCTCAATTATTTGCGAAAATAAAATTAGACAAAAAGTGTCGGTGAGTCTTCACCTGTTTTGACCCGAGCTTAAAGGATGACCCGTTGTTTTGGCCGATTATTTTGTCACAACTGATAATCCTACATGGTGTCACCAATCTGAAAATGGTAATGTACTAAAGTGATTGTTGATGTTTAGGGTGCTGTTAAGGGTAATAGTGTTGCAAACAATACATGTCGCGATGTGTGGACCGAATATCATGACATGGGTTTTGGTGGCATCAAGGCTGTTGCCGAGTACAAGGTGTATACAGCTGGAGAGATTGTGGAATTGCTTGAGTATGTTGCCCCCAAAATGATGGAACGAGGCAGTGCTCATTTTTCATATGGCATTGCTGAGGATCTGGATGACCCAAAATATGAACATTTCAAGTACTGGTCCAACCCATTGGAGACAAAGTAAGAATCTTGTACTAGTTTTTTTTTTTTTTTTTTTTTTTGGTTATCTATATGATCTTTGTCCAATATGAATATTGAATACGTGCTTAGTACTGTTTTGATCTTTCCATCCAAAGTAAATGTTTTCTCCTTTCTTGGCACAAGGATAAGGGGGTGTTGTGAAAGGAAACAAATAGGAAAAGAGTGACACTACTTTCATCTAACGTATAACTGATACTATTAAATTAAATTTTTTAGAATATTGCTCCGTCCTATAACAAGTGTCCTAAATGTTATTTTTGGAGTGTTTTTAAATAAGTGTTTGTGTATTTCATCAAATGAGATGAGATTTTAATTATTTGATCAGTGAAAAGTATACTTAGTGGTATTTTGGTGTTAAAATAAAAGCTTACAAAGTCGATTAATTGTCGTTTAGGTGTTCATCAACCATCAATCTTTTTGCTTTTTGATTTGTGTAAATCGGTCAACCGTGGTTAACGATGATCAAACTTTCCGAAAACCTGCAAATCTTGCTGGAAATACTCAAAACTCGTCGTAAATTTGTTCTAATCACTTATAGTCGCTGTTTATATCAGTTGCAAGTAGTTTTTCACGGAAAATCTTGTTGGGAATACCCAAAAATCGCCAGAAACACCCAAAAAACTTACCAAAAATGCCAATCCTATTAATCATCGATTAATCCCGCCTAAAGCGATTACAAGCTATAAAGTGGTCGAGACCGACTATCGGTTCAAGTTGCTTGCAACCTTGGTATTTTCTAAAAATTTGTGCATTTTAAGTTGACAAGTTGACACTTATTATGAGATGGTGGGAGTAAAGTTTTTGATTACTTAAATTGGCTGTAGTCCTTAAATACAATATTAGTAAACTACCTCTTTTCCATTAGTAATGATGGTACTCTCTAGGTCGAATCCTGTAAATATTTAAATATACTTTGGGCAACGTTGCGACCCATATTTCTCATAGATAATGTTTTTATCGTTTGACCCGTTAAATGTTAGTCATGACTCGGTTTTGACCCAATCCTGAATTGGTTTTCGATTCGGTTGAAATTGGAACTTTTACTTGGCATTGATAGCATGATGTTGGTCACATTGAAGGGTACTTCAGTATTTAACTAATAACCACCTATTAAATATTGCTTTTATTCTGCGAATCAACGCATTAACTTATAAAGTTCCTTTTCAATTTTCAGGTTACCAAATGCTCCAGACATGGAAATCTATTCAATGTATGGAGTAGGCATCCCAACTGAACGAGCATACATTTACAAACTCAGACCAGCAGCAGAATGCTACATACCATTCCAGATTGACACCTCGGCAAAAGATAAAAACGAAGATGGTTGTTTAAAAGATGGAGTTTATACAGTTGATGGGGATGAAACAGTACCAGCATTAAGTGCAGGATACATGTGTGCAAAAGGGTGGCGTGGGAAAACAAGATTCAATCCTTCAGGAATCAAAACCTATGTTAGGGAATATGATCACAACCCTCCATCTAACTTTCTTGAGGGTCGGGGAACGCTGAGTGGAGCTCACGTGGATATAATGGGTAATTACCAATTGATTGAAGATGTCATAAGAGTTGCAGCCGGTGCAAAAGGTGAAGAGCTGGGAGGTGATCAAGTGCACACAGGTATATTCGAGTGGTCCGAGAAAATCAAGTTAAAGTTATAAGAACTTGATATAAATTATGTACGAAAATATATTCAAACATACGAGGGATTAGATTGTCCCTTATGTACATTATTTATTTAGAAATTTGTATTGTAACGTTGCAACTTGCAAGTGTATCATCTTTCATATTTCTTAGCATGTTGCTACTAATACAGTCATAAAGAAGTCATTTGTTGTTAACTGATACATTTAGACAGTTTCATATTATAGTCAGTTATATTGTTTTGGACATTTTTGAAAACTTTTGGTCTAGTTATATCTTGGGAGTGTTTGTTTAAGCTTATTTTTCACTTATTAGGTATACGGTTTCGGCTTATATTTCATAAATCTGTATCTTTTTCGGGTTAATTTTGAAGCTTATGAGCTTATGAGGTTATTATGGCATAATAAGCTTATTATGAGCCTATATATATGTGTTTAAGCTTATTTTTTCACTTATCAAGTTATACGCTTCCGGCTTATATTTCATATACCTATTTTTTGGGCTTATTTTGAATCTTATGAGCTCATATGAGTTTATTATGGCATACTAAGCTTATATAAGCCCATAAGTTTCTAACTAATTCGGAAAAAATAGCCTCGTGAAACATCCAAAACCACACAAGCTTATAGCTTATTAAAGAGTACATTGAGAATAACTATATGGCAATGCTGTGATTTTTTGGTTTAATAAACATATGTGAAACGATAACGTGTCAATGTGTCATCATTGTTGATGAAACCAAGTGATTATGTCTAGAATAACTAATAAAAATTCTCTGCTTAATAGGTGTAACCTTTTTTTTCTTAAACTAGAGTGCGTAAAACACGTTATTACATTGCTTTACGTTTTAAAAACATGTTCTCTTATTGGGATTTGAAGGATGGGTAATCCTTATCTTTTTTGCGTAATAAAATTGAACCAACTTTTCATAATATCACTTACAAAACAAGAGAGAGATCACATAGTAATATTACTCCATTTGTATTGAAAGAAAAGAACTTTTGACATTTTGTCACTATACATTATTTTAAAGAAACATATGATATTTTGTTACATGCCTTAAGAGTTAAGAATATCAGATAATTACTTAATCGCAATGGTAGAAGATAAAGGTTGGTGTGAAAAGTTTATAGAAATATCCTACTCTCTTCTTTCCCACTTTTGGTCCCATGTATGATATTTTGGTTGTTACAGAAATTTTCATACATTTTCCATGTAATTTTGCCATATAGCTTTTCTAGAAAGACAAATGTCTAAGTTTAATAACTATACTAACAATGTATTTGTGATACTGCCAATGGTTTTTTGTCCAACGACGTTTCTTAACCAAATAAGTGGGTGTAAATTCTAATCCTGAGTTATTATAAGTGTGAAGTTCATATATTCGAGTCTTATTTTGTGAATATATATCAGGTATGTTTGGCAAAAATAGATTGTGTTGATGTTGATGTTGATGTTGGTCTTAGTCTTTGGTTTTGTTGTTGAAAAAGAATATAAAAAAAATTATTTTTATAAATTTATATAAGAACTTTTTATTTTCGAGATTATGAAAATTATTTTTTAATAATCTTTATAAGATATATCTGCCAAACAAAGATTATTTTTTAAGAATTTTATTTTTTGAAAAATAAGTAATCTCTTATGCCAAACATAACTATTATGTAGTTAGAAGAATACTCCCACTTATGTTAAACAACATTTTACCTTAGTATTTGTAGATGTCTCGATAAAAAAACACACAACATTGATCATATCTCAAATGAAAAAAAGTAGGTTTTACATAAAACACAAAACTAACACCTCATAATTAGGGGTGAACCCAAACTTTTAATCATCATGTGCAGAATTTTTTTTACGCAAATAAAAGAAATAAAAATGAACTATAAAGTACGATTTAATTAAAACTAGTAAACAAATTATGAAGATATGTATTTTTTTATTACATATTTATACTACATATAAAGAGTGTATGGTCAAATTTTGAAAAGTGAAATTTTGAAAGTCAAAAGTGAAAGAAATGCATAGTGTAATTAATACTTTTATTAAAACAACTCATTACTTAAAAGTACAATAATTTATTCACATTGTACAACCAATTAAAACATATATACCAAATTAAAAACAATCAATTAAAACACCCCTTATTAAAAAGTGCAATAAAATTTTCACAATGTACAATTTAAACAAGCTACAACACAATCAAAAATATAAAATAATTAAACACACTAATTAATATTATTTTTAAAACACCCTAAAATGAAAAGTACATGTTATTATACACTTTATACAAATTGATAAAACACACAAAGTTTCATACAAGCTAACAAGTGGATAGTATATATATAGTTTTGAAAATCGGACCGGACCAAAGGGTTCAACCAGGAACCGGTGTCGCCACCGGTTCGGCTAACCAATAAAAGCCATCCGAAAACGAACCAAAGATGACCCATTGAAACCGATACAAACAGGTGGAATTATGTCTCATCGAGATCTATTTATCCGGTTCGTTGTCAGCAGACTGCCGCCAAAACGCTACCGATACCCCGCTATACTATATATAAAGGAAAACCCAAAGTAAAATTTGAAACTAAAAAGAAATGTTAAAACATATGTTTCAAAAGAAACTATTAATACACATCGAAACCGGGTTGACCGGTTTAATTTGACCGTTTCGATCCAACCCATCGGGTTGATTCGGTTAAATCGACTGTTTTGATTGGAGCAGTTCAACCGGTTGAACCACCCGGTCGAACCGGTTTCAAAACATTATGTTTAATCCCAAATCTTCAAACTTTTATTATTTTTCGTTTATAACCAATAAACTTTTTTATCACTAAACGATCTGTCATTATAAAATCCCGTTCTTGTCTTGAAGTCTTCGTCTAGTTAGTGGAATGAGTAAACAAGATATGTATTTACGTGACAACAAATTTAGGGACCATGTTCATTTTAGAAAAATCGTAATTTTTAACAAAAAATTACACTAGACGACAAACATCCATCGAGTTTCCGTAAACCCCTGAGAACCCCTAAGCCCGCCCCTGCTCGTAACATGCAACTTCTTCATGATTTCGTGACATTAATCTTCTTTATAATGTTTCAAGGATCTAGCTTATTAATTATGCTATTTAACCTTCGACTTGATCAATTGAATGTTAATCTTTAGCTTTTAGAAGTTTTTTATTGGTTACAATTCCAAACCGGATACTCATCCCATATTTTAGTAGTAGTTCATAAAAAGAAGCCCAAAGCAAGGACGAAACTAAAGAGTTTTGTGGTGTTACGACTTACGAGACTATGATAAGACGGAACAAAGGGTCCCGTAGTGCTATTATTTTGTAAAAAACACTAAATTTTTAAGAATGGAGAAAATTGCAAACTCGATCAATTTTAGCTCCAATTCCGTCAACAGTGCCGTCTTTGAAAATGTAAAAATATTTGGTACATTTCGAGAATAAAAATGGCCCTAGAAAATCAATAGAAATGTAATAACATAATATTACGACGATAAATGTTTTCAACCTTAAAAATAAAGTTGACAACGTGACTTAAGATCATTATCTTCAAGTTCTCTCAACCTTTTAGGAAACAAAAACCCAAATAAATTTTCATATGTCAAGTGATCAACTATTCGACTGGTTATTAAAATCATTAATGTTCTACACTTAACTATTCTAGTTTCTACACAAACTCTCGGTACAATTAAATTTTATGTAATTAGTGAATAAAAACATAACACTCTACAAAATAAAAACTGAAAACGTTTAAGAGAAATAACAAGCAATTATGTATTCTAAAATGGGTTGGGCCTTAAATATTGGTCGGTGGATAAACTAAAGTCATATATAAACTGGGCCTACTTATGTTAATGTTAATTATTCACCTTCTTCTCCGAACTGAGTCACTGACAACGACCTATAAACATTTCCGGCGACTATCCTTGTGTTTCTTGCATCTTAACTTTATCTATTTGATCATTTGCAGAAATCAACCATGGTAAGTTTGATCATTGCCTCTGAATATGGGCCCTTAGGAAGGGCCCTACCAACCAAGCACCCCTCGCACCCCTCCTGCCTAGGCCTATCCATCAACTTGCCAAGTGGTTGTGGTTTTGTATTTTTCTTTGAATACCAATGGCGGAGGCAGGAAGGGGGATGGGTAGGCACGTGCCCTCCCAACGAAAAAAATTATAGTGCAAAAATTTTCAAATATCTCGCTATTTTTGTAATTTGTATCCTAAAAATCTATTTGTAGTGTAGTTTCTAAAAATTATCAAAAATTTTCCCCTTCAACTATAACTTCCTGACTTTGCCCTGTTGAATATCCAAGTTCAAACTCACATGGAGAAACTTTGAGACCAACCTTTCGCAAATGTTCTTTCAACACAAACATTTTTTGAGACCGGAAAATAAAGACTTTGCGAAAAAATTATGTGTTTGATTAACTATCATAGTTGGAAAAAAAGAAACTAAACATGGCTTGAGACTAATAGTAATGGTGATCTCAAGTTTTTGGGTCACTCTTACCATTTCAATGTCACATCAGCTTCTCTCTCTAAAATCAAACACATGACTAAATGCCCGTAGTAAAGCGATTTCAGTCACAACAGAAAAACACACCCACAAATATTAATTAAAAAAAGGGTTTATATATATAGATAGGTTACCTAATTTATCAACTTTATTCGCCTAAGTTACCAAACTTTTTTTTGTGTGCAAATAGGGTATTGAACTACACGGGGTTGACATTCAGGTTATTGAACTTCAAAAGTGTGTTCAATCAGGTTATCGAATGACTAAACTGACGAAAATACCCTCACTTTCATTTTTGTTAACTACATAAATGGTTCCTGTGGTTTGCACGATGTTGACGATCTAATTTTCATTTTATTACGCCGCAAGTTTTCATAACTTTTAAATCGTGTTTATACATTTTCGTCCGTTTTCCCTCTTGGTCGCTTTTATACGTTTTCGTCCATTTTTTCTTGTCTCAACCTGTTTTCGTCCTTTTTATTCGTTTTATTACATTTTTATCCATGTTCATCCGTTTTTATACGTTTTTGTCCGTATTTATACGTTGTTTTTATCCGTTTTCTTATGTTTTTATCCGTTTTCGTCCGTTTTTATACGTTTTAGTCTGTTTTATTACGTTTTTTTTCGTTTTTATATGTTTATTACGTTTTTATACATTTTCGTCCGTTTTCTTACATTTTAATCCGTTTTCGTTCGTTTTTCCTCGTCTCGATCCGTTTTTATACTTTTTCGTTTGTTTTTATACGTTTTCATCCGTTTTCTTACGTTTTTATCCGTTTTTCCTTGCCTCGTTATCCGTTTTCTTACGTTTTTATCTGTTTTCGTCCGTTCGTTTTTGTCAGTTTTCTTATGTTTTTTTTTTGTTTTTATACGTTTCTTACGTTTTATCCGTACTCGTCTGTTTTTATACAAATGAAAACATATAAAGACGTAAGAAAACGGACGAAAACATAAAAAAAACGTAAGAAAACGGACAAAAATGTATAAAAACAGACGAAAACGGATAAATACGTAAGAAAGCAGATAAAACCGGACGAAAACGGATAAAAACATAATAAAACGGACGAAAGCATATAAAAACGGATAAAAACATAAGAAACGTATACAAACGAAAAAAACATAAGAAAACGGATAAAAACGTAAGAAAACGGACGAAAACGTATAAAAACGGATAGAGACGAGGAAAAAAGGACGAAAATGGATAAAAACGTAAGAAAACGGACGAAAACGTATAAAAAAGGATTGAGACTAGAAAAAACGGACGAAAACGTAACAAAAATGAAAATTGGACTGAATCCGTAACACCGGGCAAACCATAAGGAGCATTATGTAGTTAACAAAAATGAAAATGAGAGTATTTTCGTCAATTTAGTCATTTAGTAACCTGATTGAACACACTTTTGAAGTTCAGTAGCCTGAGTGTCAACCCCGTGTAGTTCAATACCCGTTTGCACAAAAAAACAAGGTTTGATAACTTAAGCGAATAAAGTTGAAAAATTGAGTAACATATCTGTCTATAAAACCAAAAAAACCTCTCACACAAACTTTGCATTTGTTTGGGTCGCCTGGCGATCAAATCAAGCAAAAAAGAAAGGAGGAGAAGGATGCAGCTGCAAATGTCGTTGTAGGAGGCGACGCGAATGTTTAAATCGGGTCGCCGTTACGATTGGCCTAAGAAGAAGGCTATCTAAAAATAAGTGAGCAATGTTTGATTCTTTGATTTTATTATACTAAAAAGTCGATTTAGTTTTGATACTTTATAAATTTAGTTTGTGTAGTAAATAAATACTACATCTTTAGTTAAAAAAGAAAATTAAATTTATTAAGAGAAAAGACACAAAATTTCAATGAAAGTATCCGAAAGAAAAACCTAACAACGAGGGAGTTAGTAGTAGCGTGTGATCATATCATAACCCATATTTACATACTTGCTCATCATCATCATCATCATCATCATCACCATCACCACACTACTTCCGCTACTATTCCCTGATAAATCTACAATCTCGTTAATTAACGGCGTTACTCGATCCGTCATCTTTCAACTCAATAATAGATCAACCATAATAACAGATCTTTTTATGTAAGTGTATATATCTAATTTATCATATGCAATGTTAATTGTAGATCAATTGTGTGGATCAGTTACATGTTGCTAATTCTAGTTTTAGGGCTTTATTGGATTAGCTATTTACTTTGTTAGGGTTTATTAGCTTCGATATCGAATCACTTTAAGATTAGACAACATTAGAAGACGATAAGTATGCTTATCTAATTGTCCAAAATAAGTTTCTGAATAGAATCAGATGCATTAATGGTAATAATCATAATTGATTCACTTAGTTGCTTAGGTTGAAAGCTGGAATCCCGTGAAGACGATTTATGGGATGGGGGATTTAGGAGTACACTGGATATCCTGAAGTTATATTGTCACAATGCTTGTAGAAGTTCAGTTGAATTAAGAGTATTTTTTAGCACATAGTGATAGCATTCGAATCTCATTGGGTAAATATCTTGGGATGGCCAGAAACGGCCGCGGGTATAGCTGTTATGCCGCGTACATCATAGCCAAAAAGGCTCGACTTTCCCCGATAGCCAGGGATTTCCTTTTGTTTACTGTTTATTGAGTAATATTAAATTATTAATCCCCTTTGAAATAAGTTAGCCAAGTGACTTTGAGATTTGGTTATGGCGTTGTATAGTGGAATAGACTATGCTCACTGCACAATGAATACTCTTTATTTTAGGAGGTATATAATTTGACTAGTTAGTCACAAACATAACATGCAACCACTTTATACATTTAGGGTTTATTGGTGTACGTGAAATCCACTAGTGCTTTCTCATGTTGCTTCCTGTTTTTCGTTACCAATCTCTAGAGCTTTCGATATGAAAATAGATTTAGGTAGCGGATGTTAAGTTACTCTGACGTGGCATCTTTATGCCTTATGTAAATGAAGCAACTTTGTTAGCGTGAATGGTGAAATTGTTGCGTCGTTAAAGATATAAGAATAGCTAAGGCCTAGGTGTGTGAGTGATCTTTTTGATGCTGAATCGCTTGAGCAGGAGTTAAGTGGATGTTTAAGTTGCAATGAAAGTTGTTTATCCACAAAATTTATTTTTAGATCATTTAAACACATCAGAACTAAATCTGTGGTACAATTACATTGTAAATATACTAGTTATGCTGTTCAATTGCTGCATTTACCTAAAAATGATTGGAGTGATATACTTCAAGTCAAGAAAGTATTTTGATGGATATGATGTAGGGTATGTTGGTTAATGCCTACTAATTTTTTTGATTGCATGATCCAATAATTAGATGCCAGGCGAAGTGTTTGGGGACACCCAAGTCTAGGCCTTCGAGTAAGCATCCATAACTAGGTTACAGTGGTTGGGAATCCTTAAAGCCTAGGTTGTCCATTTAAGCAACCGAAGTATAGATTTTAAATTGTTAAAGCGTGTGTTAAGTTGTTAGCACCATTCTGATGTTGGTTCTATATGACACTGGTCATAAGATTGTGCATTTACCCCCTTTGTGCTGGAATGGTTGGTGTTTGTTTAATATGTGCAAGATGTTGGGAAAAATGGTGTACTTTAACTTTCCTACGAATGTACTCAAACGACATAGTACCCTTGATAATTGGGACAAGATCAGGGATTAGGACACCAATTTAAGCCCTTGATTAACACGGATTTGGACCAAAGAAAAATAGGATTTTTTGATCATTTCACCTGAGATAATGAAATGCACCTCACTTAAAGAGTGATCATCTCACACAGTTTAAGAGAAAGCAACCATTTCCGACCATTTTATTAGGGTATTTTGAACAAGGGTTGGCCGAGTAGGTCAGCAACTTGAGTATTGGTGACCTCAGGTTCGAAACCCTCTTGGTGTGGCCATATCTTGTGAGGTTCACGCCAGTTTCCCTATAGGGAGAGCTTTACCCGGTTTATGTGGTGGTGGACATAATTCTGCATGCTTTTATGACAAGTATAAATACATCATCAAGGTCCTTTATATCACTATATATAGATCACAGTGCTTAGAACTTGGTTCCCTGTTATTTTGAGTTACAACATGACCTTCCTGGCACCTTCTAACTTATTTTTTAGTTTTATTTTTGGCACACACATTATTAAGGTCTATATAGAAGTCGATATATATTGCGTTATCATGCAGAATATACTGAGTCTATACTCCATACCCAATACCCTTTTTTAGTTATTGATACATTGAAGCGACGTTAACTGACATCGAGGAAAGGCAATGAATGAATAAACACTTGCCTCTGATCTTTTGATCGTTATCGTATTTGGTAGATTGGATCTGCTGTTAAATAGTTATATGCTGTATGATACACGCACTTGAAAATTCTTATGGCTTTTGGTTAGTTACTCAACTTCTTCACTTTTGCAGTACCTGATCCGCGGTGAAATTAGAAGTTCTGTTCAAGAATGAACCCGCAACAAATTGCACAGTCTAGATCTTCTGCAAATGGATTTTCTCGTAGAAAAAATGATAAAGAAATAGGGAATAGAGTGGAAATTAAACCTCAGCCTGGAAAGTCAAATATTAATAAAATGACAACCGCAGGTAGAGCTTCTTTTCCCTATATGTCTTGTGATTTGCATGCTCATTATCTTAACGTTAGCTTATTCAGGTTTACAAACTGGAAACAAAGGGGGAGTTGAAAGCCCATCACGTGATCGGCTAGTTTATGCAACAACATGCCTTATTGGGCATCAGGTGGAGGTCCAAGTTCTTGATGGATCTGTGTTTTCTGGAATATTTCATGCTACAAATACCGAGACAGATTTTGGTACTTTCTATAGTATTTGTATTGTTGTTGAAACTGAAATTATGCATAGTTGATGCATCTGAGCTTTGTGTACGTGATCATATGTATTCTGAAGATATACTTTATTGCTTTTATGCAGGAGTAATCTTGAAAATGGCTCGTGTTACAAAGGCTGGTTCATCTCGAGGACAGAAAAACTTTTCAGATTCTGTTCAAAAGCCCCCTTCAAAAACTTTAATAATACCCGGGAAAGAAATTGTTCAGATTGTAGCCAAGGTTTGTTTAATATTATCAGTGTTCTAATAATTTTTTTTTATCTTCAGACTCCTTTTTCTTTGGTAGATTCCATTCCTCCCATTCCCTCAGCTTCCAGTTCCTTCAAACTCCTTTTTCTTCAGTAGATTCCATTCCTTCCAAACACTTTTTGGAAACTAAACACTTCTTATCCTTGCTTCGTGGCTGGTGTCAGACTAGTATTTTAAAATATATTACAGGTGTTAGAATGTTGGGTTTGGTTATATTTACTGTTGAAATTGTTTTACCTTGGGCATAGTGTATCAGTATGTTGGGTTTGGTTTTATTGACGGATGAAATGTTTCATCTTGTTCAGAGTGTATCGGTTACCAGGGATGGGTTGATGAATGAACTTCAGCCTGATCAACTGCATGACATTATGATAGACTCCTCTATATCTCAATCCCGGCATGTGGACTTGGAACGAGAGTTAACACCGTGGGTCCCTGATGATGATAATCCAGAATGTCCTGAATTAGACAATACATTTGATCGCCACTCGAACAGGTATGGCTATATATATCTTTATTGGTATATGATGATCGTTCACGTGATTAATGTGGAGATTATGCACACACTTCTGGTTGACTTAAATTAAGTTTATAGTAGGGAGGAGAAAAGAAAAAAAAGGTTTTAGTACGGTCTAAAGGATGTCAATTACCACATGATTACTAAAATATTCAAGTGCTGCAGCTTTTTTTCTTGTTCGATATATACATGGTTTGATTCATGAGAATCTCCAATTGACCACTCCTGTATTGATGCTCGCAGATCAAATGTAGTTTCCATTTAATTTAAATAAACATAAGCCAAATATGCTCTGGTTAATATTTTTATTAAGGGAATTTTATGTATACATCTATGTTGATCTACATTGTAATTACTTAGGGGCTGGGATCAATTTGAAGCAAATGCAGCATTATTTGGAGTAAAAAGTACTTTTAACGAGGAGCTTTACACAACGAAGCTTGATAGAGGTCCTAATATGAGAGAGAGAGAAAGGGAAGCCTTAAGAATAGCTAGGGAGATTTTGGGTGAGGACACCCAAGATCTTCATCTAGCAGAGGTATGGGGTTTTGCTTCTTAATATATAGCATAATATATAGCATAAATTACATTAATTATGCTTGTGATTTAGTGAAAATAATCGCCGCTTTGATACTATTTGCATAAATGGTCCCTTTGGGGACTAAAAAAGAAATTACTTACATACTTGACAGACAAAAAATGAAATGTATTACCTATTTGAGGTACCAAAAGTGAGATTAGTTACATACTTGAAACTTTGAAAGACCAAAGTGAAAGCAAACAAATCAATTGGAGACCACTGATGCCAATAGTATTGACGAATGACAATTTCTGCTATTTTAACCAAATCACAGGGACGATTTATTTAAGTTTAAAATTTTGGATACCATCTAGCTTACTGTATCTATAATTTGTTTTGCAAATTCTTACAGTCATCCTTTATGTAATTAGGAAAGAGGCATCCGCTTTGAAGGCAAGTTTGATCTCGATGAGGAAACTAAATATTCATCTGTTTATCGTGGGGTTGACGATAGTGGCTACGATGAAAATGAGGACATTTTGGATTCACAAAATGATGAAACCTTCGGAGATGTTTCTGATTCTATTGCGAACAAATCATTCACTGACTTTACAAGTGGCAAAAGTAACAGTGGACCTCAGTTACCATCAAGCTTTTCCACAATGGTATACATGGCACTGAAACCTCTTGATGCACGATTTATATTAAAGCTTAGTATTGTTTTAGTGCTACATGATTTGCCAACTTTCCACGTTATGCAGGTTGAGGATCAATCTTCTCGTTTGAATACTAGCACCAACTTCCAGCCATCTGGTTCTTTGGATAGTCAGAGCAGGTTTGTAGACTGGCTTTAAATTGTGTTGTTTTACTTATGGTGTGTGCTCTTATACTCTGTTTCTCCTGAAACTTGACCGATTTTCTCACTAACCCTTTGCTGTTTCAGTAAAAAAGACAATCAAACTAATCAACAACATACTGGAAGTAATTACAAAAAAGACTATGCAGAGAAGCAAACGGTATATTTAGTTTCTTGCTACTGGCTGTTAACTAACTTTTTAGATGTGCAACTGTGTGCCATTCCCTCCTTTGACTGTTCATATTGTGTTTGGCTAATACAGGTGTCTGAGCAAAGCCAGGCTTCAAAAACTGAGGGTTAGTATTTTATACTTTTTGCCTTTTTGGTAGTAACATCCAAAGACATTTTCTATTTGCAGAAGTTTACCATGTGTCATGAACATTAGCTGAGAAAATGGATTGTTTTGACTACTTCAGTTTGTCAATAATTTTTATACAGCAATATTTTTTGGATTGTTCCATGAAAATTGCGAAGCTTCACTTTTTGGTAGTTCTTGAAACAAAAATCACGTAGTTGGCCAGGTTCTTTGTAAATTCCAATAAAGTAAAAGAAGCTTTGGACAACTGAAGTCAAGTGCTTTGTTACTTATTGGTGGATAGAAAACCCAATAGCATCTAGTAGTGTTGCAACTTTCATGGGATGGAGTAAAGTAGAACATAGAGAGAATCATGTTAACTATAGGCATAATAAGTGTATTGAATGCTTTTGTTTCTTCATAGTTTCTACGTCAATTTGTTATCTGAATATATTTTGACTTTGAGATTTATAATTTTGCCAGTAGAATTATATCTGTATGCATCTATGTATGCTGGCATATATAAAAGAGCCTAGGAAACTAATTCTTGTAGTATTGCTAGGGTTTAATAGACTAGACCTAATTTATGTCATACTTCTGAAATGTCTCAGTTTTATAACTTGTATAGTTTTCCTCGCCTGGTACTTTTAGCTTACCTATATATATTTTTTTAAAGGAAAATTCGCACACACAACTACATATTTTCACCCAACCACAACCTTTTGGTTGGGAAATAACTATCTTACGTATTTGTTTTTCTATCTTATATTATAGACACCAGACTTGAGTTTGTTAACATGACTGATTGTTGATCTGGTTGTAATATACACCAGACTTGAGTTAGTTAGCTCATCAGTGTGTGCCCGTGTTTCTGAAAATAGGTGGTCTATAATTGCTCTCTTGGTGCTTGTGTTTGTATATGCCAACAACCTAAGACCATCTCAATTCTTCTTGTGTTTATATATTGTTCTCTTGGTGCTTGATTGGTTGTGCTTGTAATCTGCTCGCTTATACTTTTCAGTCTTCATACCTGGAGATTAATTTGCAAACCAACTTTTACTTTTCTTTGGTGTCTTGTGATCCGCAATTTGCATCCCTTGGGCATTTTCTCTGTTCTCTCTTTTAGAAATGTGCCTAACATCACCTCAATATCTTTTTGATGACCAGATCTTCCGGCCAAAGAGTCATCAGTGGGGCCAAATAAAGAAAGCAATGACAAAGGACAACCTTCGTCAACTGCTACTGCACATGCACCATCTGGTGTATCGTCTAAACCTCAAGAAAAGACAAGTGTTAGTGGAGTATCAGAGGATGCAGCAACATCAGCATCCAGTGTGAAGACTGCAGTGTCTCGTGGTCCTGGTAGTTCTGCATCATCCACTTCAGAATCTGGAAATGCTCCCCCCACTGCTGCTGCAAGTTCACGTGGATTATCACCTAGCTCATCAATCGGCTCTTTGACATCAGAAAAGTCAACATTAAACCCTCATGCAAAGGTTAAGAGTATACAAAAAATATCCTCTCCATGCCTTTATAAATAAGAATCATCTTACTGGTGCTAGAGGTGGCAAAAATGGGTGGGTTGGGTGATAGGTCAAGCCAGTAATTTGTTGTATGTGCTGAAATGGATAGAGTTAGGTTGACCCAAAGCATTTTTGTTCACAACTTTTGATCATTTTTTAAAGATAATCTGATTTTTTGAATATGACTTGGGAGGTTATATGCATTAAAGATACATTTTGACCCGATTCAGTTTTACCATTTTTCCACTCATTGATATAAAATGTAACCCGCATCGATCCATTTATAAGTAAATGGGTTCAAAATTGCCAACTCTATTGGTACCAATGGTATCAATAAAAACTGATTATGATGAAATAATTTGTCACAATTGCTCACAAGGATCACTCATTTTCTTAATTAATCTTTAGTTGCTCTGAAACATTGTCTCTTTAGTTTTTGACGTGTTTCTCATTACGTTTCCAGGAATTTAGACTCAATCCAAATGCTAAAAGTTTTGTTCCATCACCGGCACCAGTAAGGGCTCCGTCTCCAGTATCCGATGGTTCCTTCTACTACCCGGCTAATGTAGCTCCAGTCCCACATATGCATGGCATGCCCGTTGGCATTGGAGTAAGCTCTTATCAATGATATTAGTATATCTATCCACGTGAATGATAAAGTTTAGGTTTCTTGCTATTAATTACTCTTTTTTTCTTTCTTTTTTTTGTGTGTAAATTACCTTTATAGATGGGACCCTCATTTCCCCCTCACCAGCCTGTTATGTATGGCCCGCAAGGAACGCCTTTGCAATCCCCGCAGACATATTTTAACCCGAATGCTCCACAGGTATGTTGGTGGTTCCACTCCTTTTATTTTGTTTTATTTTATTTACTGGCACGACTTCTTTGGGAACTTAATCTTAATGAGGTAAGTAATGCTAAATGAATTGCAGTATGGCCAGCACATGCTTCTTGGTCAACCGCGACAAGTTGTATACATGCCAACTTATCCTCCGGTAAGAAAGTTGACTTTTACCTTATTCAATCTTTTGTTTTTAATGTATATTTTAATCATATCATATAGAAAAACTGAAAAGTATACAGTTAGATATGTTTGCAAAACACTCTCACTCTCAAAACAATAAAACTGGAACACTCTCTTCCTCATCACCTGAATGACTGCCTTCTTTTCCCTTTTTATTAACACTGTATGGCGCGTGTTGACTGCTAGTTAAGTTAAAAATAGACTCCTAAACCGCCACTGGGTACTTTTTGTGTGTTTATATGAGTTTCTATAAGAGAAGTCTACTAGTAGCTTTGCATGTAGAAAGGTTCTGAAAACTAGGTATTTGCATAATATCACTCGTGGCCTTTTTAAAGAAAATTGTTTAACGTCTTCCATCCAAACCCATTTTATTCCGTCTTTTTTGCGCCGGGTTAAATGCAGGATGGATAAATAGTTTTCTAAAGTTGGATACAAAGTATTTGTTGTACTTTCGATTAATTTCTCATGTTACATGTATACTCTTTGACAGGAAATGCCATATAAAGGACGAGACTATTAGGCTGATCAAAATATTTGAGCCGTTGACAATGATTATTTCTTGTCATGCTGATGAAGCATAATACAAGTGTTTGATAAAAGGAATACAGCAATGACACTGTAAGATTCAACAGCTCGTGAAACATGTTTTGCACAAAGTAAACGCAAAACAACCGTAACCTTTGTGGCATCCCGTCTTACCATGACTAACAGGCATTTGCCGAATTCTCTTCTAGGATATCTTATCCTCTGTTGTCTTCTCTTTTTGGGTGATGTTTCTATTTAGATTGTGTTAATTAAACCACATAAAATTGAAAAGAAAGTGTACCTTTGTACAACCTAGTGTTTGATCATCTCTAGTGTCTGTGTGTTACTAACTACTAGCAATTTTGGTTTGCGTTTTTATTGAATAATTGAAGCGGATACTTTAAATACACTCAATCATCATATAAACTGTTCATACAATGGTTCTTCATCTACACTTTACAAAATGCTAGATATACTATAAGGCGCAAAAGTTTATCGGATAGATTTGTATATTGGCTGAAACAAAAGTAAATAAGGTTGATGTGTGCTTTTATAGATGTAGTTTATTATGTATATATTTGACATCAGTATATGGGAGACTATATATACCTGATCTATTAGTCAAGTGTCAAAAGTGACGAGTTGGTGACAGAATCAACACTATGATTCTGTGTAATGGTTATTGGCTTATTGCAGATAGAGTTTTTTGGGAGTATCTGACCACTTTAAGATATTATAACAAACTTCTTAATAAGCCAAGATTGCGAATTCTGATTTGAAAGATAACAAACCATTGTTGTGACAATTATAAATCATCTTGGCCGAGCGATTGTAGCTGTATATTATCCTCACTCAAGGTTCCATCTCATCTTTGTGTTCGGCACATTTAAAAGCATGTGCAAAAACCAAGGACTTTTACTGAAAATAGAAATGAAGTCTATGCATATGAACTTTCATTTGACGTGATAAAACTATAAAGTGTGATAAAACTATAAAGTGTATAGAATCTATAACTTTGAAGTAATCCCATGAAATGTTACAGTAATATTTTATAATATCCAAAGTATCAACGAAAATGTAAATGAGTGAAGTTTTTTCTATTCAAGTTATTCACGGGGTGGCAACTCTTACGCATCATAATCAAGATATCATCTTTGATTATTTTTGACATTTTATCTAATCACCTCAAATTATTACTCTAAAGTACATTTATGAATGTTACTTCATGCCAATCCTTTTCCTGCTAGAGGCACACCCACCAAGCAAAGGCTAATGTACTTTATGCATAAACTATGCCTGGAGGGTTGCTAGGGGCAATCCTTTTTTTGCTAGGGGCCTGGATGAACATGCTTCTTGCCACTCTTTTTTTTGCTATGTACAGTACTAACGGTCGTTAGTTAACGTCCGTTATCTACTAACGGTCGTTTTTTTTTTTTTTTTTTTTTTTTTAATACTTTTTAAAACCGAAAATGCGACAAGTCCGTGAGGTTTAACTTGCTTGCAAAATAAGTCTGTAGGGACTAACGATGTTAAAAAATTACAAAATTGGTCATTTATGTTAGATGTTAGACCCAAATAGTCCTACTAACATTGTTACTTAACAATTGTTAAATAACAACATTCTATCATATTTAATTAAGAAGATCTATATAAAACGCAACGCAACAAGACTTGATAGCATGCATTTTGTAAATTCAGAATCGCTTAATTATATTGTTCACGCTTAAAACGCTAAACATATCTAATAAGTACACATTTAAATTCGAACGTTAAATAATACTTTTAGATGAAACATCCCATTGCAAGTCACGGCTAAAAGCCTTGTGCGTTACAAATAACAATGGAACGGGCTAGAGATTAACAATACAATGGGTCTAGTGTAATACTAATCTAACATTAATAATCCACTAACAAGTATGTTATTATAAATTTATATATAACCGTAAATCTCAAAATCGGCCGTAAAAGGCGAACTTGTGAAATATAGGCCCCATTTAAAACGAAGCTTGTTGATAGATTTATGAGACTAGACGCAGTCTCACGTCTCATGCAAGAATCTTAGTTTTACGCAATTCTCGACGATTCATAAGTTTCTTTCAACAAACCCTGTATTTGAGTGTCACGGAATCATTTTCGAATAACTATAATTACGATGCGTGGTTGCATAGCAAATGAAATATACGATTTCAAGAAAATTATGTAGAAGTCGATCTAAGATTTTGTAATAATAGATTCAACCATTCTAAAAGCGGTAGATATGGTTAATGATATTATATTGTATTTTAGATGTATAAACAACGTGTGTAATCGCCTTTTCTTGTTTTGTCAAGAATTTAGCGATGATAACTATTTTTTACATGTGTAGCGTTTATTATTTGGTGTGTGGCTTTAAACTCAGAAGTTGTAACCTTACAAATTTAATATCACCATAATAAGATTATCTTGTACTATCAATTTGTATAGATATTTAAGACTGCTCAAAGTTTATTTGTTTGGGGTACAAATAATTATCGCTAAAGATAACAATACTATTTAATTTTGTGATTCTAATAAACTTATATAACATTATTGATATCTGGGATAAAGGCTACTATATATATTAACTTTTAAAGGCGATTAATATATCTTAGCCCCTTAAAAGTGGTGCAAGACCAACATTTTTCAAAATAACATTATACAAATGACAACGTAAATGTGTCAAAGCAAAATAAATAACAAAAAACTACAATTACTTGGTCTATCATTTTTCCAAATTTGTCCCCGTTTCCACAACTACTTCATCATTTCTCATATAATTTTGTCAAATTTGAAATCTAGTTCGACCCGGGTGGTTCAACCGGTTGAACCGTTCCGGTCAAAAAAACAAGTAGATTTAATCCGAGTCAACTCGACAGGTTGGGTCGAAAACAAGTCAAATTAAATCGGGTCAACCCGTCGGGCTTGAAGCGTCCTGGATCAACTCGGTTTTCGATGTATATTAATAATTTCCTTTTGAAATATATGTCTTCAACATTTCCACTTTTAGTTTCAACTTTTTACTTTTACTTCTTGCTTTTCCTTTATATATAGTATATAGCGCAGTCTTTCAGCGTTTTGGCGGCGGGTACCGTGACGATTAACCGCGATAAATAAATCTCGATGAGACTGATTCACCGTTTGTATCGGTTTCAATGGGTCCTCTCGGTTCGTTTTGGATGGCTTTAATTGGTTAGCCGAGGCGGTGGCGACACCGGTTCCCGGTTAAACAAGTTGGTCCGGTCCGGTCCGATTTTTAAAACTATATATAACATCAACTTGTTAGCTTGTATAAAGTTTTGTGTGTTTTATTAATTTGTATAATGTGTATAATAACATGTAATTTTCATTTTAGGGTGTTTAAAAATATTATTAATTATTGTGTTTAATTATTTTATATTTTGGATTATGTTGTAGCTTCTTTAAATTGTACGTTACGAAATTATTATTGTACTTTTTACTAAGGGGTGTTTTAATTGATTGTTTTTAATTTGGTAGATGTGTTTTTAATTGGTTGTACAATGTGAATAAATTATTGTATTTTTAAGTAATGTGGTGTTTTAATAAGAGTATTAATTACACTATGCATATCTCTCTCATTTGACCAATTTCAACAATTCAACTTTTCAACTTTTCACCTTTGACTGTTTTTCTATTATATGTAGTATAGATTTTAGCCTTTTATTTTGAAAATAAAACTACCATCTAAAGTAAAGCCTTGTTTGGTAACATTGACTTGAAGCTTTCAGTTTTAATATGGGAATTGATATCATATATGCATCTTTTGATGATGATCATGATTTGTGCATTACGGTTTATACCGCATAACACTTGTAATGCACAATGTGTAATCTCAGATCAAAAAACGTTCATGATATCACCCCTTCTAATATACCCCCAAATATGAACGCTACCATTGAAAGCGTTTAAAATTTTTGACAACTTTTTGCTCCTAAAATTACTAAAACGACTTCTTATTTCATTTATAAAATAAATAGTAGTAAATTGCAAAAATCATCCTTGTGGTTTGCCTAGATTGCATGTTTCATCTTTGGTCTTTCGAAAGTGCAAACGGCCTCTCTATAGGAAAACGTTGAGTTTAACTTATTCCCTAACCTAACTGGAGTGACTAAATTGCCCTCACCTTCTTCCTTCTTCAATTTTACTATGAAATTTATTTATTATTTTAATAAAAAAATGATGAATACACAAGCAAATCTTCAAAGCCACAAAAACTATTCATCACAATCTTTGTCAAGAAGAAACTCATATAACTTTATTCTACCTTAAACCAATATAACTATCATCATTATCCTGATAAACAACAAACTTTTTCATCATTAACATCATCAAATATAACTGATAACACTCAAATTATACATATTTATACCGTCGTGTTATACACTTATTTGTGCGTATTTATAGGACTTTTGATACTTAATGAATAAAGTATTGATCGCATGATCAATTATCGAGATGTCCAATAAAAGCGAGGAATTAAGCTATAGTTTGTTAAGAATCGAAAAGGCAAGGACTTGAAGTACAAAATATGAAAATAAGACCCAAGTGCTCCAATTTTACTAGCAAGTCCGACGTGCTTGGTGGCCGATAATCGTTATGTTAGTTATGCATGTCCGTCGGTGTTGGTATAAAGTGCAACATAGTTTGGTAAAAACATAGAGCTAAAGGCATATAAACTACGCCGGTTTTGAAGGCAAGTGCGACGCACTTTTTGACTGTTAGTGCACATAAGTCATTTATGAAGGATATTGGGAGTTGTCATTATTGAAACCGATCAAGTACTCCACTACGCTTCCCATGCACGTAATTTGAGGCCATTATTCACTATTTATAGGTCCTAATCGCAAGGAGGGAGAACATAGAGATAATCAAGCCAAGTAGGTGAATTAACACCAAATTCTACTTTGCTACACTTGTTAATCCCATATCCAAACACCTCAATCCGACCTTAATCATAACTTTCTGATTTCTAGAGGTGGAGTGACATCCATTGGTCAAATATCCATAATGGTAGGTAGGTGGTTGGTAGTTGTTACTTGGGTGTGGAATCCAAGCTTGTGTTTGGCTTACATATCGTTGTTTTAGCAAATTACTTTTTTAAACTTTTGTACATTTCTATGACTCTTATTAATATGAATGTTTTTTTAGTTTTACAATATTAATATGCTTGTGACTTGTTTAATTATGGAGTAATGATCTTTATATGAAACATGATAAGGAATTAGTGATGTTGCTATGCTTATTAATGTTCATATCTATAAACTTGATATTATGATTACTTGGTATTTGTCTATCCATTGCTTGATTATTGCAACTAATATAGGTCGAAGGGGTTGGTTACTAAAATTTGTTTTGTGTTATCCGTTTATAATGATACAATGCTAAACTTGTGGAAATTGGGCAGTAAATTGGTAAACAACCTTAGCAATCTAATATTTAAGGCCTAATCTTATGTTGACTGATCGGATTAGGAATAGTTTATTCATGAGTATTTGGCATAAACCTATCTTCATGCACTAACTGTAATTTGGTCTAAAGGTTGAAAGAATTACTCCCTCGGTCCCAAAATTATTGTCCCCCAACAAAAAAACACACAGTTTAAGAAAAGTGCATTAATTACAGCTTTCTCTTTCTTACTTTTTAACAGAATGACAACTTTACCCTTTTACAATTAATTAATGCTTTCATTTAATCTTGTAAATAAGAATTTTGATTAGGGGTAATATGGTAAACCTAAACAATTTTAACTTCTGTATTTAGTAGTAGACAATTTTTTTGGGACAACCCAAAAAGAAAAGATGGACAATAAAAATGGGACGTAGGGAGTACATAGTATGATTGGTAGATATGCTTGATAATTACTCGTTATTCATAGTTTTGCATGTATTGTTTGTGTGAAGCATAGTAATATCTCATTTGTGGACTTATGTGTCTAATGCCTAAACAAACATATTTCTTAAGGAGAATTGCATATATATCCTTCCGAAGTCTCATAATTGCATATATATCCAACCAAAAGTCATAATTGCATATATATCTTTTCAAAGCCTTAATATTGTCAAATATATCCAAATGATTATTTTAAATAAATATTTTTTTTAACTAAGATTATTTTAAATATATTTAACAGAAAAAAATGTCAAATAATTATAATTGATATATAGAATAACGATTATACCCTTATTCTTATTAATTTTTTTTTGAAATTATAAAATGCCCTTTAACCATTTTTTAAGAAAAGAAAGAGCAACCATGTTCGGTGACTCAAACATGTTCGGTATCGACGCATCTTGTATAAAAATATCAACAACATCATCCATCGTTCCATCTAAACATAATCATTTGGATATATATGATAATTTTAAGTCTTTGGAAAGTGTTGATGCATAATCTGGCGCGGACTGGATTCAACGACTCTCATTGGGCCAGTTAGTCGTCTTCTCAGTCCCAGTAGACTGTCAACAAAGAGAACCCGTTAGGAGTGGACCGAGGCCGTAGCCGGGGTCCACCTCCGACGGTCAAGTTAGTATCACGATGTAGCATAACATAAGTTAGTTAGGGTTAGAGATAACCCGCATCGTATATATATAGGACGTGGATTAGGGTTTAGGCGTAGAGTGGGCGCGTCTGCACGGCTCGACCCATTCTGGCGGGTCCGGACCATACGTCCACAAAAGATATATATATGCAATTATAACTTTTCGTTGGATATATATGCAATTATGAGATTTTGAAGGGATATATATGCAATTTCTCCTTTCCTATTTCGTAATCTTGATTAAATCTAAATCATTTGGAACGTTTGAAATAACACATTGTTAAAGCAAACTTTGGTCTTTTGCTAAGTGATAATCAAATATATGTAGGTGGTGTTTGTTTTTTATAAAGAGGCCTTATGACCTCTTAATCCGAACTGATTCAGACGGTCGAGATATTTTGGTCGTTCAAACCGTTTTTTTTTTTTTTTTTTTTTTTTTTTTTTCGACGTTCGTTCGGAGGCATAAGATCTTAATGGTCTGAGACTTGAGATTGGTGATGAACGCCTTTGTTGCTGCTCACGACAAAAAAAAACCAAATAAAAATTAAATGCGAAAGCAAACAAACGTGCGGTTCGAATATGAGTTTTTTTCCGTTCGGACACGGTCGATTGACATTTACGCCAGATTCAAATTTAGATGTGCGGTTCGATTGATTGATTGATCTCTTAAAAACAAACACCACCTAACTACTTACTATTTAAAATTCTATTATAAAGGTATATAATATACTAGAATTAGAGTTTCACGGGAAATATATATATTTTTTTATAACTTAGAAGGTTAAGTTCATAGGATAGATGTAAGTATTAAATATATAAAGATGACTTTTAAGCAATTAATGTGAATTTTTAAAGATTTAAAACTCTTTTATAACTTCAATAAGAAAATTAAAATAATATACTTAATCGAAGTTCACGGTAACAAAATAATATACTTAATCGAAGTTCACGGTAACACATCAAACCTTCAAATCTATTAACAACAAATTATATAGTGTAATGTATCACACGAGTCATCTTGTCTAATAAAATATATTCAAAGTATTTGTATTTAAATATTTTTTTTTTCAGTTGGTCACTTTGGAGTTCTTGAGAATTTCTTGGGGAGGAGGTCTTGAGTTCAAATCCTGAGGGGTTTGAATGAGGATTTTCCTTCAAGATCTCCTTTAATGAAGGGGTTTGGACCCAGAACCCCAAGTTCGAATCTTGGAAGAAGCGGGTTTCACCCTATTAATTGTCGTGCTTGGTAGGATTAGTAGGGGTTTTCCATCTAAGTATTTGAAATAAGCATTTCGCCGAGGAGCACTTCTGTGAGACCGGTTTAAACAACGTAGTCTGACCTCCATTGTCGAACCATGACACTAAACACTTTATAAAAATTCACCTTTCACAAAAAAAAAAATAAATAAATAAAAAATAAATAAAAAATTCAAAAGTATAGTCATCATTTTCATTTTTTTAGATAAAATGATAAGAGTAATAAATGAGAAAGATGAAGGCTATGTTTGGCGTAGAGTTTTTTCGAGCTTTTTGGGACGATGAGTGGTGAGCAATGAGCTTCTTGATTTTTAATGTTTGTTTGGCAAAAGAGCGATGAGTTGTGCTATTTTTTGAAAAAGTTCATTTTTCCAATGCTTGGATACATTTTCCTTTCAAATTTTCATTCCTAGTTTGAAATGTGTGCTAGAAGTACTTTTTACCTTTCTCAATTAAATTATCCTTCTCACTATATACCTTCTCATGTCTTAAAATAATACCCTCTTTTTAAAATTATACTCTAATTCATATTTTCATTTTGAAATGTTGTCCTCTTTCTATATTTAGTAACAGCATACCAGAAAATTTAGCTTGTCACATGATCCAACCCTGCTTCAACAGCGTATTGATTTGTGTAGATTAATGGGGGTTTGGTAAAAAGAACCTTAAGGAAATCGCGCACCACCTCTTGTAGATCCAGCCGCTGCCGGTTAAATTTTCTAAAACAAAAGCACCGCATAAACATATAACACACGATCTTACGAAATCAGATATGCAGTCAGGAAGAAACCCACCATTTATTAGCGATATGGATGAAGAAAGTTAAGACGAAATTCAGCCCGTGAAGCCAACGTACATAAGTTCCTGCTTGTAACCCTGATCGAGATTACCTGAAGGGATCTTTTCTAAATGGAAGTCGGTGGTCAAAATCTGTAGCTGATAAGCAACCTTGAGAAGCGCAAAAAACAGTCAAAAATGTGAGAGAAGAAAACGTTAAAGTGAGAAAGTTAGATATAAATTATATGACGTTTACTTTGCAGGCCAAAAATTAGCCCATCTGCAGCCCAAAAGACTAATTAATAAAATATTAGGACACGGATAAAATATTAGGACACCCTCCGCTATAATGTATATAGATAATAACAAAAAGTTTAGTAAAAGAATATTTATTTGAGTTGTTAAAAGCCGAGAAGCTGGCTGCCATGGAAATTTCTACTGCATTCTATAAAAAATTCGAGCTGAGCTCGTTTCGAGCCTAACATTTTGAATTTCGTCTTTCATTAGTGAATTTTTTTTTCAGCTCGGCTCATTTCGACTAATTTATATAATGTGTAAAGTTCAAATGGAGCTATTTCGTTAACACAAGCTCAAGTTTGGCTCGTTAACAAAATTTCGACTAGATTAACGAATTTCGGTACCGTTAAAATGTTATCTTATAGAAAATATATATATATATATTTACAGGGCTCGTTTAATTCATGACATAAACGAGTTTTATAGATTCAGAACTCGAGCTTTCGTTTATTAAACGAGCCCAAACTTAGATCGAGACGCCGAAATTGCAGCCATTGTTCGAAATTTTTACCGATCCGATCTCGGTTTTCACGAATGTTTCATTCGCTTCCACCCTATTTATAACGATCTCGTTTTATTAAACTGTATGATTTTGTCTTCGATAATAATTTTGTTTTTAATGTCAACTAATAAAAAAAGTTTAATTATATTTAATTGGTTGAAAATAACTTATTAATGGATGACATGGAGGGCGTAGAAAAGGGCATATGTTAATCCACTTTCCAGGTAGCGGACTCATATCCCACAATTTAAACCCTTGAATTAACACCACTTTCAAATCCGCTCCCCAACACACGTGTCATCTTCTTTAACAACTTTCCGGCAACAACCACTTAATTAATCACTCACTTCAAATAAGTTTATAAAAATAATTTTATAAAAAAATGGAGGCAAATTATAACCCTCGAACGGTCGAAGAAGTTTTTCGTGATTTCAAAGGTCGCCGTGCTGGAATTATCAAAGCTCTTACCACCGGTACTACTCGAACCTAATCTTCTTCTTTATTTATTTATTTTTTTAATTATTTTTTTATGCTAATTGACTAATTTGTTGCAGATGTTGGTGAATTTTATCAGCAGTGTGATCCTGGTTAGTTTTTTTTTATTAAATTAATTAATTTAATTCGGTTGTCAATATTTTATTTAATTAGGTTTTTTATTCGGTCAAATTCTGATTAACGTACCGTACTATTAAAATGATAAAAAATAAAAAAAATATTCTAACTTTTATTTTTTCTGCAATAAGTGTAACTTTTGAGGAATTATCCGATAACACGTTGAACGTGTCAACATGTGAACCTATAAAATGTAAAAGTTGTTACGCGAAAAGTAGAAGTTGAATGCTTTTATTTTTAATCATTTTGATAGTGTGGCACGTTAATTAGAAATTGGCTTGTAGTTTGATGGCGTGTTTAGTTGTGATTATGGATGTTTATACGTATGCAGTGAAATAACGAGGAATTATTTGGGATTGTTTATTTTTGCGGCTTTAAATCATGAAATAACGTTGTACTTTTGTCTATGTTCCATTTTATTTACTCTTTATTAAACTTTTTTTTTTGTACCGGTTTAGTTATTAGTTGTAGTTTTATGGTTTAAAGTCACGTAAGTTTTGCTGACATGTTAAAAGAAAAGAAGAAAATTGACAAACCCCACAAAAAAAAAACAACAAGAAGAAGAAGTAAGAGAAAGGTTAGTTTACTTGCTTGTTAGAGAAAGGCTTTAGGAAAAACAACTCTTTGAAATAAGCAGCTTTCTACCGACTTATTTTACCTCAAAATGAGCATATAAGCACAAACAAGTTGGATGACACAAAACTGCTGATAAGTAGAAAACCAGAAGGGAAAGAAAAAAAAAGCAATCCCCAAAAGAAGTTAAAATTTATATGGACTGAAGTTATATCACAATTTCACTACTTGTTTAGAAGAATAAAGAATTGCATGTTGTGATAAGCTAATACATGATCATATGAGAAAACTGTGTGAGAATGAACTTGACTTGAAGTACATGAACGGAGCTTCTATAACTATCAGGATTTTGTTATTATTAGTGTCAGTGCACAGATTTGGTAGATGAGGTGTATAGTGACTGATGTAGCTATATCAGTTACCTTTTTTGTGCGGAAAATCTAGTGATGTTATTAACTTGTTACATGCTTTGAAGCATACATGTGCAGTAATGTTCATAGTTTGTAAACTTAGTCATTGCGTAATCTACAAAAAATATTTCAAGTGATTGCATTTTGCTTAGAAATTGATTTGGTAGGGATCAAGTATATCAAGAGTTTAGGACCATAAATTCAAATTGCACCCATAGCTGCTAATGTAGCCCATTATGGAACATGAAAAGTGAGTGGATACAAACACCTTTTAAACCCTTGCATATCCTTTTTTAAAGAAAGCCATTTGACTTATCCTTTTGAAGGATACAGTTTCAGGAAGTATGTTGCTCAGTGGTTCCGTTCTGTAGATTACAACAACAACAACAACAAACCCGATCCGCAAGGGGGTATGGGAGGTAAAATGTGACAGATCCTACCCTACTCGGGTAAACCGGGGTAGAGAGCCTTCAACGAGACCTCCGTGAGTGCGGTGTGCGGGTGATAAAGGAGAGAAAAAGAGCACAAGGCGGACTAAAAAGGCATAAACGCAAGAAAATAACGCAGTAATGGCAGAGACACAAAAGGACACATGCAAGAAAAGCATAGGCAAAAGAGCACTATCGCAAAAAAAAAAAAAAAAAAAAAAAAGCCGGGACACCAAGAAAAGGGCCAACCTAAAGGGGCAACGCAGAGTAAAGCTAAGCAACAGACGGACCTAGCGCGCAAGGCAAAACACATGACACCAAAACCAAAAGCGAGGAGATAGAAAAGCATGCAAACCTAAGGGAACAACATAAAGCAACGCCAAGAAACGACTGGGCCTAAAGCTAGCAAAAGAAGCAAAAGAAAAAAAAAAAAAAAAAAAAGCGCGAGGGGCGAGGCGAAAGAGGCGCCTAAAAGCCGAAACATCAAACCAACAAAACAAACAAAAGCCTCGAGCTCCCAGCCTAGCTACCCGCAAATCCTAATTCTATCTCTCCACCCTTTCCTATCTCGAGGTCATGTCCTCGGTTGAGGCGAAGCTCCATCATGTCTAGCTTTAGTCTATCCTCGGGCACGAGATTGGGTCTACCCCTCTCCTCACGCCATCAACTACTGTGAGCTTGACCTTCTAACGGCGGCTGTTTGTGGCCTCCTCCCGACATGCCCGAACCACTCAACCTTCCTTCTCTCATCTTGGAACAATATTCTCGACCTCCGGTTTTCTCGAAAACTCCGTTCGGGATCATGTCAGCAAGGACTTGCCAAGTCCATCTTAGCATCCTCGGTTCGACCCACCTCTACCACGTTAGCATGCGCTTTCAAGATGGGCCAACATTCGAGTCAGTACAAAATAGTTGGTCTAATCGCCACCTTATAAATTTACCTTTAACTTTGGGGATCTTAGCATCACAGAGAACTCCGGCCGCCTCCATCTCGCCCCGCCGCTACGATCCAGGTTGTGTAACGCGTCTCGTCTATCTCCCCGATTGTGTATCCTCGATCCGTGTATCTAAAGACTCCTTTGTGGCGGGATCGATCACCGATCCGAATATCAACTTCTTCGCGGTGACCTGTCTCTATCCTCCCAAACTCTCGCATCTCAGGTATTCAGTCTTCTCTCTGCTCACCCGAAGACCATTGTTTTCGAGCCTCCTCACGATTCAAGTTTGATGTTTAAGCCTTCCGCCGATTCTGCCACCAACACAATGTCATCAAGAAAATCATGTTCCACGGGATGCCTCTTGAACCCCTCGAGATAACTCATCTAGAATCAAAGCGAAAGGTAAGGGCTAATGGCGGATCCACAGGTGGAGCCCAACTTCCATTGGGGAAAACTCGAGATCCCCACCGTGGGCGTCACGAGTCTTAGCTCCTCGTACATATCCCTAATAACACGCACGTATCTCTTGGGGTTCCTTTGTCAATAAGAGTTCTCCAAATCAACTTACGTTGGACACTATCGTAAGCCTTTTCAAGGTCGAGGGCGCCATATGCAAGTCCTTTTGTTTTTCTCTATACTTCTATGAGAGTTCGAGAAGATGAATGGCCTCAATCGAGGACCTTCACGGCATAAAACCAAATTGGTTTTTCGACACCTCGTCTCCTTCTCGACCTTCTCTCAATAACTCTCTCCCAAATCTTCATGGTGTGGCTAAGAAGCTTAATGCCCTATAATTGCTACACACTGGACATCCCCTTATTCTTGTAGATGGGGATGACTTCATTGAGTCTCCATTCTTCTGGCATCTTATCCCCGAAAAAGATCTTGTTGAAGAGGCAGGTTAACCAAACTAACCCCTCATCCCCCAAACACTTCCAAGCTTCAATGGGGATTTGGTCTGGCCCTACCGCCTTGTTTCTACCCATCTTCTGTAGTGCTACCTTCACTTCTGATTGGCTAATCCTCGTATAATAACACTCTCTACGTTGGCTCAGGTTCTCCTCTTCCGCGCTGCCTTCAGTACTTCCTCCGTTGAAAAGAGATGAGAAATACTCTCCCCATCTCTTCCTAATATCCTCTATGTTCTATTAAATAAATGATATTATTTTAAAGTCGCCGCAATATGTTCCTTCAGGTTTGTCATCTGAATGTCTTCTGGTCTAGACTAGTGAGTTGTTAACAAAAATATATTAACTGACAAATTATTATTTCCTAGTACACTTCACAATATGCAAAAGATATGTTAATAGTAATAAATAATGACCACTTGGTCGCTACATGAACATTGATGTGGTATTCTCTTTATCTAACTGCATAAAGTGGAAGGACATGTATATACGCTATATTTCTGTATGTGCGATGAATGCCTGGGAAAAAATGTTCTATTTAACTAACTGCGTAAGCTAAACTTGCTTTGGAGTTTGGACTGATCTAGCCCTCTTTATAGAATCTGCTTCCATGCATATTTGTCATGAAGACATACAACATGGACATTTGAATGATGTATCCACATGCGATGAGCACCGTATCTTATGTTATGTCCATCACTTATGATGTCTTTAGTGTTCTCAATGGTCAACCACTCATCCATAATGCCTCTAGTTGCGATATTTGACTTTTCTGAAGATGATTCCTTTGATAATTTTTGGAAACTGTTGCTTTTTCTGTGATTGCACATATTGTTTTGCTTCTTTTTTGCATATATATCAACCAGTTTATGTAAAACTATCTGACATTCTGTTGAACCCTGGCTTGTGTTATTGTCACCAAAAAGGTTCTACATCTAATTTTGATGTCTTCATTCTTGCAATTGTGCCTCTAATGATTTGTTTTAATACCTGGTGGTTCATTACTGTTTAAATATGTGGCATAGTGTCTGCAGTATGTGCTAATGTCGTATTTTTTTCGTAGCTGGATAACGTGATGGTATCTTCTGTTGCGACTTTCTATGATATATTATCCACATTAGATATGTTCACAGTATGATTTGATCTTCTTATACACCTTAGATAACCTTCCATCCTCCTATCAGTTGTCGTTTTTGACTTGAATGTCAAACCTGTGTTTGTCAAGTATCTTATTATATACATTAGTTCTTCTTTCACACTCTTACAAGTTACCGCCTGTTAATTGTTATAGTTTTTGTACTTTTAGTTTGTTTAACGCTCTAAATTAACAAGATGTTAGCTGATATATAACATAAAAGGTGTTACTTAAGACTAGTCACGCTGCCTATGTTTTCACGTGCAAGCACATGAGTGATATGTTTTCGTTAGCATTGTGTCAAAAACATTGCAAATCCTTTATAAATGCTTCTACACAGGAAGCACCTGGATCATGTGGTCTTTATAATTGAGCTGTGCTCAGTATGTTGTTGTTTGCCAATAAAGTAATAATAGTCGGAATGTAGATTAGTACAAGCACTAATAGTGAACGAACGTCTATTACTATATATTTGTCTGTAGAGATGCATCTGATCACTTAACAAAATCAGTTTGCCTTTGTCATAAGTATCTGATGTGCGTACCAACTACTGCCTCTATGTAATGAATATCAGCTTAGTGTATGAGATACACATGTTAGCATCTATTAGGGTTCAATAACTCTCTTAAGCATGGATGTCTATGGGATAAATGAATGAGCATTTTTTTTTCCCAGAATGATTGTGTATTTCTGCTTCATAATAGCTCTGCTTTTATTTTTCAAATGTGAAAACTCTCTGCATTGTGTTTGTACAGAAAAGGAGAACCTGTGTCTGTATGGGTTTCCTAGTGAGCAATGGGAAGTCAATTTACCTGCCGAAGAGGTGCCTCCTGAACTTCCAGAACCAGCATTGGGAATCAATTTTGCAAGGGATGGAATGCAAGAAAAAGACTGGTTATCTTTAGTTGCTGTTCACAGTGATGCTTGGTTGCTTTCTGTTTCCTTCTATTTTGGTGCCAGATTTGGTTTTGGAAAATCAGACAGGTAAGTTCTGACCCATATCAGGCTTCACTAATAATAACGATGACCTTACAGTTCACTGCCTAGTAAGTCGTATTGTTCTTTCTTATGTTATCACAGTACATGTAGCGTTTTTAGTATCTTATTGGGAGTTATTCGCTTTAGCTTCTTAGGTAAGCATTGCTAAGCTTCTTAGGAAAGCCTTAAGCCCATAGCGTAGGCCCATTAATTTTGCCCTTTAGCTAATTAGGTTTCTACTCTTTTGTCTATATATAATCTTTGTATTTATTTGTTTATTTTCATCATCAATTTCTACACAAGTTAGCCTTCTCTATGGTTTCTACAAGTGGTAAATTTCATTTTTCTTCTAAAATATGGGATATTCCTTCTTAGCTTGTAATTTCTCTGATTAATTGATTCTGTGATACTGCAATGTCTTTTAGGCAGCTTTTAGTAATGTTTGCCAAGTCTGATGGAATGGAATGTACCACTCCAAAAGGGAATATGATCCCTGCAAATTTGTTGATCTTCATTACATGGCAGAGAGGCGTCTTTAACTCTCCATTTTTCCCAATCCATCATGGAATGGATGAAAAAGTTAACCATATAACTCAGTTGTATTTACGTAATTTTTTCAATGACGCAAGTCCTTAAAAAATGAAAAAAAACGTTAACTAAACTGCTATTTTGTCATCTTTTGTTAGATCTTAATTTAAATTGTTACTGCGTTTTCATTATGTTCGATTTGTATCTTTTTTGCGTAGAAAATTTAGTAACTTTTACCACGCGCATACAAAGAGGATTCTTAACCGCTCACAAAGAGAAGATAGTTGTTTTAGGCAAGGAAAAAAGCCAACCATAGCAGAACGCAATCAAAGCTTTCGTCCTTGACGGCCGCTCCTTCAGCTGATTTCATTCATTCATAGACTCACTTGAACGTGCCATCAAGAGCTCCCGCTGCAATAGGATAGGATCTTTAGGTTGGGCACGAAAGCTGCATTGATTTGACTTCTTTCGCCGTCGGTGATTTCATTCATTCATAGACTCAGCCAGGCGTGCCATCGAGAGCTCCCATTGCAATAGGATAGGATCTTTGGGTTGCGCTGAAAGCTACATTGATTTGACTTCTTTGCCTCGCTATTGAGCGAAAAACCCCGAAAACTTTATCAATTATCTTTCTTCTTTGGCGACAAGGAAGGCTACCCACAGGTAAAGTACTAATCCGCTCATCTCTTACTACCTAACTAAGAATGTTATTTAATGAGAGAAGTAGTACGAGGAGCTAGATTGTTGATGTCTTCTTTTGGCGGTGGGATAGGGAGCTGAGGACCGAACTTTCACTTTCTTACTTGAACTCATAGCTCTCTTTTCTCTTTTGAGAGCTGTATGTAACTACAGATCTTTATGGGCTGGGGAAATCTCCTAAATTACAAGAGAGGAAGATAGAGTTAGCACTGATTGGGAAGGAACTAGTAATCCATTTAAGAGAACTTTACCCTATAGTAGCCCAGAGAGATGCAGAACTATGACCAATAGAGTGAGACACTTAGCTCCGTGTAAAATAAGAGGACTTATTGGAGCTTTGTAACTAATGGCCTCCCGTCGCTAGAGCCTTTTTCCGGTGCATGGAGCCCCAACGAGGAAGGCTTTAGTGGTTTATGGTCCAAAATGCTAATCCCTCTCTGTGCTACTCTTACTCCTAGGGCGGGAAGAAGATAAGAAAAGGGCGTTCTCTTGGATTGCTTCTAAAGATTGCCCTCTCTCGGTTGGATTTTGGTCCGGCCTACTACGAGGATCCCGTATCCAGAAACTCAACCTACCATAACTAGCGGCCTCCTGGCTGGCAACGCTATTCGGCGAGGTGGCGTTCTATTCGGCGACCGTAGGGAAAAGGCTCGATCTATCTCTTAAGATCTTTCGACTTTACGATCCCGCTAAGCATAAACGAGTCAATATTTCATAGGATCTTAAGTAAGATCTCAATCTTACCATAGGATCGAAGATCTCGATCCAATTCGATTATACTTTTTCCTTTAATTAACTAACTTAACTTATAAACTATAAATGAATGGATTTAGTTAAATTAAAACAAGAGTAAACTACACCATTCGTCCTTGTGGTATACGTTGACCATCAAGTTTCGTCCTTTGACCAAAAAAATTGCATCGTTGGTCCTTAACTGCGAAACGTTAGTCATCGTTGGTCCCTCACACTAACTGGCGTGAGTAACGGGCGTTAAGCCTTTTTAAGTCGGTATATTTGTCTTTTCCTCTCTCTCCACATGTCTTATCTGCTCCCTCCTCCTCTCTCTTTATCTCGCTCCTTCTCCTCTCTTTTCTAAGCCACGCTCGGAGAAACATCAAATGGAAATCCTCTTCCATCTTGAAGTCAACTTCGAACCATCCTTACCACTCTCCTCTAAATATCCAAGCTACTCCCTAGCAATCACTAGGGAACCATGCGTGCTGCGAAGAAGGAGACCAAAGCCAAGGATAGGCCTGGTGCTATTCAAGACCAAGGAAAAATAAAGTCCAAGCTTTCCATGATTTCTGATATAATTGGGAGGGTTTTATTCGTAGGTTTTCTTCACCCTTTCCACACACAAGCACAAAAATTAGGGTTTCATAATTTAGGGTTTTCTCAAATTGAGTTGGGGGTTTTGTAAATTGAGTGGTAACTTGTTCAATTCGATGTGTATATTGTCCTTTGTAATCAAGATTGTCCAAGAAAAGCTTGCGTACAATCTGGGATTCGTTCCCTCTTTTCTTTCGACATCACATTCTTGTAAGAATTCTCAAATCTTAGACTTTGTAAATATTATTAATGGAATGGTTACTTTGATATAATGAAGGATGCATTTTTTTCGATTGATGTGTTAATATATAATCGACTCAATCTTTTCTTTGTTGTTGCTATTGTGTGGCAAGTTAATAATAAATCACAAGTTACCATTAGAAATGGGTTGTTATCCTTGTGGTCTTGGTCGTTTGGTTCTAGTCGTGGGTCTAAACCCACTGTAATGGAGCCACAGTAGTATAAAACTCATTGGTTAGTTGGGTAAGTAAAAGATAGTTATGATGTCTTTTTTTTCGCTTTCTTTTCCCCAGCTTATTCTTGCTTGATTGTGTTAAAAGATAGTTATTAATGGTTGTGATTTTGTGGGTTTCATTTTAAAGAAAGAATACCATAAAAGTTTTATTGGTGTGTCGTGCTTCAAATTATTTTTCCAAGGATGTTTGTGTTTCGGATTGATGATGATACAAGAAACGGGTTGTAGTTTATGTGTTTGATATGAAAAATGAAATGAAATGCTAAAAATGGTGGCGTGAGAATGATGGTAGATCTACTGATCTAGGGTTAATATTAGTAGAGAGATAAGTGGATAAGATGAAGATGCAGTGTGAAAAGACAAATATATCCTCCACTTAACAAGGCTTAACGCCCGTTAGTCCAACCAGTTAGTGTGAGGGACCAACGATGACTAACGTTTCGCAGTTAAGGACCAACAATGCAATTTTTTTGGTCAAAGGACGAAACTTGATGGTCAACGTATTACACAAGGACGAATGGTGTAGTTTACTCTTAAAACAATAAAATAGGTGTGGATAACTAAATGTTTTGTAAGAGTAAAATACTAAAATATATAGATATTTAGATTAAAAGACACATCGCCCTTAATCACCGATTATGTATTTTAGTATTTTAAACCATTACGTGTTGCATTTTCACATTATTATAACTTTGAGAACTCTTCTTTCTTCATTAATTTGCTATACACAATCAGCTTTGAATACGAATTACTAGACATATAAGACATTTAGAATCTTCCGATCTCGATCCGTTCTTTCAAAGACAAAAATGATCCATAGTAGGATCTTGATCTTGACAGCTTTGGTACACCCTCTCTATTAGATTTACAAAATTATTTATATAAACGCATTACTAGCCTACACATACTAATACATTGGAATGAACGATTCAATAACCTTACTTATTTCATACCCCTGTCCATTCCATTTCTTTTAGCATCCCGTTCCAGCCTACCAAGCTGCCGCTAATGCTTACTGAAAGATTACCTATGCTAGATTATGTATTGACTTCCTTTTTGATTGATTGATTCCATGTTACAGGAAACGACTTTTCAACATGATAAACGATCTCCCGACAGTGTTTGAAGTTGTAAATGGAACTGCACAGACCAACCAGAAAGAGAAATCCACTGTTTCGAATCACAGTAGCACCAAATCCAAATCAAACTCAAAGGTATATCAACCGTCTAGTCTTCGAAATCCTATAGGGATAGTTGCGCAAAAATTTAAGATACCCTCACACTTTTACCAATTATAACAACGTACTTTGATAATATATCAGATTATCAGAAACAGTAACATACCATCATACTTTATTTTTACCAATCATAGGCTCATAGCAACCATGAAAAAAAAAATTCTTTATATTTTGAACAATTTGTAAAAAACTGTAAGTGAAAAGATAAATGCACATTGCCATTATGGTAATTCCAAAATATGTTAATATTATGTGTGAAGAATTGTGAAAGTTTATTGCTATTCTGTGCAATTACTCCACTTACTCATCAATAGAATGTCACAAATTACAATTATGTTTTTTTTGTAGCCACCACCACCACCGACAGAGGAAGAAGAAGAAGGGCTAGATGATGAAGAAGATGAGGATGATGACGAGCATGGAGAAACCTTATGTGGGTCATGTGGGGAAAATTATGCATCAGATGAATTCTGGATCTGTTGTGATATTTGCGAAGTGGTTCCATGGAAAATGTGAATATCACCCGGCGAGAGCAGAGAAGATCAAGCAATACAAGTGTCCGTCTTGCAGCAACAAGAGAGCTCGACCTTGATGATCGCTGTATTAGATATCATGATGTAGTCTATGCTGACTGACTGGTTTTGTGAAAAGTGATGTAGATTGCTTAAGGCTGTTTATTGCATGCATATTTGATCTCAGTTGGTGTATACTGTATAATTTAGTCACTAATACAAGTATTATCTACATGTTTGAATAATTGCATTTTGCCAGTTCAACAACTCTACTGCTTTCTAACTGCTCTTTGGACTTTGGAGAAACAGAAAATGTCAGAGAAATTATAATCACACTTTTGGTTGACATGGAGTGGAGATGAAATTCAGTACCTTTCTTTTGTAGTTTTTTGTTTGATTTCATCGATTCACCTGATAATTGTCATATTACAAGAAATGGTCTGTTAAATCTTTGCCCTGGAAACGAGATATTGCAAGAATATGAGTTGCATAAAATATGTCTCCGGGTGGAAACATGTTACATTGTCTATTACCATGACCAAGAGTCCGAGATACAAGTAACACGTATTCAAGATACGTTAGTTGTACTTGAAATGGATAGTCATCGACTATATATCACATGTATTGAGTATGACTTGAACCACAACTATTTGGTTAAAAGCGTCACACACATCATAGGATATCATTGAAACACAAGCTAACTCACATCTAATGTTGAGCATATATTTCACTTCATCACCTCATGTGCATTTTATTTTTATTATTGAAGTAGTATCGTATCTCAATATCTCATACTTAGCATGTGTTATGATTAGGGTTGTCAAAAAACCGAACATATTAAGATTGCCTTGGTTGGTTAATAGCGATGTTTTAAAATCGGGTTTTAATCGACCGGTCGAATCATCGAGCACCGTTCGATCGGTTCGACCACGGTCAACCGGTTTCCATTTATTATTATTATTTTTTCCGACCGGGTCAACCGGTTTTATATAAAAATTGAAAAAAAAAAAAGCTGGCAGGGGTTTGAGACCGGTCACTCAAAGCCGTGAGTCTAATCAGTTAACGCAGTTATAGAACCTCGGGGTTTTACCCGTTTTGTGGTGGACACGGTCGGACCGGTTGAGCCGTACGGTCGGCCGGGTTTGAAAACGTTGGTTAATAGGTTAGTAGTTTTATTTAAGTTGTTCGAATGAACCCAGTTTTGGTCAACCTGATTAACCATAATAAGGTTTTTTATTTTTTTATTTTTTAAAAATTATTTATTACGAGTATTATTATTATTTATCTTATAAATATTTATTTCTCTTATTACATATATTCGGGCTAACATAATCCAAGTGAACTTTTGACCTGAATATATTTAAAACTGACCTGAATATATTAAAAACAACTGACCAACCAGAAGCTTAATAGAGTTAGGTTCGGATGTGTTTTTTAGTCTTAAGTCGAATAAATTCTACCTTAATAAACTCAAACCCGATCAGCCCAACATTATTAATATCGCAGCAATGATCATATCATTTGCAACTAGGGCAGACATGACGTCGGTCCAAGCCGACCGAACCGACAAAACCGAAACCGAAATTCATGAAAAACCTAAGCGAAACCGAACCGACGGGCCGTCAGGTCGGTTCGGTTATGTGGCCGTCGGTTCGGTTGGTTTAGGTGTATTAGGTATGTTTTGTCGGTTTTGGTCGAACCGACCCGACCGAAACCGAAAACATGTAAAATATGAAACCGAAACCGAACCGACAGACTGTCGGGTCGGCTCGATTTTTTTCGGTTCGGTCGGTTTTATCGATCCGGTTCGATTTTGAACCTTTGATGCTTAGCCCTATTTGCAACTAAACTTAAAATTGTCTATTTTCACTTTCAATAATATTTTGCAACTAAACTTAAAATTGTCTATTTTCACTTTCAATAATATTTACTTACTTCATTGCATGGTAAGTCGTATCCTTTTCTATGTTATCAGAGCATGTAATGTTTTTAAGTACTCCAAGATACATCTTCGTGTTTTCCTCATTTTCATACCATACATCCTTACTAAAAAATTAGAACATATATATCTTTTCGTCAATAAACATTAGACATTATACATTCTTGAAGAAGAACTATGCAAACATTTTATCGTTATCTTCTAATGTAAATGTAACATGAAGGGTATTTTCCTTTTTTTTTTCTTGTAAAAAAATGTATTTTACAATTTACTTTTATTTTTATTACTATCATTTTTTTTATGTTTTTATATCATTTTTACACACATTTTTTCATACCAAACTTCATCTTCAAGTTTTATCACTCATTCTCATCTTCAATTACCTATCTTTTTCATCCAACCCCACCACCACTGTTCATCTTCATCCACCTTCACCACTGTCATCCATTACCTGTCACAACCTTTAAGATCTTAATAACCAAATATTTCACTTTACAGAATTTAACACTTATGGATCTTAGTAACAAGAAGTTTTCGGGTGGGTTGACTAAGTCAGTGCAAGAAATGACTTCTTTGAATGACGAAAATACATCCTTTTACAAGCCAAAAGACAAAAATACGCCTCATGTTATATTCACGTTAGAAGATAACGGAAAAATATTTGCATCATTCGTCCTCATACATATATAATGTCTAACATTTATTGACCGACGGAGGGGTGTATATGTCCAACTTTTTTGAAAGAGATGTATGGTGTGAATATCAGCAAAAGTCTACTCTTTTTAGTATCTTATTGGGAGTTATTGACTTTAGCTTCCTAAAAAAAACTTGCTAGCTTCTTAGGAAAGCATTGTTAGCTTCTTAGGAAAGCCTCAAGTCCATATCGTAGGCTCATTAGTTTGCCCTAGCTAATTAAGTTTCTACTCTTTTGTCTATATATAATATTTGTTTTATTTGTTTATTTTCATCATTAATTTTTACACAAGGTCTTTGGTTTTTACAAGTGGTAAATGTAATTTTTCTTCTAAAATAATGGGATATTCCTTCTTAGCTTGTAATTTCTCTGATTGATTGATTCCATGTTACAGGAAACGACTTTTCAACATGATGAACGATCTCCCAACAGTGTTTGAAGGCGTAAATGAAACTGGACAGACCACCCAGAAAGAGAAATCCACAGTTTCGAATCACAGTAGCACCAAATCCAAATCAAACTCAAAGGTATGTCTAGTCTTCGAAATCCTATAGGGAGTACTCCACTTACTCATGAATAGAATTTGTCACAAATTATGTTTTTTTGTAGCCACCACCACCGACGGAGGAGGAAGAAGAAGAAGAAGAAGGGTTGGATGATGAAGAATATGAGGATGATGACGAGGATATAGATAACTTATGTGGGTCATGTGGGGGAAGGTATTACACAGATGAATTCTGGATCTGCTGTGATATTTGCGAGATGTGGTTCCATGGGCAATGTGTGAAAATGACCCCGGCGGGAGCAGAGAAGATCAAGCAATACAAGTGTCCATATTGCCGCAACAAGAGATCTCAACTTTGATGATCGTTGTATTAGATATCATAATGTAGATTGCTTAAGGCTGTTTATTGCATGCATATTTGATCTCAGTTGGTGTATACTGTATAATTTAGTCACTAATACAAGTATTATCTACATGTTTGAATAATTGCATTTTGTCGGTTCAACAACTCTACAAGAAATGAGCTTCTCGTCGCAGAAGGTTGCTAAGTCAAATGTCTGGTGTTTTAGTAGACGAGAAGCTCTGCGATACTTGTTTGTTCTTCTAATTGAAACTTAAATGGTCACTTGGTTTTTGACCCATGTGAAGCTGTGAGTTCAAAAAAGTGATAACAGGTTATACTTTTTTGACCTTTAACAAGTTTTCATATAATGTGTTACAAGTCTCACTTGACCATTAGCAATCTGTATTTGGTGCAATTATAAATTTACTGTGACCTACAAGTTAACAATCATATCCCTTAATCTTTACATGGTCCATCTGGTTATGCTGAACAAAACATCTTGAGAGTAAGAAATTAGGCTGGACTACTTAAAGAAACTCGATTTTAAGTTTTTACGTCAGTATAAATGAATTTAATTCAAACCCGCTAAATTTACAAAATGTCAAGAAAAATGAAACACAGTTATGACTATCTCAATATGAAATAACCTTACAAAGCTACACAGTATGTAATGGAATCAAATAGACACCTTTCTATAAATAAAGAAAAACTAGAGATTGGATAGAAAAGCAACACATGTTTTTCAGTTTTTATTCCCTCTTATAAACTCATGGCAATGCTATGTACAATATGATTCATTATTTTAGTCCCCCTTTCATTCTCAAGACAGCTAAAAAACACCACAAAAAGTAACAAAAACGTCAAGAAAATAAGGAGATCACATGCTTTACATCACTCAAATCCAATATACCAACAACAAAATCATATCTGTCATCCTCACATACCCACATTACCATCAATTTTTTATGAAAAATAAAAAAGAATAAAAATTTTAGATTATCAAAATATTTAGAGTCGATAACTCCGGCTTGGGCCTGGGCCGGGACCAAGATTGGACATTCTACTGCTTTGATTTTGATTGAAAGAATTGATTTTCTCAAGCTTTAGCCCGGCCCGAAACCTTGCAATGAAAGTATCCGCCTTGGTGTCCACGTCCGGGCTCGGACAAAACGCTGGCCCGGGAGACGCCATGGCAGACAATGGCGATTGAGATCCATCGCCAGCAGGCGACCCACACTCCGAACTCAACGTACTTTGCACCCTAACATAATCACCTTCCACCGCAAACTTCCAATCCGGCATTTTGAAAGGCGGCATTGGCGGCGGTGGCGGAATGCGGCTCATCGGAGACTCGCCGCCGCTTGAACTATCATCAATGCCGTTGAAAAAACTCATCTTAACCGGCTTCCTAGGTTTCTCTGTCACGAAAGGCGACACTCGGGTTGTGGTACTAGGTTTCGGTGCACGCGCCGCCGTACGCTTCGGCGGCAGAGGTGGCGGCGCCGGAGGAGTGGTTGATGCAACTTTCTTTCGTCTCTCCTTTTTCGACGTAAACAAATTATTAAACACCGACGGTGGCGGCGGCAGTGGTGGCGGCGGAGGTGGCGGCGACGGCGGCGGTAGGTGAAAATTTACCGCCGCCTGTTGCGGATGTGTTAAAAAAGTATCCAAATTATCAACACTTTTATGCCTTTGTCTTTTTTTCTTCTTTTTAGATAAAAAGATGTAAAAAACTCTTTAGTAGCATTTGCACCACTTTTCTTCCGTTCAAGTTTTCTTACTTTGTGCTCAAACTCTTGAATCTCCGGCAACACCTCCACCGCAGCCGCCACCGGCGACGACGGATCCGCCGCCAAATCATCATTTTCCACCACCATTTTTCTGGGTTCTGAGCTTCTAGCTCTTCTCCGTTCACCTTTACCTTTTCTCCTAACAACTCTTTCCCGGTGACCGGAATCTTGATTTTCCGGCAACTTTTCTTCATTTTCCGGCGACTTTATTTCTTCATTTATCTCCATAATACCAACTTTTTCCACTTCATTTTTAGCAACACTATGATAAGTCCTCACTGACTTCCTCACCGGAACTGGCGGCGGAGATGGCGGCTGTGGCGGCTGAGGAGCTACTAGCTCTTCTTCAACAACTGGTGGCGGCGCCGCAAATGTATCTTCTTTATTTTCCACCACTGTATCAAGAAACACATCTTCTTTAACACCCAGATCTTGTTCTTGCCTGAAATAGTATCTATCATATCTCAAATGGGTATCATCGGAAAATCTCCATGGTGGTCCGGCACGGTGGTCCAACGACGGCTCCAGCTCCCGGAGATCAGGATATGAGCTTGTACTCCTATGCCTTCTTAACCCAACAATGGGCTGCTCAGGGAAATCATACCATTCATGTGGGGCCCACTTCACCGGACTTTTAACCACATCCTCCGATGATGATCTTGGTGTTGGTGTTGGTGTTTGATCATTGTTTATGTTCCTACTAAGGAACCCAAATGCTAATGCAACTAAAACCAATACCAAGTTTAATGAGTCCCAACTTTTTTACCAAGTTTGGTTTCATGTTAAAAAAGTTGGATGTGAAAGATACAAAAGATGGGATGATAAAAAATATCGAAATCAGTGCGAGGATTAGTAGGAAGATAATTAGGACGCCGGAGTTGAAAACCAGCGAAAAGCGCCGCGTCGAAAATAATCGACGCGGCGTGTCTTGCTGGATTTTTGTATCCAAAATGGTGTCCTTGGTGTTTCTTGATCACTATATTCATCCATTGTGAGAATGTGTGTGTAGAGAGAAAATGAAACTAGGAAACTAGGAAACTAGGAAAGTGTTTTTGAGTAGGGCTTTTGTGTTGTTTTTTTATTTTTTGCTTTAGGCTTTAGGTAAAGTGTTTGGTTTTTTTATGATGAGGCTAGTGGACAATATTGATTGATCTATATATAGATGCTTTTTGGAATTAATGTTGATTTAGAAATTATAGTTGTGAGTAATTGTGGGGTGATGTTTTATTGAGAAACTTTTGAGACTTTAATATCACGTTATATATCCATACGAGTAGTTTATGTGTATTAGGTAGCTTGTGAGCTGTGACATTTTATAAAAAGTTATTTACCGTACCTAAAAGTTTGAGATATACTTTGACATAGTCAATTAGTCACATAGACAACGGAAAGAGATTTTATTAAAAAAAAAAATAAGTAATAATGTACTGTTATCTATGAAAATGACAACGACAAGAATTTTTGGGTACTCTTTTTAATTTTTATAAACAAAAGTATTGTGACTTTCGAGTATCATTTTTTTGTTGGAAAATGGGGCTAAGAGCACTCCGACTAACGCCGGGGACGAATCTATTTAGTGAGTATGAGGGGCAAGTGCCTCTCATGATTAGCCGAAAAAGTTAAGATTTTAATGTAATTTCTTTTTAATTTTGACCTTTTTATGAAAGTGCCCTCACTCAAAACTCAAACTTAACATTCAACACTCTAAAGTCTTATAAATTCTTCATCTCTAAGTAAAAATACGTGAATTATCATTACAATCTTAGTTTTTTCTTCCGCATTTTGTTGATATTGTCAAAAAAAAAAAATTTTGCCCCCCAAATCTTTATTTTCTGGTTCAGCCACTTAACACCGAACCTGTGTTATTTCGGCGTTAACCATTGCGAAGCGGGCGTTAAAGTGCCGGTGTTAACACCAAAAAGCACGTTTTTTTTTTTTCTGCCCCTAAATGAGGGGTTGTTTTTATAAATCGTTGTAAGTTAAGGTTTAACTTGGGAATGTTATGATTGCGGGTGTTTTTTTGGTGAGTTAAGGTGAAATGTTAAATCTGATGTGGCGCAGACGTGACACGATGTTAAACCATAACTGAAGTTATGATTGAGAGTGCTCTTATCGAGACAAGTTTAAGTTGATAAAAACATGATTGTACAGATTGTTAAACTATACATCCTGAAAAAATCTCATCGAGTAGTGATTGGCATGCTTAAGCATGCCTAATTTCATGTCTAATAAGTAGATCATTACACTTGGAGTAATCAAAGGCCATCATGAGAAGAGAGAAACACTATCCTCCACTTGTCATATATTGATTAAAGCCATAAAATTAGTCATGTCATTTAGGCATGTCAATCATTTTCCAAATCTATATATGATATCTTGGTTCGATTATTTAGAATCATAACTAGTAGTAATATTTTCAAATCAACATGATTAAGAAAATTCTTCCAGAAATGCATCACATACACACATTTGTTACTAACGTAACGATGTCACATACAATTACATATATTCTAAATATGTTACATATCTATACTACTTGTAAAGCATGGATAACCTTCTCTTCTAATTAATATTTTAAGAGCACCATTAATACAATTTTAAGCAAATACAACTCACCAAACATAAATTACATGCATGTTAAGTACAAATAATTCTCATCTTAAAACATTATTTCTTTTTTACAATTAATATATCCCTTCACCAATAAATACAAATCACTATGCACAATATACACACAAATGTAGCACAAATAAAACTAAAAAAATATTCTAACACATACAACTATTTAATCCACCTCTGCACCAAAATATCTGTTATTTATCCAATGTCAATCAAATCAAGGTAATAAGCCAAGCACTAAAAAGTAAGGGTGTGTTTGTTTTTAAAAAAAAAATCTACTAGCCTCTTACTCTACCAAGTAAGAGGAGGCGACGCATTTTTTGTTTGTTTTTCTTTTGAGTCGAGACCCGTTAGACATATAACATCTTACTCAAGAAGAGGTGGGAGGCTTGTCTTCTTGTCTCTTACTCTATAAGAGATTGAAGAATTTTGTTAATTAACTATGTTATATTTATGATAAAAGTCTTGTTTCATATTTACATAAGTTACTTATTATCGCATTCGTTAGTTTAATAAATAAATTGTAGAAATGAGCATTTAAAATCATTCTGACAATTATACAAAACAAACAACATTATTTTGTTCGTATTTAGACTTTCTAGCACCTCTTACCAGGTAAGATGTGGTAGTGATCAGACACTAAAACATCTTAATGAAACAAACACACCCTAAATCCCTTAGGCAGCCCGCAGTGGTTGATCGATCGGTTCGATCGCCGATGTGCCAACCGAGTCGCCACTATTACAACATGAAGGTCAAACTTGGTCGGTCGGCTCCAAAAATTGACGAAGGGTTCGTCCCCTCCACCAATAACTCCCGGATATTTTTGTGAGACTAACCACTTAAACTCGAGTTACCACAAGATAACCGAACCAAGTGGGTTTAACCAAGACTATTATAAGCACAAGAAAGTCAAACGAAAAAAAAGAAAAAAGAAAAAGACAAATTAAAATAATTGTCTACAGCCAGCAACAAAGATCAAACCACTCCCCATCTCATAATCCTAACTAACAAAAGCTTCACAACATAAACAAAAATAAAAGATGATCTCAGATTGTATTATCTTTTATACAAATCTTAAAATATTATTCTTAGCTTGAACATCAAACCCATCATTAATCTTAAAAAGAAACAAAACATCTAAGTCACGTCTACCCAAGACTTTTGCCTGTTACAAAGATCTTGATGCCAAAATCTGTGGGACACTACTAACGAGAACAAAAGTCATAAAGTGTGTTTGAGTGCTTGGTTATCTTTTACAGGTCGAATTAAAGTTGGCGATTTTTTATGGGTTTGAGTTCGAACTAAACAGAAAGAGAAGAAGATAGGTTTGAGGCTCCAGTGTTGGAGTTATAAGGTGGGAGACATTTGTGATGTATGAAAAAATATGGATGAAAGTGTTGACTGCAACTGATGAAATGAAGAGAGATGGGGCCGTGTGATTGTTTAAAAGGTTATTAGGGTTAGCTGTTTCTGGTATTAATATACTTATAAAAGTAGAGTTGTTAATTTGGGTTGGTAGCATTTTTTAATCCGAAAATATGGTTAATTTATGGTTAGCTAATTTTATTTTATGGTATAGGGTTGTTTTGGGCTATAAATTTTTGACATAAATTTTGGATTTGGACTAAATAATTTTTACGGGGATTGACTATCTTTTTGGGATACTTTTGTGCTATTTGATTGGTTAGGAGTTATTTTTCGAGATCACGTTTCGTTACGAGATCCTTATGCTTCATGATATTGAGAAATTTTGGTCACTTGGTTGGTTTGATAAATCACGAGGTCGCGTACTTATTTGACTTTATGGGTCGAGATGGTTGGTTGGTTGCATGATTCACGAAGTTGTTTTAATTTAAATTATCATTATTTGTACGGTTATTGTTAAAAAAAATGTAATTGAATAAAATTTGCTTGCCGTAAAATATAGTCACAGCAGTCTCATCATCGTGTCGCCTTGAAGACTCGCTATTCTCTATAAAGTAAAGAAGATAGAGTTGCATACGATAAAACCATGTAAAGTATCTTACGTTTTGTACAAACGAGACTGCAGGTGGTCCGTAGTCATGCAATGGCGAATTTTTAAGCAAGTGATTGTCATTAATAAATAGTAATATAATATATAATCTTTTTTTTTCTAGGCGAATTATTTAAGCCAGGGTGATTGTGACTAATAAATAAGAATATAATCATTTTTTGGCGAATTTTTAAATGGGTGACGCGAATTAATAAAAAGTAGTATAATATATAATTTTTTTTTTTTTTTTTTTTTGGTGGCTGAATTTTTAATTTAGGTGATTGTCACTAATAAATAGTAATATAATTTTTATTTTTACCTGTAGCAGTTTTTTTTTTTTTTTTTTTTTTTTTTTTTTTACAGAATTAAGATCGTCTTGTGAGATTGTGATCAGAAGACGGGCAGAAAAGCAAACGACGTTTTCTTTGTGATTTAATATATACTTATAATTAAAGAACCTTTTGATTTAATCATCAACCTCACGCAACTTTCTTTCCTAAAGAACATGTACATAGTATATATAAAGCAAACAAACATCCAAACCAGGGCGAACCTAGGAGGTTTCTAGAAGTTCGATGGAAAACCCATGAATTCGTCTCACTTAGGTAGTGTTTGTTTTTTTATAAAGAGACTCTTAACAACCTTTTAATCAATCGTTCGAGACGGTCGAGACATTTCGATCGTTCGACCGTTTTTTTTTTTTCCGTTCGACGTGTTCGAGGCAAGAAGATCTTAATCGTCCAGACTTGAGAGTGTGTCGAATCGCTCTTGCGACGAAAAAAACCAAAAAATTTAGCACAAGCAGTTGATGTGCGGTTCAAACACGAGTTTTATTTTTCCGTTCGGATGCGGTCGATTCGTAAATTCTGTTCGATTGATTCGGATGTGCGGTTCGGTTTGATTCGAGCGCTTTTAAAAAGCAAACACCACCTTAATCTAAATTTTGTTGAAGGTTTTCGATTTTTTTTTCAAAATGTACCTAATAGATTTTTAATTTATATACATATTCTTATTATTGTTATCATTTATTTTTTGCACTCGATCACTCTATCGAGAGTCCGCCCTTTACCTAACTTTGTGTCTCTAGAAATCTTACAGTTATAGAACTAAAGTTAATATTATTGATTTAAAGCCATTGGGTGAGAACTAAATACACGCACATCAATGTGAAAATACACATGGGGTTGTAACAAATAAAAAAATGCATGGTATTAGTATGGATTTGTTGACCACCATGAGACGATAAAAAAAGTGTAGCGTGTAGAGACTGGATAGTAGGTTTGTTAGCAAATTGACAGATCGATTACCGTGTATCGTGATTCTTGAGTCATATAAAAACAAACTATACTACTACACGTTTCTTTCACTCAAGTTGTTTTCAATTACAACACAACACACACACGTTCCATCTTTTCTATACAGCTTCTAGTTAATTTGTACTAAAGGTTGCAAAACGGGCGGGCCGGACCATGGTTTAAATGGGTAATGGGCTAAAATGACACAAGCTCAACATGCACGGTCAAACGGGCGCATGTTATATCTATAAGTTTTTAGAAAAATCTTAAAACGACGAAATAAATTTCTCAAACGTAATACCCCATTTATATTTAAAAAATTAAATATATTGTATTTATAAGTTTTTCTTTAAACATAATTGTAATGTTAGAGAAAATATGTGTCCGTTGTGCCTATTTAACTTTTAAATGAACAATATATGCCCATTTCAAAAACATAAGAGGTTAAATGTGTCCAAATCTTTCATAAATTTACTCAAATTAGCTCATTTTTGGGGGGCATAAATTACCACATCTAATTTGTACACAAACAACCAATGTTTTGAAAATCGGGTTTTTGATCGACCCGTTCGAGTAACCAGGTTACCGGTTAGACCACCGGTCAACTCGGATTTCTATTAAAAAACTATTTTTTTTTTCAACCAAGATCAACTGGTGCGATCATCGGGTCAACCCGGTTTTCTATAAAAAAAATGAAGAAAACCAAACTCAACCGGGTTTCGAAAACCGGGTTGACCCGGGTCACTTAAAACCCGGAGTGTCTAATCGGTTAACCCGTTTTTAAAAACCCGATTTTTTCCCCAATATTTTGGTCAAAACCGGTTCAACCGATTAACTTGACCGGTCAACCCGGTTTCAAAACATTGCAAATAACAAAATATATATATATATATATATATATATATATATATATATATATATATATATATATATATATATATATATATATATATGATATTTAACAAAATATATTAAAAACTTTTACCATAGCCCGTGACGTTTTATCCGATAAATCAATATATCTATGCACGGAAGGGCCGGTGGCCGCTCAACTGTTTGAGTGCAATGCAGTTATATTGGTTCCGATCAACAAAGGTAGAATGTCTGATCGAAGATCCAATACAATAGGGTTTGAGTCTATTGTCACACAAACTCAAACGTGTTAAAGTCTTTATAGACATTCTAATAAATTTCACATATGGTACTTTCAAAATCAACTTTTTGAGCTATAGGCTTTCTTTATAAGCACATAACTACCATATTTATCGATGTTACGCGGGGTTGCAATTAAGCCAAGACAAGTAAAGCTCGATTTAGACAGCACTAATGAGGCGTGTCTCGAAGTATAGTTGGCTTTTCTTTGTGTGTGAGTCTCACACAATGATTTATTAATAGATGTTGCCGGAACCATTGCCCTATTTTACACAAACAAGTAATAATAATAATAAATTTTAAAGCTTGGACTAGGCTCGAGAACTTAAAGATCTCCAATATGCAAGCTCAAGCCCGGTAAAGAAACTTTTAGCTTGTCAAAGTTCGACTTAAAACAAGCTAAAGCCAAGTTTGAAAACCTCGATGAAAAATTTAGCACCTCTAGTTACATAAATATCACTACTTATTGTTAGACTCTAGATGGTCACAAGATTTCTATTCAAGTTATTAATGTAAGACGTGAATGTAAAAGCAAAAGTCCTAGTAACATTCGTTCTTTTGACTGTAGCCATATACTAACAAAAGTGCATGTTTTGGAAATGTCGCGAGCACTTTTTGGAAATGTTGAGCGTGCACACTTTCTGTTAGCTTAGGAACTTCAGGTCTAAACTTTGCAGTTAGTTTGTAATTCCGTTAACTTATTAATTATAACTCTAAACTTCATACTAGAACATAAGCTTAGAACCAATGTTCACGCGGCAGAGCGCCGGTAGTAGATACCTCGTTTCAAACAAAAGCCCAAAAACCAGAAAACTAATCAATCCACTGATTATAAGCAAATTCCAAAATCAGTTGGCAAACACTCTATATTCAAATCCTCAAACGAATTAAAACATGATAATAAACTCCAAAACGATTTTCAAATTTTGTTCAAACGATTCTTCAAACCCAATCCCCAAAAAAAAAAGAAAAGGAAAAACAAACTTCAATCCAACGAATCTAAGACGAACCTTTTTTTTTCTTCATCTTCAACCTGGCTGTGTGATACCATGTAAGCCGTAATAATATTGATTGAATAATTGAATAAAGTGAGATTACATATGTTCCCACCCCGCTCCCAATCCTTATCCGTATTTCAATCCTAATACTGCAACTATAATTATTAACCGCTATTAAACACCGTTGCTAGGCACGGGTACTCGTCTGTTTTTCGGAATGGGAGTAATCTTATATGAAACATTCAAAACACCCTTTTCTTCAACCGGGCCCAAGCAATGACAGCAACAGCAACACCACCCATGTTAAAGAATAAAGGACTCAAGGTACTATGTTCTTTTTTTTCTTTCAGAATAAGTAATGTTATCAAATCACTCCCAAATATACATATTCCCATTAAGATAGCACGACCAAACTGATTATGTATATTTTCTCTTGCGTAGAGGATGAAATGAAGCATCATTATAGGTTTAATTGCAGCACTTGATCCATGGATTGCAGCTTTTGAAGGATCATATTTATTCAATCCTTTGTTCTCCTTTGATTGTAGGGCCAGAAATGCTTTGTGCACAAGGCAGAAGGCTGAACCAACAAAAGCCCCAGCCAGGTACAACTTCAGCAGAACTCTAGGGCCAAATGTTTCTCCAATAGTCTTCCCGAATACACAAAGCGAGAGCATGTTAAGAAATAAATGTGAACCTTCAAAGTGACTGAAAGCATTAGTTATCATAGTATGGAACTGTCCACTTTTAAAGTTGTCCAACTGTAGCGTAAAGTTTTGAAGCATGAACTTAATGTCAGCAACTTTCCACAGCAGAAACACAGCCACATTTGTTACAAATAAGCCTATTAGCACACCATGATCCCTTTGTAATGTGGCCGCCCGTAGCTAATTCGTTGGTTGCACTGAATGAATCTTCTAAATTGAAACCGAAATTGTTCATGTACATCGCTTGAAAGCTTTTGCTTAAAATACGCACTATTATGCAGTAGCCCTTTGAAAGGATATAGTTTTTTCATCAAAAACTTATTTGGTGGTCGCTGCAATGGCGGTGGAAGTATGGTAACCACGGTGCCTATTCCGTGTAAAGTGGGTCGGCCATGTGGAAGTGGTTTTGATCGTAAGGATTCAAAAACAATTTTTCTAGGGTTTTCCCAGATTCTTCTTAGGGAAAATAAGTTGTTCATGATACCTACATGTATATGGATTAATTAACGGAATGAAGAGAGAATGCATATAAATATGACCTAATATTTATAGCCTAACACTTAGGCCTATACCAATCATAATCTAATACAAATACTAATATAACTCTAACTCTAAAAAAAGACGACTCTTTTTTATTATATATAAGCTTCAGATGTCAATTAATCAAGAACTAAAACCTGTGTTTTTGAAATGATTAATAATTATCAAAGGACATACGCTTGCTATGAAGAGTAAATCTTTAGAGCATGTCGTGTTTGTTTCAAAACAAACTAAAATAGAACAATCTCTCTTATCTTGTTCCTCTATCTCAAAATATATGTACACCTTTCTATTTGTGATGTCCCAAAATAAATGTCATCTTCGTTTTTCAACCAATGAAAAATGATTTTAGTAGGTAAGCGTGATATTTGATTGGTGGAGAGTACAATTGGTAGAATTCTTAAAACTTTGTGTAATATGAAAGTGAATATTTCTACAACCTTTAGTTATACTGGGTACTACCCTGGTTGTAAAAGGTGCAATATTCAAAACACCAATGATTTATTAAAAAAAGAAAAATTATTTATCGAACAAGTTTGTTGTTGCCATTTGGTAAAGCAGTGGCATTCAAGATTTTGTTGAGCACCTGAAAAACTGAATAACAGTTCCACACTTATAATTGCGAGTCGGATGGGTTCTCACAATTTCAAGAAAGTAAGCAAGGATGATGTTTTAGTTCATAGTACAAGCTTCCAATTGGTTCAATTTCAATTTTTTGTTAATGTGTTTCAAGGTTTTTAGTATATTCAAGTACTCAAGTGTATCAACAACTTGATCTTCTTGATCTCCATATCAACATACTACCCACAAGAAGACAAGGCTGTGTGTATGATATGGTTTTCCTCTTTTTTCATTCATCCTTGTCCTTTTATATATATCAGAGGACAGCTACTATTTTCTAAAAAACAGGAATGCAGAAAACTACTGACCAAGACATCTGGTCAAACATTGTCCAAGATATTTATCAGCTCATACATATCAATCATATGTAAAAATATATATTATAATTACCATATAATATGAGGAATCACCTTAACAGTCACATTCTAGGGGTGTTTCTTACTTTGGTTTTTCGACTGTGTTTCTAATGACCCGACTCACCCTGTTCAGGTCATAAAGTTTGCGGACATCACATCTGCAACATAATGCGCAACAAGTATATAAAAGCGTCAAATTCCAGATGTTTCATTAAAACGGTAATGCTAAACGATTTGTGTGTGTCAGATTACATTGTTGACCTACGGTTAATGGTCTTCACTGAGTTAATATGGTGAACAACGTAGAGCATTCGATAGCTCACCTTCATAATTTACAACACCATTGATGTTACATTCAAGCTTTTTTTCAATGCAAAATCAGATGAAAATGATGAGTAATGCAATAAGCACTGCAACTGTAAATATCATAGCCTGCAAAACAAGACTTGGGTTAGTTGACTAATAAACTATACACGTAATTTGTAGAGAGAAAAATACAGGCGATCCATTAAGACATCCTACATTCTATAGCATTGGTTTAAAATTGGCTCGACATAGAAAGTAAAATATGATAGGACCAAACTCTCGTAAAAATGTAACAAGGGTAAGGAACCTAAATCTCCTAAACTTTGGAAGACAAGAATAGGATTAATAACCTAAAAAAAGGCAATGTTCCCCAAAACAAACCATTTGCATCAATTATATTATTGACTTATATTTCTGTAATTATTTATATTTTAGAGGCAGATCCTTGCACACATTTGTCCCTATCGGAACTCGAACACACAACCCCTTAATTTGTGGACTACCTTGATACAGCTAGGCCAAAGGCATGTTGGTATTGTTCTATAATAATTATCTTATCATGGTTTCATGGGTACGAACTAGTGTTTGTCATGTTCCTTTCTATGTGTTTAATGCCATAAATGGGAACTTTCCATGCTTCTAAGAATCAACTTACCAACAAATTGCATATGCTTGCACGTAATGAGTGTGTTAATGATAGAAGGTAATGCCAATTATCTAATGCATGACAATGAAGGATATGGGTGTATTAACTTTCAACTCAAACTCAAGTCATTCTTTTCCCTTACCCAATCTGTGACGATCTGACTATTGTTGATTACTAATGTATACTTGTATCTTCTAGAACACAACACCAATTTGCATTCTCATTTTATGTAATGAAGGAAGTTTTACGTATCCATGTTTTTTAATAAAATAAGCATCCAACACACCACTAGATCATCCATCATCATCATGCAATTTTTTTTCTATTTGTGGCACAAAACAGTTGAACTACTTATCTACTGCCATGTCAAAAGGAACTAGACAGAATATCCGCATACTATGGCTAGAAACTGTTGACTGTTTCCTAAAAATCAAACCTACTTATTTAACAGCCAAAACTTAAATAAAATAGTATGATGGGTGGGATTTAGAGTGCAAAACAGAGTAGTTGTATTAAGGGAGTGTATGGGTAAGCTTAAGTGCTTAACAATTTATGCATTTTGAGAGCCTATACATTTTGAAAACTCACTCTAAGATGGATTTTGAAGACGCATTTTTCACTTTTAAAACCCTCTATATAGGCTGATAAGCTCTTTCAATCCTAACACTAAAAGCAGCTCATCACATTTGGAAACACGATAAGCTGAGAAGCTGCTTAAATAAGTTTTACCCAAACACCCCCTAAGTAGTAATTTGGACTTTAAAAGTGACTTGAGAAAGCTAAAGAGGACACAAGTAGATTAGTTTTTCAAATACATACAGCTATTGCGCTGGCAGCAAGTCCTGTTCGTTCCCTTGGATCCTTCTGATAGTAGTTCCTGAAGTACAAGATTGTTGCATAATACCACAGCAAGGGGAGCACGAACCCAAACAGCATACTGCAAAAGTCCATTCACCCACATTTAGACTTTTCGTTTTGAAAGTATAAGCTAGCACTGAATGCATATACAGATAATACGAGACAAGTTCCGCATTAGTAATGGAACTTACCAAAACCATCCTATCCCAAAGCCAAAACAAGGGAGGGGTTGGTCAAAATATCCAAGCTGGTTCTCCTCTGCATCTCCAAGTAGTCTGTAATTTCCACTTTTATGTTGCCTTAAGCCTGAGGAAATCACTGCATACACCAATAGAACAAATTATTAACCGAAGTAATAACTTTTGCAAGTAATATGCCCTCGGTTTTTTAACCATAAGGCATTAACATATCCACACTTATTCAATAAACTTCAAGAATGATTACTTTAGCATGCGAGTCAATGTCTTGAGATCCTTTTTACCGAGAATGACCTGTTATAGCAACAGAAAAATAGCAATAATTCAATCCAGCGTACTAGAAAAATAGGAAAAACTTTAGTAACAAAATTCGAATGGGCCACTATGTATAATCTACCACGTTTCTTTGAAGCAACAATCTCACAAACAAATGAAAATGATGTTCAATAGGACCTTCTATGCCATTAAGGATCCTAATCATGAGAGAAAGAACGTAATGGGGATTTGACATATTATTTGCAAATTAAGTCATTAGGAACGTCACAAATGATAAATCGACACCTAGCTCTAGTATAAATGTATATCTACCAAGCTTTCAGCTTCCATTTGGAGTAATGTATTAGTTACACTCAACAAAATTATTGGTCGCTTGCTTAGAATCCTTAGATTAAGGGTGCGTTTAGTTCAAAGCTACAAAATTAATTGGTCGCTTGATATTTAGGACCTAATTTTTTGTGAGCCGCTCATAAGCTTTGTCAACCAAACAAAGCTTATTTTAACTACAGTGTTTTCTCGAGAAAATAAGCTTAAGCTCCTATAAGCTTGTACATCAAACACACCTAGTTTTTTTAGCAATAGATTAGTAAAGATACTCATGAACCGCATGCCAAACAAGATTGTACTAGGTGTGGTAAAACCGAAGTTGTCAAAAGGTGTTTGCCACATCAACGCTAAACCCATTTTAACCCGTACTACGAAAACTGGGACTCACTAAAACAAACATAACACAGCATTAACCAATAACTTCAAGCACGACACCGAAACCGTGTGGTAACTTTGGTGGTGACGTGTAATAAAGCCGAAAAACATTGTTTGCACCCCTTTACAACTCATAGTTGCCCCGCTCACGGAAATAAAATTCAAATAATCACGCCATTGTGAATCAGCAAAAACACAAACCTTACCGAAACTTGTTAAATTACATGAACCAAATGTAACAAACTATCCCACATCGGTACAAAATAATACATTTAATCCATTTATAAACTTTAAGTTATGGCCTACTAGTAGTATACTTCCACAATAGTTTTTAGTTCAAACCGAAGTAGTCCATTGCTTTCGGCTTTGGGGGCATTACGCCGTGATTAACTACTTAACAACGAGCTTAATGTATCGCAACTAAACATTCAAATCAGTTAAAAATTTACCCAAGTAGCAAATCATTCCTAATTCCACAATAAGGTGTAGATTGGCTGGAACACCGTGTCTTTTGGCACCAGCAATTGTCCACCCCACAAGTAAATGAGTAATAGCTTCGGCAACTCTCCTGGCCTAGTGGGGCACCAACTGGAGTGAGCACGAGCCAAGACTCGGACCTCTGAGCTCTTATTCTACAAAGTATCTCCGGCGTGCCCATAGGTTTTGCGGAGGTGGGTACCTATATGAAGCAAATGCCAAGGATGAGACTTGAACTTGGGTCTATCGACTCAAGCACAAGTGCTTCAACCATTGGACTAATGCTCTATTGGTTCAAATCATTCCTAATTAAACTTACTAATAATCATGCAGCAGATAACAATCCTATTAATAATCAAATCACATCCCTAATTACCTTGAGAAAAAGAGGTCAAATAAGATATTAGTTTAGGGGGTGTTTGTTTAAGCTAATTTTTGGCTTATGAGCTTATAGGATTTGGGCTTATTTTAAAAGATGTGGGCGCTTACAATGACATACAGTAATAAGCTTAACAATAATGACAGAATAAAAAACAAGTTTATATAAGCTGATTAGTTTTAAATTAAGTGGAGAAATTTGAAGTTGAAAGTGGGAGTGGTGACTGGTGACCTTGTTCCGGTGGAAACGAAGTTGCTGGTCAGTTTGAAGTGTAGACTTGAGAACTCGAATACTGCCGCACGTGTGGGAATATAAATATATTTTAAATCCAATATCGACTCATATATGTTTTTACAGGTTGTATTGGTGTTGGTTTAGAATTTGGTAAACGTTTGGGCCCGTTTGGTGTAAGGTAGAAATTTATTGTAGGCATGGATTAATAAATGAGTGGTTTAGGATTAGATCGGGGACAATCTAATCTCGATTGGGGACCATCTAATCTTGCACCTCATATTTTCTTTTTCATGCACCTCATTAGACTAATCATTCTACCTAACGATTTTTTTTTTTTTTTTTTTTTTTTTTTTGTAATGTATATATATATATATGTTTTTATGTCAGAAGAGTATATATAGTGTTATTTATTTGTGTAGTGTTTTTATATGTAGAGTATATTTATTTGTGTAGTGTTTTTACGTTAAAACATTAGACATTAAAACATTAAACAAGACAACAACAAATGTAATCAATATTACAACGAAATCTACTCCACATTAAGATTATTAATGTCATCTATAATTTCATAGAGTATTCCACTCGTGACGTGCGTGATCAATTTGGATTTCTTGCTAATTCCGGTGACTCCAACGTCTTTATTCTGCGTCAACAAATTGTTTTGGCCAATAGCGTGTTGATCGTTTTATCTTTAGTTCAGCGGTTTGAGCAGACTGCGTTGAAGAAGATGCTTCACCAAAGTACTTTTGTTGAAATATTTCCTTCCATGAAGATCGACACCCATAGTCTTTGGTCCCCATACATTACGTGATGAAACAATTATAAGAAATGTATTCTAAACAAACAAGTTATTGATATATTTACGCAAATAAGCAAGCGTGTAATTATTTACCTTTGAAGGACGTGATAATACTTGGACCACAAGTTTTTGGGCATTGGGATGTTCTTTCAATTATAAATCCGCGTCGACAACGACACAAGAAAAGGATTTTCTTGTTGCGTCCGCCAAAAGAATTTGTATAAATCAGTAATATCATGGTTCACAAAATTAGAAGCTTCGAATACATAAATAACCAATCTTGTTATAGATTAATAGTTGATACATGGTTCACAAAATTACAATATAATTATTTTCTTGTTGCATCTCGCTCGTACTCGTCAACGCGAGATGGTTGTAACAAAAGATGAGGAAGAACCGGAGGACGGTGTATAAAATTGACCAGTCGTTTACTATAAATCAATAATCGTCTATACATGTATTGTAATTTAGAATATAAATCAGTAATCGTCTATACATGTTTTGTCATTTACAATATAAATCAATAATTGTTTTCTATGTCGCTCTAAACATCCTCTGTCGTTGAGTAAACATATGTGCCCATCCCGCGACTGCCATTTCTGTACCATCTCCATTGCGGGTGATTATACGGGAGTGGTGAGTTTTCATCAAGAACCGCAAGAAGAAAGTGAGCACTCGGTTTTCCCCACACGAAGAATCACAACGGGGTCGATGTTGGTCAGATTCGGACCATTTCTCAATGGAAGACACACAATAGATTGTGAATTGGCTATACATACAATAGGATGGTTAAGAGCTGTAGCAATAGCCACGCCCGTCTCTGGCATAGTCATCCGAAGAACTGTAGGGTCTTGGACCTTCAAACCAATTCATCGAGTTACGAAAATTTGGAAAATAATCCCCACATTCGCTGTAAACTTCCTCGTGAGTGTCTACCTCTTCCACGGAAATAGCTCGCATCATGGGCCACATTCGTTCCTCGATGACCAAAACCTACGACAAGAGCTCGATAGCCACAATTCCATTACCGCCACGTTAAAGATCCCTAGGATCCGGTCGGAAAAGAGGTGGAATTTGAGCCATAAAATATTCGCTAATGTCATCTGGAACGTACAAGTGGTGTCTTAAGTCGCCTCGCTAATGTCATCGCTAGCTTCTTCATTTAAGTGCAGGACGTTAGAAGGCCCTCCCATAAGAATTGTGTCTCGCGGGTTCTTCATTTAAGTCCGGGACTTTTTAGGTTTTGTAGCTTGCGGTGCCTTGTGGGGGTTCTTCGCTCAAACCGGATCTTTTGTTTAGACTTGGATTTATTGTCCTTTGCACTCGGACGTCCACGATTATCGTCTTTAATAGCAGGTTGTTTGGTTGACGGGGAGAATAACTTGATAGGCATAAACTTAAAAAGGAACTAGTTAAAATTATCGGTATTGACGGTGAGAATAACTTGATAGGCATAAACTTAAAATACATACCGTTTGCTTGAAGGTAATACAGTTCGTGATAGCATGGTAAACCATAAACTAACCGCAACTGATGACCACATTCATGTGGGTCCACATCCCGTTTACTTTCTGCGAGTATGAGTAGTAAAGCATCTCTTGAAACATTATACCGCAATTCGTTAAATAGTGTGCCCTTACACGCATGCAGTTTCTTGATTTTGCTTGTATTCAAAGAGGCTCGTATCGCAGTTTCTTGCGCAGCTATAATCTTGTCGACCGAACACAACAACGTGTCTAAGCTGGATTGTGTGGAGCCCAAGTATAACTTCAACATTGCGTGTTGACTCTCAACTCTAAGAGGAGTTGTATCGGAGTCAAATCACCACGATTGGCTCGACGTATCTTGTCTTGTGCATTGTATACCGTTTTAATGCCAGACACGTTATTCGGATCGCTCTCTTTTATTGTAGAAAGTATAATTCGTGGTGCTACATGCTGTTCTGTCAACTGCTTCACCAAAACGAACTCACTATCTTTTAATCGCATGTCTTGTGAAAAACCATGGAACGAGTCTACAAATTCATGATTATGCCTCGGACACTTGACCCTCAATATCCAACCATTTTGACGTTTTATAAATTTCGCCAGTAATCTGAATGGGCAATTAATTTTAACGGTACTAGTCTGCCGTTCAAGTTCATCTTCTAAACCTTCACGTGCAGAAATCCCATTTCTAGAACACAACAATTCGATAGACTACTTATAGCTCCTATCTGTTTTAGTTCTTCCTTTAACAATAAGAAAACCAATCGATTCAGCAGTAGATTTCACCCAATCAGTTAAAGCAACTTCAGTACCGAACACCTAAAAAATAAAAAACACAACAACTTTTACAACTTTTATTAAAATTTACAACTTCTATTTACAACTTTTATTACAACTTTTACAAACTTTTATTAACATTTAACAAGTTTTATTATAATTTACAACTTTTATTAAAATTTACAACTTCTATTTAAATTTAACAACTTTATTAAAATTTACAACATTTTTAACAGCTTTATTTAAAATAATACTAATACAACTAATACTCTTTACTTATTAAATTTTACAACTTTTACAAAAAAAATTACAACTTTTATTAAAATTTTACAACAAACCTTTACTTATTAAATTTTACAACTTTTATTAAAATTTACAACTTTTACAAAAAAAATTTACAACTTTTATTAAACCTTTACTTATTTACTTTTGAAAAAATAAAAAATAAAAATGGTATATGGGAAACCGGGGTGCGCCCCCTGTTTTTACCCACGTGCCCATCCAAATAATACACACTCATATTAATGATTGTGTGTTTTGTCTCCTATCTCATTCTCTCACACACAAATAATACACTCAGTCTCTCTCTTCTCTCTCTCTAAAAACCGACGACCTAAAAACTTTCCGGCGTCTTGTCCGGCCAATATTCTCGCCACGCACCACCGGAACTTTTCACCCCATATACCAAAAGATAGATCGGGAAAAGGTGATAATTTAACATAGGGCACGCGCGGTATTTCTCACCGACGTGCCCTAGATCTAAAGTTTCTATGGTTGCGTATCTGAAAGTAAACGGGATGGTTTCTATGGTTCTTGAGGCCTGTTGTTTTTGGTTCTTGAGGCAGTTGGTTGCGTATCTGAAACTGCTTATGGTTTACCGTGATAGCATTGGTATTCTTGAGGCCTGTTGTTGTTGGTATTCTTGAGCCATGGCTCGTGATGGTTTCTATGGTATTCTTGTTGTTGGTATTCTTGAGGCATGGGAAGGAAAATATGGGGTGCAAGATTAGATTGTTCATTTTTTTTTAGCCATGGCAGTTGGAAATTTTTTTTTAGCCATGGCAGTTGGAATTTTTTTTTTAGCCATGGCAGTTGGAAATTTTTCTATGGTAATTTTTAGCCATGGCAGTTGGAATTTTTTTTGAGCCATGGCATTTGGAAATTTTTCTATGGTATTTTTGAGCCATGGCAGTTGGAAATTTTTTTTGAGCCATGGCAGTTGGATTTTTTTTTTTGAGCCATATCTGTTTTTGGTTCTTGAGGCGGTTGGTTATAGATCCGAAGCGCTTATGTAATAAGCGCTTCTAATGGTTGCTTATCTAAACTTGGTTTTTTTTAATGGTAAAAAATTCGAGATACGGTGATGATGATAAAAAAAAACTTTTGTTGATTTTCACTAAAATGATTTGGCGTGGCATAATCGAATGGCATGGCAAAATGACTTTGCAACCTTCAAATTTGCGTACCAAAATGATAAAACAATAATAATCGAGCCTATTAAAAATCTCGCTTTTATAAAATTTGCATGTCATATTGATAAAATGTAAAATTTATTACCTCATTGGTGTAAATGGTGAACTCGACATTTTCCAAGCCAAATTTATTACCCCGCTTCTTTGTGGTAGGAACCGTGATTGCTTCTTTGTGGTATAAACTGTGAATTGTGAATGTGATATGAACTGTGAATTGTTAATGTGATATCTTTTATAACAAAGGAAAGCCTGCAACTTTGAGAATCTTACTATTGTGAATGTGAACTTTGTCGATGAAAAATACTTTTGAGATAAGGCGATGATGATAACCGAAACCGAATGGACGGTAAAGTGAGACTTTATCACTTTGCAACCTTCAAATCTGAGCCTATTAAAAATCTCAATAATTTTTTGAATATGTTTAAAAAAAAAAAAAAAAAAAAAAAAACATTACTAAGTTAAGTTTACAAATTTACAAAAAACAAAAATTACTAACTTATGCTACAGTACCGACCCGTTTCCAACCCGACATATTGTGAGTGGAAGCTACAGTGCTTATACCTTTTTTTGTCGTTTCGAGCCTTACAAAACCTGTTTCTTTGTCGTTTCGGGTAAGCAAAACCCGGAATCCAACATCACCGCCTCACACTTGCTTCTTATTATACCAAACTTAAAATGGCGCCACCCCATTCACTTCCGCTAGAAATTTCCAGATCCCCTTGCCAAAAAAAAAAGCCCCTCCCTGCTTCGACTTTCCACCGCCTTCATCATACCCACAAATAAAAAGCGCAGTTTATTTGTGCCTTTGGGTTTAGTATTAATTAAAGATTCATGATTTTTGGGTTCTCCTGTCAATAAATAGGGTGCGTAAGGCAAACACGAGGAGGAGAAGACGAGGCGATGAGGTTCGAAGAATCTTAGTCGGAGATTATGGGTTTGTGTTTCATTTATATCTTCGACTTTTACACTTTCATTGTGTTTGATTATGGATGTGATATGTTGGTTTTGGTGATTTGTGAAAAAAAGGTAGTTAATTTGATTATTTGATAAAGAAAACTCTAAGATTTAATTGGTCACACTTAGAGGCTTTAAAGCTTATTTTTACTTGCAAACGGTGAATCTTAGATAGTTTGTTATGTTGACCGACATGATACCCCAATCATAGTTCGGGAATCAAATGTTGATATATTTTAGTCGAGGAACATTTTAAGGTAGAGACTGTAAATAGAAGTAATTATTTTAGATGATCTTTGATATTAAATAGCGGGGATGGGAGAGTAGTCAACGGCACAGTAATCTGGGAATGAGAAGGCGCACTTCTCTAATTTTTTGTCGTTATTGTTTTTGTTCAAGTTTAGTTGTTGTATATTCAGGTCTTGGAATGGTAAGACACACTTCAAAAGAATTATGCCTTACTCATCGAGCACATGGTTCCAGTTTTGAGGGTTTTTTTGGCCGGTGGAATTTTTTAGGAATTACATTTGATAAGGTATGTAAATTTAATGTCGGCTCAATTGATTATTATATTTCATGTGTATTATACCGTCGGTTATGAAAATCGTTGCTTGCTATACTATGGTTAGCTAATGGGTGGATAATGGTTTATTGCTTATTACATGTTTCTATATTGATTTATTTTTTGTGCGTGGTCCGAACTCGTTAGAGACATGGGAGTATTCACCCACTATTAGGCCAGTTGATAAGCTCACAAGCCTTATATTTGAACTTATTAGCTCTTCATATTTTCAAGCCAACATTATAGGCACGCTACTGGAGGATGATCACAAATGACGAATGTTTGGGTGTACATGCACAAAGTCACCACACTCTAACCTTTATGTATACATTTTGTTGATATAATGGTTTCTCTTCTCTCTTTAGTTGCATCTGCTTTTTTCGCGTCTTATGCGTTATTCTTTCCAAAGGTGATGATGGCTATAAAACGCCTGCACTACTGAAAATCGACGGTATGTAGCGTGCGTAGGGACTCATGTTTGCCTCCATATTTCATCAATAGTTGTTGGTTGTTTACTATCTTTTGCATGAGAATTTGCAGCATGTTGTTCAACCTCCTCCTCTTCAATAGGAAACTCCACGCATGTGAAATTGGCGCTCCAACATCAGGTGTGTATGTTTTCTTTATTCACTTTTACTTGGCTGGTCTATTTTACATCGACCTTTCATAACCTCTTAATTTTTCTCAATGCGCTATAAGTTCTCAACAACAAATGCAAATGGGTAGAAAATGGACATTTGCTAAGGTGCATTCAGGTTTGCTTATGTGCATTCATGTCTTTTCGTTCGAATGCTATATTTATACGCGAGAAATAATTTTTAACCTTTTGCTGTGTTCGTAGCCCATCATGAATTCGCAACCCGAACTGCAAGTTTTGATAACCTTCCATCTCGCATTCCCAAGCCTGCGGCATTTCCACATACGAATAAATTACCTCAGCAACCGTCTGTCTTGGACAACACAGGTTAACACGCTTTCTGTATATGCTCTACCCCTCTCTTTAATGGTACAATGTAGTTCGTCACATATCTCTAACTATGTTGGCTAGCTCCCAACAGTTAACACACACTCTTACACGTTGCAAAATTGCATATCCAGGGAATCTGTAGGCTGATGCACGTCCTACGATAATGAAGTGGCTAACAGATTCATAAAGATCTCAAATTGGTTGGCCGTTCGGGTGACGTTACAGATACAGACAAGCGGGTCACGATGAATGCATATTATGCATGCATGTGTCACATTATTACGTTGGGCTCTTTATCATGTGAGCGTTAATTGAACGTATAATCCAGGTTGGGCGTGCTAGAATCACGTAATGGGTTCGGGTTTCTTTGAATCATGGAATTGGGCTAGTTGTTCAAAGTGCCAATCGCGTATCACGGTTCTGGTAAGTGTTGATATAAATATCGACAAACATTAATTGCAACTCATTGTTGTTCAGCTTGTTTTGTCTTGATCTGTGCAAAAGTTGTTCCCGATTATACAGGCGAGAATACCGAGTGAGGTGAAACTTAATTATTGAATATTGATTGGTTGATACTTATCTTAGTTGACTAATGATCTAGAGTGCGCTAAATTATTCGTTGTGTACTTAATGCTTGAAATTTCTTTGTGAACTTTAGAATATAATTATCTAGGTAATTGTAGGATAAAGTATTCAAGGACAACCGTAGAGTAAGCGCCTATAAATCACTAGAGGATTTGTAAACAAGACCCTTTGGTAATTTCAAAGAGTTAGGAAATAAGCACGCCTATAGCCTTAGAATCACAACGCAACTAGGAATAAGGACGTGACAAATCAACCATCAATAGGAGATAATTAAGGAGTAGTAAAACCTAAGTAAACACATTTTAAACTATCATACGAGTACACATCAATTAGACATAGACTATCACAACCTTAGCTTAGATAATTAGATAATAGTAGAGTAATCGGTAGCAATACCAACCCCAAATCCAATACCGAGATTCGTGACCTTTCCATTTCTACAAAAATATAAAAATACAAAATAATCTTCCTCAACCTCAACCTTAGCGTAGTAACTTCTCACTAGCATTCCTATTCCCAGAGAACGATATCAATACCCGTGGCTTACCCTAATTACTACACTACAACGATTAGGTTCTTTGCCTGGGTGTTATAAAACTTGCTCGAAGAAAGGAAGTTTCCTTGACCCCGAGACGCGTGTGGCGTTATCAATTACGTTGGGCTCTTTATCATGTGGCGTTAATTGAGCGTATAATCCAGGTTCTGCGTGCTAGAATCACGTAATGGGTTCGGGTTCTTTGGAATCATGGAATTGGGCTAGTTGTTCCGGTGCCAATCGAGGCATATCACGGTTCTGCCGGTAAGTGTTTCAAGATAAATATCGACAAACATTAATTGCAACTCATTGTTGTTCGCTTGTTTTGTCTTGATACAGTGCAAAGTTGTTCCCGATTATACAGGCGAGAATACGGGTGAGGCACAGTGCCTTAAACTATTTGCAGGTATGGAAATGGTTGCCCAAAATTGTTTTGTTTGGGTTAATTAATTGCAGAAGGGTTTTACAGGTTATGAGTTACAATAATCTGGGGTTATGCTTTAGGTTTCTATGTGTGATAAAGATTGTGTTTTCCCCCTACTTTGTTGCTTTTGTGGGTTAACTGAGTTTGTTTGTTGTTATTGTAAGGGTGTGTCACGGTTTGGGGTTATGATAGAGAAAATATGCCTAAATTGAATAAACATTTTTAAGCTTTTACATATGCCTTTAAATCAGTTGCATAGTATTTATGTAGTCAAATGTTTATTCCTCTGAATTTTTAAGCTTATGCTTTATATTGTAGGTTCCTGAGATCATGAAGTTGGACACTGAAAAAGATCCAAGAACTTATATGAACGCTATGCTGGTGAATCTCCTGATTAGTGAGGTTTGTTTTATGCTTTTACAAATGTCTTTGACAACAAATTGACAAAAATACTTCAAAACATGAGTTTTAATATAATCATTGTCTTCAGGTGAACCGGAAAGTGGCGAAACAAACAGTAACGACTTCTGTTTATAGTGCTACATTTGTTGGGAGCATGGGAGACACAGTCGACAAGGCAGCAGCAACCAAGGACTAGAGAAGATTTGTTGACAATACAGCGTATAAAGTTAAATGCAAAAAACCCGCCGCAATGCGCGGGTACCTAATCTTGTTAAAATTAGGGGGTGTTGGACTAGTAGGACCCTTAGATTTGACTGTATGAAAACTTGATGTTTGGTTTCTTTATATTTATGTATGATTTTTCTATTTATCACATGAAGACAACAACAAAAAGAGGGTATTATTACATAAAGACAAAAACACAAAAGGAGGGAAGAGAAAAAAATAGCAGGTGAGAAAAAATTGTCAGAAAGGTAAGCATCCTTATTGGGTTTTCTAGAATCCCTTGAACAAGGGGGTGAGTTCTATTTTCAAAACCTATGCATACTAAACAAACGATTTATTTTACTTTGAGTCCATTCCATTTAAACTAAACCATCAAACCAAACTGCCCCTAAAACTTTGTTGCTGGTAATTCAATTATCTAACTTCTTTTTATAAAAGTCATTTATTTATATCTATACTATATGTAACTTTAAAGTGGAAGAGTGAAAAAGTAAAAAAAAAAATTAAGTAAACTATTTATGGAAACTATCGACTCGGTCGAGTTACCGGATAACCGGGTCTTTCACAAAAATTATACAAACAAAAAGTATGTATGTATCTCGAAAACCTAGTTGATTCGGTCACTTCAAACCCGGCGGGTCTAACCGACTTTTGAAAATACAAAAACCGGTTTAATTTGACCGGTGTTTTCGACCGGAACCGGTACCGGTTGGGTTAAATTGTGTTATTTTTCGTTTATAACCCATAAACTTTTTTTTATCACTACAACTATTTGCCGCTATAAAATACCGTTGTTATTCACAGGTACTCGTCTAGTATACAGAACGAACTTAAATTTCACATGGTTTACTTTTTGTTTTTTTTAAATGTTTCTTTAAACTAAGTGTAGTCGTTATCATTGGCACATCCACAAAAAGGTGTGAATAGGCGGGAACACCCTAATCCCTGGTGCTTTTTATCCATCCCATCAAAAATAGCTCCGGTAAATATTCTGGTCCAGTGGGGCCCTAACTAGAGTAGGCAGTTGTCACACCCCCAAAATATCGCAGCGGAAAGATAGTGTCTTTGGGGTATGACGTCATAGCACAAAGCATGGATACAGAAAACGACCTCTAAAATGAGACGTTTGGAAAAGTTTACCATTCGATTAAATAAAGTTAAAGTTTACAAAACATGAGATCCCAAAGTTTGATAATACATAAAGGGTTACAAAACATGTCGAATAGTAATTGATAAAAACACAAGACTCCAATGTATGCCATGTGACCCAAAAGCTCCATGAAATGCTATCACCTTATGACCTGAGACAAACATGCTAAAAAGTGTCAACACAGAGGTTGGTGAGTTCATAAGTTTGTTGAAAATGATTTGAAAAAAAGTCTTTAAAGAATGTTTCCACAGCAAAGGCATCGTAAATCCACCCAGTTCCAAGTCCCGCCCACACAAAACTTGCAACTTGTGTGTTTACGACCCACTGCCAAGACATAGAATTGTCAATCTTTTTTGTAAGTAGGACATATGTGCATACGATATATACAAGTACTTAATGCAAAGAATCACAGCCAACTGAACCTCTTGACAAGTCTACATTGTTGGTTGTGTCTCATTGAATAACGGATTATATTCACCCTAGGTCAAGTCATCGGGGACACAAGGGTGGGGCGTCGACCGATAGTACCATCAATACCTCTCCATGGCTCCCGCAGAGTTAACCGATTGCTAATGTATGTATGTTGAGGCATAATTGAAAGCAGGTTTAGCACATTAAGGCACATATCGCAATAAACCACACATAATGTCCAAAGAGTATAAGAAGTATAGTGTAACACAATTATATAAATGGTTTGAGTATTCGCAAAAGTAAAACAAGTATTTAGGCATGTATCTCCCCAAAGAGTTTGTAAGAATTTAAACGAGTAAAAGCGGGTATGAACTCACCGTGCAATAGTTACGATGACACGGTGGATGCACGAAATGAGATGCAACTCTCTAACCGCGACCTATGATGAATGATATGATCTAATATAAGTCATGAAACAATGTCGTGCATGCAAATCCACATGTAATCTATACCACTTGTACATTTTGAAATAGAATTTATCGTCGAAATATATGTTTATGACATCTCGTCATGTTATAAAATACTTTACAAGTATATACGTTGAATCAATATCCGGTTGTTTAATGATTTATTATGAAATTATAACTTTTCGTCGTAAAACAATATAATTTGACAAGTCATGAGAGTGACTAAATGGCCTTGAAAAGCTAGTCGTAAAATGGTGCACATCGAATGTTAGGAAACAAACTCAACGGTTTTGGAAAGCTTGTAGCATTATCTCAAAGTTTTAGCTTTTAAGTTTTCATCATAGAGGTCTCGATCATGAAGAAAAATATAGGTAAAGTATGGTACTTGTGTCCAAAATATCGTTTAAGGGTGGTTTTCGGCAAAGTTTAAGTGACCGTATTTTACTCGTTACAACTCCGTTTGACGAATGGTTGGACGTTTTGGAAAATAGGCTAGGCGAATTTACTTTTACTAGAAGACATCGTTTCATAAAAAGGTACTCCATCAATGTTAAAAACCCTCAACATGGTCATTTCTGGTCGATATGTTTGTCTATTAGAAAATATATTAGTTAAGCTTATATAAAATAGTTACGGCAACTTGTTTAAAATGTGAATAACTTAGTCGTTATAAGTCCGTTTTCTACGTTTTATATATCCTCGGAATCGTGATAATATATACTAATATATTTTTGATAAGTCGACACATTTAATAACGCATAAAATTCATTTTTGACTCGTAAAAAGTTGAGTATACATGCTGAATTTTCGAAACAAATAGTTTTAAATCGTTAAACTTAAAAATAGCACAACTTCTTCGTTATAACTCCGTTTAACCCGCTCAAGCGACCACGTTTTCGTTTTAAAGTATATTTTCCAAATATCTAGCCCAAACATTTATACTTACTGTCGAAAATTCCAGAATTTCAAAATATGGACAGACCCTTAAGTAAACTTGTCGAAATGAGTTTTTCTCGCGCAAAACCTATTCTAACCAATTCAAAACAACTCCGAAGCTATTCTAATCCTACCATACACCTTCTTAGGGTGTCATGGGTTCCTAGACATCACCAAAATTGATGTGTTTCAAGGAATAATTATAGGATAACTTATATAAACTTATAGTGCTTATAAACAATTTAAGTGGTATAGACATCACATAACTTGCATGTTTTACTTGAGCATGATAAAAATGAACATAAAAATAAATATGAAAGATGAACATGAATATGAGATGCTTACTAATTACGTGATGAGGTGATGTGAACGAAGGTTTATTCCTAAACACCCAAGGTTTTTATGTCACAACCTTAATCAAGAGTGTGTCTAGAGTGTATAGAACTTGACTTGAAAATTTTTGGATGATCTCCTCTTGATCCTATGGTTGGCCGGTTTGTGAAGAGAGGAAGAGAAAGGATATTTTTGATCTTACACTTAATGATTTTACTTGTATGTGTTTATTGCAAAGTATAATATTATTATAAGTGAAGATATTTAGAAATTTTAGGTGACTCATCCCCCTTGTGTCGACAAGAGGGTATTTAAGTTGGATGATACATTTTTATTTATTTATTATTTAAGTAGAGTAAAATGTGTAGTTGTTTAAGCATAAGTAATAACTTGTGTAAATATTTGAGCTTGTAGGGTAGCGTTAATTAAAAATAAATTTTGACGGATCAAGATAAAATATATTGAAGTCATAATAATTATAAAAATACATTTCTTGCAAAATTTGAGTGAAATAATAATTATCGAGTTGAATTTACGAAAAGCGTCGTAAATATTTATATATAACAATTTATATACAAAATAAATTTAAAACACCGGGTAAACTAATAGTATAATTTTTATGGTCTTAAATTGAGTATAAAAATATATCAGGATAAGTTTTGGGAAGTGTCGGATCAATTGTTCAAATAAATGATTACGCGATAGCGTTTATTTAATAAGAAATATATACGTTAATGAAAATATAAATTTGAAAAATGACCAGAAATTGAGAATTGTGACATTCTTCCCCTGTTAGAGGAATCGCGTCCTCGCGATTCAATCAATGATACTTAAAGTTCTATCCTTAGGTTTCGCGAAATCGGGGTGCATGGTCAAAGCGCTTATTTCAAAACTTACATGTCTAGGTTTCTTATCTAATGAGACTCATTTGAATCGAATAATACGGTGGATTACTTAATGATCTAGGGAAGCGTACGAGCCACGCATTGCGGGTGCCTCGGTTCCTAAATAGAATGCTCGAGCTCGGGGTGGACTGAGATTGAGTACAGGGTTTGGGTTATTTCCTTCAATTGCCATAGCTAGATGAGCTTGCATCGGTGGCTTATTCAACTGAGGACAATTATTCCGGTAGTGATTTGGGCTGTTGCACTCGAAGCAAGTCCTTTGGTTATTCCTCATGTTGCCCACGTTAGCCGGTGTTACCTGTGTTTTACACTGCTCCTTAAAATGGCCGTATCGATTGCAATTTGTACACAAGCGGCAAGGCTTGGTCTTCGGATGATGATAAGCACATTTGGAACATTTGGGATGTGTACCCGCATACTCTCTTTGTTCAGTACCAGTTACCACAAAAACTCTTGCCCTTTTGTTGTCTGCTACCACGTCCATCTGCCTATTCGACCCACTCGCTTCCTTCCTCTTGTCACTGCTCTTCAAAGTACCATTTCTAACCATCTAAATGCCGCCGGGGTTCCCGCCTCAAGATTGCACTTTGTATTGTAGGCGGCTCGATCGTTTTCACAGTTCCACAGTTTGGGGACAAGACCATATATGTACCTCGCGATTCTCTTGGACTCGGGGTAACTAGATGAGGAACTAGTCCGGCTAACTCATGAAATCGATGCATGTAGGTGCGTGACCACCCCTATCATGGAGTGGTGATAAAGTTCATCTTCCGGTTCGCATTTCATTGTCCGGACAAGACTCCTCTTTCAATAACGCCTTAAATTAGTCCCATGTCATACCTATAGTCGCTTCTATGCGCCTAGCTTTGTAGTGTGTGTTCCACCATGTCAATGCCTTCCACGATAGCAAGCAAACAAAGCATACTTCACCCTCTGATGTGTGGCACAATTGCTGATGTCGATCACTGACTCTGTCTTCTCTACCCATCGAGTATACGCCAAAGCACCTCCTATACCATCAAACTCCACAAGTTTGCATGCTGAAAATTCCTTATACGTGCATCCAGTTCTGTTGTTGTTGTTGTTGGTGTTGGTGTTTTTATTGTTGCCACTGCCAACTACATTGTTGGTGTCGTCATTCCCGTTCCCGTAGTTTCCTGAGTTATTCATATGGTTTCCAACTTGTGTGACAATAGTGGGAAGCAAGATTTGAAGTTGTTGAGGGATGATGGCGGCAAAATCAGGTTTCGCTTGACGTTGTTGTCATTGTTACCCATGTCGCGACCGCCTTCTCTACCTCCACGCCACCGTCCTTCCACCCTTTGCGCGCACCACCTCGGCGGTCTTTGCGTGTTACCTCTTTGGTGCCATGATCTCGCAAGGAAAGAACCGTTGAATTCCCAATGTCTATACTTAACGTCCTCAAACATAATACCACGCCATAATTGGTTCCCAAGGTGTGCCCGCATCGATTCACGTATGCGTGGTCGCATATGTCCACGTGGGTTGTGACGCATTTATAATTATGTTGGCCACCATAATTATAATTGCCTCATTTCACGTGTACATACCACCAACATACATGTCTCGGCGATTGATGTTCTTTGAAATAGGTAGCCATTCTATCATCCGATTCTAAACGGTGGAGGAGAAATTTAGGGTAGGTATCTATGGAGAGTCGCACTTGGTGTATAGGAAATTCCTTTAGGTGCTAAAGTCATGATGAAGTTTGGTCGCTAATAGTTCCCAAAGTATCCTCAAGAGGACTCCCATCCTCAGGCAAAATCATCAAATCTATACAGCTATATAGTAACACTTATTTAGCTCGATCTCGTGTCTTATCAAACAAGAACTGTCATGAGATCAAGTTATATAAGTGTTTATTACTGAGCTCCATATTTTTGATGACTCGACTAGATTTTGGGACTCCCCTATTAGTACAAAGAAAACCATATTGTCCAATGAGGCGGGTCTAGACGAAAATTTTCAGAAAACATATGCGCACGAAAAGTGTGTAAGGCGATAGGAAAAGAAAGGATCGTCGCGAAAGCGGTTATAGTCTAGGAACTAAAATGCAACCTAGTTCTCTATAACCAAGTCTCGATACCAATCATCACACCCCAAAATATCGCAATGAACGATAGTGTCTTTGGGGTATGACGTCATAGCACAAAGCATGGATACGAAAATGACCTCTAAAATGAGACGTTTGGAAAAGTTTACCATTCGATTAAATAAAGTTAAAGTTTATAAAACATGAGATCCCAAAGTTTGATAATACATAAAGGGTTACAAAACATGTCGAATAGTAATTGATAAAACACAAGACTCCAATGTATGCCATGTGACCCAAAAGCTCCATGAAATGCTATCACCCACGACCGAGACAAACATGCTAAAAGTGTCAACACAGAGGTTGGTGAGTTCATAAGTTTGTTGAAAATGATTTGAAAAAAGTCTTTAAAGAATGTTTCCACAAGAAAGGCATCAGTAAATCCACCCGGTTCCAAGTCCCGCCCACAAAACTTGCAACTTGTGTGTTTACGACCCACCGCCAAGACATAGAATTGTCAATCTTTTTGTAAGTAGGACATATGTGCATACGATATATACAAGTACTTAATGCAAAGAATCACACCAAATGAACCTCTTGACAAGTCTACATTGTTGGTTGTGTCTCATTGAATAACTAATTATATTCACCCTGTGTCAAGTCATCGAGGACACAAGGGTGGGGGCGTCGGCCGATAGTACCATCAATACCTCTCCGCCGGCTCCCGCAGGAGTTAACCATTGCTAATGTATGTATGTTGAGGCATAATTGAAAACAAGTTTAGCACATTAAGGCACATATCGCAATAAACCACATAATGTCCAAAGAGTATAAAGTATAGTGTAACACAATTATATAAATGGTTTGAGTATTCGCAAAAGTAAAACAAGTATTTAAGCATGTATCTCCCCCAAAGAGTTTGTAAGAATTTAAAAGAGTAAAAGCGGGGTATGAACTCACATGTGCAATAGTTACGATGACACAGTGGATGCACAGAAATGAGATGCAACTCTCTAACCGCGACCTATGATGAATTATATGATCTAATATAAGTCATTAAACAATGTCGTGCATGCAAATCCACATGTAATCTATACCACTTGTACATTTTGAAAATAGAATTTATCGTCGAAATATATGTTTATGACATCTTGTCATGTTATAAAATACTTTACAAGTATATACGTTGAATCAATATCCTACGATAGTCGTTTAATGATTTATTATGAAATTATAACTTTTCGTCGTAAAACAATATAATTTGACAAGTCATGAGAGTGACTAAATGGCCTTGAAAAGCTAGTCGTAAAATGGTGCACATCGAATGTTAGGAAACAAACTCAACGGTTTTGGAAAGCTTGTAGCATTATCTCAAAGTTTTAGCTTTTAAGTTTTCATCATAGAGGTCTCGATCATGAAGAAAAATATAGGTAAAGTATGGTACTTGTGTCCAAAATATCATTTAAGGGTGGTTTTCGGCAAAGTTTAAGTGACCGTATTTTACTCGTTACAACTCCGTTTGACGAATGATTGGATGTTTTGGAAAATAGGCTAGGCGAATTTACTTTTACTAGAAGACATCGTTTCATAAAAAGGTACTCCATCAATATTAAAAACAACCCTCAAAATGGTCATTTGCGGCCGATATGTTTGTCTATTAGAAAATATATTAGTTAAGCTTATATAAAATAGTTACGGCAACTTGTTTAAAATGTGAATAACTTAGTCGTTATAAGTCCGTTTTCTACGTTTTATATATCCTCGGAATCGTGATAATATATACTAATATATTTTTGATAAGTCGACACATTTAATAACGCTTAAGATTCATTTTTGACTCGTAAAAAGTTGAGAATACATGCTGAATTTTCTGAAACAAATAGTTTTCGTCGTTAAACTTAAAAATAACATAACTTCTTCGTTATAACTCCGTTTTAACCCGTTCAAGCGGCCACATTTTCGTTTTAAAGTATATTTTCCAAATATCTAGCCCAAAATTTTTACTTACTGTCGAAAATTCCAGAATTTCAAAATATGGACAGACCCTTAAGTAAACTTGTCGAAATGAGTTTTTCTCGCGCAAAACCTATTCTAACCAATTCAAAACAACTCCGAAGCTATTCTAATCCTACCATACACCTTCTTAGGGTGTCATGGGTTCCTAGACATCACCAAAAGTGATGTGTTTCAAGGAATAATTATAGGATAACTTATATAAACTTATAGTGCTTATAAACAATTTAAGTGGTATAGACATCACATAACTTGCATGTTTTACTTGAGCATGATAAAAATGAACATAAAAAATGAATATGAAAAATGAACATGAATATGAGATGCTTACTAATTACGTGATGAGGTGATGTGAACAAAGGTTTATTCCTAAACACCCAAGGTTTTTATCTCACAACTTTAATCAAGAGTGTGTCTAGAGTGTATAGAACTTGACTTGAAAAATTTTGGATGATCTCCTCTTGATCCTATGGTTGGCCGGTTTGTGAAGAGAGGAAGAGAAAGGATATTTTTGATCTTACACTTAATGATTTTACTTGTATGTGTTTATTGCAAAGTATAATATTATTATAAGTGAAGATATTTAGAAATTTTAGGTGACTCATCCCCTTGTGTCGACAAGGGGTATTTAAGATGGATGATACATTTTTTTTATTTAGTATTTAAGTAGAGTAAAATGTGTAGTTGTTTAAGCATAAGTAATAACTTGTGTAAATATTTGAGCTTGTAGGGTAGCGTTAATTAAAAATAAATTTTGACGGATCAAGATAAAATATATTGAAGTCATAATAATTATAAAATACATTTTTGCAAAATTTGAGTGAAATAATAATTATTGAGTTGAATTCTGAAAAGCGTCGTAAATATTTATATATAACAATTTATATACAAAATAAATTTAAAACACCGGGTAAACTAATAGTATAATTTTTATGGTCTTAAATTGAGTATAAAAATATATCAGGATAAGTTTTGGGAAGTGTCGGATCAATTGTTCAAATAAATGATTACGCGATAGCGTTTATTTAATAAGAAATATATACGTTAATGAAAATATAAATTTAAAAAATGACCGGAAATTTAGAATTGTGACAGCAGTAGCCAAGACTCAAACTCTTGAACTTTTATCCACAAAATCTCTTCAGTGAGCATATGAGTTTTTCAGAGGTAGGTACCAACTGAGCTAAAGCCCCTTTGTTGTTATCATTATCACATAAGCAACATATACATTCACTCTTACCGTCAAACCTATCGCCAAACCCTCGCACTATTACCATATTTCTAACTATTTACATATACCACAATTAAACACAAAAACACACCCACTTTAATTATATTCGATGATGTAGACCACCAAACGCCTCTTTCTTTAGCCCTTGATGTGCGATTTTGGACTTGCGTAACAATGGTCCACGCTCTATATGGATAACGCGTAGTACCATACCATTCCACTTGGTCTTATAATAATATCATAATCCTCCTTAAAAACTTCGAAATTCTCTAAAATTTGATACATTTCGTTGAGGTCATCTAATAATTCGTCATCTCAAGCTTAACTAGTCACAATGACTATTCTATTGTAAGGTTAAATTTAGCACCTTTTTGCGCTAATTTATATGGATGCAACATACTACTCATGGATATATATACTATGTATTTCAGTGGCGGATCTAGAATTTCGGAATAGGGTATGCACATTTTTAGTAAGAGTTATTAAAAAAGATTACGGAGACGATTTTCTTGAGTTTGGTTTTCTGAGTTGGGTTTTTTTGGAAATTGAGTTAGGTTATTCGGCATGGAATTAAATAATTGGAATAGAGTATTTTAACTAAACTTTGTACAATGTTAATGTTGTTCACATTGTTTCGTTTTTTGAATAATTGGAATAGAGTTTATTGGAAATTTTTTAGTAAGAGTTATGCACATTGTTTCGTTTTTTTGAATCGTATATATTTTAGTTTTTCTAATTTGTCAAAAGTTTGGGTTATTTGACATGAAATTGAATAATTGGAATAGAGTATTTTAACTAAACTTTGTACGATATTGATGTTGTTCATATAAGATTATAATAAAAACACAAATTTTAAACTCTATGTTTCAATCATAATATTTGACCTTAAATGAAAGCACGGTTTTTTAGATTATAATGTAGCTCATCGTAAGGTAAAAAGAAGAAAAAACTTTGAGTATGTGTATTGTTGTATTGTGTAAGTTGTACTTAAAAGAGTGGTTTTAAGCCTTGGGTGACCCAGAATTATTGGACTCAACCTCAAAGTACAACTTCAAAAGTTGACAATAGCATCATTTTAATTTGACCTACATCAAAGTCTAACTTCTTCCTTATTCTTCATTAAAACTATGTTGTTGCCTTCTTCAAAATAACCATGAGTGCTTCTTCTTATTCTTTTTTCCTTTTTTGATTAGGGTGTGCACTCAAAATTTTCATGTATTTTAAAGGGTGTGCACTCTGAAGTTTTTAGTGTATTTTGTTGCTACTTTTGGAAGGAAAAAAAATCTTTTTACACTACTAAAATATTACACAGGGTATGCACGTGCATACCTTGCGTTGAAGCTAGTGACTCATAATTAGGAATGACAATGGGGCGGGGCGACTGTTAATACAAATAAACCGTAAAAACGTTTATTAATATTTTGCGATCTCTTTGTGTTTTGTTGATAACAAATATAATGTTATCATAAGTAAAATTATAAGGATACATGTTATTTTTGTAAAGCATTTACAAATAGTCACTTAATATAAATTGTTGTAATAGTTTATTAGGATGGGTAAAAATCACAACCCATGGATCATATCCATAACCCATGGTATTGACTCATACCCACTTGACTAGATACATTGTACTCATTAGATACATTGTATCTAAAGAAATACCCATAGACCAACCCATAACCCATGACCCATGACCTATAACCAAAAAACCCATGGGCAAAGAGGAGCGTCTCACGGGTCCCTAGGTTTACACTAGACGGATCCCTTAAGGGAGGGATCCGTGGGATCCGGGGAACAGCGGCAAGTTTTGCCTATAAATAGAGAGTCATTTCTTCATTCTAACTCACCCCTCTTCTTACTAATTCTCTCATATACTCTCATTCTCTTGTAACAAAAGATCACTTGATCTAGAGAGTTGTTCTTCTTTATTCCTTTAGTGATTCTCATATAGGTCCTTCTCTAAGGCGAGATCACGAGCATTCTACAAGTCATCCAAGCAAGGGGTTCTTGATTGATTTGTTCCTCCACAAGATTTCTGTAGCAAAGATCTTGTATTTGATATTTCACATAGTTGTTGTGTAATAGTCGTGTTGGTTTGGTCCACCGTGTTACGGACTCGGTATTTAGCTTTGTACCGGAAAAAGGTGTAAGCAACATTGTGAAGGCTTCTCCGCCAAGTTGAAGGAGATTGTTGACATAGTGCTTAAACTCTCGAGTAGGTGACTCGGGGAGTGGAGTAGGGCAAGGAAGGTGTCCTTTTAGCCGAACCACTATAAATAGGTTGTGTTATTTCTATCCCTTGCTTTACTTTATTTACTTGATTTATCATTAGATCTATACTTTCTCTTCATCCATACGATTTCACATAATATCGAATCTAAAGTTTTTGAAACTAACTTAAAATCGGCAAAACTATTCACCCCCCTTCTAGTTTTCCACAATTGGCATCAAGAGCTAAGTTTATAAAAGTTTTAAAGTAAACCGTATTTTAAAAACTTTTTGATCACTATGGGTTCTGAAAATTACAAGGAAGGGCAATCTATGCAACGACCACCACTACTTGAAACTAATGGTTTTATATATTGGAAAAATAGATTCGAAATGTATGTGAAGTCTAAAGATATTGATCTTTGGTACATTATTGTTGAAGGCGATTTTGAGGCTACCTCAAAAGATGATAAAGGAAATTTAGTTAACATACCTCATGATAAACTAAACGATGACATGAAGAAAAAGCTTTCTAAAAATAGTGAAGCTAAAATGGTTTTATATAATGTTTTACCCAAAAAGGAATTCGAAAGAATTTCTATGCTTAAAACCTCTAAAGAAATTTGGAATTCTTTAGTTGTAACTCATCAAGTTAATCAACAAGTTAAAAATAATAAAATTAATTTATTTGTTCAACAATATGAATAATTTTCAATATCGGATGAGGAAACTATAGATCATTCTTTTGCTAATTTTAATACTATTATTACATCTTTACAAGCACTTGATGAATCTTTTTCTAGCCGTAACCATGTTAGGAGATATCTAAGGGCACTTCCATCCAAGTGGAGATCCAAGGTGGCGTGCAATCGAAGAGTCAAAAGATTTGACAATCCTCACCCTTGATGAACTCATAGGCAACTTAAAAGTCTACGAGCTTGTCCTTGCTAAAGACTTGAAGCCTCAAAGGTGAAAAGAAACACAAATCTCTTGCCCTTAAAGCCAAAAAGGCCTCAGCGATGAAGAGAACTCCTCTTCGGATAGTGACGACGAGGAGTATGCTATGGCGATGAGGGACTTTAAAAGTTCTTTAGAAGGAAGGAAGTTCGTCAAAAACCGTATGACGACAAGAAAGGATTCGGAAAAGCAAAGAGGACGAGAAGCCAAGGATGATCGTGCTTGCTTTAAATGTGGGGACCCAAACCACTTTATTAGTAAGTGTCCCAAACGGGATGATCAAAAGGCATTCGTGAGCTGCACGTGGGGAATGGCGATGAGGAGGACGAAGAAATTTGTCTCATGGCAAATGACTAGGTATGTCACGAATACTATAGTAGCTCATCACTAGATGATGACTCATTGCATAATGAATATGACAAACTTTGCAAAATTAGCTTAAAATTAATTAACAAAACAAGTTTTGAAAAATCAAAACCAACGTTTAGATAAGGAAGTCATAGAATTAAAAGCAAAATTGAAACGTCTAGAAAAGGGTAAAATAGCAAGTGGTGAATGTGAACTTTGCGTTCAACTTCAAACACTAGTTGATCAACTAGATTCTAAAATTGCTAGAATGAGTACTAATACTTTAGATATGATACTAGATAGTGTTAAAGCGGAAACAACCAAAAGGTTTAGGCATTGACAACTTGATACATCAACTAGTGAAAACAAAGAAACACAATTCGTAAAAGCAATAGAAAAAGCAGGCCCTTTGTTGTGGCGGATCCATGGATCCCACAAAAGGGAACCGCTAGTGTGCGACCTGGGATCGTGGGTCTCATTGAAGCAAGCAGTGGTAATAACATAGCTTCTTCCTCTCGAGCCGATTTTTATTGTTAATAAGAAGAAACCAACTCATTTTACCACTAGACAACCACCTCCAAAATATAATCCTATTTTTGCAAGAAACAAAGCTCCATCTTTTTCGAAACCTAACCCATCTAGGAGACCTAATAATGTTTACCCGAGAAGTAACCATCAAATGGGATGGAACCCAAATACGCAAAATGGTTTCCTTTTCAAAACTTTGCACCATGGAATGCATATTCACCTTATCCATACATGTCTAATATGAATGGAATGTTTAACACTAATGGACCCATAAACAAATGGGGACCAAACTTTTGAGTTAATTGTTTTCTTAGGTGTGCTTAAAGGTCCACCTAGATCCGGATGAATGGGTCAAGGATAGCAGGTGCATGAGGCACATGACCGGCAATAAAGATCTATTCTCCACATATGAATCCTTCAATGGAGGAAATGTGGTGTTTGGAAATAGCAAAAGTAAAATCATCGGTAAAGGTACGATTTCTAACAAATCTCTAACCATTAACGATGTGTGTCACGTAGAAAACCTAAACTTTAACCTTTTAAGTATAGGACAAATATGTGATAAAAAGTGCAATGTATTTTTTACCAAAACCGGTAGTAAGATATTAAAAAATGGCATAACCATAGGAAGAGGAATTAGGAAACATGGAGTCTATATCATTAAAATCGGTAATGAACCTAAAGACAAACTTTGTCTTACCTCTATGGATGATACTTCTACCTTATCGCATCGAAGATTGGGTCATGCCAATATGCGACTTCTTTAGTCGCTATCATCCAAAGATCTAGTAAGAGATCTACCTAAGTTAAAATATGAACATCACTTTTGTGATGCTTGTAAAGTAGGAAAACAAGTCCATTCTAGTCACAAAGCTAAAAACATGGTGTCTACAACTAAGTGTCTAGAATTACTACAAATGGATTTATTTGGTCCATCCGCTATCTAAAGTTATGGAGGCAACTACTACACTTTGGTCATAGTGGATGATTACTCTAGGTACACATGGACTAAATTCTTAAAGAACAAAACAGAAACGTTTAATTATTTTGAAATATTAAGCAAGAAAATCCAAAAGCAACTAGGAAGTCTTATAATGTCTATTAGAACGGATCATGGTAGGGAATTCGATAATGAAGTGCAATTTGGAGCATTTTGCTAATGGTATTACTCACAACTTCTCGGCTCCTCGCACTCCACAATCGAATGGGGTAGTTGAAAGAAAGAATAGAACCCAACAAGAAATGAGTCGCACCATGCTAAATGAGCAATCCATACCTCAAAAGTTTTGGTGCAACACCGTTGATACTTCAACGTACATACTTAATCGAGTCTTAGTTCGACCAATTTTAGGTAAAACTCCATACGCGTTACTTCGAGGCAAAAAGCCTACGTTAGATCACTTTAGAGTCTTTGGTAGCAAATGTTTTCTTCTTAACACTAAAGATTACCTTACAAAATTTGATCCTAAATCAACCGAATGTATCTTTCTAGGTTACTCTCCTAATAGCAAAGCTTACGTCATATTAAATAAAGAAACAATGAAGATAGAAGAGTCATTAAATGTAAAATTTGATGAAAGTCCACCCAAACCCTCGCCACCTCTTGTCGATGACGAGATTGTAGAAAGTGAAGCTATTGTAATAAAGAAAAAGATAAATGACGAAGAAGAAGAATCTTCAAATAATGAACTCATAAATATTAAAGAGTCCAAAGATCACCCCGTAGATAAGGTCATAGGAAAGTTAAACGAAAGAACCTTAAGGTATCAAGTTCAAAACCAAAGTAGCCTATTCTGTTTTGTTTCAACCATAGAACCTAATAATACACAAGAAGCGATAAAAGATGAAAGTTGGGTAATGGCTATGCAAGAAGAGTATCAATTTGTTTCTAATGATGTTTGGACACTTGTCCCTCCACCTAGTAATCAAACCATAATAGGAACCAAATGGGTTTATAAAAACAAGTTAGATGCAAATGGAGTAGTGTCTAGAAACAAAGGCTAGACTCGTTGCCCAAGGGTATAACCAACAAGAAGAAATAGACTTTGATGAGACCTATGCCCCCATGGCTAGATTAGAGTCTATAAGAATACTTCTTGCTTATGCTTGTGCTAATGATCTTAAGCTTTATCAAATGGATGTCAAAAGTGCTTTTCTAAATGGTTTTATTAATCCAGAAGTATATGTAGCTCAACCTCCGGGCTTCATCGATTTTGAAAAACCTAAACATGTGTATAAGTTAAATAAAGCCCTCTACAGTCTTAAACAAGCTCCAAAAGCTTGGTATGATAGACTCAAGTCATTCTTAATCAAACACAACTACGCCATGGGGTTAGTTGACAACACACTTTTTACTAAGAAAAGAGAGTCACATATAATCATCGTTTAAATATATGTAGATGATATTATATTCGGATCTACTTGTCAATACATGTGTGATGATTTCTCTAAAATCATGTGTAGAAAACTAGAAGGGGGGTTGAATAGTTTACCAATTAAAAACTTTGTTTTGAAACTTATTGAAAGATCAATTGATATTGAAAGAAATGATCAAACCACAACAAGTTGTTTATAGTGGTTCGGTCTACAAGGACTCTTTTTCCTTGCCCTACTCCACTCCCCGAGTCTCACACTCGAGAGTTTAACTTCACTAGTCAACAAGCTCCTTTCACCGGCGGAGAAAACCTTTACACTTCGCTTACACTATCTCCGACACTAAGCTAGATGTCGAGTTCTTTCCAAGGGTACAACTACTTCCACACACAATGTATTTTGAGGACTAAAATACTAACCACTCACACTCACAAGATTATGATGGTTTAATACAAAAATGAACTATGAATCAACACTAGATCATAAAACACTAAACAAACAAGACTTCCAACTTCTCGTTTGAAGCTTGAATGTGACTTGATCTTCTTTGCTACAAAAGAGATCACTAATATGATATGAAACTGAGTTAGAAAGGTTAGAGAGAAGATATGTATGAGAGTATAGTGGAAAGGGATAGAAAACTACTTGGTTTGGCTTTGCTATTTATAGCCAAAATGGACAGAGCGTCCACGGACCACGGAACCCTTAAAGGGTTCCGCGTGTACCATTTTGGTACCGCCAGTCCGACGACCAAGATATCAAAATCTTTTCTAAAGTCAACTATATCTAAGTGAGATTATGGAAGATATGAAGAGTACAAATCCACACAAAATATCTAATGAAATCTTCTAATGATTTCCATGATGCATCACATGATGTCATATGTTGTATTTCTATTTTAGAAATATGCAAGTACTTAAGTAGTGTTTGGTTTTAAGAACCTAACACATTCTAAAAACTACTATCATACATAATGATTAGAGTCATATCAAGATGTCACTAATCATAAATGTAAATGCTTGAATGATGAATATATTGTTTGAAAAGCTTGTTTTAATATCTATTAAACTTGACAAGCTTTAAGCTTTTATACAAATTAAATTTACTTTTGTCGTTAACAAAACTTAGGTAAAGATAAAAATATGAATAACGTTTAATGACGATATTTGTATTAACAATCTCCCTTTTGTTGAGGATAAAATATAAATTTTATTTTATAAAAGATACAAAGTTTGTGCAAGAGTTATAAAATATTAGTTTTAGAACTTGAAAAGGAAATGATAATGCAAGTGTATGATGTTTGACTTTTCAAAAGTCAAAGTATTCACTAGTTGATGCATGATGTTGACTTTTCGAGAAAGTCAAAGTATGCGATTGACTTTTAAGAAAAGTCAAGTATTATCAATGAGGTATCATGTTTGACTTTTTAGAAAGTCAATGTATGCGGTTGACTTTTAAGAAAAGTCAAATGTAAACAAGTTCAAGTTCTATATTTCTCCCTTTTGTCTCAACAAAAAAGAGCGATCGCGGAATGTAATGAGCCGAGCCATTATCTCCCTTGATCAAAGCTCCCCTAAATTGGGTGCTTAATGGGAAGATACATGGATTGTGAAAATAAAGCTACAAAAAAATGTTAGTAATAATGATCATTCACAAGCATTGCCAAATACTATGTAAAAGTGCCAATACTATAATAAAACACCATTCATTAGTTAAAATTTTCATGAATAAAGATCATGAAAGGAGAACACAATGATGTGTTTTAATACAACAAGAAAAAGAAAATAATCCTAAGAAAAGAAAACTTAGAAATGCTAATCTATGACCATCCTAATGAGATGGATGAGAAAGAGCGTTGAGGCGCTCAAGGATGTGATTGAGGATGAACCTCATTTCCTTTTGAAAGTCATGGACCATAACCCGGGTCCTTTCAACGGTTTGGGCCATTTGCTCACAAGTTGAGCAACCATGCCTAGGGGGTAGTATGTTTGGGAAGGTTGTGGTGGTGGAATGGTAGATGTGTTTGTGTTGTTGGGGATGTTTGGGGTGGTCATGATGGAGGCAAGCAAAGCATTTTGCATTTGCATAGTCTCACTTAAGTGAGAATCCACCATGCCTTTGAATTGGTGGAGGTTGTGGAGTTCCGCTTGAATCTCCTCTCAGTGGGATTGGCATCCCATGCACTCCTCAATGTCCTCAAGATGAGGGACATTGATGTTGGGAGTGGATGGTCCCCATACAAAGGACCATGAATGTCTTTGTGAATGGGGTGGAAGAGAAGAGGTTTTGGCCCTAATGGGCGTTTGGGTCAAAAGATGACCTTGGTGATTCATGAGCTATTTGCTCAATTGTGCCAAAGGATGGCAATGGTGGTGGATGATTTGGCCTAGGAGGCAAGTCCAAGTCCTCCAAGTCCTCAAGAAAGGATTTGGTGAAGTTGGTGGCGTGGAAAATAACTCCATAGGAATGAGAGTTGGAGACCTTGGTGGTGATGGTGGTGAGGTGTTTTGGATGTTTGGATGGGTGCGGTGGAGGTGAAGTTGGTGTTTTGGTAGGTGGTGGAGTGGTGATCACAATGTGTGATTGAGTAGGTGTAGCCAAGGTAAGGCTTGTATCATCTCGGATGGGAGATGAGATCGTGAGTGGAGAAGACTCGGATGAGGAGCTAAGGTTAACAAAGCAACAAGGCCTCACACTAATTCTAGCGGTTTTCTTGCAAGGTTTTGGAGAGGATTTTGTCATTTTTGACTTGGGTTTTTCTTTGCTAGATAATAGTAAGAATGAAGAAGGTGTGAGGATGATCATGGTAAAACCTCTCAATTTATAGAAGTGAAAAATTATGGAGAAATGTGTTTGATTTGATGTTAAACCATTAAAGAGATGAGGTTCCTAATGATTTGGAAGTGGGTTGAATGCTAGTCATATCACCCAAGTCAATCCATACAAGAGAGATGGAGTGAAGAAGAAAAGATTTGCAATAAATGTGTTCTAATGAGTGGAATTTCCTAACAATCGATTACCCAGATTTGAAGGTACCAAAATTTGGTTCCTTCCTTTATGCCAAAGGGCTCCTTGGGTGGATTTTTCAAATTTTGAATTTTGGTGGGAAATGGATTTCTTATATACCTAAGTGAATTATACTAGTTCTAGTAAGAGTATAAACTAGTTAAGATTGATTTCTAAGTAATGGATAGTAATTTGGAATCACGAAAGAGTCAAAATTCAGAAAATTACCTGGAGGATCCACGGCACCAAAAATGTACAGCGGAACCCTAAAAGGGTGCCGTCTGGTCCCTGTCTGCAGTGCACGGCGGTACCAATTCACATAACGGACGGTACCAAATCATTGGTGCCGTCGATCCGTCGAGTCTTGTAAAAGTCACGAGTGAGTTTTAGGTGTCGGGGACTTTTCGAAACCTAAAATTTTTCTCAAAAGATGTTACACTAAACATTTCTAGTTAGGAAAAGTAAATAACACATATATAAACATAGTGGAGCATGTATTTTGAGCAAGGCTTTTTGATTTTCACATTATAGTGAAAATGGGTAAAATTGATAGCATACTTGTGCTATCCCCGCATGAGATTGTTAGCATACAACATTGTTTCAAGTTATATTATCATCCTACATAATAAAACAACTAAATAGTATCAAACATTAACGATAATGTATTGTTCCAAACACTCCTTAAAGTACCCTCATTTGTCCAACTTCTTGTAAATCTTGTTCATCATCCTACCAAGGCACTTGAACATTCCTTAGTTTGCTTGAACTCCGTGATTCATTCTCAATCTCGGAAGAGACGCATAATACTCATGAGGTGGGAGATGAGAGCTTGGAAGACCATCCTCGAGCTATTTGATGATGATGATGATGGAGTTGGAGGTTTTGCTCTCTTGCCTTTGTCTTAGCAACTCGTTCATCACTCAAAGGTACAAAGATGTGAGGATGAGTTCATAGTGAAGGTGCATCCCTGAATTTGGGGTTGGTGGAATTGGTGCAAAGTTTCTATAGAGACGGGTGAGAAGCATCCCAAATGGAAGAGCAACCGATCCTTGAGTTGGAATATCAATCATTCTCCTAGCGATGTAGTAGGCTAAATTGAATGGTTGTCGGGTGGACAAGTTGTAGAGCATGTGACAAAGGCAAGTGTTTATGTGATCCCTATTTCCTATGGTGCTAATGTGTAAGTTATAACTTTTCACATACACATCAAACCATAACACAAAGTAGCATATAGATGGAATTCTAGAGAGAGAAAGTTAGAGGTTTAGGGAACTTAGTGAGAGAAAGTGAAAGATATTATTATGAGCTCCAACTCTCTACCTTGGAAGGTAGAGTATTTATAGTCTTACATAACTCGCCACACTTTGGGTGTGGATCGGGCATACGGTGGGTAAAGACCGTCCGTCCTCCACGGTGTTACTTAACTAAATACTACTTAACTTAAAAGAACTACGACTACGAGCTTTCTAACGATTACATATACTTGAGGTGACCGACTCTTTAACACCGGAATTTCTAATTCCTAACAATCTCCCCAAGGAGGTCACCTCAATCATGTACCAAAATTACATTGAATACAAATAGATAATACATTAACAATTGATCTTGCATTCTTGATGTAGTCCTTTGCTCCTAAGCTCGTAGTCATTGATTCTTCACATTGCATGTTTGGTTACTTCAAGTGGAGGTCTTTCTTGATCCACGTGATAATAATTTTGAGCCATCTTTTGAGATCATCACTATCAACAATCTCGACACATCCTTTGTGGTGTTGGTATTATGTGATGTTGTGACTTTAGGACCGACATGCTCACATTACGGATCATGAAATCTTCTCATCGAGTAGCGGAAGCTTTTGTTGAATCATGATATTGGCGGTGTAGCGAAGCATGGAGTGAAAATATCGAGTCATTGATGCACTAATCATGATTTCTTTTGAGATGAATGTGTTAAGTGAGCATGCGGCTATGGATTGACCGCTTCATTACGATCATTTGCAAGCGTCGGGTGTACTGCATACAACAGATTAGCAATAAATCGCACGAAAGTGTCTTTGATCACTTCGTTGAATTGAGTACACGCCCACGGTTCCCGTTGATCGATACAAGTCTTGCTGTGATCGGTAGGATTCCTAAGAATCTCCTTGACGAGGTTTCGCAATTTGTTCTAGTTGTTCTCAAACGGAACGTCTCAAAGAAGACAACACGGAGTGAGTGAACCGGTAATTTTAAGTCCAGCGATTGATGAAAAGAGATTTGAAAAACAATCGTGTATTGCTCAATAGAAATTGTTTTGCAATACAACGAAGGTTTTATTGAAAATCAATTATCAATCATAAAAATACCTTTGGTTTGAAAAATGAGTACACGTCGATGTGCTAAAGAAAAGAGTTGTTAAGCACAAAGACCGGTTTTCAAAGGTATCCGTCAATCCATAACTGAACCGAGGATTGATTCAAGAGATTGAATCGCCCCATTGTTTCATTCGGTTGTCACATGGTTGATCTATATAATAGATCTCACATGCCACCTACCAGAGCTTGTTTGATGTTGGCTCGAAGGCTTTCCATCTTCATTGTGAATATGTAAACACATCACTCGGATGTTACGGCAATACCACAAGGATAATCGTGGGACTCAAGATATAATCTCTCTTTCCACATTGTGTGAAAGCAGAGAGTCTTCATTGAAAGTGTCCTAATGAGATTTATTGATGATCTCGTGGCTCTAGACTCAATTTGTGCATATTTGGATCCTGTAACGGAGACTAGGGAGAGGTCTCCTTCTTCAATATCAACCATCTCTAAGAGAAAGTCGATAGATAATGTCGGTTCCCGTGAGAATGAAACAAGTCCTTTTAAGAGGAACTTGAGTGGTTTGGAAAGTTGAAGTGCAAGTGCGTCCTTTGGGTCCATGACGTCTTGTCTTCAATACCGATGTTACCATCGGTAGCATATGAATTGAACCGGTTTACGCCTAAGGTTGAATAAATGGAGGCTATTTGTTTTCACCCTTTCTCATTCAATTCTTTTAATTCTTCAACCCCTTGATTGCTTACGAGACTTCATAGCTAGAACCTTGTTGGGTTTATTCGATTACTAGCTCGGTCTTAGTCCGCACTCTTCCCATATCTCATTTTCTCCTTTTATCATCATACCTAAGGACTTCTACACTAACTAGTGGATTGTCCCTGGTAGATCCCTCCGATTACGGCGGATCATGGGAACACATACCTAACCTTATCATCCTTATATCACCGTACATAAAGTAAAGTTGGTCGGTCAATTTGGTATTGTTCATCGCCATTGGAACCAATTGAAAACCATTTGAAAATCAATTCGGATACTTGTGATATATTATCAAAGCATTTTGTACCGAATTGTTTTGATATTTTAGAACGAGAACTCCCCTCAACATGTGCATCAAGTATTTGAAAATGTTTTGCACACGGAGGCAAGAGAAAGAATTAACTTCTTTGATTACCATTTTCTAAAGATATCAACATCACTTCCATATCAAATCAAGTAGATATAGCATTTCGGGAAGGATGAGGTTTCCATAAATTTGCTCCCCTCAATATGTGCCTCGAGGTTTGAAAAGAGTTTTGCACATACTAGAGGAACTGCACATGGGATGAATGATCACGTTTCAAATCAAAGGTTTAAGATAGATGCTCCCCTCAACATGTGCATTGAAAATTTGAAATCGTTTGTCACATGTGGGAAGGACGACATGTACATTCTTGTGAAACCATTTACCGAATTATCGGTTTAAATCCAATTTAAATCACACATTCTCCCCGATCACAATTATCAAAACATTTGAGATTTGTGATCTCGTATAGATTAAATTGATTTTGAAAGCTTTTAAGGAGAATTGTGACTTGATTGTGAAAGCGTTTGAGCGATAAGGATCGGATTTAAGACTTTAAACTCCATTTATAAAACATGCATGTATATCTTTTGAAAACAATTTAATGCCAAATAACTTTTAATTTAATTGAAATCATTCTCCCCTCAATCAATGACATAGGTTGTTGATTGAGAGATAGAGATTTTGACAAATAAGTCCGATGATTATCAAAAATAGAGACCGAGTTATTTTTCAAAGCATTTAGTTTTCATGAGATAAATGTTTATAGAATCGAGCATAGAATTTGAAAACATGGTAAAACATGGCTCTGTTCTTTCTTTTAAAACCGGGTTATTGCACGAAAATGACAATAAACCATTTCTCTTTCTCCCAAAAATATTTTTGATTTTTTTTTTTTTTTTTTTTTTTTTTTTTTAAAATTCGAACAACATCTAAAGTCCGTGTCATTCTTTGAATGACGACACAAAAACCATAGATATTATCGAACCGAGAAAAACATGACAAAATGACAATATTTTTGAAGATTTTTGAATTTTCAAATTTTATGGATTTTGAAAGTTTTATGATTTTCTATTTGATTTTAGAGGTTTTATAATTTTGTATTTTGTTTTCGAATAAATATTTACAAGAGATAGATGAAGATAGACCTTTACTCCTCGTCTTCCTCACGAAGGCGTTTGAGAGTTTACGGTTGAAGGCTTTTCAAACCAAGGCGTGGAAGAATAAACTCAAACGTTCTCTTGGAAGAGCTTTGGTGAAGATGTCGCTAAGCGATATTCGGACCTCACAAAATATAGTTCCACCACACCTTTTCTACTTGTTCCACGATGAAATGATGTCGAATGTCGATATGCTTTGCTCTTGAGTGTTGAACGTTGTTGCATGAGAGAGCAATAGCACTTTATTATCACGATCTGAGAGGATTTTGTTGAATTCAAAGCCATAGTCGGATAATTGAGATCTCATCCATAAGATTTGAGCACAACAAGATGACATGGCTATGTATTCAACCTCTGTAGAGGAAATAGAAGTACTCATTTGCTTCTTTGAAGACCACTCACAAGCTTATCACCCAAAAAGCGAGCACCTCGGCGTGCTTGACGTGTATCTTGACAACTGCATGATCGGCATCTGCATAGGCCGTTAGTGACATACCGGTGTCCTTGGTACCATAGTCCCATATTGATGGTTCCTTGGAATACCGAAGACCCGTTTAAGCGCTTCAAGGTGCTTTTTAGTAGGCTTAGCACGGTATCTAGCACACATGCAAGCAATGAACAAGATGTACGGTCTACTAGCGTTGAGATACATCGGGATCCAATCATACTCCGATATTTCGTTTGGTCAATCATGATCCACGAGAGGTCCTCATCTAGTTTGGTTCGGTCAATCATGGGGGTGTCAGCGAGGTCACTTGAATCAAATCAAATTTCTTTAAAATCTCATTGCATATTTAGATTGATTTATGAAAATGCCTCGGGACTTTGTGAAATTTGTAATCCCAAGAAAAATGACATTTGTCCCATCATTGACATTTGAAACTTTGAACTCATTTCATTTGAAAACGATCACATTCCATTGGGTCGATCGAGGCAAAAATAATATCATCAACATAAATTTGAACATGAATTAAATGTTTGCACGACTTCACGGTGAACAATGTAGGATCAAGCTGCTCCTTTGATGAATCCGGTTGATAGAAGAAACTTTGTGATGTATCATACCATGCCCTTGGAGCTTGCTTTAAACCGTAAAGAGCCTTCTTCAAGCGATAAGCGTGAGTAGGATGCTCTTGATTCACAAATCCTTGAGGTTGGTGGCGTGAGCGACTTCTTTAAGATCTCCGTTTAGAAATGCCGTCTTTACATCCATCGATAAACTACCATGTTCTTACTAGCGACATTAGCGGAAAGATTACGATTGCCTCGATTCGAGCAAGCTGGAGCAAAAGATTCTTCAAAGTCTATACCCTCCTCTTGACGATATCCTTTAGCAACTAATCGAGCCTTGTTCTTCAACACATCACCATGCTCATCAAGTTTTACTTTGAAGATCCATTTTAGAGCTATAATCATAGCACGATCTGAGCGGTACTAACTCCCATACATCAAGGCGATCAAACTCATGAATTTCATCTTGCATAGCATTGAACCCACTATCTTCATTCATGGCGGTTTAACATCTTTTGGTTCGATCTTAGATAGTACGGAGTTGAAGAAACACCATAAGGCATCGGTTGCAAGTTGTTTCGGGTTGATACAGACGAGAGGATTTCCAATGATGTTGTCTAATGGATGATCGTGAGTCCATTTTACGAGGTGTTCATGTGGCATTTGTTGAGGAACCGAGGTAGGCGAGTCGATGTCTCGAAGAAGATGGTTCGATGATGATTCGGGAGTAGCAAATATGTTTTCAAATGGAGCATCTTCGGGAGTAGCAAAGGGATTAACTTCATCATTGATGCGAAACATTTCCATGATGTACATTTGAAGAATGATGATTTGTTGATGAGGCGAAGGATCGTGACGGTGCTTCTTGACTTAAAGATATTGAGGCCGAAGGATTGACTTCATTCATTGGAATATGAGCATCCTCTGTTGTAGGGATCAACACCTCATTAGTAATTGAATCATACAGTTCATCAAACATAGGATCAAACAATTTCTTTACATCATCTTGGATGGAGGTACATATGGAGTTTCTTGAGAGGAGTTTGGAACAAGGGATGAACCAATGGGACTGTTTTGAAGTGCGGGTCTGGTGGAGTGTCCAGGAGCCATTTGACCGGTCGACTCATCAAGCGTAACGTGAATTGTTTCCATGATATTTCGGGTTCTTTTGTTGTAGATTCGGTATCCCTTTTGTTTGGTGCATATCCTACAAATACTCCAATGTCGACTTTAGCCCTAAGTTTGCCTAAGTCTTGACCCTCATTAGTTGGATAGCACAATGCACCAAACACACGAAGGAAAGATAGATTAGGTTTCTGTTGTGGACAAGTTCATATGGAGTTTTCCATGAATAGTGTGAATCGGGAGCGATTTTGTGTGTAGCATGCGGTGGCAATTGCTTGACCCGGAGAAACATTGGAACCTTTGAGTAGATCGGCATTGTTCTAGCGGCTTCAACAAGAGTACGATTTCGTCTTTCAACTACACCGTTACATTGAGGGGTTCGTGGAACACTTCTTTGATGGTGATTCCAACGCTTTCATAGAATTCACTAAGTTGTTTGTTGACAAACTCGGTTCCATTATGCATTACGATAATTACGGCGGTTTTGTTTAGTCGAACTGCAATTTGTTTGATGAGTTTGATGATGATATCGGGAGTTTCATCCTTTGTCCTTAAGAACTTGACCCGGTGAATCTAGAGTAATCATCAACCACAACTAACACATATTTCTTCCCAAAGATATTCTGCGCACCTCATTGGTCCACATAAATCCATATGAATCATATGAAGAACTTACGTGACGAGTTAGTAGGTTTGGGTTTATGGGCATACTTCTTGCTTTTTCCCAATTGACATCTTGAACAAAGATGATCCTTTTCATACTTTAGTCTAGGTAAACCTACAACTAAGTCCTTTACGGAAAGATCGTTGATGGTGCGAAGTTCAAGTGATTGAGACAGCGATGCCATAACCATGACTTTGTTTTGAAGCCTTTGATAACAAGCGATTGGAGATGCCCTCATCATGTCATCGATAGAGATGGTGTAAAGGTTTGAGCCACGAGTTCCTTTCAGCAGTTCCTTACCATTAAGATCTCTAACAAAGCGGTATGTTTTCGAAGGCTACTTCTAGATCGAATCACGAATTGACCAACGAGAGAGCAGTTATGACCTAAACCTTCCACATAATACACTACGGAGATGACACTATCACCAACAACATAATCTCCATAACCCATAATAGCACCGAAATGATCATTACCAAATCTAACGGTCCGATGAATTTGCTCACGAAGTTCATGAGCATGACCGGTCTCCGGTCATATGCTTGGAGCGACTGAGTCCGGTACCACGAGCGATTTGAGCGATCTGCGGTTGAACACGAGACAAGAATGGATAAGCGGATAATTGGGATCCCCATGCAAGAATGGGTTCCATTTGGTTAGTTACAATGGTTGGACCACCCACATCGAAATAGAAGCATTCATATCGAAAGTGAGGCAATGGAATCATTGTGAATAGATGCGATACTAGTGTCGTATTAGCCACATTCACGGTGTGATCACTTCTTAAGGAATAGTTCTACCGGTAGGCATCCATTTTCTAGTGGGCATTAATCGATTAGTCTTATGACCAACGGTATCCAATAGAAGCCTATTTTCTTGAATGTTCTTCTGTGGGTTTCCATTGTTTTCTAACTTTCTTCGTTTTGCCTTTTAGCCTTCTTAGCATGAATTTTAGCATTAACAATATTAGCTGGACAATTAACATCATTAGGCGAACATTAACATCACATTCATGATTAGAAAGCGAATTCAAGCAATCATCGGTACAAGGTTTGCAAATAGTATCGAATTGAATTAATTACGATGCGCCTATGGCTAATACTAGAATCAACACGATTCGTTTTATTCGATTCAAACTTAAAGTTCCTAGATTGTTCTTCTACTCTTTCCGGTGCACATTCTTAGCTTGAGAGGTCCTATCATTCCTTGTATTGTCTTGAGACTTTGACTGCTCCTTTAATGTCATGATTACTCTGTAGAGGAATGGGAACATTAGTTTGGTTTACTACTCTTTGCACCACTGTTTAGATGTCTTTGGGATCGAACTACATGCGGTGCACTAAGGTTCACTTTCTTAAAACTAGAGTCTTGAGATTTGTACTCCTAGAAGGCACACTTGAGTTCTCTTTCTTAGCATTGACGGATCTAGAATCGAACTACTCAATGGTACACTACGCCTCACATTCAAAACATTGGGAATCGAGTGCATATCATATTTGGCCTTAGGCATTGAGCATGGAATCAAAGGGTTAACTCTCTCACCTAATGTCTTTGGGCATATTGTGATCAAACATTCTAAGATTTCTTGAGATCGTTTGGCATATAAGCATGCATGTCCAATTGCATTATCATGAGGTTTCTCTAGCTTATCCTCTTCAACAATCTCACGAGCATTCTAAGCAATCCTTAAGGGATGAGAAATATGTTTGAATGGCAAGTTTGTTGTTCCTTAGATGAGGGGACATATGTCACGAGATAAAGCATATTTATTACTAGAGTGAACCTTAGATACAACATTCTCCTCATTGATCATTGGCATTTTCCCTTTTACGACTCTTGATTCTCAATTTCCTTTTGCAATGAAGTTATTTGTTCGTTGTTTTTGTTACGAGTGACTTTAATTGATTCAAACAACTCATTGAAATGACGTTTAACCTTTTCATTTTCTTCTAGAAAACTTTCGTTTTCCTTTTGTAAAGCATTTACTAGGTTTTGAAGATGAAACGTTTGAGAATTCGAGAATCTAAAGAAGGAGGCATTTGGGAGCTGTCATATTGTTCGTTTGACCCTTTAATTGAGAGATTTGGGCTTTCAACTTTACGATCGTGTTGCACCGAGCTTGAATCATTCATCACGTTTGTTAATTTGAAAAGCGCATCAAACTCGGAGCATCGAAGATGTCTTGATATTTGAAGTTTTGACATTTTCTTTAAGATGTTGATATTTTAGTTGTAAATTAAAATGCTCAACTTCTAGTTTAGAAAATGTTTAACCAAATTGTCGTGATCATCCGTTCAATTTTCTCATTTAGTTTAGAATTAGTTTTTCAAGCTCAATGACACGATCATGGGAGACTTTCGAGGCCACGAGATAGTTCATGAAATTTGGAAGCATTAATAGAGCAATTTGAAGCGTTGAAAACACATCTTGAGCAACACATTCGATAATAAGATTCTCATTTAATGTATGCAAGTTCTTTCTCTCAATCTCATTATATTTGATTGCGCTCATAGTCACTAACTTCAACAACCATTGCATCAAATTCCTTTTCCATTCCCTTAATATCGGTTTCTATCCCTTTTAAGACTCTCAAAGTGATCTTTTAGAAGTTTAAAGAAGGGCATGACCTCGATTAAATAACATTCTTTCATTTGTTCAAAACCCTTTCTCCTTGATTATACCATGGGTGTGATCCTTTTCTTGCAAGTTTTCTCAAAATCAACAAATAGTTGAAATATAACGTATTGGCTAATTAATGTCTTGCTTTTAGTGGCAATTGTTCTAGGTACAAGATGCATTGGTGTATTAGGAGGATACACAGTCGCTCTAGGCATTTTCAAAGGGAGGGTTTGTTTCAACAATATTTTCCGCTTTCGCTTATCTAAATCCTTTTTCGAAGACTTGTTCGGGAGTCAACAAAGTCGAGGCTTAAACTTGTTCAAGGAAATCCAGTTTTCCTTCTTGTAATCATGAGGAGTGATAATTATGTTTTCTCTTTGCATTTGGGATCATTTTGTTTCTTATTCATCTTTTCCTAGTGATTTCATTTGATTTCTTATCTTCCTCGGTGCACTCAGCGCAACTAGGTTTACGCCTAGGCTTAAGGATTTCATCACCATCATAAAGCACCTTATGAGCATTTCTAGCCTTTTAATTACCTCTGGATTTGGTTCCTCAACAAGGGAATGCTATGCTTATCGCTTAAGACTCGATGTTTGGTGACCATGTGAGCGATCGAATGGTGTTTCCTTGTATGTACAACTTGTTTTCAAGTTTGTTTTCAAAGTTTTGATTAGAAAAATCTCTCAAGAGTTTTGATTCCTTTGCATTAAATTCTTGCTTAAGCATTTTCACATTTTCTTGAAGTTCTTGTTTTGCTTATTTGTTTTAGAAAGTTTTTCTTGCAAGGAATTTAATTCTTGTTTCAATACTTCTTCTCTAAACTTACTTTTCTAATTCTTGTACTCACTTGGACATCCATTTCCTGCTCACGGTGGTCAACTCAAATTTTGCACGTTGTTCATAAATAGCAACACGTTCCTTATAGGCATTTAGTTGAAATTATGGAATCATCGGGAGCACATGCGGTGTATTCATCAAAGACATAGTCATTGTTGATGCAGAAGATGCATCACTTGGTACAACTTCACTTTCACTTTGTTTCACGTATTGATCGTATGGGACAATATTGTTATTACCCATATTTTCAACATTTGATTCAATAGTTTCGATTGATTGTACTTTGTCATGCATCATTGCACATCGACATCATCGTATAGTTTTAATACCTCGAGATGAGTTTGTCCTTGGATGGGCCACTTGTGGTGAAGAAGAGATCTTGGGAGAAACCATTGGAGAGATGCTAGCCATAAAGATTGTGTGTGCGATGGGTCCATCATCTACATCAGTCGTATGCATCACAATCGGCGACTTGAAAGGCATTCGATGATTGTGACCTATCTCACGAATAAGTTGCTCATCCACATCGCATCATAGGTCTTGGCATTGCCCTCGGCAAAAGCAACAATTCCTCTTCATCCAACGCAGCACCATTGTCACGAGCTTGTGCGGCAACATCTTATCTCGAAGTAATCGGCGATACGTGGGCGCTTTGGAGATGTGCGGTTCCTTGCAATGTGTCCTTCACCACCACGGTTATAGCATTTGATTGGCTTAGCTTGACCTTGGTTACCATTTCTTCCTCGATTACGGTTGCCAACATAACCTCTCCACGCTCCACCTCTTCCCGATCATCTTGTCTTTCTGAGCTGGTTGCACCGATCCTTCCATCTTTATCAAAGCATGGCTTGATTATGTGGGTTAGATCTCATTACGAGGTTGTTGTTGGTTTGTGGTGAGAATTCATGTTTTGACTAATGAGAAGAGCTAGTTGATTAATGATGTTCCAGCGTGTGCATTTGCATCGACTTGTTTGAACATAGGATCGAAATGAGTTTGTGATTACCATTACCATGGGTATGACTTGTGAAGCTTTGGTTGTGAGTCCGATGTTTGAGTAGAAAGCGGTTGAGTCATTAGGCGAGCTTGTCTCTCCACGTTGGTTTTGAGCGATTGAGAATCCTCTTTTCAAACATGGCATGTCTCTCATTTTGAAGGAGGAAGGCATAGAGTTGCTCATAGTTTGTATTCTTCAATCCTTTAGTGAGTTTCACGAGGTGACAAACTTGTGCCATTCGGGATTCATGTTGTTCACAAATTTTGAGTTCGGTGAATGTTAGGCATAGTCATCTTGATGTTCCTCATGTCATTCACCAACTTATGAAATCTCACATAGTACTCATAGACACTCTCATCGGTTTCATCTTGAAGTGCTCAAATTCGTCATAGAGTTGGGATTCTCTGTCTTCCATAGTTAATTCGAACACGAGAGAAGCATCTTAACATTATCCCAAAGCGCCTTTGCATCGGTGTTATGATTGATCGACTTGTAGATGTCTTTAGGAAGACCTTGAAGAACAATGTTTGAAGCCACGATATACGCATCGAATCTCTTTTCTCCTTATCATCAAGCTCATCATACATCTTAGGTGCATCCATTCCGTAGCAGAGTACCATCTTCATTAGTATCAAGTATGTCTCTAGTCGTCTCAACTCGATATGGTCCTTCATCAATGGATTTGAGAATGTTGACACCATTTTCCTTTCAAGGCAATACAATCGATTCGTTGAGCCCAAGAATCGTAGTCGATTCTGTCAAGCATGGGTGGGCGAGTATCCGAGCCATTGCTTGTACATCCTCGACAGCGATGGAGATGATAGTAGGGACGTTGGTAGACATGTTAACAGTTATACGGGATTTTATAACTCTATGATTAAACCGGAAATAGATTCTTTCACGGATTTTACTAAATCAAGAGAAAACCGTAAACAATCACTCAAGTCGCTAGAAGATAATGCACTAAGTCGCTAGAAGATAATGCACTAAGTCGCTACCAATTAATTCGCAGCTACACTAAGTCGCTAGAGTCCCAAGTCGCTAGACAAAAGCAAGTCGCTAAGTAGTAACTCGCTAAGGACCAAGTCGCTAGCCAAATTTTGGCGACAATTGCTACACAAGTCGCTAGAGATACAAGTCGCTAAAGAGCAACTCGCTCTGGACCAAGTCGCTACCACAAGTCGCTACCCGTGGTGGAGAGTCCACTACTTGTACTTTAACTCGCTAGATCTAACTCGCTAGCTTCAAAGCGTAAGTCGCTACAAAAATGTGAAGCAAGTCGCTATGAAGAAAATAAGTCCGTGAACTAAGTCGCTAGCTTGAAAACCATATAAACATCACTTTTCAATCCAAAACAACCCAACCAAGATGATTCAAGCTTACCAAATGAAAACCTAAACACTTGTGATGATTCTAAACATAAAAGTACCAACAAAATTCAAACTTTAACACAAGAAATCAACCAAATGATGCAAAACCACTAAACTTTTCAAACTCAAAACCACCTAAAACCACTATAAATCCAAAGATGTGCAAGATATGATCTAACCATGGCTCTTGATACCAATTGTAAGATATAACTTTTCACATACACATCAAACCATAACACAAAGTAGCATATAGATGGAATTCTAGAGAGAAAGTTAGAGGTTTAGGGAACTTAGTGAGAGAAAGTGAAAGATATTATTATGAGCTCCAACTCTCTACCTTGGAAGGTAGAGAGTATTTATAGTCTTACATAACTCGCCACACTTTGGGTGTGGATCGGGCATACTGATGGGTAAAGACCCGTCCGTCCTCCACGGTGTTACTTAACTAAATACTACTTAACTTAAAAGAACTACGACTACGAGCTTTCTAACGATTACATATACTTGAGGTGACCGACTCTTTAATACACGGAATTTCTAATTCCTAACAAAGTTCATTTAGCTCCATTCCATATGGATCTCGGTTTACCTCTTTTCCTTTCGGGTAACTCGGGTTGTATCACCCTTTGGGTTAAATAGGTGTTCACGGATAACATCCTTATCGGCCAAACGGGTTTGGTAGGGAAGAAGAAGCGGTCATTGATTGCATCAAGAGCGGTGAGTGACCACTTATCCGAGTAGACACAAGTCCTCGGTTGGGAATTCCTAGCACTTTCGAGCAAAGTTGGCTAAGGTGATGGTGTAGTCGTTTTGATTGATTCTAAACCTAAGACAAAATTCATCATCGTCTTCATCACTAAAGCCGGTCACACTAGCATAGAATTCTAACACAAACCTAGGACAAATTGGTTCATCGATGTCAAGGAGACAATCGAATTGAATGGCGGCTAGTTCTTCACGGAGATTGGTATTTTCAAGGAAGGATGAGTGAATGGTTCTACCTCATGGAAATACCTTGATTCTAGACCCTTAAATATTTCTACTTGATCCTTGGTAAGTCCTTTGGTTTTGTGGTGTTTGGGAATGTAGTTAAGGGTGTCTTTGTGATCATAGAATCTTGCGGCTACCATGGTTATTCCTAAGGACAAGAATTGATATGTTAAAACTGAGAATAAACTTTAACGTTTTGGTTCTAGTGTGTGCCTATATGAAAACAATTTGGAGTTGCGGTTATCTCGACTCATTTTATGCACAAAAATGGTTTTAGTGGGGTGTTTGGCAAATACCATGAGATAACCCAAATGCTCCTAATTCAATGTGGCTTCATTTGAATATACCGGGAATGCATATTAGTTATGCAATACCTTTAGTATTCAAGAGCATGCAAGTGATGAAAGTTTAACGTTTCTATTTGTATTAACAATGAAAATTGTTTTCCTACAAGTGAGAAGCTTTTCAAAACTTTTGACATGGGGTGTTTGGTTATTTGAATAAGGCCTTATAGTCATTATCTATTGATTAGTGGGAAGCATGATTTGTTTATGCAATATGATAATGTAGTACCTAATTTCAATGACTAGTTATGCAATTTGCCAATTGAATTCATATTTAGTATAAAAGCATACATAAAACCCCATGTAATGATTTGTGATAGTTTTGTGCATAAATAAGAATCCTAGACTCGAATTAAGAGATAAAATGTAGTTAGGATACTTACAATGATGTTATCTTGATGATTAGTGAGTGGGAAGGTGTCAATAATGAGCTTGGTTTAATGTTTACGTTTTGGTAAAGTGGGTTTTGAGGAAGAAGATGTTTTGTAGGTAGCAGTTTTGTACAGAGACACCACGGACGAGACGGTACCAAATATTTGGTTCCGTCCGTGTTGTCGTTGGTGCCGTGGCTACGATGAGAGTGTACAAGACAAAATTGTTTTGTTTTGACTATTCTAATGTTTTGGGCTATGTTTATCCTACATGTTTGGTTCCATTAACCCTAAACCAAGTCTAAGAAGATTAAAGGTTCTCGTTTAAGAGGCTTAGTTAAGATGTCGGCAATGTTGTCTTGGAGGATACTTTCTCGATTGAGATGTTTCCTTTTGAACATTGTCGCGAAGAAAGTGATGACGGATTTCAATATGCTTTGTGCGAGCATGTTGAGCGGGATTCTTCTTGAGATCGATGGCTCCTTTGTTGTCATAAAGTATCACAATGTCGTTGAGATGAATTCCGTAATCTCGAGAGCTTGCTTCATCCAAAGAGCTTGTTGACATGCTTTTCGGTGAGACGTACTCGGCTTGATAGTTGAGATGGCTAAAGCCGTTTGCTTCTTTGCAAACCATGAGGTGAGACAATGTCCAACAAAAGTGCAAATACCACTTGTACTTTTCTATCGACATAATCACCGGCATGATCCGAGTCGGCATACACTATGGTTTCTATACCCGTTCCTTTGGGATACCATAATCCTAAACACGTTGTTCCCTTAATGTATCTAAAATCCTTTTAAGGCTTCTAAGTGTGATGCCTTTGGGTTTTCTTGAAAGCGAGCACATAGACAAACACTAAACATAATGTCGGGTCTACTAGCCGTAAGATAGAGTAGGCTACCAATCATTCCTCTATATTTAGTGTTATCTACGGATTCACCTTCTTCGTCCTTGGTGAGTTTAGTGTCCGAGGACATGGGTGTTTTAGTTGGTTTGGAATCTTCAAGACCAAATTTCTTAAGCATGTCTTTTATATATTTAGATTGGTTAAAGAAAATGCCATCTTCTAGTTGTTTAATTTGAAGTCCTAGAAAGAAGTTTAATTCACCCATCATACTCATTTCAAACTCGTCGTGCATGATTTTAGAGAAATCATCACATAGTTCTTGACAAGTTGATCCGAATATAATGTCATCAACGTATATTTGAACAATGATAATTTGTGATTCCTTTTCTTGGTAAAAGAGTATTATCTACTAATCCCATAGTGTATTTGTTATCAATAAGAAAAGTCTTAAGTCGGTCGTACCAAGCTTTTGGTGCTTGTTTAAGACCGTATAATGCTTTCTTGAGTTTGAAGACATGATGTGGTTTCTCAAAGTCGGTAAAACCGGGAGGTTGAGCAACATACACTTCTTCGTTAATAAACCCATTAAGAAAAGCACTTTTAACATCCATTTGAAATAATTTAAAGTCATAAGCACATGCATAAGCAAGTAATATTCTAATAGATTCAAGTCTAGCTACCGGTGCATAAGTTTCATCATAGTCAATCCCCTCTTGTTGATTATAACCTTGTGCAACAAGCCTAGCTTTGTTTCTAGATACTACACCATTTTCATCCATTTTATTTGAAAGACCCATTTTGTTCCAATTATAGTTTGATCTTTGGGTTTTGGAACTAATTTCCAAACATCATTTCTAACAAATTGGTTTAATTCTTCTTGCATGGCAATTACCCATGATTCATCTTTTATTGCTTCATTTATGGTTTTTCGGTTCAATGGTGGATACAAAACAAAAATAATTACTTTGATTTTGGGCTTGTGACCTTAAGGTTCTTTGATTAAGTTGTCCTATGACCTTTTCTAAAGGATGACTTTTAGATTCTTTGATGTTTATAATTTCCTTATTTAATGGTTCATCTTCCTTGTTATTATTAATTTGACTTTCTATTATTTGACTTTCAACTAAGTCATCATCTACCAAAGGTGATGTCTTAGAGGGAGGTGGACTTTCGTCAAATGTTATGTTCAACGATTCCTCGACTATCATTGTTTCTTTATTTAGGACAATGTAAGCTTTACTAGTTTGAGAGTAACCAAGAAATACACCTTCATAAGACTTTGGGTCAAACTTGGTGAGATAATCCTTAGTATTAAGAATAAAGCATTTACAACCAAAGACTCTAAAATATCCTAAAGTTGGCTTTTACCTTTATAAAGTTCATATGGTGTTTTGTTTAAGAAAGGACGTATTAAGACTCTATTTAAAATATATGTAGAAGTGTCAACGGCGTTACACCAAAACTTTTGAGGAATGTTTTGTTCATTAAGCATTGTTCTACTCATTTCTTGAATTGTTCTATTTTTCGTTCTACTACTCCATTTGATTGAGGTGTTCGTGAGCGGAAAAGTTATGTGTTATACCATTTGTATCACAAAAGTTTCCAAATTGAGTTTCGTTGTCAAATTCACGACCATGATCCGTTCGGATCGACACAATTTTAACACCTAGTTGATTTTGAATTTTCTTGCTAAAATTTCAAATTTATCAAAAGCTTCATTTTTGGTTTTCAAAAACAACGTCCAAGTAAACCTTGAGTAATCATCTACTATGACCAAAGTGTATAAGTTGCCTCCGTAGCTTCTTATAGCGGATGGTCCAAACAAGTCCATATGTAATAATTCTAGACACTTAGATGTGGACACCATATTTTTAGATTTGTGACTACTATGTGTTTGTTTACCAATTTTGCAAGCGTCGCAAAAGTGTTGGTCATATTTTAGTTTTGGTAAATTCCTAACTAGCTCTTTTGAAGATAGGTTTTGTATAAGTCTCATATTAGCGTGACCTAAGCGTCTATGCCAAAGAGATGAGCTATCATCTAACGTGGTTAGGCAAAGTTTGTCATTAGACGTTTTATCTATTTTCATGACGTATATGTTATTTTTCCTAACTCCTTTAGCTATGGTGATACCATCTTTTAGTATTTTACTACCATTTTCATCAAATAGTACTTTATACTTTTTATCACATAGTTGGCTAATACTAAGTAGATTAAATCCTAACCTATCCACATGAGCAACATTTTCAATAGTTAGGGAGTTATGAGCGATCGTACCTTTGCCAATGATTTTGCTTTTGAGATTGCTACCAAAAGTGACATTACCTCCGTCATACTCTTGGTATGATGAGAAGAGACTTTGTTGCCGTCATGTGTCGTGAGCATCCACTATCTTTTATCCATTCATCAGGTTCCAATCCAACTTTCAAGCATACCTAAGAAGCAAATAACTCAAGCATTTGGTCCCCAATATCTCATGGGTCCGTTTGGGTTAAACATACCATTTATTTGATTCATGTATGGAAATGATGGGTAAGAGTTCCATGACATGTAATCTGGAGTTTGATATGGTCTAGGAAAGTTTTGATTCCAACCGTTGTGTTGGTAGTTGGGTTGTACGTTGTGGTTGCTCTTAGGAAAGGCGTTTGGCAAAGGTGTTTTATATCGTTGTTGAGTAGTTTTGATCTAAATTCATTTTGGCAAGTCCTACTCCGATGTAACAGTGGTTTTAGTTTAATACTATCATTGGTTTTCTTTGTTACTTTGACAAATTCAAGACGGTCCGTATGCGAACATTACATCTCTTGAAGTACCCACGGCACCATTTTTCAACGGACGGAACCCTTATTTTGGTTTAAATCGGTCCGTCTTTATCTTCTGATGATTTTGATGAATGTTCGTCCTTTTCGGCCGTTTTGTTTTGACTCTTTGGAATTAATACCTCATTAAAACCTAGCCCATTCATGTCTCACGGTGTTTTATGGATTTTAACTATTTCATCGGCAAGAGCGATGTTTTGTTAAACCTTTTAAACTTAGAATTATTTTCGATTAGAACCTCTTGTGTGAGCTTTAGTTTTCTATTTCAAGATTAAGCTCTTGACATGATTTACAATCATCGTCATTTGCTTTTCCTTTTCAAGTCGTTTTGCTTTTCTTTCAACTCATATACTTCATTTTCCAAAATTCCTTTTGGTTTTTAAAATTTATTTTTAGTTATGATTTTTAGACTTAGCTCACACAATTGATTATATTGTTTTTGCAAAGTGTCATCATCTATAGAAGAATAAGAAGAGTCGGAAAGTACCTCGTTTGACTCATGTGCCATTAGAGCGATCTCTTCCTTGCTTGATTCTTCATCGTCTTCACTATCACTCCAAGCACCACTTACAAAAGCTCGTTGAGTTTTGCTTTTAGGTGGCTTGGGACATTCTCTATGAGATGACTTGCATCACCACATCTAAAACACTTTCTTTCACCTTTACCCTTTTGTCATCCCGATCTTTTCGGAATGGCTTCTTTTCTTCTCGAGGTTGTCTTACAAACTTTCCTCTTCTTCTAAAGAACTTCTTAAAATCTCTAACGGCCATGGCATACTCCTCATCTTCACTACCGAGCAAGATTCATCATCATCGCTTGATTCCGCCTTTGCTTTTAGAGCAACGGATTTGATCTTCTCCTTCTTCCTTTGATGATCTCCGAATCTTTCTCCATTACCATTTCGTGAACTTTGAGGTTGCCAATTAGCTCGTCTAGTGACATTTTGAGAGATCTTTTGATTCTTCAATAGCGGTCACTTTAGCTCTCCATTTGGGATGGAGTGCTCTAAGAAATTTCGACAAAGTTCTTACTACGAAAAGATTCATCAAGTGCTTTAAGTGATGTAATAATAGTATTGAAGCGAGCAAAGCCACAATCAATGGTTTCATCTTGGGGATAACAAATTGTTCATATTGTTGAACAAGAAGATCAATTTTGTTATCCTTGACTTGTGAATTACCTTGATGTGTAACAATTAAAGATTCCCAAATATCTTTGGCGGTTTCACACATAAAATTCTTTCATATTCTTTTCTAGGTAAAGCATTATAAAGCATCATTTTAGCTTCATTATTTTTAGCAACTAATTTCTTTTGTTCATCAACGAAATATCTTTTGTTGTAGAACTAAAATCCCTTTAACAATAATAAACCAAAGATCTATATCTTTTGATTTTACATATGTTTCAAACGGTTTTTCAATAGATAAATCCATTGGTTTCAAAGAGTGGTGGTCTTTGCATAGATTGCCCTTCTTTAAAGTTTTCGAGAATCCATGGATCGTTTCAAGTTTATAAAATACAAGTTATTTTAGAAATTCTTGAGCAACGAGGCTCTGGTACCAATTGTAGAAAACTAGAAGGGGTTGAATAGTTTACCAATTAAAAACTTTGTTTTGAAACTTATTGAAAGATCAATTGATATTGATCTTGGATATGTTGATGAAATATGCAAGCAATATGTAAAGAGTAAATAAGGAAAGAAATGATCAAACCACAACAAGTTGTTTATAGTGGTTCGGTCTACAAGGACTCTTTTTCCTTGCCTACTCCACTCCCGAGTCTCACACTCGAGAGTTTAACTTCACTAGTCAACAAGCTCCTTTCACCGCGGAGAAAACCTTTACACTTCGCACACTATTTCCGACACTAAGCTAGATGTCGAGTTCTTTCCAAGGGTACAACTACTCCACACACAATGTATTTTGAGGACTAAAATACTAACCACTCACACTCACAAGATTATGATGGTTTAATACAACAATGAAGTATGAATCAACACTAGATCATACAACACTAAACAAACAAGACTTCCAACTTCTCGTTTGAAGCTTGAATGTGACTTGATCTTCTTTGCTACAAAGAGATCACTAATATGATATGAAACCGAGTTAGAAAGGTTAGAGAGAAGATATGTATGAGAGTATAGTGGAAAGGGATGAAAACTACTTGGTTTGGCTTTGCTATTTATAGCCAAAATGGACGAGAGCGTCCACGGACCACGGAACCCTTAAAAGGGTTCCGCCGTGTACCATTTTGGTACCGCTTGGTCGCGACCAAGATATCAAAATCTTGCTAAAGTCAACTATATCTAAGTGAGATTGTGCAAGATATGAAGAGTACAAATCTACACAAAATATCTAATGAAATCTTCCAATGATTTCCATGATGCATCACATGATGTCATATGTTGTATTTCTATTTTTAGAAATATGCAAGTACTTAAGTAGTGTTTGGTTTTAAGAACCTAACACATTCTAAAACTACTATCATACATAATGATTAGAGTCATATCAAGATGTCACTAATCATAAATGTAAATGCTTGAATGATGAATATATTGTTTGAAAAAGCTTGTTTTAATATCTATTAAACTTGACAAGCTTTAAGCTTTTATACAAATTAAATTTACTTTTGTCGTTAACAAAACTTAGGTAAAGATCAAAAATATAAATAACGTTTAATGACGATATTTGTATTAACATGATTACAAACACTTGAAATATAGTTTGGGAGTGATTCCAACAATCTCCCCTAAGTGTTGGTAATTAATGACTTAAGTAATATTGAAACGTTGTTGGTCTTGATGTAATAGTTGCTTTGACATCTTGACATTCTTCTTTCTTGTGAGAAGAAGTGTCTTGATTCTAACAATCTCCCATTGTGAGGATCTTGTTTTCTTTGAAGTTTTAGCTTTGGCGTCTTCATTTATCTTTGTTCTTTGTTACGGTGTGGATATGGTGATGTTATGTTGTGGTAGTCTTCATCGGTCCGCGCCGTTGCTCAGTGTCTCCACGTCCTTCTCTAACATGCTCACACGCTCTTTGACATTGGATATCGGGATAGATGTAGTTCTCTTAGTCTTTATACTTTGTAGATTCTTTGACTTGAGGAAGAATCGTTCTGACTTTTGTGTTGCCTTTTGAGAGAACGTCAATATGTGTTGTTGTTGATATGAGCATGTGTAGAATCTTCACGATCATCTCCCAGGAGCATCCATAAGAAGAAAACATAAGAATGGGTTAGTGATAAACACCAATTGATCATTATGGTCGTTTCTTAAAGAGTTGACCACTACGATTGTTCTTCTGATGAATGTCTTGATTCCATTCACCTTGGTCGGGCGAATCAGCCATCCGAATCCCATAAGGGACAGTTGGCATTACATTTAACAAGTTCAAGTAAGGACCCGCATCTTCAGAGTCGATTCTTCAAAGGAATCTCCTTAGCATGATTTCCAAGCCTTACAAGTTCGAATTTCGAGCGTGTTAACAACATAGTGTGAAAACACATCTCTAATTTCATAAAGGTTGTTCTGAGCTGGAGTCCTCAAGTAGGATAACACGATGTACCAAGTACACCTCTTTGCTGGGTGAATCATTGAGGTACATGAAGCATCACCCACAAATGTAAACCGTTTGATACAACATTAGCGTAACCCACAAGGAGTTACCGAAGTGACTTCTTTGTTAGGGCTGTTTGATGTTGACCTGGCGCGGAGTTTCCATTCAATCACCGAGGATCACGGTTGTGAACCCCTCATAAATGTTCTCGACAGTTGCTAAGATCATGTAGGACTCTAGAATAGTATCACTTGCGTCCTTATTGTTGAGCGTCAAGTGATGGAATGTCAGTGTTCTAAGAGATCTTTTGATGAATCTCGTGGCTCTAGACTCAATAGTGCGCTTTGGTTTTCTGAGCGGAGACTAGAGAGGTCTCCTTCTTCAATACCAAAGAATCTCTAAGAAAGCCGATAGTTTACGAGGGTTCCTGTAAGAATTAAACAAGCTTCATTAAGAGAAACTTGAGTGGCTAAGAAGGTTTAGTGTATGCGTCCTTTGGGTCCATGACGACTTTGATCTTCAATACCGGCGTCATCTAGTGACAACCAAGAGCATATGAATTGAACCCGGTGTACGCCTAAGTTGAATAATCTTGAGGGCTATTTCTTTTCACTCTTTTCATTACGTTTCTTTTAATTCTTCAACTCCTTCTTTCTCGATTCTCATTTTCTCCTTTTTATAATCATACCTAAGGACTTCTAATTTATAACTATTGGTGGTGTCCTTGGGTAGATCCCTCCGACTCTGGCGGATCATAGGACAGTTATTCCTAACCTTAGTCACCTTATAACTCTATGACTAACCTATGTTGCCATAAAACCATTTTCATGAAAATCTCTCAAAGTGGTTATGATTAAAACATTTTGTACCTTTGTGAGAGTTTTGTATTTTGCGAAATACTCCCCTCAACACGTGCTTAAGTGTTTTGTGAAATCTGCGGTGAGAGAAGAGCGCACACATTTGAATTGATTGAATCAAGATAGACAATTCACCGCGAGACACGGTTACGTTGCATAGTTAAAGAGTTACACTGTCAGCTTTTAGGTGACAACTAGCTCTAATAACTACCTTGAAGGTGTGGACAAACCTCGAAAGTTTGTCAAACCCGTCAAAGTTCATGTCTATCAAGAGCTTCTCGAGTAGGTACAATCTACTTGGATAAGTCTTGAAAGACAAATCTTTTCGATGTATGACAGTTCAGATCTCATTAATTCATGGGTTAAGTCTTTAGTACAAGGATTCAATCACAATTTTCACAACATATTTGTATCATACAATTTTTCTCCCCCTCAGAAATGACATATAAAAGTTATTTTTGATGAAATTTTGATATCAAATATGTCCATTTCGAGTTTTGTGGGAAGTTTTCCACGAAGAATCATTTATGAACAAAGATTTTAAGCAAGTACTCCCCCTCAACAAGTAATACTAACTTTTGAGGTTTTGAAAAACGTAAGAGGAAGTACTTGTTCTTTTGAGCAAAACTTTGAAAAATGAAAGTTTTGATAAGTTTTACTCAAAAGTAAGAAGTTTTCGCTCCTTTTATAGGATTGTGGCAGGCGTACCACGGGTCCTTTCATTACAAGTCACGGGTTGTACATCGTTATTTGTGCACAAGCCATAGATAATAATATAGATCAACACATCCAAATATTATTCAAGAGAGTAATCAAGGAGTACCAGGCAGTCCGTCAATAACACCGGGAGTTCTTTCTGGACGTTGATAGCCTGTTAGAGAGATACTCGGTCGTCCACCCACGAAGCTCTCCAAAGTCCTCATCAGATCTCGACGAAACAACCTTTCATCAATCCTTGTGATGATTTTCTTCGCATCCCTCTTTTCCTTCGAATTCCACCTCTTCTTCGACCCTATGCCTTCATGAATCTCCTTTAACCGATATTCTAACCCATCCCGAACCTTCTTCAAAGTGTGATCACAAAATTTGTGAAGCTCCTTGCACGCCATGAAGTAATTACGGTGAAGTTCACTGCGGTAAACTACCCCAAACAATGGTTTCTTGAGAATGGTGTACTGAGCCAGGTGGTTGATATCGGGAATGTATAGCATTGGTTGTGTAATATTAACACGTTTTTTATATGAGTCCATGACAAGTTGAAGGTCTTCAACACGTTCCTGGATGACGATGCTTCTAATGAATATCAGCAATGACTTGATGTACTGGAGCTGGATGTTGGTGGAGAAATGTCGCATTCGACCTTGTACCTTAGCAAGATACATATCTTCAATGTCATTGAGTGACAATCTCGGAAAATCCACTACAAAAAAGTCATATTCATGTTCGTCTTGGCATTTGACTACGATTTTCTTCATAAATGAGTAGTCCACTTTGTAGACGGTGACATGCATTATAGCAACGATCCGTTGGTCCTTTGTACACCTCTTTCTTAGATTTGAGTACTGGCGACACGTAGTAGATTCTTCTTTGTTCGGGCCAATAATGAATTCGGATAGTGCATCGAGGTCATAACTAACCACATTATCAACGAACATATGTGGCTTCTTCCTCGATGGCCACATTGTTGGAGAAGATTCTTTGTCGGGATTGGGAAGGTGAGTGAGGCAGCGTATTTCTTGCTAACTTCGCTACCGTGCTGAAGAAATTCTAGGTCATTGTTGAAGAAATACCGGTACGGAATCTGAGGTTGATCAGGTCGACCAATGGTGGGTAGTGGCTTCGTCCAGTCCGTGTAGTAGGGAGCCTTTTCAGGTCTTGTGAAGTCGATGTTTGATTCAGGGTTGAGCCAATGAATATTGTTGGACATGGCTCGTGCAATGTTGTCGAGATGATATTCGACTTCAATTGCACTGTCGGAGCTGTCTTTTAGTAGTTGAAAGGCTTCGTTCTTGATTCGTCTTAACTCTGCTTTCGTCATCTTCTTCACCTTAAACTTTTCTTGAATTAACTTGGCATGCTCCAGAGTTCTACCATCTACCGGTTCTTGGCCTTCCGGTAATTGAGGGGTTGCATCAACAAGCTTTGAAAACCATTCATATTCTTCAGTTTCATCTTCATCTAGCCATGATACTACTGAGGTTGACTTTTTCTTCTTTGGCTTCAAGGATGATGTTGGTTGCTTCGTTGATGTAGAAGAAGGAGGTTGTTGTTGGGGCTCAGGAATCTCTTCGTCGTCACCACCAGTGTATTCAAAATGATCACCAGTTTTCTCCTTTGGTGGTGGAGACTCAGAGTCCTGAGGTTTGTCTCTAGCAGGAGGACGTTGTGAATATCTTCCAGTGGTGGTGGTCCTTTGGGGTGGTGGAGGCATAGATGATGATTCGTCAGTTTTCTTTTTGCCTTTTGGCTCAGAATCCTTGTCTGCATCATCATCGTCTCTTGGTCGCTTAGCCCTTTCAGCTGACTCTTTACACGATGTCTTGAGTTGATATTCTAGCAATTCCTCAAATATGTTAGCTTCGTCAGAAGTGAAAGTGTCGGATCGTTGAGACATTTGCAATACCAGCTTAGATATCAATTCAGCATCGGAGACAACCGGAGGCGTGACTAGATTGATTTGCATAGCAACAGGGGTAGTTGACAGTGTATGCTTGACCAATGCCATGAGATTAGAATAGAGTTGTCGTGAACATCTCTTGTCACTCGAGGGACGGTGTCAAGAAGAACCTTGTGAGTATAGTCTTTGATCGTCTTGTCCATTTCCCTTGGATATCTCTATTGAGAAGCTGTTGAATCTGTTCCCTTTCATTCGAAAACTCATTCATCATGTCTTGAAGTAAGTTTAGTCATCGGCCGGTGATTGAATTTCTTGTTGACCACGTTTCTTTTCCTTACTTGCCTGACAGCTTTCATAATTTTAGTTTTCGCCCGTGATGCCCAAGTGTTGGTAGGTTTCTTGACTGATTTGGATGTGGATCTGGTGGTAGCATCTTTGGATGGTGGTGGTGATGAGTGAGATGACGAATCAGAAGATGATGAGTCATGAGATGGCTCCGGGTCTTTTGGCGGGTCAGAAGTTCCTTCCGGGTTATGTTCAAGATTATCTAGAATATAATCATCAGCTTCTTTGCGAGCTTTAGCCTTTTCTTCAGCCTTTACCCTGGCCTCTTCTTCTGCTTTAGTCTTTTGCTTAGCCTCTTCATTTGCTTTGGCTCGAGCTTCCTCGTCAGCTTTTTCTTTAGCAGCTTCCTCAATGTCTTTGTCTGTAATCATCTCATCTTGTTCTTGTTCCTCTTTTTTCTCAAAGTCAAAGATGATTTGATCTTCTTCTTGTTGTTGCTCTGTTGATTCGTGAGTGGTGGTACCGGTTCCTTATCGGATTGATTAAGCGCCGAGAGCTGGTGTGGTTAGTGCACCACCACTTGAACCTCGAGGGCACGAGTTTGTTGAAGATTAAATTCCATAGCGACATGTTGTTGCACGAGATGCTTGATGTTTTATGCGATCTTTGTCCTCATCTTTTGGTTCTTCATATGAACTCTCTTCTTCTTGACCACCGGAGTCTTGCCCTTATCTGCTTTGGGACTTTGTGGTTTTTCTACTGTTGTTGTATCATCCGTAACAGACTCTGAGTAGTGAACCTCCTCATCCGTCTCAATATCCTCGGAGTCTTGATCCTCTAATTTAAGTGCCGGTTGAGGATTAGGAGTGGCTCTCTTTGATGGAACTTTTCTTTTTAGGGAAGGATTCCTCTATGGATACCTTAGGGCACTTCCAGTGCTTGCTACACTTCCTGCACTGCCTCTCCTGGTCTTCTTAACTGGTATGGCGGAATACTTTTCATCCATGAAGCCGACTTTGCCTAAGGTCACTGCTTCTTGATATCGTGAATACGATTGAAGACTTTAAACATCATCAGTGAGTAAACAGTCTGTCAAAACTACACCTTGCTTCTTTGTTGACGAGTCTTTGAATCTGACAACATTTAAGGTAGACTCAAATAATGCAGAATGTTGGTTGGGGTCATCAAGCCTCAAGGGAATGTCTTGATTATTCCCGAGTATCCTTTGGATCAAAAACTTTGTATATCGATGTAAGGGACCTTCGTGCGGGCTTCTTGAGGTAAGACATCATGTCTTCCCAAATCGGACTTCGAAGTCAATATGCATCTTGTTGACCATGCCCGGAAGATTTGTAGTTCCATGAGCTTAGGATACTCATAACCGTTGTCTCGTCCGTAAAGCAGACTTGGCGATCATGATGTATAAAGTTCTCCACGGTGAGGATGTTCTTTAAATCGTAGAAGAATGTTTAGTAATGATCCTGACTTCATCATAGCCAATATCGACCATGAATTTGAGTGTAGCCTCTTGGTTGGAGTAGGAACATACTCAATTTGGATGGCGGGAGCGGAAGAATTGCTCGTAAATCGACGAACGATGACGGTGTCTTGTTTGTTGTTGAGAGTCACCGTGATAGCATCTTGACCATCGACTTTCTTCATTGTGTGCGAGGCGATGGATATAGATCTCAGTACAGTTTACGAATTGGTGAGCATGTTGTTATAGGGATGAGTCTTAAGAATGTCCACAACAATGCGGTATGAAGACTCGAGCATGTGAAGTTCTCAAAGTCAACTTTGAGGTTGTTCTTTCAATCTTCATACTATAACCGGTGGGAAAATATCTTCCATTGTGAGCTCGTTTGGTGCGTTAACGTTTTCCATTGTGATGTCCATATTGTGATGCGAAGATATTAAGCCAAAGAACCAACATATCGAAAGACATTACGTTAGTCAAAGTTGATTTTATTGTCCAATTATTAAATATGTTATGTTAATGAATATTACGAGTCCAATGTCACTTGTTGTCCAACAATTCAAAGTAGTCGTGATAAGTTTCATGAGTATATTTATTTTGAATTTAAAGTTCAAGTTTTCACTCATTCACACAACATTTTAACCATTTTAGCTTATTAGTGACATTTTGGTTTCGTGATGTTATGAGAAACTTGTATACAAGTTTGTGTGCGTAACAATTCATTGGTAAAGTTAAAATTCAGGCTTAAGCGTAAGAATGCAAGCTTATGCGTAAACAGTGTGTAACCATACGCATAGACCTAAGCTTATGCGTAGAAGTTCCTCTTACGCGTAGGAAAAAAACTCTTGGCATAAGGCTTACGCGTAAGCGTATGTGAGAGTTTATGCGTAAGGTTTACTCGTAAGAGTGAACCTTATACGTAAGACTCCAAGTTTACGCATATCCTTCACAGGATACGCGTAGTCCCCATGTAGACCTTTACGCGTAAGTGTTACGCGTAAGATTTCTCTTACGTGTAACCTCTACGCGTAAGGTATTCCTTATGCGTAGTATTCCAATCTTAACCTTGATTCTGATTTTGCACGCATAAAACCTGTGTTAGTTCACTAGTTTTACAACACAAGCTTAATAGAAAGAGATAAAGGCGATTGAACAATAAATCAAACATACACACGAGATATGAGTAGCACGGTTATGCGTAGGGTATGAGTGAAAGAAATAAATTGAACAACCAACCCTCAAGTGAGGGTTATACAAAATATTTATAGGAGGAAGCTAGGCAACACTCCTGGTTCCCATCCTTTCTCCTATGGGCTTGGGCCTAAACTCATGGGCCTTCTACATAAGCTTAAGGCTAATAACAAACATAAAGGCCATAATTAAGCTAACTATTACATATGAATTACTAACACTTGATTTAGGTTTAGGAGTGATTCCAACAATCTCCCCTAAGTGTTGGTGATGAATGAATATGAGCAGTGAAGGCGTTGATGTAATAGTAGCTTTGGCGTCTTCGGCGTTCTTCTTTCTTGTGAGAAGAATTGCCTTGATTTGAACAATCTCCCATTGTAGAAATTGTTTTCTTTAAGCAGTTTTGTTTTGGCGTCATCTTTAACTTTGTTCTTTGATTATTGTTCTTTGTGATGGAAGTGATAGTATGTTGTTGTTATGCGCATCAAGTCGCCTCAGTGCCTTGTTGCTCCGGTGTCTCCACATCATTCTTCAACATGCTCACACGCTCTTTGACGTTGGATTTCGATCTTGATGGAGTTCTTTAAGTATTTAACTTTGTAGATTCTTTGGTTTGACGAAGAATCATTCGACTTTGTGTTGCTTTTAGATAGAACTTCCATTAGAGATGATGTTGGCATGAGCATGTAAAGAATGCACGATCATTCCGCTCGAGCTTCCATAAGAAGAAAACATGAAAGCGGTTAGTAATAAGCGGATTAAGCACTTACAAGTTTGAACTTGAGAGTGTTAATGACATAGTGTGAAAATACAACTCTAATTCTCACAAAAGCCGTTCTGACCGGAGTCCCACAAGTGAGATAACGCGATGTACCAAGTACACCTACAGTTCGGATGAGTCATTGAGGTACAGAAGCATCACCTCACTGTTGTAGACCGTTTGAGACACACTAGCGTAATCCACATGGAGTTACCGAAGTGACTTTGTCGGGGTTGTTTGATGTTGACACGGCGGAGTTTCCATTCAATCACCGAGGATCACAATTGTGAACCTCTCATAAATTTTCTCGACAGATTGCTAAGATGCATGAAGGACTCGATAAAGTACCACCGATGTTCTTATTGTTGAACATCAAGTGATGAAATGTCAAGTGTACCTAAGTGATCTTTTGATGAATCTCGTGGCTCTACATGTGCTTAAGGTTTTGAAATCTGCACGGTGAGGAAAGAGCTCGCACTTTTGAATTGATCGACTCAAGATAGACAATTCCCAGGGACACGGTTACGTTGCATAGTTAAAGAGATACATTGTCGACTTTTAGGTGACAACTAGCTCTAATAACTACCTTGAAGGTGTGGACAAACCTCGAAGGTTGTCAAACCCGTCAAAGTTCATGTCTATCAAGAGCTTCTCGAATAGGTACAATTTACTTGGATAAGTCTTTGGAAGACAAATCTTTTCAATGTAAGGTGTTAGATCCCGTCAATTCATGGGTTGAAGTCTTTTCACATGAGGATTCAACTAGCAAAACACAACATATTTCTTATCACATATTTTCTCCCCCTAAAAAATGGCATATAAATGTTGTTTTTGAAGAAATGTTGAGAATAAATATGACCATTTCGAGTGTTGTGGGAAGATGACCACTGTGAACAATTTGTGAAAAAGTTTTAATTCAAATACTCCCCTCAACAAGTGATATAAGCGGTTGAGGTTTTGAAAATCATACGGGAAGTACTTGTTCTTTTGAGCAAAACCTTGAAAAATGAAAGGTTTGATAGGTTCTACTTAAAAGTAAGAAGCTTTCGCTCTTTTTATAAGGATTGTGGCAAGCGTACCACGGGGTCCTTTCTTGACAAGAACGGGTTGTACATCGTTATGTGTGCACAAGCCATCGACATATATAATCACACATCCAAAGTAATAATGAAAAATCGGTTCAAAGGGTACCGGAAGTCCATGATGTTGCCAAGAGTGCGAGCAGGTGTTGATAGCGGTGATGTTAATCATGGGTGACCACCAACAAAGCTTTCCAATGTTACAGGCGATCCTTCGATACAACATTTCATCAATCATTACGATGATCCTCGCACATCCTTACATCACGAGAGTTCCATCGCTTTTGAGACCCTATGCCTTCATATATCGCCTTTAACCGATAAGCCAATCCGTCCTAACCTTCTTCAAAGTGTGATCCCCAAACTTGTGAAGATCTCTACACGCCATCAAGCAATTTCGTTGAAGTTCACTGCGATAAGCGGCCGAATGGTTTGGCGACGAGTGTGTATTGTGGAAGGCGGTTGATGTCGGGAAGATCTAGGCGAGGTGGAGTGAAGTTGACACGGTGCGATATGATTCAGCGCAGCGGAGATCTTCTACACGTTCTGTATGACTATGCTTCGATGAATATTAGCATGGACTTGATGTATTCACGTTGTACTTGATCGAGAATTGTCTCATGCGTCCTGTGCTTTGGCAAGATACGGATCTTCAATGTCGTTGAGAGACAAATTCGAAAGTCCGCTTCATTGAATGCATAATCTATTTCGTCTTGTCTTTTGACCACGATATTCTTGAGAAAAGTGTAGTCCCATTTGGACGAAAGATCAACATGTTTAAAGAACGATTCCTTTAGTAATGAACACTTCATTTTGAGACTCTTGAACTTGGCGACACGTAGTAGATTCGTCGATGTTACGGCCAATGGTGAATCCATACATTGCATCACGGTCATACAATTCCACATTGTTAGAAAACATGTGGGTAGCCTTTTCCTCGATGGCTATGCGGTTTGAGTATATGGATCTTAGGGAATGGAAGTGTCGAGATGTAGCATATTTCCTTGAATCATCAACTTGCGTGTAGAAGAAATTCCAAGTCTTTGTTGAAGAAATATTAGAATGGAATCTTAGGCTCATCTGGTTGGCCAATTGTTGGTAGAGGTTTAGACCGATCGGTGTAAAATGGAGGGTTGTCCCGTTTGGTGAAGTCGATGTTTGCTACAGGTTGAGCCAATCCATGTTGTTAGACATAGCTCGAGCAATGTTTTCAAGGTGATATTCGACCTCGATGGCACTTTCCGAGCTATCTTTTAACAGTTGAAAAGCTTCATTCTTGATTCGCCTCAACTCGATTTCGTCATCTTCTTTACTCGGAATTTTTCTTGCGGTATCTTAGCATGCTCCAATGTATTACCGTCTACGGATCTTGACCTTGACGAGGATAGGGGTGGAGTTAACAAGTGTAGAAAACCATTCAAATTCTTGATGTTATCTTCATCTAGCCATGATCTGACGTCGACCTTGGCGCCTTCTTCTTCTTTTCTTAGGCCTAGATGAGGATTACGGTTTACGTACTTTGTCGGGAGGCGGGTTGTTGTTGGGGCTCATGGAATTCTTCATCGTCACCACCCGTATACTCAAAGTGATCCTTTGGTTTTACGAGTCTCGGGTGGTAACTCGAAAGAATCTCGAGGTTTTCGATGAAGAACGAGGAGGAGATCGTCTTAGTGGAGAGGGCCTTGAGGTGGAGGTGGCATTGATGAAGATTCACGGACTTCTTTGGGCGTTTAGGTGCGAGTCTTTTTCCTTATCATCATCGTCTCTTGGTCGTTTTGGTTGAGTTCTTTGATTCTTTGCACGAAGACTTGAGTTGATAGTCTAATAGAGTCTCAAAAACTTAGCTTCATCCAAGTGAAGGTTCCGACTCTTTTGACATTTGCATCACTAATTTAGAAATCAATTCATCTTGTGTAATCAGATTCTTTGGCCATGATATGCTTGACCAATGTAACGATGTTTGGAGTAAGTTTGGAATATAACTCCTTTGTTACTTTAGGAATGGTGTCGAGAAGGAATTTTTAGTGTCATCTCTTGCCATCTTCTCCAATTCCTTTTGGAAATCTCCACTAATAAACTTACGGATTTGTTCCTTTACATCAACAATTCTTTTATCCCATCTTGAAGAAGGTTGATTCATCGACAAGTTGATTCAACTTTTGTTGGTAACATCCTTCTTCCGTACTTGCTTGGCAGCCTTAACAATCCTTGTTTTAGCCGGGATAACCAAGAGTCTGTTGGTTTCTTCACAGATTTGGATGTTGATTTGGTTGATCTTTTTGATGGTGGTGGTGAAGAGTGAAAAGATGAATCGATGATGATGAGATGTGAGGAGATTCGGGGTCCTTAGGAGGTTGAAGTTTTCTCCTTGGAGCGAGTTGGGACTGTCTAGAAGAAATTGATCATAGTTCACCGTCGTCTTGTTCGGTTTTAGCTTGTTCTTGACTGGATCTGGTTTCTTCATACGCTTTAGCTTGAGCTGCAGACTTCTTCATCGACTTTATCTTTCTCATACTTCTCCTTTTCATTTCCTCAATGTTATAATCGGTAGAGTCCTCCACAAGCTTTTGCTATTGTACAAGAGTGGTGGCGCGGTTCCTTTATCGGGTCGATTAACGCATCGGGATGCGGTGAAGAGTGGATACCACCACTCGACCCTCCGGCCACGCATTTGATCTTGTTCAAATTCTTTAGCTTTTGTAGGTGTCGAACGATTTTAAACTTCTTCCGTATGATGTATCTAGTGCTACTTCATCGAGCTTGAGCTTTCATCATAAGGTACAATCATTGAGTCTTCCTTTTCCTTGGATAGCTGGTGGGTGGGAGGTTTTGCTCTTGAAGGAGGTGCTTGGTTGCAGATTGAGATGAAGACCTCTTCATCGATTGTGTATCTTGAGCTTTAGTCCACTAGCTTTCTTTGTGGTTCAAGCTTTGGAATGGGAATAGGACCGGCTTCCTTAGAAGGAGCAGTCCTTTTACGAGGAGGATTCCTTTTGGGGAACTTCTTTGACTCTCGGTGCTTATAGCACTTCTCGTGACCGCCTCTTCCGGTTCTCCGTGTAGGTGTTCGAAGACTTGATCGAGATGACCAACTTTGCCTTCTTTCACCGCTACTAGATACCTTTTGTATGTCTCGAGCTTTTTGATTTCGTTAGATGAAGGTGATCGGGTAACTGAGACCTGTTTCTTTGTTGACGATTCCTTGATTTTGTGATTAAAATAGGCTCGATCAACATGTCATGATTGTCGGGGTCATTGAGCCTCTTGGGAATATCGGGATGAAGACCAAGTGCTCTCGGATCAACATTTAGTGTATCGACATAGGAATCTTTGAGCCAAGCTTTTGAGAAATGTCATCATGTCATCCCATATCGAGCTTCTAGTTCGATGTGCTTCATGTTGATTAATGACGGAAGATTTGCGTTCCATGAGCTTGGGATTCTTATAGCCACTATCACGACCGAGCAGTTGGTGATGATGATGTAGAGAGTTCTCCACGGTTGAGGAATGTTCTTAAGCTCCACATGAGAGTGCTTAGTGATAATTCACGAAGCTTCATCATAGCCAATATCAATCAAGAATTGCAAATGTCTCTTGATGGGTGTGGCATAGAAGTCGGTTGGCTCGATGTCGGGGATGAGAAGAACGACCCATAAGTCTGTATGTGTGATGGTGACTTGTTTGTGATTGGCGTCCTTTCACATCGCACTTTGACCTTTGATCCTTTGCATTGAATTCAGGCTGTTGCATGTAGATCTCGGTCTTGAAAGGAGAATGTGAGCATGTTACGGTAGGGATGATTCATGAGAATATCCATAGCAATCAAGCAGAAGATTACGGCGGTGAGGGTTTCAAAGTCAACCCGAAGGTTGTTCTTTCCAATCTTCCTCGGATAGCCATCAGGGAAGATATCAGCTATTGTGAGAACATCTGGTGCATCCACATTCATTTGAGCAGCCATGTCGTGATCTGAAATAACATTAGCCAAAAGAACCAACATATCGAAATACATAATGTTAGTCAACAGATGGTTTTATAGTCTAATTATTTAATGTGCAATGTCAATGATTGTTACGAGTCCAAAGTCACTTGTTTGTTCAATAATCCAATGACGTCGTGATAAGTTTCGTGAGTTAGTTAACTTTAGGTTTTTAAAGTTTATGTTATCACTTATTTAAGACAATATATTAAACGTTTAAGCTTATTAGTGACATTATTGGTTTCGTGGCGTTATGATTTATTTATTTACAAGTTTGCACGCGTAACAATTCATAATGAAGGTTTGATTAAGGCTTAGGCGTAGAAATGGTAGCTTATGCGTAAACAGGAAAGGTATACGAGTAGACGCAAGCTTATGCGTAGGTCTTGTCTTACGCGTAAGAAATATTACGCGTAGGAACAGGGGACCTTATGCGTAACACTTACGCGTAGGCGTATATAAAACCTTACGCGTAAGGCTTACTCGTAAGAGTAGACCTTATGCGTAGAGGTCTTGCCACGCATATCCTTCACGGGATACGCGTGGTCCTTTGTAGAACCTTACGGCGTACGATTACGCGAAGATTACTCTTACGCATAACTTTCTACTCGTAAGGTGATCCTTATGCGTAGAGAGTTTCAATGACCTTGATTCTGAGTTTTATGCGTAGCAAGCCTGAAATAAAATCATCATAACATCAATTTTGACACTAACACTCATTCTATAGCAGATTTAATCACAATCATTCAATTAAACAGTTAGGCGTAGAACTTTAGCCATAGGAATTACACCAAAGTTATTCTGATGGTTTTTAGATGTCATGTGAGTGTAATAACCAATTTTTAACATCAAACTCCCAATGTATAAAAAATACCCAAAAGCGAAGAACATTAAACCCTAATCTCTAATTTTCAATCAATTAGTGTTTCTGGGTTGTTTTAAGGCCTGGATATCATCAATTCATCATGATATCAACATCACACAACAATCTTTTTGACCAAAACATTCACATTTGAAAACAATCAAAACCACACATAAACCCTAATTCTCAAAATCACTCAATTCGTGTATTTGGGTATGTTTAAGCGATGAAAATGTATTCATTGATGTAAGAAAACATTTTGGAACTATCATTTCAATCATAAACACACAAATTTGATCATGTGTTCATACGCTTATGCGTAGAACACAAAATCCCTTCTAGGCGAAAATCTAACCGTTAGTTTGAAAAACGATTCAAAACCCATGTTTAGATTGATGCAAAGAACGTATAAAGACTTACAAATTGATGAATGAAAGCACGGATTTGTTAAACGATTTTGGATCGTAGATGATATTAGATGAAAGTAATAAATGTGAAAGGTTAAAGTTAGGTGGAGGAATTTTATTAAAAATGACTTTGTGCTTTTGGCAGTTTTAGTCCCTCCACCTTTTCCTTTTTCATCCAAAGCCATTTAACTTCCATTTTGGTTACCAAACAAGAGATTTTAAGAAAGAAACTTGACGACACTCGCCCTCGACTTAAAAAATAATGAAAGGTTATAAATATTAGTCCGAGAAGTGTCGAAGAAACCGTAAATGAGACTACCATTTAAAGAATCAACCGGGATAGGATAACATGATAACATGCAAGTACAAGGATATTTTGAAACAAGTTAAAATTTATTTTCTCCCTCAACACTTGATCGGAAAAATCTTGAATTTTGAAAGATTGTATTGTGGACGGAAGAAATGTACTTGCCATGTTGAAAGAAAAATAGATAGAAGAATATTTTTGTTGTTTTATCGGGTTTTATATTTTTGTATTTTGGTTTTGAAAATATTTACAAAAGAGATTTTGGTGTTTGACAGTTTTAAGGCTGTTTTAGGAGGTCATCCAATTCCTCTTGAGTCAAACACCTCATACCAATCCGGTGGACCAACTCATTAAACCTAGCGGGAGGAAAGGCTTTGGTGAGTAGATCCGCCAATTGGTATTATGTACCCCAAAGTATAATTCAATTGTACCTGTCCACGTGGTCCTTGATGAAATGATAGCGAAGATCGATGTGCTTTGATTTGAGTCTTTGAACAGAGTTGCACGATATCGCAATGGCACTCAGATTGTCGCGAGACATCGATTCTGTCAAACACGTAACCATAGTCTTTGAGTTGTGTTCTCATCCGGATGACTTGAGCACAACACGACATGGCTACATATTCTCGCCGGTTGATGATGATATACAATCTCGCTTCGATTGCCGGGACACCGTTTATCACCAAGAAATTGTAGTGCTCGAAATAATTTTCCGTGAATCTAAGCATCCTGCGTGGTCGGCGTCTGAAAAGCGATTAGTTGAAACCGAATCCTTCGGATACGGATCCCCAAATTAATGGTTCCCTTGATGTATCGGAGGATTCTTTTAGCCTCGAGAGGTGGGTTTCAATTGTTCGTGATCGATAACGAGAGCATAGATAAGCGGCAAAGACAATATCAGTCGGCTAGTGTTAGATACATGAGAGACCCAATAATACTTGGTATTTAGTAGGGTCTACTAATTTCCTATGTAAATCGGATCTAGCTTCTTGGTATGAGTCATTGGTGTGGCATAAGTGTCACGGTGTTTTCATTCCAAATTTGTTTAACAATTCAAGGGCATATTTGGATGACTCAAGAAAATACCACGGGGTGATTGATGAACTTGCAAATCCTAGAAAGATCGTAAGTTCACCCATCATGGACATTTCTAAATTTTTCTTCATTAGTTTTGCAAAAGCGATTGAGTACTTTTATGTGTAGACCCAAAATGATGTCATCCACGTAAATTTGAACAATTAAGATATGTGCCCGTGATATTGTATAAAAGAGTAGGGTCGACCGAACCTTTGGTGAAATTATTAGCAATGAGGAAAGATGATAGCTTATCGTACCATGACCGAGGAGCTTGTTTAAGACCATAAAGAGCTTTGTTCGGTTTGTAGACATGGTTCGGGAACTCGGGATCAACGAATCCTTACGGTTGGTCGACATAAACCGTTTCTTTCGGTTGTCCGTTGAGAAACGCAGTTTGACATCCATCCGAAAGACCGTCATATTCATATGAGCCGCGAACGAGAAATATCCGAACGACCTCAAGACGAGCAACCGAGCAAAAGATTCTTCAAAGTCTATTCCTCTTCTCGACGATAACCCTTAGCAACTAGACGTGACTTGTTTGGATTACGTTCCTTCAAAGATCCAATTTGTTTTTCCAAATCCATTTGAGACCAATGACGAGACCCTGTTGGTCTTTCAACCGCCTCCCATACTTCAAGACGTTTGAATTGGTTGAGTTCTTCTTGCATGGATTCAATCCAGTTGTCTTTGTCATTGCGTCTTTAATGTTTTTAGGCTCGGATGGCAGCGGTGAGTGCATAAATGTAATGTTCACCATCGTGTGAAGACGTTGTCTCGTAACGTTGGTTGATTCGGGTTGCCAATAATATTTGCCAGAGGATGGTCTTTTGTCCATCGATGTGTAGAGGTTGATGTTGGTATACATTGTGCAGATTCGAGGATTCAAATGGTTTGTTGATGATTCCGCGACATTAGGTGCAATGATGTCATTAGCAAACGGGTTAAAGAACGATTTGGATCAAAGTCCACGGTGGGGTACTTTATTAAGAATATCATCATTTGGTTCATCATTGTTGGAAGCGGTGTGTTCAAGCTGTTATGGTGGAGTCAACTGGTGGTGCTTCTTGATGAGTTGTTGTAGCAGTGTATCGGTATAAGAGTAGTATCGGGTTGAGCAATGAAGCAATGGATACACACGAGCACGTTCATCAATATCGCCACCGAGCAGAGGAGCAAATAACCTTTCCATTTGTTGACGAGTGAGTTGGGGCTTTGTTCGGTGATGATGGGGTTGAGGAAGTTTAAGCGGTTGTGAACGGGTTCCAAGTTGTTATACTCGAAGCCATTTCCGTAAGTTCATCAAAATGAGCATGAATCGCTTCCATAACCCGCTTTGTATGACGATTCGGATCCGATAACCTTTAGAATTCTCACAATATCCAATAAAGACGCCAATGTTAGCTTTGGCTTTGAGCTTTCTAAAATCATCACGATCATTATTCGGATAACATAGGGATCTAAATACATGAAAGTGTTTGAGATTTGGTTTATGGTTGTGGAGAAGCTCAAAAGGTGTTTTGTTGTGGCGTTTAGTAATCATAGAACGGTTTTGAGTATAGCATGCGAGATACATCTTACGCCCATAAGTAATCGTGAAGTTTAGCATTGATTAACATTGTTCTTGGAGCTTCCACTAACGTTCGGTTTCGTCTTTCAACAACTCCGTTTTGTTCGGTGTACGTGCAATAGATGTCGATGTGAATTCCACTTTCTCATAAAATTCACGAAGGGTTTGGTTAACAAATTTAGTTCCTTTGTTTGTTCTAATTTGGCGGACGGTGTTAGGAGTCGAACTTGAATTTTCATGAGAAAGGTGATGATCATTTATGGAGCTTGGTCTTTGCTTCAAGAAAGTAGACCCAAGTCCATCGTGAATAGTCATCAACAATTACTAAGATGTAGCGTTTGCCATTGATCGCTTGCACGCGTGATCGGGCCAAACAAATCCATGTGAAGAAGATGAAGCACATGTTGAGAGCTGTGTTCCACCTTTGAAGGAAAATGAGCACGAGTGCTTTTCCCTTGTTCACAAGTGAGCAAAGGTGATCTTTAGAATACTAGGAATCGTGGGAGACCTTCAACTAGTTTGTATCGAGCAAGATTGGTTATAGTTTGAAAGTTTAAATGTGAGAGACGCGGTGCCATAGCCGAGGATTTTGTTGATGTTGCCTTTGAAAGTAAGCGGATGGGAGATGAAGCACCATGTCTTGCATAGAGATAGCGTAAAGTCTTGAGTTACGCGAGCGGACATAAGATCGTTCCTTGTAGATCACGAATGAAACAAGATTTCTCCCTAAAGTAACCTCCAAATCTCCATCACATAACCGACCATCGAAAGCAGTTGTGACCGAGGCCTTCCACATAATAAACCCCGCTAATTTCGATGTTCCCATTGATATAGTCTCTATAGCCCATGATAGTGCAAGTAATCATTCCGAACTGACAGTGCCAATGAACTTTGCAATAAAGTTTGATAACAGTTTAAGGTTATGTCATCATGTGTCGGGAACATCCGCTATCAACAATCAGAGAATGATCAGTATCACCGTGACACACACGCAGACGACACGGATGGAATAGAAGTAGATGTGGAACCCGAAATGTTAGAGGGTTCGGAGCAATTATAGTAGACATACACACATCAATAACTTTAGGCATCCATTTAAATCCTAGTGTGTTATATATCCATTTCGCCATCTCCAACTAGTATTTGCTTTTGTCTTAGTGAATGCACTAGGTGGTACTACATTCTTAGGAGGTGAAACCGAGCTCTTGAGATAGCAATGCGTATCCTAGAATCTAAAGAGGCGGTCTACCAAGCCACGGACTTAGAATGATTAGTGGGCCTAGAGGTATGCCGATTCTTAGGATTCTCGTAAGCGAGATTATAGCTTTAGCAACACATTTGTCATGACAATCGAATTCATACTTTTACGACAAATAACACAAGGTGCATCGATGAATATCAAAAGTACTTAAAGGTTTAGCATTCGTTACATCACTATTTTTATTACATTTTCCAGACGCAATATCTATAGTGGAAGCAACGTGAGTCTTATTCATAGTCCTAGGGTGTTCTTCTACTATAGCATTCCTTATTGATCTTTTCTTAGGTCGCAACTTCCTATTTTTCGATGTAGTGCTCCTAGGCTTTGAAGTGCGGACATTTGGAAAAGACGCAACTATTCCTGTTTCAGTAGAAGAAAACACGTTAGCAACTTGTGTTTTGGCAGTAGGCATTCTAGGTGCACGATTACTAAGTGTTACTGGTGCTATTCTCTTAATCACGGTAGGCGGAAGTTGTTCATACTTTCCTAACATTTCTCTTAACTTAAAGATAGTGTGAATCAAATCTTGATTTTCGGAGCGAATATTACCAAACAAAATGCATTACTTCTCTAGTGTGTGCAAGATAGTGATCAAGTTCGTGTGATGCTTCATGACGAGTCTTATTGAGTAAATCAAATATGATACCATATTCTGTTTGACTTTTACAAGTTCTTGTTCATATTTTGAGATTTGACTTTTCAAAGACACGTTTTGATCATCCGGTTGCTCGATTTTGGATTAAAATTGTTTGATTGCAATCGGTGGATTTTGGTTTGCAAAGCAAGTTCACGATTTTGACAATCTTTTGACACCATTGAAGACGACGTTTTGCATTTGAAAGCTAGTGTAAAAGACGTTCGTTTCGACTTTTAAAGACTCGATCGAAGCACATTATTAGTATTCTCAACATTACCACGAGTCAACGATGTCGGCAGAGATATAATCGGATGCATATGACACGTAATTCAATAACACAACATTATGGATATCAAGACAGATAACATCATTCAAGAGTCGATCAACATCTTTTCTCAACATTTTCTTTTTACATTTAGTATTAGAAATAGATGTTTCGCATTTTCTCGAAAATGACCTTCATCACTCCAAGTTCCTTATGAAAGTCCGTTCCCAAGACAATGCACAATTTTTCAAATTTTTAACATTTGGTAAAAGATTTTCGAAAATGTCTCTTTGTTCTCGCTCCGAGGCGATTGAAAATGTTGAACTATGATTTCGTAATGATATTCTATCTCATGTTGTAAAGTTTTGAGGTCGACCATGAAAATGTCAAAATATCTAAGAATTTTGCGATTTTCGTGTTTTGAGTTTACTTCACCGATGGAAGGTAAAGGACCATAAATTTGTGCATAATCGGTTGGGGATCAACATTAGAAGACTCAGACGTTTTATGATAACCCTTGGTGTGTTAGAAGAATCCGTTGGTGTGACGAAGTGACGGTTGTGAATAATTAAAAGGTTTGTTGTAAACAACAATTTCTAATTTTGATCGACTCTCGTCTTACGCATCTAATTCCTCTTGACGATGATATTCAAAACACTCATAATGTAATTATCAATATTATATTCTCTGACCGAAACTTCGTGATTTGGTTTGAATGCTTTGGTTGAAAGCTTAGGTTTGTAATCAAGAAGATTCGGTCCATATCCATTTGGATTGGGTTTTAAAGTAAACTTTTCAATGGCGATTCTTGACTCACCATGTTTGTAAACAACGATTTTAAACTCTTTAAGTTTGCATTGTGTCGATAATTTCTTCAAGATGATCATCTATTCGTTTCGTTGAATGCTTTTGTATGCAGAGAACTGCTTTTGTCAAGTTAACAACTTAGCCTTAGCTTTTGATTTTCCAAGGTGAGAGCGTTAATTTGCTTTTTATATTCATGTTTAAGTTGTTCTATTTCGCACAACAAAGCATTCTTCAAACGGCTAGATCACGATCATCTCTCTAAATATTTTTCGCTTTGATGAGATTTAGCAAAAGTCGCTTCAAAACCTTTTTCACGGTTTTCTTGAGTTTTGAAAAGTTGAGTTGCATTTTAAACATTCAAAATCCTTGGTTATGATTGCATTTTACTTTTTAAGCCCGATTTAATGCACAACATTCTTCAATTTGGGATTCTTTGGTCTTTAAGTAAAGAGCAAGATCGGATGAGGCAAAGTTCGGCTTGTTCAGCGGGAGTCACCACATGATCATTATTTAGATCCTCAAGTATAACCACGAGTCAATTTGATTATCAAAGGAAACCATAAGGTCATCTTGATCGTCAAATGTAACTACGGGTCTAATTGAAAATCGTCGAATGAGATGTGGATGACTCATTTTGAACATTCCGAGCCTCACGGATTCGGATGTTGGCGAAGATATTAGACCGAGATAAATATGGTTTGTTCGGTGCACGAGACAAGCCATCGATGTCATACACTGGGCTGTGTCACTCATGTGTAACTCATGCATATTAGCCATCAACATAATAATTTGCATTGGCTCGCAAGTCCTCCATGTCATCATCCGAGTGCGCATCCGCCATAAAACTCTTTTCTTTGTGCGTGAGAGTTCCACCACTTCATCCTTAAGAGCCAAAAGAAGAGCCTCTTTGTGATAAGCACCGCCCTAGTCCTCGGCTTTGGGCATGCATTAGCCAGTGTCCTTCTCATTGCGGTTGTAGCATCAAGACCATTCAACCCATGCCGAGCATTTCCTGTTCCACCACTTGAGCTCTATTGTTATTCCTACCCACAAAGATTAAACCATTGACCACCGCCCATCCGCGACCATAACCATGATTACGAACTTCAACTCGTCCATTGTTCTGCGGCTTGATTCCGTGTGTTAGATGAGGAGCGAATACGATTGTTGGATTTATTGGTATAACGGCTAAAAGCATTAGCAATCATAACAAATCCTTGTTGCAATGCTTGAATGGATCGATTCCTCATTAGCTTCAACGACAAATGCTTGAGCATTGTTGTTGTTGTATGGAACCAATTGATTATGTTGAGATTGTTGTGATTGATCATTTGGTGTGATAGTGGCGGTTGGTTGAGTTGCTTGTTGAGGAGGATAACTGCATTTTGAGCATACAAGGCAAGTTGTTGATTTTCCGAGTTGTTGTTGAAGCAATTTGAGCACGGAGAATCCTTTCCTATCAACTTCCTTTTCATGAGGCTTCAAGTAATCATACAACAATCCGTATGTAGAATGATGCATGTTCTTCGCTTGACGGAGAAAATGACATACTTCTCCCATTCGGGACCAAGACTACTCGGGAACTTAGTATTAAGCGCAATTCTTGGCATGATGATGTTGTGTTTATCCAAATCATTTATGATGTCGAGAATCGATGATGATAAGACTCTAGTGTCTCTCGTGTTCAATCATGAAGTGTTCATAAGCCAAGTAAATTTTGGATTCCATATCCTCCCGATTGAGTGTAGATCCTTCCATAAGTAGATGAATGTGTTCCACATTTTCTTTGCGATCGTTTGAGCATCAACACTTGAAGAATTGGGTTTGGCAATCCTAAAAGGATATATTGCATTGCAAGCTCATCGACTTCATAGTGTAGAAGTTCTTATGGATTCAAGTGCTTGCAGTAGCAATGTTCGTTTGTTCATCTCTTGGTGGATTAGCATTTGGATCTCAAGGCACGATGACCAAGAGGCATCTTAAATGGACCTTCCAAGATAACCTTCTTTAAGAACTTTCCATGTGGCTTCTTTAGATCACAAAATCTAAAGAACCGAATTACCCATTGATCGTAGTTTCTGGAGTGAGCATCGGAGGTCTATCAAGTGATCCGACCTCATGAATTGATTGTTGGTCGCTTAAAGCTTCACACATCTTAGCAAACCAAGTGGGTTCCTTCATAGTGTTCCTTGATGGATGTTGATTGAATTCATTTGTGTAGGGTTGAACTTGAAGACTTGGTGGTGTTTGAACCATTTGTGGTGGAGGAATTTCTCTAAGTTGTGGAGTTGTTGTTGATTGAATTGTTGTTGATAAATTGCTTGTTGTTTATTCCAATGTTGATGTTGTGGACTTAGTTGTTGTTGTCGTTGAGAATAAGTGTAAGGGAAATAGTTAGAGTATGATGGTTGTGACATGTTGAAAACTTGTGTTGGTAAAAATGGATCTTTGTAGTCGAATGAACCTTTGTTGATGAAGTATCCTTAGGCGTAGAAATCACAAAAAAAACCAAGTAAAACTTATGCGTAAAACACCAAAGTTACGCGTAACAATCAAGAGTTACGCTGAGGTTTAGCTTACGCTGTAAGTAGGGAAAAGACACTAAAGTTATGCGAGACACAAAGTTAGGCGAGAAACTTAGGCGTAGGATTACCTTATGTAAGACTAGGCTTAGGCGTAAGATGAATCTTAAGCGTAGGATTTTCTACGCGTAAGCTTTATGCTTATGCGTAAGTTTAGGGTTTTATCCCAAGTGATCTTTTACACTATCACAGTGCAAAAGATATCCAAAGTCGACGTATTTTCAGGCTTATCCAAGCAAGAAAACACGGAGTAAGCCACGAAACTGAAGATCAAACCAAGGATAAAGTTACGCGTAAAACTAGGGTTTTGATATGCATAGCTTTACTCGTAAAATTGATTTTGCCCAAAGATGTTTCTAAACCAGATTTTTGTGATGAGATAGCTTCAATATCACCAAAATAACACAAGAGTGTGAAATATGATGATCCAAAACATTAAAAACAAGCTTAGCGTAGGATGAAACCCTCGACAAAACCAAGCTTAAAAGCGATGATCCATGCGTAAAGGTTGAAACTTTTGCCAAAAGCAGTTATTTTAACACCTTAAAACATTGAAAGTACAAGAATCTTGGATTCAAACATGTAAAAATTTGTTTTAAGCGAACCAAAGTATCAAGCCACGCACGTATGTTCTCGCGTAAGACCAAAACTTCACAAAACAACGAACACGATTCACCCAACTATTAGGCGATTGATACCCTTGTTAGGTCACTAGTTTTACAACACAAGCTTAACAGAAAGAGATAAAGGCGATTGAACAATAAATCAAACACACACACACGATATGAGTAGCACGGTTATGCGTAGGGTATGAGTGAAAGAAATAAATTGAACAACCAACCCTCAAGTGAGGGTTATACAAGAGTATTTATAGGAGGGAAGCTAGGGCAACACTCCTAGTTCCTATCCTTTCTCCTATGGGCTTGGGCCTAAGCTCATGGGCCTTCTACATAAGCTTAAGGCTAATAACAAACATAAAGGCCATAATTAAGCTAACTATTACATATGAATTACTAACACTTGATTTAGGTTTAGGAGTGATTCCAACAACCTGAAATAAATTCATCATAACATTTCCATTAACACTTTTATTCAATCCCTTTCATCCTCATATGGAATCACAATTGTTATTAGTTACGCAAAGGCACAGTTTATGCGTAAGAGGTTAAAACCCTAAGAATTTAAGATTTACGCCTAAACAATCCAACCATGCAAACACAACCAAATTACTTCTGGGATGTCTTAGAGGCTATGTGATAGGTTTCAATAAGTTTTAACATCCAACACCTCAAGATTCAAAAATACCCAAATTTAACGAGTCTTAAACCCTAATCCTTAATTTCACAAAATTCATGTTTCTGGGTAAGAACCAAGAGTGTAATTGGTTAATTGAACATGTTACAATCATCATACAAGAAACAAATTATCCAGAAACATTCACAATAGAAAACCCCCAAGTCCACGCATAAACCCTAACTTTTGAAAAATGATTAAAACGTTTTTTGGGTTGGATTTCTTGATGAAAATGGTTAAAAACTTAATTTATACTTTGAAAACACTACTCATTTCATCAACCTCAACCCAAAGTGATTCCTAGTTCATACGCATATGCATAGAACTAAAAATCACTCATATATGAAAAACAAACCGTTGGATTTTCAAACAATACACAAAGAAGCTTTAAACACTTACGATTAGAAGTTTATAGCACGGATTTGTAGAATGATTATAGGCATAGGATGATGTTTGGTAAGATAATAAATGTTTGAAATAAATGAGTAAAAAAGGTTAGGTGAGGTGTTTTGTTAAATTAAGTTTAAGCATTTGACAATAATAGTCCCTCCACCTCAACCATTTTCATCCATAGCCCATAACTTCCAATTTGGTTAAGTAACAAGTATAAATTTGGAAAGAAACTTGATGTCACTCCCCCTTGACTTTAAAAATAGAGAAATTTTACAACTTTGGGTCCGAGGGGTGTCAAGAAACAAGAAACGTATTCACCATTATCAAAGATACAACCAAAGCGGGTAACATGCAAGTACAAGGTTTTATGAAACATAAAATATTTACTTTCTCCCTCAACACTTGACCGTAAAAATATTGAAATGTTTGAAAGAGTAAAGTGTTGATGGAAGATTTGTACTTGCCATTTTGAAAGAAATTTAGATAGAAGAATATTTTTGAATTTTATAATTTTATAGTTTTGTATTTTGTTTTGATAAGATATTTACAAATGAGGTTTCGGTGTTTGGTGGTTTTAAGAATGTGTCAAAAGTTCGCCCGGTTCCTCGAGTCAAACACCTCATACCAATTCGGTGGACCAACTCGGTAAACCTAGCGGGAGCTAAGGCTTTGGTGAGAAGGTCCGCCATTGGTATTCAAGTACCACAAAATATAATTCAACGGTACCCTTTTCCACATGCTCCTTGATGAAATGATATCGAATATCGATGTGCTTAGACTTCGAATGTTAGACGGAGTTGCACGAGATAACAATAACACTTCGATTGTCGCAGTACATCGGGATTCTGTCAAATACGTAACCATAGTCTTTGAGTTGTGTTCTCATCCAAATGACTTGAGCCATGGCTACATATTCTGGTTGGGTTGAGGACAGCGATGTACAATCTTGCTTCTTCGATTGCCATGACACCAGTTTATCACCAAGAAATTGTAGAGCTCCTGAAGCACTTTTCCGAGAATCTAAGCAACCTGCGTGATCAGGGTATGAAAAAGCTATTAGTTTAAAACAAAATCCTTTGGATACGGATCCCTAAGTTAATGGTTCCCTTGATGTATCATAGGATTCTTTTAGCCTCGAGAGAGGTGAGTTTCAAATGGTCTCGATCGATAACGGAGCAAAGTTATACATCAAATAAAATATCGTCTCTCGGTCGTTAGATACATGAGAGACCCAATATTACTTCGGTATTTGGTAGGGTCAACCAATCTCCCATGCAAATAAGCATCCAGTTTCTTGGTATGTGCCATCGGTGTGGCATTTTGTTAGGAATTAGAAATTCCATAGTGAAGTGTCGGTCACCCCATATATAATCTAGCATAATTTAGCTCATAGACATTACGTTATTTACTAGTTATTTAGTTAGCTATTTAGTTTAGAGCAACACCGTGGAGGAAGGACGGGTCTTTACCCATCGTATACCGATCCACAGCCGTTAGGAGGTCGTTATGTTTGTAACTATAAATACCCTCTACCTTGCAAGGTGAGGGTTGGACCTTTCATTCATCTTAATCTAACCTTCTATGTTTTCTTTCACTTTCTCTCTAGAAAGGCTCCCACTTTCTCTCTAAAACCTCTAAATAATTAGACCCATATTATTGTTTTTATGTGTTTATGAAATCCAATATCTAACAATTGGTATCAGAGAGCCATGGTTAGATCATATCTTGCACATCTTTGGATTTCTAGTGGTTTTTAGGTGGTTTTTGAGTTTGAGAAAGTTTAGTGGTTTTTGCATCATTTGGTTGATTTCTTGTGTTAAAGTTTGGATTTTGATTGTACTTTTGTGTTTAGGATCATCATAAGTGTTTAGGTTGTGATTTGGAAGGCTTGAATCATCGTGGTTGGGTTGTTTTTGGATTAAAAAGTGTGTTTTGGAAGTATTTCAAGTTAGCGACTTGGCTCACGGTATAACTTTCTAGCTAGCGATTTGGTTCAGAAAAAATCAGCGAGTTGTAGTGTTGTTTGGTGGCGATTTGGTCCTAGCGACTTGCTTTAGAGACAAGCCGACAAAAATTACTGTTGGTGGATTCTCCACTACGGGTAGCGATTTGGTAAGGTAGCGACTTGCTTTAAATTTTGATAGCGACTTGCTCTTTAAGTTTTGTAGCGATTTGGTGGTAGCGATTTGGTCCTTAGCGAGTTGCTATTTAGCGACTTGGTGCATAGCCACTTGCTTAGCGACTTGGTGTTAGCGACTTGGACCTTAGCGAGTTGCTCTTTAGCGACTTGACTGTGTAGCGACTTGGTGCTTAGCGACTTGGTGACTTAGCGACTTGGTTCAAGGGTTATAGCGACTTGGTTCAAGGGTTATAGCGACTTGGTTGATTTTTACGAAGAAGAGGTTTGACCAAAGTTGACTTTTAGCGTCAAAACTTCAAGCGGTCATAACTTTTGATCCAGAACTCCGTTTTCAATGAAATACTGTCAAAACGACCAGAACAACTGAATATTGTGAGGTTTCACCACGATGTCGTGAAACGAATTTTCGAGGCCCAAATCCCTCCGAAATGAAGTTATTGAGCTTTTAAGTTTTAGACCTAAATTTCACCGTATAAACGTGCATTAACAAATCCAATTCACAACCAAATAACACTTCAGCTAATCCTTCAAACAATCATCACTCCTAACACATAATCCTCTATCATTGTGTGGGTCCATCAGTTATCTTAACTCGTTCTATTGGTTATTGCTTAACGGTTTGGTCTTGATTTTAGTAAAATCCCGCGAAAGATTCTATTTCTCGGTTTAAATCATAGACTTGTAAAATCCCGTGCATTCTACCACATCATGTCTTACTCTACTGACCCAGTGATTTCAGAAGTGCTTAAATTGTATGATGTTGTGGACAACAATGATAATGAATGCTACACTAAACGATTAAAGATGCTTGAATTAATCAATGAGGATGTGAGATCTTCGTGTTCAGAGTCTGAAGAAAGAGAATTGCACATGTTTAGACTACAGAATGCCATGAAAAAGGAAAGTAGCATTGAACCTTATCATCTACTTCACTCACACCTCATGTTACTCACACCGATAAGAATGGAACGAACATGCATTGCCATTTTCGTCAAGACTTATCCACATTAACGGAACGTTCTATCGTTGAACTTAGAACAATTAGAACAACAACTTGATAAAGAAAAGGTTCAAAAGGGTAGTTCCGGTGTTGCACTTCAAGTGATCCACAACCAATTTGGTCATTCATAAGTAGGAATTCACATCGATTATGATCAAGACATGGTGAAGTGTCTTTCAAGAAACACTTTGGAATGGAAATTAGTGTGTTCTTAGAGACACTTATCCATCTCATGGATAATGTGGAGAAGTATATTGAGGAAGTTACTCAAACAGATGAAAAAGTGGATGAGTGTGCAGTGCGGTTGAGAGATTGTTGTGATAAGTTGGGTATTGTATCCATTGAAGAATCGGGTGTTCTTGAATGCGAATGTCCGAGACAACAAATAATGATGAGTCGGGTAAAACACGGATGATGGATCGATTGGCACCGAATACTGAGGCTCGAGAGATTGACAAGCTTGACACATCCAATGTCCAAAGTGACTCTTGTTACACATGATGTGGATGCGATATCGGACGTAAATTGAGCGGTGTCATGTAATGAGGTACCCTTCTATCGTTCAACATAGTGCATCGCTAAAGTACTTAAACAAAATGATCATGATCTTGAACATGACTTTCATAAATGTTTCACATCGAGGTGAGTCCGAGATTAAGTGTTTCAAAACAAAAGATATGGTTGATAAGAAGGCTTTTGATGAACTTTCAAACAAATTCTCAAATCTTGAAAACATTGCATTTCACTTGAAATCGCGATTCGAGGTAAAGAAGAAAGTTTTCAACTTAACAAACCATGTAAAATCCGGAACTTCACGAATTCCGTGAACTTTTGAAATTAACACTTTGAAAGCTCACTTCAAGACAAAAAGAGTCAACCATTTACAATCGAAGAAACATATTTACATCTTGAATGAGAAAAGTAATTTAGTCATGAATACACAAGACATTGATGCTATTATAACAAGAAATAATGAGCTGTCAATTTATGTGGCTAAATTACTTAAGGAAAATGAGTCTTTAAGAAAGCATCACATAGAACTAAGTGACTCTGTTAAAGAAGCTAAAACTAAGTCAATGGAAAAAACAAACTCTTTGATAGAAAAAATTGATGAACTCAAAGCTCAACTTGGGATAAGAGTTTCGCTATTGTTGCCTTAAAGAATGAGCTTAGGAAAGCGTGGGGAAAAGTGTGAGCACTAAGTTTACAAAACCATCAACCTTGGGGAAACCGGTTTATCAACCCATTAGTAACCGGTGCATTGTTAGGCGACCTCTGCGTTTATATCCGAAAGACTAAAATTTTCAAAACACGGTTTGCCTCCCAAGTTGATGAGAAACAAGTTTTGTCAAAACCAGTCACTTCACCTGTGTTACCTAAGAGTCATGCTTCTAGTTCCTCTAAACCTCAACATGCAGCTACTTTTACTCCCAGCACCTCTAGGATTAGTTCGAAAACAGTGTTAAAACCAAGCATTAAAACCCAGAATTCATATGATATGAATGACTTGTGGAAGAACTATTATCTAGAAGATGCTAGGAAAAAGGCACACATTCGAAAAGACGGAATTTTAGGTGCAAGACCTAGGGTGATGAATTCTACGAGATTTCAAAGAACTGCTAGTAGTTGTAAACCACTACCTAGGAACACTCAAAAGACTAGGGATTGGCGTACATCTAAGAGTAGTTACGTGCATAAGAATGCTAAGCATGTAGAAAACAAAGCTATAAATTCTGAGTCTTTTCCACATAAGAAACATTTTCCTAATTCACATGCCAAGGTACAATCCACTAAGACTACTAATGTGACTAAGGTTCAACATGTTATGAAGCAAAGCAAACCAAAAACTTCGCCTAGATGGATACCAACTGCTAAATCTTTGGAAACTAGGAACAAGGATAAGTCTTCCTCTATGCACAAGAAGCCTTACAATCCTAGACCTTGCCATAAGTGGATACCATCCGGTAGAATGTTTAAGGATCTTTGGACTTAGGTGGATACCTACAGAAATATGTTTACCAATGGCAATCTCAATGTTGTTGTGAAACTCCAAAGGGTTTGGATCTTGATGTCACTAACCAAAATATATGCAATCAAGTTTGTAATATTAGTGCGGTAGTCCTTACTCGGTGCGAGATACTTGATCCTTCAATACATGGACTGGCTTAAAGTATGGATAACAAAAGGATTGATATCTCATAACTCACGGGTTCAAGTTACTCAACATTGATATTCAATTGGCTATGACGTATGAACACATCAGTTCATGCCTCGTTCCTCAAAGAAAAGAAAAGTGTACGCTTCAGTGCGCTTTATCTTCTGAAGAAGAGACATCTTCTCACTAATGACCATTCTCATCAACATGCTTCATGCTTTTTCCATGTGCTTTCGATTATCAAGTGAACCAGGCTACCGTTGATTGTTTTCTTATTCCACTTGCTCAACTATAATGAAGATGTAGACATCATGTGCTAATGTTGCAGGGGAGAAGTGTGAATAGACTACATTTGGTTAAGATATTCACTTATTTAATCAAGAATGGCATCTCCGTATGCAATTCTTGAGGGGAAGAAGTGTGAATTTTTATTGTTGATTGATATTAGAGAATATAAATGGTCATACGGCTCTAAACTCATGTAAGAACCGAGCTTCTTCTTATCGGGTCATCTTCACATGGAGTTTTCTCTTCTAAGAACCGTTGGTTGACATCTTCACTCGGATTGATGAGTTTATCGACAAAGTGCTTCGGTTAATGCTTCACGTATACATCAACATGATGATTCGAACAATCTCTCTGTTCTTGTTTGATGTGATTGGTAGTTTGGTGTTACCATCTTGTGTGTTCGTTGCGGCGATTGTCGATTTCCTTGATAAACATCTTTCGTTCTTGTTTGATTGGGAGGATTTTAGTTAAGGGATTTGCAAGATGTAAGTTGATTGGGATGCTTTTGGTGATGTTCTTGTTTTGGTGAGTTGAAGATGTTAACTATCTATTCCCCAACCGGACAATCTTGAAGAAGGTCGAGTCTGATCGGTTCTACATTTTACGCTACATGTTAGAAGACTAAAGGCGAGTTGCATTTAACAATCTAAAGACTTCTTCTTAATTCATGGCATTTATCAAACAGTTGTCGGTTTAGGGAGAGCACTAATTGGGGAGAGTGATATGTCGAATTTAATCCCCAATTAGACTTGCTCATATTCTTGACAAGTTGATTCTCACAAAGACTTATAAGGTTCTTCTCAATGATTTCTTGTATTTGGGCTTTCAAAGTGTTGCCGATTACAAGTGTCAAAACCAAAGAAGGGGAAGGAGACACGTATCTAAAGCGAGTAAACTTGATGAACTTAATACTTCTAAGTAATTGAAGATATCCCGAGAAGACAAATGTTATTACATGCAGAGAAACTCAAGGTTTGACTCATGGCGAGTAAACTTGATGGACTTAATACTTCTAAGTGATTGAAGTTATCCCGGAAAACAAATGTCATGACCGCAGAGAAACTCAAGGTTTTACTCATCAAGGCGTTTAGTGTTCTTATTTCAACTATGTGGGGAAGAGATGTTAGAAAATGTTTCGAAGATATAAGAGGTACATTGGTGTGTGATGATCTCGATGTTATCGCAATCATCATGGGGAGAGAATTGTGAACATTGGGGATGCTCGGTTGTTTTACTTGAGGGCTTAATATGTGATTCGAGATATAATCACTTATTCGGTGTTGACATCCGCAGATTGTCACCCGCAGAGATAATCGGTGATTCGCCCGCTTCTTCAATGTTATCGGTTGTTCTCTCTTTGGGGAATGTGTGTACTTGGTCCTTGAGCTTCATACACGATCATCGTGGAAGAAAGCCATTGTTTACCACAAACATTGGGAGGTGTTTTCCTTAGGGCATGATGTGTATTTGGGAGAGTTCTTGGATATTGGTGTACTTGGGTTCTTGAGCTTCATACACATTCATCGTGGATGAAAGATGTGAACATTGGGGAGTTGTTCTTCATTACCCTCATGATGTGTATTCGGGAGAGTTCTTGAGCATTATACAAAGAGACCGACCGCATCAATTCAACTACTGGGGAATTGTTCTCTTGACACCTTTTGGAATGGATCGCTTGAGACGTCGGTTGAAAGGAAATTTGAGAAGTGTTATTTATGTGGGATGAAACGTTGTTGGTGTTCTATTGGATGATATAACCTCGAACGAAGAATCACGGTGATTATTCTTAAAAGGAGCAAAGAAGTTCGATGATAATGGTGTGCTTCTTTGTGCACTGCTAAGAGAAGCTTGAAAGAAAGCTTTGAATCTGCTCACTAAAGGATTTTCGGTTTGGGGGAAGCGCCAAAGTCTCTCTTTCTCAAAGGCTCATGTTCTATCTTCTAGTCCGGAGCCCCGAAGCTTTGGTGGTGAATGTTTAAGGATGATGACTTCTATCTTCTAAACGGGTCGCTTTCGATATCCTTATCTCGGTACTCGTATCATCATCTTCTTTAACTATATCATCTATTCTATCCTTGTAAATATTTATTCGAAAAACAAAATAGAAAAATATAAAACCAACAAAAGAAAATAGAAAAATATAAAACCTTCAAAACCATAAAATCGAAAATTTCAAAATACCAAAATATGTTTTCTCAAGACATGTCTTCGGTATCGATAACATCTACGGTCTTAGAAATGTCATTCAATAATGGCACGGGACCATAGATGAAGTTCGAGCGAGAGGTGTAAATATTCTTTTCTAAACATGTCTCAAAATATGGCTTACGATTATTTGTTGTGACCCGTGCTTAAACTATGGCTTGCTATTATTTGAGATAGCAACTGCTTTTTTTAAAGAAGGAAAGTGCTACGCTTAAACTATTTTCAAAATATTTCGTGCACTTATCCTAAAAACAAAACAAGGAAAGTATGTCGAAGGATCATTGCTCCTACACAAATGTTTTTCCTTCTAAAATTCTTGTAAAAATATTTGGTGTTTTAACAAAATGGTGGTAAATGAGTTGCTTGAAAATCAATCGGTTTGAGTTTTAGTAAAATTGAAAACTCAATCAATGACTTCAACGCTTTTAAACCTTTTAGAAAAATGAGTCATTGATTGAGGGAGAATGTTTTCAAACTTATATCATTTAACGGGCTTTCTTAATTATCCTAATATGCTTAATTAAAATGATGTTAACCTATGTTGAAGGACTAGGTGCCTAGGATATGACTGCTAGGATTAGATGATTAGAGTTTGATAAACACATTATTCCCATACCTTATATGATCTGATTGATATGTTGGATTGACTTTTATTAGTCAATTGATGTTTGGGTGTTGTCGACCACCATATATTTGTATGTGTGTTCACTAACGTATGCAGGTATATTGGTATAAAGAATGTTCCCGATCCGGATCCCACAAATGAAGATGATTGGATGCCGAAAGGAAAGGGTAACTATTTCTTGGGTTGACAAATGAAGAAACGGAGCTTAACTGGACTTCAATGGAGAGTTGGCATGAAATGCAACGTAAGAGGTCTTATCGCATCGTGAGATGGTTTTCTTGACAAGTGAAGAAACGAGCTTAATTGGACCTCGGTTGGCATAAAAATGCAACGAAGAAGTCTCACCGCATCGCAGATGGTTTTCTTCCAAACCCTACAACAACAACAACAGAAGCTTCTCAACCACCTAACATATCTTGTGCAGGAAAAGTAGTAAATGATACCATCTTTAAACAATTTTTGAAAATATTGTTTTGAATATGGAAAAATATTGTTTTGAAAATAAATTAGTCTTAATTTTGAAAATCACCGGACTTCATTTTATCAAAACTTAAGTCACTCAATTATTGACTTCGGTCATCGATTGAGGGGGAGAGTGATTTAAAATAAATTATTTTCAATCAATATTGCTTCATAAAAGTCCGGATTGTACAATATAAGTGGTGATCTAAAGATTTAATGTTATGTCATGGTATGATTTTTCTTTAGAATCAAGGTCTTTCAAAATGAAATTTTTTCTGTTCTTGTTTGATTGTGAAATTGTTTTGTTTTACTTAAAAATCTCTTAAAACTATCATACCCGACACTAACAATCTTTAATGTCTTAAAATGGTCCTTATCGTCATCTTTCAAAATTGAATCGCCACGTCTTTCCCAAAATTTTCTAAATGATTTAATCGATTGGGATCACAAATCTCAAATAGTTTGATATTTCGATCGGGGTAGAGATCGTGATTTAAATCTCAAATCTTTTAAATGGAATTGGTTTTAGTCCTTTAAAGGCACTCCGCCTCCATGTGCCAAACGATTTCATACACAATGCACATGTTGAGGAGGAGGATTTATCCAAAAACATGATGAGTATTTAAACCAGCCACATATTCTCCCATATCTTCTAAACCTTATTAAATCACTTGGGATCCAAAATCTCAAAGGGTTTGATATTTTGATCGGGGAGAATTTGTGATTTAATTATGAAATTTGATAAAGGTGATCGCTTTGATTCGGTTGTGCGAGTTGCTCTCTCATATGTGCTAAACGCTTTCGTATCTCGAAGCATATATTGAGGAGGAGCATTTTAAAAGAAAAGAAACTATCAAGGTGCAAATGCTTTTATGTTTTAACATAAAGTACCTTGATTGAGTTTTAAATGTTTTCTTAATGGATTTTGTGATTGTGGATGTGCTTCAAAGAACTCTTGCCTCTATGTGATAAAATGTTTTAAAATATCCTATGCACATATTGAGGGGAGAATTTTACCAAAAAATCAAATGGCTTTTTGTATGAAAATTGTGATCAAAGAAAATATTTCAAAGTCCTCTTGCCTCCATGTGCCAAACAATTTCTAAATCACACGCACATGTTGAGGGGAGGTTTTCTAAATGATCAAAACTATTAAGGTACAAAATGCTTTGATCTCGTATCACAAGTACCTTGATTGTTTTTCCAAATGATTTTCAATTGGTTTCATGAAGGAAAGAACAATACCAAAAGACCGACCAATTTACTTTATGCATGAAGTTATAAGGATGGTTAGGTTAGGTATTCGTTCCCACGATCCGCCAAAACCGGAGGGATCTTCCGAGGACAATCCACTAGATAGTGTAGAGTCCTTAGGTATATTGAAAAAGGAGAAAATGAGAATTGGAAGAGTGCGGATCGAGGCAGAGCTAGTCTTCGAACAAACCCAACAAGGTTCTAGCTATGAAGTCTCGGTAAGCAATGAAGGGGTTGAAGAATTAAAAGAATTGAATGAGAAAAGGGTGAAAACAAATAGCCCTCCATATATTCAACCTTAGGGCGTAAACCGGGTTCAATACATATGCTCTGGTGTTTACTAAGGTAACATCGGTATTGAAGACAAGACGTCATGGACCCAAAGGACGACCGCACTACAACTTCCCAAACCACTCAAGTTCCTCTTAAAGGGCTTGTTTCACTCTCACGGGGAACCGACATTATCTATCGACTTTCTCTTAGAGATTGTTGATATTGAAGAAGGAGACCCTCTCCCTAGTCTCCGACACATGAATCAAATGTGCACTATTGAGTCTAGAGCCAAGAGATCATCCACAATATCTCGTTAGGACACTATATTAATGAAGACTTGCTATTTCACACAATGTGGAAAGTAAGATTATATATTAAGAGTCCTACGCATTATCCTTGTGGTATTGCCAGAACATCTGAGTGATATGTAAAGTATTCACAATGAAGATGGAAATCCTTCTAGAGCCAACATCAAACAAGCTCTTGGTGGGTGACATGTGAGATCTTCTCGTAAGATCAAGCTTGTGACAACTGGATAGAAACGATGGGGCGATTCTTTCTTGAATCAACCTTGGTCCAGGAATGGAATTGACGAATACTTTTAGAAAAACCGTTCGATATGCGAATCTCTCCTTTTCTCTAGCACATTGAATGTGTACTATTTTCAAATACAAAAAGTATTTTTGATTGAAAATTGATCTTTCTCATAAAACCTTCGTCGATTGCAAAACTCTTTCTTTTAAGCAATACGCGATTGTTTTCAAATCATTTTCATCAATCAAGAAATCTCAATTTGTTGGTTCACTCACTCCGTGTTGTCTTCTTTGAGACGTTCGGTTTGAGAACAACTAGAACATTGCGAAACCCCGTCAAGGAGATTCTTGAATTATACCGATCACAGCAAGACTTGTCTCGATCAACGGGAACCGTGGGCGTGTACCTCAATTCAACGAAAGTGATCAAAGACACTTTCGTGCGCTTTATTGCTAACTATCGATGCATGTACACCCGACGATTGCGGTGATCGTAATTGAGGAGTCAATCCAAAGCCGCATGTTCACAAAGAACCACACTTAATTGAAGAAATCATGATGGTGCATATCTACATAACACGGTTCGATATTTTATATACTATGCTTCGCTACTGCTGCTGCAAATATCATGAACCGATGAAGGCTTCCGCTACTCGATGGAAAGATGTCATGATTCAAAAGTGTGAGCATGTCGGTCCAAAAGTCACAACTTCACATGATGGCAACACAACAAAGGGTGATCCGAGATTTATCGTGGTCGATGATCTCAATGAAAGCTCAAGATCATCAAAGATGTGGATCGCTTAAAGGCCTCCACCGAAAGTACAAAGCACTCGGACTTTGAAGTATCTTTGCTAAAGCACAAATGATGCGGAAGTTGAAGAATTAAAGTCACGAGCTCAAGGCGAAGATTAAATAGAATGCTAGGATTGAAATGTAAAACATGGGGTGACCTCCTTGGGGAGATTTTAGGAATTAGAAATTCCATAGTGAAGTGTCGGTCACCCCATATATAATCTAGCATAATTTAGCTCGTAGACATTACGTTATTTACTAGTTATTTAGTTAGCTATTTAGTTTAGAGCAACACCGTGGAGGAAGGACGGGTCTTTACCCATGTATACCGATCCACGAGCCGTTAGGAGGTCGTTATGTTTGTAACTATAAATACCCTCTACCTTGCAAGGTAGAGGTTGGACCTTTCATTCATCTTAATCTAACCTTCTATGTTTTCTTTCACTTTCTCTCTAGAAAGGCTCCCACTTCTCTCTCTAAAACCTCTAAATAATTCGACCCATATTATTGTTTGTTATGTGTTTATGAAACCAATATCTAACACATTTTACAAGGTTTTAAATGTACCTTTTGAGGGTCGTTTAAGCCCTTATTTGATCACTTTGTATCCGTTATTACTTAATATCGTTCCTTTTCACTTTTAGGTCTCTTGAAGGCAAATTGTTGTAATGGCACTTATTTGGACGAAAAGGCGTGGATATCTGAAGAAAATGGCCAAAGTCAAGAATCGAGACACTCCATTCTGAAAACACAAGGTGGACGGCGCCATCGCTTAAGCTATGACGCCGTCGGAGGATTTTGTGACGAAACGAAGCCAAATCTCTTATTATCAAGTGACGGTGTCGGGCTTTAAAAGAGTAGGCCGTCGCAACTCGCACGGCCTAGATTCGATCCGACGGCCGAAATTTGAAGAGGACGGCGTCACAAGCACAAGGTGACGCCGTCGCAAGACTAACGTGGCCAAGACAAAACCCTAATGACGGAGACCCGACGGCGTCACAAAACATAAGGTGACGCCGTCGCATATGTAATCTTATATATAGAATCCGAATTTTTCAGTATTAGTGTGTAGTCTTTTGGAGTAAAAACCTAAACCGAACCAAGGCTGTCTTGCACAGTATTTTAGGGTTCCAAACCCTATCTTACATCAAGATAAGTGTTTTACTTCATTAATTCAATTATGTCTTTGATTATTTGTGTGTATGCTTGCATGTTCTCCATGTCCGGCTAATTTACTTGTGTGTTTGCTTAGGGAATATGAAACTTAATTATTGAATATTGATTGGTTGTCTCTTATCTTAATTGTTAATGATCTAGTAATGCGATAGGTCATTCGTTGTGTACTTAATGCTTGATTAATCTTTGTGAACCTTAGGTTATAGCACTTAGAGTGGTTGTAAGCTAAACCTTCCAAAGAGGCCTTAGAGTTAGAGTTTATGATCCCTAGTGGTATTTTGTAGGCGAGACCCTTTGGTAACTTCAAAGAGTTAGGGATAAATGCATACCCTACAAGTTTAGACACACAATGCAATTAAGAATAAGGACGTGACAATTCAACCATTAATAGGAGATAATTAAGGAGTAGTAAAACCTAAGTGAACACATCTTTAAACTATCATACGAGCACACAATAATTAGACATAGACTACATACACCTTAGATTAGATAATTAGATAAGTAGATTAATCGGTAGCAATACCAACCCCAAATCCAAACCCGAGATTCGTACCTTTCCATTTCCTAAAAACATAAAAATAATCTTCCTCAACCCCAACCTTAGCGTAGTAACTTCTCACTAGCATTCCTATTCCCTAGAGAACGATATCAACACCCGTGGCTTACCCTAATACTACACTACAACGATTAGGTTTATCGCCTAGGGTGTTATAAAACTTGCTCAAGAAAAGGAAGTTCCTTTGACCCCGAACGATGCGTGTAGCGTTATCAAGTTTTGGCGCGGCTGCGGGAATAGAATAGCTAGTTAGTAGTCCACCTCGTTTAGGCTTCCTTTGCTTGATTCCTATCAAGTAAATTTTCTCATTTTTAGCTTTCTCGTAGTCTATCCCCTTCTTCGTGACCTTTGTTCATAATCCCATCACTTTTCATCATGGAAGGTGACAAACCACCAAACAACACTTTACCACCAAACAAATACCCACCGCTTGACCCACCTCCGCCAACCAACTTCGAGCTCGTATTATTAGTGAAATTGGAGAGCTTAGGAAACTAAATAGGATAATTGAAAATATGATTGAGGAAGCCTTAAGGAATCTAATCACCCTTTAGATAGTGATTAGACCTCAAGTGATTCGGATGATGATCTAGAAGAAGGAGATTATAAAGTGTTAGAAATTATGGAGGGTAGTAAGGAGGAGGAAGAACTTAGGGAGTATTTCGATTCATACCCTAAAGGGAAGGAAACCGCTTATCACTATAACGTGGTTAACTTCCCAAGACCACCTTCGAGCCTCACATAAGAAATGAAAACCCTAAAAACATCAAAATACCGTGTATGATTGGATACTTATATAGGGATCACACCTACATTGACTAGGCTCTATTACAATTGGATCATGAGCAAAAGCTAGAACCTATGAGGACCCCTTTCGCCCTAGGAAAGCAAGTAACTATGTGGGAAGGGTTAAGGGATTGCATGTCTTCGTAGGTAACTTCACATATAGGTGTGATTTCATGATTTTGGAAAATGTTAAGGGCATCATTAATGGGTTTTTAGAAGATGTGATACTTGGGAAACCATTTATAGAGGAGTCTAAGATGGTTTATGATCGAGAGAAAGGAATAGTCGAGTTCTCAAATGAAGCCGAGAGTGTTAAATATATAATGCCCCAAAAAAATAAGAAGTTTGAGGGCATGGATAATTTAGATGTAGATAACATTTTGGCATTCGAAGTAGACTGGAAGAACAAAGTTTACTACACTGCTTGTCTTGAACTAGGCCCTGAATATATTCATGATGAGAGAAGGGTTAAGGAGATCGAATGGGCCTCTAAGATTAGGACAACGTGAGAGCACGACTACGAGTCTAGCTACAAGACTCTTAAATAAAGAAAAGCGCTTTGTGGGAGGCAACCCATGCTTAATTGTTTGATTGTTAGTGTCATATATCTTTTATTAATTGTTTATTCTCATGTTTAAATTTGTAAAAATGTTTTATTTTGTTTTTAACCTCGTCTTAATTGCATATAAAGGTATTTTTTACATAAAGGATAAGTGTAGGGAGGATTACACACGTTTTCAAAAGAAACGTAAACATGAGAATAACAATTCATTAAAAGATATATATGTGTTTGTTCGAGTCAAATGCTTGTATCGAGTCATAATGGATGTTTTGCGAAATTTTTCCAGATTCTAAAGATATAAATTTTCCGAATTTTTTCGAAAATCGCAAACCGCTTTTTGTCGGGATAACCGACGGCGTCAGATTGCAACCGACGGCGTCGAGAAGGAGTAAAACAATGATTACTTTTTTCTCATTTTCGAGCTACTTATAAATTTTTGGAATTATCCGGTCTTAATTTTCCGTAAATTTGTAAACATCCATTCCACAAGCATTATATCTTAGTTTAGTAGTCTTATATATATTATTACCGCCGATTTTACGCGAAGGTTTCGTTTGTTTTCTTGAATGTGCGGTTTTATTTATCAAGAAGAAGAAACAAAAGATTAGAAGGAGCTTTTCACGCATACATTTTTCTTGGAAAGGATTTAACCACTACTTTACACGGATCCTACCGAGCTAATCGGGAGTACTAGTTTCTTTCATCTTTAATTACCTTCCATTATCATAACTTTGATATTTCGGGAACATTGGGGACAATGTTCGGTTTAAGTGTAGGGAGGGAAAATAAAGCAGGAACTTTGAAACTATGCTTATCCTTGATTATTTGCTTTGTACAATTGTATTTGTGTAATAAACCATGAGAAAATGTCGGTTAGGGTAATTTTGGCACCAAATTTGAAATTTTTCATGATATATAGGAGTGGGCCATTAGTCTTAACAAAAGCGTCTCACGGATAGAAAGTTGCATGACTAGCACAAAAACCCTTTACCACCTAAATTCCACCCAAAATGTGAGGATCGCCCTTAGATTAGTAGGAATTAAAAGCATTCATCTTTAATGCTTAGAGTGTGAACCGGTAGTATATTAGATTCTAGAACTTGTTTTGTGATACATTCCAAGATCGCTAGTAAGACTACACTTGTGTAGTTAGGAATAACTAAATGATAAGAGGCATTAGGATAACCCTTGTTTGATACCCGTAATATAATTACTTCTTCCACATCGGTCGAGTAATTCCCCCACACCTTTGCGTTGTACTCATCTTTAGTACACGATACCCCTAGTTAACCCCTCAGAGTCTATTGATGCGCGCAAATTCGTCAAGTTTTCTCACGCAAGCAAGAAACTTAAACAGTTTGAACACGAAATCAATGAAGATCCGGGAGTATAGTGTTTCCGGTCGTTATGTCCCAAATGAGCTATGCAATGGATTATCAAACGTTTAGTGATCGAGGAATTTGGACGGAAAAGGATTATGAATGATTATAACTACAGAAAAGCCAACACATAAAAACGGCTAAAATGCAAATTAAAGAAGATTAAAAAGATAAAATCTATTAAATAAACGCTATCACTATTTTTACAATGATGTTTTTGTTTTTATGTTTTTATAAATCTGAAATTAAAATCTACGCGACGTACAAATTAAAAAGTGAAACTAAATCAATATTAACCCTAAAAATATGAAAATGATATTTTTACAATCCTAATGATAAAAGAAACTTTTTAGAAAAAGAAAACTATTTTTATCACTAATTATCTAATTATTATTAATTAAAAACTATTTTTAACTATTTAATAATTAACCAAAATACAAGAAATTAGGAAACAAAGCTAGAAAAATGAAATTATGAAATGGAAAAGTCTAAAATATCAAAATAGAATTTTCAAAACTATTTTTGTATTTTTCGATTATTTTCTATTTTTTATGAATTTTAAACTATTAAAACTAATTAAATTACTAAAATTACCAAATAAACTATGAAAAATCTGGAAAATTACTTTTTCACTTTTATATTTATCTAAACCTAATAAAATTGAAAAATTATTTTTTGAAGCTTTTCTTAATTATTTGCAATAAAACCTATTTAAAAGTGATTAAAATCTATTTTAAATATAGAAAAATAGCAAACAATGACCAAAAATGATGAAATTTTCAGGAAAATTCTAAAAAGTTATTCTGGTTCTATAAAAAATGAGAAATGTAGTGCTTATGTGTAGAAATCAAGGGCTGCAGTGTAATTCAAGCTAAAATAAGCACTTAAGAATAAGCAAACATTCACTATAAGCCACCAAACTTCTATAGACCTAAAATTATACTAATATAAGCTAATAAAAGCTAAATCTAACTACTCCCTACCTCTGATAAGCAGTTTGACAACTTAATGGATTAACTGATTTAAGACAGCAACAGTGATCAGACCCTCACTTTGAGCTTATGCACTGGCTTATCTAGAGATCTTTAGCCAAAAACAGAAATGAGGTCTTATAGACCACCTGGTAGACTACTTATAGACCAAAAATCAGACCCTACAAACCCTTATTGAAACCTGTGCACACTCTGCAAGTTCTGCATAATTCCACTTTTGACACATTTTTGACTTTTGAAAATCAGTTAAACTTTGACTTTGATGAGATTCCAATGCAAATTTAGGATTGATCTTGGTGAAATATGATGTAATGAAAGTTTATCAAGCAAGCTTAACAAGTTTTAAACCTTTTTGATTGGTTTTGAGTACACTGATTCCAACAGTTAAGTGATACAAGACTGATTCACATCATTTTGACTTTTAATGTTTATTAATGCAATAAAGTGACTAGAATAAGTATGCTAGAGATAATAGAGACTAGAGCAATAATAAGCTTATACCCAAACAGCTTTGAAATCGGTTTAAGCAAGTTATCCAAACACCCTTTAAGCATTGATTAGTTACATGTTACACTAAGCTTATACTAATTAGACCACTAGTGAATTAAATTCTAAACAAGCTAAATAAGTCATCCTACCAATCCCAATAAACTAAAAGGAAGAGAAAGAAACAAATTGTGACTGTTATGGTGCTGCTGCGGTCTGTTTCAGATCAAAGAGTCCGATTTCGACTTTTTTCAAGTCGCTAGCGACTTCCAAAGTCGCAAAAACTCGTTAGGGTGGTGGAGATTCAAAAGAGATAAGGTGGAGCCCAAAAACAAGCTTTTGATGACTTAAATGAAGCCGAGATCGATGTTGTTGTCGATTTTGGTGGCAGTGTAACCAAGAAAGCGATCAAATGGTAACTTTAACATTGAATTTAAAGAAGCTATTGGATCCCTTGTTGTTTAAAACTAAAGCGTAATGAGTTGGGATTACAAATAGTTAAGAAAAACCAAAGTTGCTTGTTTTGAACACCAAATAAGCTATGGAATTAGGCAAGAACAAAGACCTGTCGTCTTCATCTGCTCGATTTAGAAAGACAGAACACACCCTTTTTACTTATCCGCCTAACCATTTCAAACAACCTAAAACACTTTCTACCTATTAAAATCAACTAAGGTTTTGAAAATACTTTGACCATAAAGGTCAAAGTGGGTAGAAAATTGGACTTGACCCAGTTATAAGTAATAACCAAACACCCTTTTAGGCAAAGTGACTAAAAATATGAGGAACTTAAGATATCCCGCTTTGCATCACACAACCGATTTCTAAAGTGATTGTAAAACAAATTCTACAAACCTCAAAATATTAAGAATGCAAGTTACTTGAACCAAAAATAAAACTGTAACACTTGAATTTAAAATAGAACTGGAAATTGCATTAACTGGAAATTAAAGGTTACAATAAACGTAAGTGACAATGAAATCACAATGGAGCTAGGACTACAGTCTAGACTGAACTAGGAACTAAAATTAAAACTAAAAAAACAAACCAACTAAAAAACTAACTCCTCTCCTTGTAGCTTCTCTTGGCTTTTATACATCCCAATTGTCTCTCCTCCTTCCGAATAGTTCCCACATGAATATTGACCATAGGATGTGTGAAAGTGATCCTAGCCATTTAAACCTTTTTGGCGCCAATTTTGTTTTAACCGTTTGTGAGATTGAGTGTTAGGTTTAGAGGCATTTAATGAACCTTTGGCTTGTTGTGTTTGGAGGGGGGGTAGAGTAGGGCATGATGGAGGAGATGGAGTGTTAGCAGTGAAGGTAGCAGGGGTGATGATGGTGGTTTGGTTACCCCGTGAGGGAGAGAGGGAAAGTGGGAGTCAACAAGGTTTGACTGGGATATTAAATACCAGGGGGTCAAAAGGCAGGGTTCAATGGCTGGGTCACAAGGGAAAGGCAGGGTCAAAAATAGAATTGACAAGTCCAAGTGGAATAAGGAGGTTTAATAACATAAGGACTTAATATGCAATTTCTGAAACTTCAAGGACTAGAACTGCCAATATCTCAAAGTTGCTCCAAGGACTGAATTTGACAAGTATTAATAATACAAGGACCAAAGTTGCCATTTTCACATTTTCCAGGGACCAAATCTGCCAAATTTCAAACTTGGAGGACCATTTTTGTAAATTTCTCAAACTTTTCACATTTTTCACCAAAGGACCAAATTTGACAAGTTATGATTTAAAAAGGACCTTTGATGATTTTTCTTTTTGAAATTTTGACTCAGGGACTATTTTTGACAATTTTAGAAACTTGGGGGACTGAAACTGCCAATTATGCAAACTTTGCTCATTTTTCATCTGATTTTAAACATTTTGCATCTGAAACATATAAAATGTAATTTTGGAATATTTTCGGTGTTTTGATGCATTCGAGCATTTTAGACGTTTTGCGATTCGAATTGATTAAAAATGATGAGTATTTACACACTCATCAATCCCCACACTAAACTATTGCTAGTCCCTAGCAATGATTTGAGAAAACATAATGGATTTTAATCTCTTTACCAAAAGCCATTACTTCGGAGTAGCCAAATGTTTCAGTTCAAGTAAGAACCATGGTACACCGATAACCATGTGATTTTGAGCAAACCACCGACTTCCAACGGATTTGATTTGTCTTTACCAAAAGCCGTACCTTTACGGACTAGCCAACTCTTAGATAAATTATCAATATTATCTTTGGTGAGCTGATTACCAATTATGGATTTTCCATCGCCTTTACCACAAGCCATAAACTTGCGGGCTAGCCAACTCTTCACTTTTTAGGATATGGTGAATTTGAATACCATACAATTTTGGGCAAATTGCAAGCCATATAAACGGATTTGATATATCTTTACCAAGAGCCGTTTGCTCTGGATTAGCCAATCCTTTTGTCTTCTGAGACATGGCGGATCGATAACCAAGATGAGTAAGTGAAAACACTTACTCAAAAAAAAAATTTTGGCCAAAACGGGAATTGGGTAGATAATATATGAAATTCGTGAGAATTCCCCACACTTAGAAATGAATATTGCCCTCAATATTCAAAGTACCGTGGTTATGCCGAAACAAAAACGTGAAAGGAAATACTACGGCCATTATTTAGAAAGTTTTTTTTTTTTTTTTTTTTTTTTTTTGAAACTTTATATACAAAACATGTGGGCAACCCCCACACTAGGGTGGTACTCATGGGTGAAAACCCATGTTTAGCTCTTGTTTTTGATTACCGAGTCGCTAGCTTGACTCGACCCGCATTCATTGGTTCTTGGGAAGCAAAGTGGAAGAAACAATCTCCATCGGACTTTCATTCAAGATTTTGGATAAACATTTGAAGCACGCGAAAGTTCCACACCGATGAGATATATTAGAACCAAGATAGTAAAACTATAAATGATGATACCGGGTCAAAGATGGTATCCTCACTCCGAAAGAGTGAAGAAGAGAAGAAATCACATTATATGTGAGGAATGGAATGAAGATTTTGATAACAATTAGGATCCATTCTTCATCCTCAAATGTAGATCATTTAATCATAGGGTGATTTTTAACAAAAGGAAGGAAGAGACGGGTAGTATCATCAATGAGCAAACTCTTATGATGCATGTCTCCCCGGTCAAGATCAAGATCAAAATAGAAATGATCCTCCGAGGAGATATGCCAGATATCATCCTCAAGATCAAAATAGAAATGATCATATTCGGAGAGAGATATGTCACTACTCTCCTTTTAGTATAATCGTTCAAGGAGAACTCTTCATGAAGAGAATCATTGGAAAAGCCTTAAGTTCGGAATTGGTTCAATGTCCAAGTCACTATCCACAACGGGATAGGAGATGAAGTCGACTTAGCAGAATGATTCGATCTTAGAAACGAGGAGATTTATATTGAACAATTGTTCACGAAGTATCTCGTCCTCAATTTCCGGATCATCGAATCTCTCACATCCTCTAAGCTAACTAGCTCGAAGGTAAGTCCTCGACATAATCAATGTCTCCATAGGATAAAGAATCGTCAAACGAAGTACAATCGTTATCGAATCGGAGAACATCTCGACATGATCATTAGGAATGTCAAGAAGAAGAAGAATCATCATCAAGAGGCTTATCACATATTACCGGAGATAACCTCGGACTCACTTGGGATTGGGACAAGGCTCTCAACACTAGACGATTCCATTTCGGAATAGTGCTAAGAGGCTCGTCCCCCATTATGAGAGAGTCAACGGGTTCAACAATGTTTGTTGAAATATGATCATCGAACTCTTCTAAACGCAGCGTCACTTCTCTCAACCGGTGTGAGTGAAGGGAAGAGTCGGAAATGAAAGGCTCGAAGCAGATTGGTTGTAGCCGACAAACTCGCATAATATTCTTTCATTTGAATGGAATCTCATCATCATCGAAACGAAAGTCTTGTGATATTGGGTTGATGTAGCATTATAAACCTCGTCATCGGTGGCTTGACAATCGTAAAAGGATGGGGACCACCACAAATATCACATCTTTCGATATCGGTAACAACGGGCTCGATTTTGCTTCATGCATCGAATATCATTGGTAAGCTCACCATCTCAATCGGTTTGTTTCTCATAGTCGGAACTTTCGATTTGTTCTCGATGATCGTCAATATATCCCTTGGGGTACGATACAAGATATTGCCACCGGCCGCATTAAGTGAATCTTGATCGGTTTGCATTAAAGCATTGTAGAATATATCGATCCGGAGTAATTCAGAAACCATGATGTGGGCATTTCCATAGGAGATCTTTAAATCTTTCCATGCCTCACCAAAACTTTCATCAAAGCGCTCTTTGGAAGTTTGTAATCTCGTTCTTAAGATTTTCCGTCTTAGAATAAGGAAAGAAACGATTTACAAATTTTGAAACGAGATCTTCCCAGCGTTGATCGATCGAGGGGTTCTTTTCGAGCCAATTACGAAATGCCCCGCGAGAGAAAATGAGAATAGCATCAACTTAATTGTGTCATGAGGAACATCCTTATATTTTATGGTTGAAATTAATCTATCAAACCATCGGATGTGAGCATAGGGATCGTTCCTCTCGAAACCATAGAATGGATTTGACATAATTAGTTGAATTAAACCGGTTTGTATCTCGAAATTTTGGAAGGAATCTCGGTACAACAATAGCATCTTCGTAACCCTCGGTGGTACTTGGAGCATTTCTAACATCGTCGCATGTCCGCCATTAGAATTAAACATATAGAGGGATAAGAGGAGAATCAAATGGTTGAGAGGATACGAAGAATAGAATTAAAGCGGCAAAGAGGGTAAGAGAAATAGAATCAACGAATAAGAGGAATGAGAAGAATATTTTGTGTTTTTGGATAAGAAAATATAAACATATCTGAGATGGATGGTATGAACAAAGAGTGAATATCCAAATCACTAATCTGCTAAACGTAAGATTATCAAAGACTGACTCCAAGAATGGCGCAAAAATTTGATCTTGTAGAAACCGTCAAGTTTTCTAACAAGAAACTTAAAGCAACAAACACGAAATCAATGAAGATCTGGGGAGTATAGTGTTTCCCCGGGTCGTTATGTCCCAGCGAGCTATGCAATGGATTATCAAACGAATAGTGATCGGGGGATTTGGACGGAAAAGGATTATGAATTGGTTATAACTACAGAAAAGCCAACACATAAAAACGGCTAAAATGCAAATTAAAGAAGATTAAAAAGATAAAATCTATTAAATAAACGCTATCACTATTTTTACAATGATGTTTTTGTTTTTATGTTTTATAAATCGAAATTAAAATCTACGCGACGTACAAATTAAAAAGTGAAACTAAATCAATATTAACCCTAAAAATATGAAAATGATATTTTACAATCCTAATGATAAAAGAAACTTTTAGAAAAGAAAACTATTTTTATAACTAATTATCTAATTATTATTAATTAAAAACTATTTTAACTATTTAATAATTAACCAAAATACAAGAAATTAGGAAACAAAGCTAGAAAAATGAAATTATGAAATGGAAAAGTCTAAAATATCAAAATAGAATTTTCAAAACTATTTTGTATTTTTCGATTATTTTTCTATTTTTATGAATTTTAAACTATTAAAAACTAATTAAATTACTAAAAATTACCAAATAAACTATGAAAAATCTGGAAAATTACTTTTTTCACTTTTTATATTTATCTAAACCTAAGAAAATTGAAAAATTATTTTTTTGAAGCTTTTCTTAATTATTTGCAATAAAACCTATTTAAAAGTGATTAAAATCTATTTTAAATATAGAAAAATAGCAAACAGTGACCAAAAATGATGAAATTTTCAGGAAAATTCTAAAAAGTTATTCTGGTTCTATAAAAAATGAGAAATGTAGTGCTTATGTGTAGAAATCAAGGGCTGCAGTGTAATTCAAGCTAAAATAAGCACTTAAGAATAAGCAAACATTCACTATAAGCCACCAAACTTCTATAGACCTAAAATTATACTAATATAAGCTAATACAAGCTAAATCTAACTACTCCTACCTCGATAAGCGGTTTGACAACTTAATGGATTAAGCGATTTAAGGCGACAACGATGATCGAGACCTCAGCTGAGCTTATGCACTGGCTTATCTAGAGATCTTTAGCCAAAAACTGAAATGAGGTCTTATAGACCACCTGGTAGACTACTTATAGACCAAAAATCAGACCCTACAAACCCTTATTGAAACCTGTGCACACTCTGCAAGTTCTGCATAATTCCACTTTTGACACATTTTTGACTTTTGAAAATCAGTTAAACTTTGACTTTGATGAGATTCCAATGCAAATTTAGGATTGATCTTGGTGAAATATGATGTAATGAAAGTTTATCAAGCAAGCTTAACAAGTTTTAAACCTTTTTGATTGGTTTTGAGTACACTGATTCCAACAGTTAAGTGATACAAGACAGATTCACATCATTTTGACTTTTAATGTTTATTAATGCAATAAAGTGACTAGAATAAGTATGCTAGAGATAATAGAGACTAGAGCAATAATAAGCTTATACCCAAACAGTTTTGAAATCAGTTTAAGCAAGTTATCCAAACACCCTTTAAGCATTGATTAGTTACATGTTACACTAAGCTTATACTAATTAGACCACTAGTGAATTAAATTCTAAACAAGCTAAATAAGTCATCCTACCAATCCCAATAAACTAAAAGGAAGAAAGAAACAAATTGTGACTGTTATGGTCTGCTGCTGCAGTCGCAAAGATTCAAAGAGTCGATTCGACTTATTTTCGCTTAGGACTCAAGGCCATCATGTCGCAAAAACTCGATTAGGTGGTGGAGATTCAAAAGAGATAAGGTGGAGCCCAAAAACAAGCTTTTGACTTAAATGAAGCCGAGATCGGATGTTGTTCTTGATTTTTGTCTGCTGTGTAACCAAGAAAGCGATCAAATGGTAACTTTAACATTGAATTTAAAAAGCTATTGGATCCCTTGTTGTTTAAAACTAAAAGCGTAATGAGTTGGGATTACAAATAGTTAAGAAAAACCAAAGTTGCTTGTTTTGAACACCAAATAAGCTATGGAATTAGGCCAAAGCAATGCTGACCTGCTTTGTCTGCTCATTTAGAAAGACAGAACACACCCCTTTTTACTTATCCGCCTAACCATTTCAAACAACCTAAAACACTTTCTACCTATTAAAATCAACTAAGATTTTGAAAATACTTTGACCATAAAGGTCAAAGTGGGTAGAAAATTGGACTTGACCCAGTTATAAGTAATAACCAAACACCCTTTTAGGCGTTGACTAAAAATATGAGGAACTTAAGATATCCGCTTTGCATCACACAACTGATTTCTAAAGTGATTGTAAAACAAATTCTACAAACCTCAAAATATTAAGAATGCAAGTTACTTGAACCAAAAATAAAACTGTAACACTTGAATTTAAAATAGAACTGGAAATTGCATTAACTGGAAATTAAAGGTTACAATAAACGTAAGTGACAATGAAATCACAATGGAGCTAGGACTACAGTCTAGACTGAACTAGGAACTAAAATTAAAACTAAAAAAAAACAAACCAACTAAAAAACTAACTCTCCTCCTTGTAGCTTCTCTTGGCTTTTTATACATCCCAAGCTGTCTCTCTCCTCCTTCTGAATAGTTCCCAGCATGAATATTGACCATAGGATGTGTGAAAGTGATCCTAGCCATTTAAACCTTTTTGGCGCCAATTTTGTTTTAACCGTTTGTGAGATTGAGTGTTAGGTTTAGAGGCATTTAATGAACCTTTGGCTTGTTGTGTTTGGAGGGGGGGTAGAGTAGGGCATGATGGAGGAGATGGAGTGTTAGCAGTGAAGGTAGCAGGGGTGATGATGGTGGTTTGGTTACCCCGTGAGGGAGAGAGGAAAGTGGGAGTCAACAAGGTTTGGTGGGATATTAAATACCAGGGGTCAAAAGCGGGGTTCAATGGGTGGGTCACAAGGAAAGGCGAGGTCAAAATAGAATTGACAAGTCCAAGTGGAATAAGGAGGTTTAATAACATAAGGACTTAATATGCAATTTCTGAAACTTCAAGGACTAGAACTACCAATATCTCAAAGTTGCTCCAAGGACTGAATTTGACAAGTATTAATAATACAAGGACCAAAGTTGCCATTTTCACATTTTCCAGGGACCAAATCTGCCAAATTTCAAACTTGGAGGACCATTTTTGTAAATTTCTCAAACTTTTCACATTTTTCACCAAAGGACCAAATTTGACAAGTTATGATTTAAAAGGACCTTTGATGATTTTTCTTTTGAAATTTTGACTCGTGGACTATTTTTGACAATTTTAGAAACTTGGGGACTGAAAGCGCCAATTATGCAAACTTTGCTCATTTTTCATCGATTTTAAACATTTTGCATCCGAAACATATAAAATGTAATTTTGGAATATTTTCGGTGTTTTGATGCATTCGAGCATTTTAGACGTTTTGCGATTCGAATTGATTAAAATGATGAGTATTTACACACTCATCATCTATCCTTTTGCGGTTCTCGTGATGTTTCGGTTTTTCCGAAATATCAATGAAGAGCATTGTTTACACCCCACCCCAAATTTACACCCAAATCGCCTTAGCCTACCCTGTATGCACTCACTTTTAGTGCATTATTGTTATCACCCTAAACCCTTAGTTCAATTATCTAGATACTTGCATGAGTTGCTAAGTCGAGTCATATCCTTTGTACACAATTTTGGGATGATTGGAAGGGAACGTTAAATTCCCTTATTTGCGTAATAACGTACCCCAAGTGTTTTTGATCTTTTCAATTTGGGTCAAATTAGTGTTAGAGTAATAAAAACTCAAGTGTAGGGATGTGCCTATAAATCCTTATCATTTTGATGTTACCGTAGAGGATGGTAGAGTAAAAGTGTATGAAAAAAAAACCAACAACAACAACATACGGGCTACCATCCTACATCTATCCTTTAAATTTATGTTTGTTTGTTTCAGCTATCTAGAGTCTAGAGTGTCGAGTCTTGGCTTAGCAACGCCATTCTTCGTATGCTTAAGATTTTGACTTGCCACCACTAAATAGCCTATCCCACCAAACCCTTTGTTTTCCTACCGTAAGCCTAACATTACAACCCTTTAAAGACCTCTTTGATAGTCTTTCCTAGGTGCTTACGCCAAAGCGATGGAGGTTTGATCTATTCTCAAGCCTATGGTAATCTATGTACTAGGACCGGTTAATGAGTGTTTAATCTTCCATTTCCAACTTGTTATATTTCATATACACTCGAGAGAGATGTGAGTATCCAAACACCCCATGTGAGGTGCTAGTATGTAATTCCGTGCTTGTTATGACTTTTTGGGGCTTATATGTGTTGTGGACTGTTTTAAACCAATGCTTCATGACCCCTAACTTATAAATTAATTGGCTAAAAGCACATTTGCTTGAGGACAAGCAAATACCAAGTGTAGGGATATTTGATAAGGTTTTAAATGTACCTTTTGAGGGTCGTTTAAGCCCTTATTTGATCACTTTTGTATCCGTTATTACTTAATATCGTTCCTTTTCACGCTTTAGGTCTCTTGAAGGCAAATTGCTGTAATGGCACTTATTTGGACGAAAAGGCGCGGATATCTGAAGAAAATGGCCAAAGTCAAGAATCGAGACACTCCACCTTTGAAAACAAAGGTGACGACGTCCATCGCTTAAGCTGCGATGCCGTCGGAGGATTTTGTGACGGACGAAGCCAAATCTCTTATTTTAAGTAGCGGTGTCGGGCTTTAAAAGAGTAGGCCGTCGCAACTCGGACGGCCTAGATTCGATCGAGACGGCGCCGAAAGTCGAAGAGGACGGCGCCACAAGCACAAGGTGACGTCGTCGCAAGACTAACGTGGCCAAGACGAAACCCTAATGACGGCAAACCCGGCCACAAAACATAAGGTGATGCCGTCGCATATGTAATCTTATATATAGAATCCGAATTTTTCAAGATATTAGTGTGTAGTCTTTTGGAGTAAAACCTAAACCGAACCAAGGCTGTCTTGCACAAGATTTTAGGGTTCCAAACCCTATCTTACATCAAGATAAGTGTTTTACTTCATTAATTCAATTATGTCTTTGATTATTTGTGTGTATCCTTGCATGTTCTCCATGTCCAAGCTAATTTACTTGTGTGTTTGCTTAGGGAATATGAAACTTAATTATTGAATATTGATTGGTTGTCTCTTATCTTAATTGTTAATGATCTAGTAATGTGATAGGTCATTCGTTGTGTACTTAATGCTTGATTAATCTTTGTGAACCTTAGGTTATAGCACTTAGAGTGGTTGTAAGCTAAACCTTCCAAAGAGGCCTTAGAGTTAGAGTTTATGATCCTAGTGGTATTTTGTAGGCGAGACCCTTTGGTAACTTCAAAGAGTTAGGGATAAGCGATACCCTACAACTTTAGACACACAATGCAATTAAGAATAAGGGCGTGACAATTCAACCATTAATAGGAGATAATTAAGGAGTAGTAAAACCTAAGTGAACACATCTTTAAACTATCATACGAGCACACAATAATTAGACATAGACTACATACACCTTAGATTAGATAATTAGATAAGTAGATTAATCGGTAGCAATACCAACCCCAAATCCAAACCCCGAGATTCGTACCTTTCCATTTCCTAAAAACATAAAAATAATCTTCCTCAACCCCAACCTTAGCGTAGTAACTTCTCACTAGCATTCCTATTCCCCAGAGAACGATATCAACACCGTGGCTTACCCTAATACTACACTACAATGATTAGGTTCATTGCCTAGGGTGTTATAAAACTGCTTCTTCAGTTACCATTTAAGCGGTTTGACTTCCATCCGAAAGACCGTGATATTCATGTGAGCCGCGAATGCCAAAAAATCGATGACCTCAAGTCTAGCAACGGTGCGAATGATTCCTCGTAGTCAATCCTTCTTCTTGTCTATAACCCTTAGCCACCAGACGTGACTTATTTTCGATAACCGTACCTTGAGCATCCAACTTGTTTTTCCAAATCTATTTCGGACCAATAACATAGACCCTATTGGTTTTGCAACCAATTCCCATACTTCAAGACGTTTAAAGCGGTTAAGTTCTTCTTGCATGGATTCAATCCAGTTGTCATATGTCATGGCTTCTTTAATATTTTGGGTTCGACTTGGCGAGACGGTGAGTGCATAAATGCAATGTTCACCGTCGGTCGAAGGCGTTGTCTAGTGATGACCGGTTTATTCGGGTTTCCCATAATGTTCACAAGAGGATGGTCTCTAGTCCAACGATGTGTGGAGGTTGATGTTGATATACATTATGCGGATCGGGAGGATTTAAATTACTTGTAGATGATTCCGCAACATCGAGTGGCGGTTTCATTTGCAAAAGGGTTGAAGAATGCATTTGGATCATAATCGTAGGTTGGGGTACTTCATGGTTCGAGAGGATCATCGGTTGGTTCGGCGTCATTGGATGCGGTTTGTTAATTTGTTGTTGTAGAATCAATTGGAGGTGCTTCTTCAATAGTTGTTGTTGTTTAAGGTGTATCGGTATTGGATTATTATCGGGTTGAGCGGAGGAAACATTTGATACATCGGAGGACGTTGATCAATATCATCACTAAGCAGAGGAGCAAATATTGTTCCATTTTGACGAGTAAGTTGTAGGCTTGGTTCGGTGATGATGGGGTTTGGGGAAGTTTAGACGATTATGTCTGGGTTCCAAGCTGTTTTGCTTAGAAGCCATTTCTGTAAGCTCATCGAAATTTGCATGAATCATTTCCATAATCTCCCTTGTACGACGATTCCAGATTCGGTATCCTTTAGAATTTTCAAAGTATCCAACAAAGACTACAATGTCAGCTTTAGCCTTGAGCTTACCAAAGTCATCATGATCATGATTTGGGTAACAAAGGGATCCAAATACATGAAAGTTTTTGAGATTTAGTTTACTGATGACGTATAGTCCGCATTCGGGTCACGAACCCGACCAGTGACCGCTACTAGCGAGCCCAGTACGACTGGGCTAACCCGGTAATGGTTTGGGCTCACGAAGGCCCAAACCCAAAGTTATTTATGGCTTTGGATATCGGATATCTCCTATTTTTGGAGATATGTATTCAATGACAGACTTAGGCGGATACGTGAAGGTTGGGGAACACGAAACCAATTAGGATTTTGTGTGTATATAAAGGGCATCAAGCCTCATTAAAAGTACGATCTCAAACCCTAACTCTCCACTAAACCCTAAAACCGATTACTTACTCACGCCGGAGGATAATCGGGAAACAATCCACGATAAGCCTAACGGTGTTTTCTGTTACTTAGCGCGGGTCTCAAGCATCAAGATCTAATTGATACAAGAACCGAGTCCAAACAAGGAACGCCCAACTTTTGTATCAACATTTACGGTTGTGGATAAGCTCATAAGGTGTTTGTTGTGGCGTTTGGTAATCATTGAATGGTTATGAGTGTAGCATGCGATTGACATGGCTTGATCCACAAGTGTCTGGAAGTTTTGCATTTATCAACATCGTTTTACGACTTCCACTAACGCACGGTTTCGTCATTCAACAACTCCGTTTTGTTACGGTGTTCATGCAATTTATGTTTGATGCTCAATTCTCACTTTCTCATAATATGCACGAAGAGTTTGATTCACAAATTCAGTTCCTTTGTCTGCTTTGATTTGTCACCGTGTTCAAGTCGAACTTGAATTTTCGTGAGAAAGGTGATGATCATCGTGGAGCTTGATCTTTAGTTCGAAGAAAATAAACCATCTTGAGTAGTCATCCACAATTACCAAGATGTAGCGTTTGTCGTTAATCGCTGCCGCACACGCATCGGACCACACAAATCCATGTGAAGAAGATGAAGCACATCTTTGTGAGTGTGTTCCACCTTTGAAGGAAAGTAAGCACGAGTGCTTTTCCCTTGTTCACAAGTGAGCATAGGTGATCTTTAGAATACCGAAATCTTGGGAGACCTTTGACAAGTTTGTAACGTGCAAGATTGGTTATGGTTTGAAAGTTTAAGTGTGAAAGATGATGGTGCCATAGCCAAGATTTTGTAGATGTTGCCTTTGAAAGTAGACATATGGGAGATAAAGCAATCATGTCTTGCATTGAAATTGTGTAAAGACTTGATGTGCGGTTCGGACATAAGATCGTTTCCTTGTAGATCACGAATGAAACAAGTTTTCTCCCAAAAGCCACTTCCAAATCTCCATTACAAAATTGACCAACAGAGAAGAGATTGTGACCGAGACCTTCCACATAATAAACCCTACTAATTTCGATGTTACCATTGATGTAATATCCGTAGCCCATGATAGTCTGAAGTGATCATTCCGAACTCGACGGTGCCAATGAACTTTGAAACAAAGTTTGATATGATTTGAGATTACTGTCATGTGTCGGGAACATCCACTATCAACAATCCAGAGGATGATCTGTATGACTGCATTACACATAGAAGACACATATGGAATAGAAGTAGATGCGAACCCAAGAGTTAGAGGGTTCCGTTTCAGTTATAGTTGAAACACACATGTTTATGATTTTAGGTATCCATTTAAAGCCAAGTGTATTATGTAACCATTTCTGCCATCTCCAACTAGTCTTAGCTTTGGTCTTAGTAAATGCACTAGGTGATAAGTTCTTCCTAGGAGGTGAAGGGGGCTCTATGGGTACATCAATGATTGTAGCCGGAACACTAGAGGGTGGTTTACCTAGCACAGACTTAGAAGCATTAGTGGGCCTAGAGGTATTCCGTTTTCTATTATTCCGCTTACGAGATAAGATAGCATTAGCAACACATTTATCATGACAATCAGAAAACATGCTTTTACGACAATCGACACAAGAAGCTTCAAACATAACATTTAACGTACTTAAAGGTTCAGCATTCGTTACATCACTTTTGCTATTAAATTTGTCTAACGCAATGTCTAAAGTGGGTGCAACTTGAGTCTTATTCAAAGTCCTAAGGTGTTCTTCTACTTCAGAGGTCTTTATTGTTCTTTTCTTACGTCGCAACTTCATATTCTTCCTTGATGTGCTCTTAAGTTGTGAAGTGCTAGCGTTGGGAAAAGAGGCAACTATTCTGCTTCGATGAGAGGAAGCACATTAGTTTCTTGTGATGTGTCATTAGGCGGTCTAAGAATTCTGGTGCAATTACGTTTGTGTTACTATTCCTATCTTGCTTAAGTTTTACCAACTCTGCTTTTAGATCATGGATAGTGTGTAACAAATCTAGATTTTCAGAGCGAGTGTTTCCATTTTGTCATAAAACATCTTTGGTATATGCAATATGATCATCAACATCTTTTGATGCTTGAGCACGAGTCTTTTGAGTAAATCAAATATGACACCATATTCGCTTTAACTTTTGAAATTTCTTGTTCATATTTTGAAATTTGACATTTGAAGACACGTTTTCATCATCCAGTTGCTCAAGTTTTGGATTAAGAGTTTTGGTATGCAACTGGTTGATTTTGTTTTGCAAAGTGATTTCTCGATTTTGACACCATTGAAGACAACGTTTTGCATTCGAAAGCTCGTTTAACAATCGCTCATTTTCAACTTTTAAAGATTTGATTTATGACACATTATCGGTATTCTCAACATTTTCAACAGAATCAACAATGATATAATCAAATGCATATGCAACAGTATGTAGTAACACAACATTTATGGTATCAACACAGATAACATCTTCCAAGAGTCAATGAACATCTTTTCTTAACATTTTCTTTTACGTTTAGTATTTGAAATCGATGTTTCTGTTTTCTCGAAAACTGTTTTCATAAGTCCAAGCTCCTTGTGAAAATCCCTTTCCCAATATATTGCACACATTTTCAAATTCCGGACATGAGGTAAAATTCTTTTCTGAAAAATATCTATTTGTTCTCGCGCATGAGGCGATTGAAAATGTTCAACTTTTATTTCAGAATTGATTTCAATTTCACGTTCCAAAAGTTTGATGTCCGGAGAAGTTCGAATCTGTTCCGTTCGGATATTGATCGGTCTTGGTATTAAAAAGTCATTTCTAGAGGAATGGGTCATGGAAGACTAATATTTAAGAATTTGACATCGTTCGGGTAATGATTTTACTTCACTGAGTAAAGGTAAAGGACCACTAATTTGTGCAGTATTGGGTTGGGGACCAACATTAGAAGACTCAGAAGTAGGCGTGATAACCCAGGGTGTGTTAGAATTATCCTGTTGTGCGACGAAAGTTATGGCTTTTGAATAGTTAAACGGTTTGCAATAAGCAACATTTTCTAATTTTGAGCGACTCTCGTCTTCTGCATCTAATTCCTCCATACGATTATATTCAACAACACTCATAATGGAATCATCAATTCTATGTTCTGCACTGTAAACTTGAGAATTTGGTTTGAATGCTCTGTGTGAAAACTTTGGTTTGTAATCAGCAAGATTCGGTCCATATCCATTTGGATTTGGTTTAAAAGTAAACTTTTGAATAGTTGTGATTGACTCACCATGTTTATAAACAACATTTCGAAACTCTTTGATTTTGTTTTGTAAGTCGACAATTTCCTCAAGATAGTCATCTATTTGTTTCCTTGAATGTTTTTTGTATTCACAAAACTGTTTTGACAAGTTAACAACTCAGACTTGGCTTTTTGAGTTTCCGAAGTGAGAGCGTTAAGTTGTTGTTTATGATCATATTTCAGTTGTTCTATTTGAGACAACAAAGAATTGTTGGATGCAACTAGATCACATATCTATTTTTCCAAGGATTTTTCATTTTGGTATGATTTAGCAAATGCGACTTCAAAACCTTTTTCACGTTTCTCTTTTGTTTGAAAAATGTTGAGTTGGAACTTTAAGCATTCATTATCCTTAGTCAACAGTGCAATTTTATCGTGTAATTTCTTATTAATGACTTGGCACTTTTCCATTCGAGATTTTTGGTCCGTAATTAAGTTGGTCATGAGCTCAATATCTGGATTAGACACATGTTCAGCTTGTTCAACGTGAGTCTCAACATGATCATTATTTAGATCCTCAAATATAACCACGGAGTCAACTTGATTATCAATATTAACCATAAGGTCATCTTGATCGTCAAATATAACTACGGGATCTATTTGATTATCATCGGAATGAGATGTAGACGGCTCATGTTGAACACTCGATCCTCGTCGGAATGAGATATCGGATCGATAATGAATATAGTTTGATCCGGTACCTGAGACAAGCCGTCAGTGTCATACACTGGGCCTGTGTCACTCATGTGGAGTTCTTGCATGTTTATCATTAACATCACTGTTGCATTAGCCTGCAAGTCCTCCATGTCCTCATCAGAATCTGCATTTGCCATGAAGCTTTGTTCCTTGTTGGTAAGAGTTCCACCAACTTCATCCTTGAGAGCCAAGAGTAAAGCCTCTTTGTGATAAGCACTGCCTCTTGTCCTCGGTTTTGGGCATGCATTAGCAAGATGACCCTTCTCATTACAATTATAATAATGAAGACCATTAACCCGATCGAGCATTTCACGATCAACCACTTGAGCGGTTGTTGTAGAGCACCCATGTTATTCCTTCCATTAGCATTAAACCCTTGACCACTACCCATCGGCGAACATTACCACGATTATAAACTTCAATCGTCCATTGTTAACAACGACTTGATTCCTTATGTTTGATGAGGTACAAATGCAATTGTTGGATTTGTTAGAGTATCAATCGAAGGCTCTTGCAATCATGACAAACCCTTGTTGCAATGCATTGAAAGCTTCGCATCCTCATTAGATTCACCGTAAAGTGCTTGATCATTATTCTTCATTGTATGGAACCGTTGAGTTTCTTGTGAGGATCATATGGTGTATCTTGGCGATTGGTTGTGGAGGATTTGTGAAGACAGTTTGTAAGGTCGGAATTAAGGATAACAAGCTTGAGCCCACAAAGCAAGTGTTTGATTATCCGGGAGTGAAAGTGACGAGGACTCCACGGATTATCCTTTCTTTGTCAACTTCCTTTTGGTGAGGTTTCAAATAGTCGTACAACAATCCGTATGTAGCATGATGAAGATTCTTCGCAGCGGATAAAAATAACATACTTTTCCCAATCGGGACCAAGACTACTAAGGAACTTAGTGTTGATCGCAATTCTTGGCATAATGATGTTATGTTTTCCAAGTCATTGATGATGTCGAGAATCGATGATGATATGACTCTAATGTCTCCCCTGGTTCAATCATGAAGTGTTCATATGCTAAGTAGATTTTGGATTCCATGTCTTATTGATTGAGTTTTGTGCCTTCCATTAGAAGATGAATGTGCTCCACATTGCTTTAGCGATCTTGAGCATCAACACTCGAAGTATCGGGTTGGGTAATCCCAAAAGGATATATTGCATTGCAAGTTCATACGCTTCTAAGTGTAGAATTTGGTCAGAGTAAGTTGAGCAAGACCGACAATGTTGGTGATATCATCTCTTGGTGGATTAGCATTCGGATCTCCGGGTAGTAGGCATCCGAAAAGGACCTTCAAGGATGACCTTCTTCAAAACTTTCCATGTGGCTTCTTTAGATCACAAAACCTAAAGAACCTTATCACCCATTGATCGTAGTTTAGGGAGTGAGCATTGGAGGTGCATCGAGGATCCGACTTCATGAATGGATTGTTGGCTACTTAAAGCTTAACACATCTTTGCAAACCAAGACGGTTCCTTCATAGCATACTTGGATGGATCTTGATTTTGAAAGTTTCGTAATGTTGTACTTGTAGACCGGGGTGGTTGAATCATTTGTGGTGGAATTGCTCCTTGAGGAAATTGTTGCATTTGTTGTGGTGATGGTGGAAGATATTGTTGATAGAGTTGTTGTTGTTGAGGATAAACATGAGGAAAGTAGCTAGAGTATGGTGGTTGAGACATCTTGAAACTTGTGTTGATGATGGATCTTTGTAGTCGAATGAAACAATGTTGATGAAGTAACCTTATGCGTAGAAACCAGCTTAGGCGTAGAAAATACCTTATGCGTAAAAAACCAACTTACGCGTAACAAGAGAGCTTATGCGTAGACTTGAGGAAAACTTAGCTTAGGCGTAAACCAAAGGCTTAGTAGTAGAATCCTTATGCGTAATATTAGCTTATGCGTAAGACAGGCTTAGGCGTAAGAAAATGCTTAGGCAAAGAGAATTCTACGCGTAAGAATTAGCTTATGCGTAAAACTAGGGTTTTGCCCAAAACTCCTTTACACTTATACTAGTGTAAAAGATATCCAAAGTCGAAGTGTTTTCAAAACACTGAGTATACCAACAACACTGTAGATCAAATGATGAAATCCTTATGCGTAACAAACTGCTTAGGCGTAGACTTTGTGCTTACGAGTAAGATTAGGGTTTCCTTATGCGTAGAAAGTACCAAACTTGACCAAAACTGATTTTTAAGCGCAAAAATATTTAGAAACCTGATTTTTTGAATGAAGTAGCTTCAAAATCACCAAAATAACAAGAAAGTTGAAAACTTGATGATCCAAAATAATTTTTACCCTTATGCGTAGAAACTACTATACGAACAAAACCAATCACTAAAATGATTCTACAGACGTATAGTTTGAAACTTTATGCAAAAAACTTAATCTTTAACACCCAATAAACCTTAAACCACAAGAATCTTGAGTTTTTAAGTGTAAAATTTGAAGCTTTAAGCGTATGAAAGATTATGTATATAAAACCAGCGTATGAAACAAACTTCAAAAACAAATATGTTTCACCCAACTAGATGGCGAATGATACCCCTGTTAGGTTACCATATTGTAACACAAGCATCAATATGTTAGAAATAAGGTAAGAAGTGATCGGATGAACACTATCAAACACACACGATATAGAAAGTAACAAAGGTTATGCGTAGAGTGATATTGAAAGTGAACAACCAACTTTCAAATGAAGGTTTACAACATTATTTATAGGGGAAGGGACTAGGGCAACACTACAAGTTCCCTTCCTTCCTAATGGGCTTGGGCCAAGGCTTATGGACTTTCTACATAAGCCTTGCCATTAATACTAACATAAAAGCCTAATTAAGCAACATATTACATATTGATTACAAACACTTGAAATATAGTTTTGGAGTGATTCCAACACATCCGACACCAAACTCACGAGAAGATGAAGGCGGCGAATCCGTTGATAACACAAAATATCATGGCATGATTGATAGTCTTCTCTACCTCACGGCTAGTAGGCGGATATCTTGTTTAGTGTTTGTCTATGTGCAAGGTTTCAAGAAGACCCTAAAACATCACATCTAGAATCCGTAAAAGGATATTTAGATACATTAAAGGGTACAACACAATTAGGCTTATGGTATCCTAAGGGCGGGAGTAGAAACAATTGTATATGCGATTCTTACCATGCGGTGATTATGTTGATCGAAAAAGTACAAGTGGGGTATGTACTTTTATGGGATGTTATTTGACATCTTGGTTTTCAAAGAAACAAACGGCATTAGCAATATCAATAACCGAGCCGAATCGTCTCCGCTGGCAAAGCATGCCAACAAGCACTATGGATGAAACAAGCGTTAGTTGACTACGACATTCATCTAAGTGACATAGCCATTCTATGTGACAACAAAGGTGCCATCGATTTAAGCAAGAATCTGGTATTACATTCTCGGACAAAGCATATAGAGATTCGTCATCACTTCTTACGAGACAATGTTCAAAAGGGAACATCTCTATTGAGAAGGTAGCGTCCGAAGACAACATAGCCGACGTCCTCACCAAACCGTTGAAGCGGGAACAATTCAACCTACTTGCGTCTTGGTGTTGGTCTCATGGAACAATCGTCGTAATTTACTTTTTAACTCTACAAGGTATGTAAACACTAGCCTTCTTCTTTCTGTGTCTAGGATCTCTATTTCACGCACAACTCACAAACAATACGGGGATTTTCAAAGACAAGATAAGTTTTTCACTTATAACTCATAGTTTTTCTTATTTCCTTCAAAATAAGTATAAGTGGCAAACACATAATTACATACACATCTTCTTTTCAAAGGATAAAACGTTTTTATTCGCACATAGAAACCTCTTTTCAAAACGTTTTCTAAAATGATACCTCTTCCGTATCAATTTCACAAAAGCAATTTCACGCCTAGGACAAATCGCTTTTCATTATTAATACAAAGTAAAACTTCGTTTTCATTGCATCTCATGTCTTTTGAATGCTAAAGAGGACACATAACTAATATGTGTTTTCGGTACATTCATTTAAGCAACAATGAATTAGGAGCACTCGGGTTATCTCACATAATAGTATGCTTTTTCACTTCTAGTTTATTTTTCTTTTCTTTTAGGAGTCGAGATAACCGCAACTCTAAATAGTTTGCATATAGGCACACACTAGGCAAAAATGTTTCCAAAAGGAAAATTTTGAGTCGCTCGAATCACCGTCCACGGATCCCGGCCTTAATCTTTGGACGGATCCTCGAGGAAGGATCCGTGGGATCCGTGAGACGAAGCTAGTTTTATCTTCTATTTTTCTCACTTTGGATGAAAACTCCAATATTTTTTTATTTTTTTTGGAGTATGTTCTTTAATACTTGTGTTCTCATGATCACATGCCTTAAATTCATATCTAATCATTAGATTTTAATCCACATTTTGGGTCAAGCATTCATTACAATGCATTGTTTTTCTATATATATGACTCCCAAAATGCTTGCATATTCATCTCATCTTCACAAACAAACAACATCATGTCATCCAAAAGATCTTCCAACTTAGATGAATCACCTAGTACAAACAATCCTCTTCATGAAATCCAAACTTTTGTCCTCCCACCTTCCAAAATACCACAATCAAAATCTAGGATATCCGCACGGATTAGCATCCGGCCTTGTTGCTTAGCAAAACCATCATCGAATGGCTCATCACCAACAAATAACTCACCACAAAATGCTTCCATTATAGCACCTCCTTCATCACCAACAAGTACACCAACTTCATCACCCATCAACTCACCACCTGAAGTCACTCTTTTGGAACTCCTTAAGACTCCAACAAGATCTCAACAATCAAAACAAAAAGAAATAGCCTTTTTGACACCTCCCACTTCTCCAAACACAATTTTCAAAGACCTTGAAACCTCACCACCCTTAGCTCCCATTAAACTACAAGAACACCTAAGTTCTTTTCCACCACCACTTCTAAACATCCGGACTTTGATCCGTATTTTCCTATTTTTCCACCACATCTTCCGCATATCACAAATCAAAACAACCCGGATAACTTCCGCACTCATTACCCACATCACTTACATTGTGAACATTACCAATCCACTAGGGATATTGCAGTAGAAGTTAGGGAAGAAATGCGATTCATACTCAACCTCATTATTGATCGCATCAATACCATTACTCATCAAAACCTCCATCCATAACCTTATGCAAGCATGGAAGGAATCATTATTACTACTTTCTACTTTTAGTATTTTTCTTTTGAGTCATTTTCAAGGACGAGTCTTGTTCTTACTTTTACATGCCTGTATGTGGCATAAATACCACTACATTTTGTCGTTTTATTACAAGGCCTTGTTTACATACCTTGGCTCCCAATCTTGATTCTCGTCAATCACAAGATTATTTATGCATGTTACTACTAACCTTTTCTTTGTAGGATCTTTTATATTTTTCCCTTTACTTGACGCCCCAAACTAGGGGGCTGCCGTCAAGGGGGAGTAAGCGATACGTGGACTATTTTTCCACATTTTATTTCTTCGATGGGGTTAACTTTTTGTTTCGACAAAAAGGGGGAGAAGAAGTAAAACTTGGCTTTCAAAACATACATCTAATCTTAAGTTTTACTCATCATAACATTATGTTTTGTCATCAACAAAAAGGGGGAGATTGTTAATACAAATAAACCGTAAAAACGTTTATTAATATTTTGCGATCTCTTTGTGTTTTGTTGATAACAAATATAATGTTATCATAAGTAAAATTATAAGGATACATGTTATTTTTGTAAAGCATTTACATATAGTCACTTAATACAAATTGTTGTAATAAATCATTTGTTGTAATAGTTTATTAGGATGGGTAAAAATCACAACCAATGGATTATATCCATAACCCATGGTATTGACCCATACCCACTTGACTAGATACATTGTACTCATTAGATACATTGTATCTAAAGAAATACCTATGGATCAACCCATGACCCATGACCCATAACCAAAAACCCATTGGCAAGAGAGGCGTCCCACGGATCCATAGGTTTACACTAGATGGATCCTAAGGAGGATCCATAGGATCCGGGAACATTGGCAAGTTTTGCCTATAAATAGAGAGCCATTTCTTCATTCTAACTCACCCTCTTCTTACTAATTCTCTCATATACTCTCATTCTCTTCTAACAAAAGATCACTTGATCTAGAGAGTTGTTCTTCTTTCTTCCTTTAGTGATTCTCATATAGGTCCTTCTAAGGCGAGATCACGAGCATTCTACAAGTCATCCAAGCAAGGGGTCCTTGATTGATTTGTTCTCCACAAGATTTACGTAGCAAAGATCTTGTATTTGATATTTCACATAGTTGTTGTGTAATAGTCTTGTTGGTTTGGTCCACCGTGTTACGGACTCGGTATTTAGCTTTGTACGGAAAAGGTGTAAGCAGCGTTGTGAAGGCTTCTCCGCCAAGTTGAAGGAGTTTGTTGACATAGTGCTTGAACTCTCGAGTAGGTGACTCGGGGAGTGGAGTAGGCAAAGAAGGTGTCCTTGTGGCGAACCACTATAAATCGGTTGTGTCATTTCTATCCCTTGCTTTACTTTATTTACTTGCTTTATCATTAGATCTATACTTTCTCTTCATCCATACGATTTCACATAATATCGAATCTAAAGTTTTGAAACTAACTTAAAATCGGCAAACTATTCAACCCCCTTCTAGTTTTCCACAATGACTATCCCACCTCAAACTCGATTACAAATATCATCCCCAAAAGCGTCCCTATCCACATTTCGGATCTTATTGGGCGCCTGTTGGGGTGGGATGCTCTCAAACCCGACTCGTTTGTTCTTATACAATAACTTAAAGAATCAGATAACATATTAATTATAAATTAAGCATTGGCCTTATAAAGTCTTCAACAATAGTGTTAAACATAAATAACGACAAGCTTCTATGATCACAATTTGCAATATTATAAAGATAAAAACAAGCAAAAGTTAGAGAATTGTATGTTTAGTACATGAATACTAACAAAATATTTTATGCATATAGATGTAAGTATATGTATATATATGTTTCGGGGGGGGGATGTTGTGCCCGTCCCGTCTCGAAACCCAATAATAATTCTCGTTTAGGACCCGGAACCCGCTCCGTAACCCGATAAGCATGTCCTGACTAGTCCCAAAAAGTTCGGGTTTCGGCTTTCCCCACCGGTCTCGGATTTTTTTGCCATCCCTACTCATTATGAAGCCTTCGATAAGAACAACATACATGTGTCTTAGAAACGAAATACTTCAAGAACGATAACTTGACATCAATTTGACAAGTAAACATGTCTTTAGGTCACGAGAGTCTTAACAACACACAAGAAGTCATGTCTTGTTGAATTTGCAAACATGTTACATTATTTCATACTCGTATACATGACTGAGAGTCCGAGTTACAGTGTAAGACTTATTCAAGAGATTATTTTACTTGACTTGTAAGTTGTCCAAAATCAGATATCATCGACTATCCTCTATAAGGGCACAACTCGTTCCTTTAGAAAGAAAAAAACATGTGTGTTTCCTACACAGCTAGGATCTTACAACCTCAAATCTAATGTTGAACATATAATCTACTTCATTACCTTAGATACATATTATTATTGAAGTATCTGACACTTGGCATGTATTTTATACATGTGTCATGATATATGTTAAAAAATCCGACTCAACTTGAACCTGATTAACACTATTCGGGTCTAGTTGAAGGGGTTAGTAGTTTATCAATAGTGTCGGGTTAAATATGATTGGATAATTTCGGTTCGGGTTAACCCTAATAAGATATTATTTTATATAACTTTTATAACTTATCCCCGTGAACTTATAATTTTAGACAATTTTGTTTCCATCATATTACTTATGTACGGGTTGACGCAAACCCTAATAAACCCGACCTAGTTATTTTTATAACTCATCCATGTAAACTTATAGTTTTAGCCAATTTTGTTTCCATCATATTACTTATGTACAGGTTGACGCAAACCTTAATTAAACCGACCTGGTTAGACCCAAATCGTTGATAAAGTTAGGTAGGTGTGTTTTTCGACCTTCAAGCCGAATAAACCCGAAACCGACCAACCCAACCCTCATAACCTCTTCTCATGATCATCTCATTTGGAACTTAACTTAAAATTGTCTATTTCACTTTCAAAAAAGTACTTATGCTTAGACCTCAAGGGGTTTTTTTTTTTGTTTAATTATTATTTTTAAATAAACATAAAAATTGAAAGTAAACATTTTTATCTCAATTTTGGGAGGAAACATTTTATTTCCAAATCAATCAAATCATTATTATTTATTAGTCATTTCTTTTTTATTTTCTTCCTTAAATGATACTCGATACAGGTTTTTCTTAGATAATTTTCATTTTCTTTTCTTTTCTTCATAAATAATACTCCAGAATAGTCACTTATCTGAAAGCTACATTTCTAACTATTTTAAAACAAAGCTACATTTTCTTCTCTATCCTCGCACTTAGCTTTTTGTGTGTTCACTTATACACACACACTCGTCGAAAGTCTTTTTAAAAGTAGTATATTTTCTTTCGAGTAGTGACGTGACTGTGTACATCTCCCATATTATTGTTCTTGTTGTTGTTTAAACCCAATAAACAAATTAGCAACACATATCAAGTACTATTCACAAAAAGGAAGTGATTTGCACACTTATCAAAGTGATTGGGAACTTTAATTTATAGCGTCTTGACATTTATAACCTTACAGGATAAAAATGAGTAAAAATCATGTGATTATATAAATATCAACACACTCTAATTAGAGTGTCCAAATCAATCAAATGTGTGTCCCGACCTCCCAAAATTCTGACACAATGTAAATATTAAGCAGATATCAAAATAAATCCCCCCTAAAAATTTGTTCTAATTTTAGTAGAAAATAAATCCCCCCATGTCCGGGTCATCATCATGAAATAATTTAGTCTTGGTTGGGGAGGGGTAAGGATTGATTCTAATGGGTAATGAACCATTATAAAGTAAATTGAAGGTAAGGATTGATTAACCACCTCACTCATTCCTCGTTAAATAAAAATGTTCTAAGTTTCGTCTATCTTAGTGTGACCACCCCTTCACAAAACGAACACACACACACTTGAGAAAAAAAAAAAAAAAGGACTGGCCACTAGGGCTTAACCTGATAGCCGCCTGTCTCACCCATTTCATAAACCCTAACCTTCCATATTTTCACACACCAACTTTGATTTCATTACCATGGGCAAAAAACACAAACACGACACAACTCTATCACAACAACCAGACATGGAACAACAACAACAACCACAATCCTCAAAACGCAAAAAAACCAAACCAACCAATGTTAAAATTGAAACCTTAAACCCTACACCAGACAAATCACTCCCAATAATAGGATACTTTTCATCTGGGTATGACCCAGATAAATATTCAGAAAGCAAAACTGAGGTTAAGGTTATGAAACATGTCAAACGTAGTAATAGGATGCAACTTGTTGTGACCTGTAATAATGGTGAAAGTGATAATGATAATGATGATGATAAGGTTAAGTTTGTTGGGACTAATTATTCGGGTGAGGCTGCTGCTCAACAAGTGTGTAGTTATAGCCTTGGTGTGCTTGATAAGGAGACTGGTGTGTTGAAAATTGTTCCTATTGAATGCAATAAGGTATTCTTTTGTTTTGGTTATGGTTTTTCTTGTGTTTTAGAGGGTTGAATTTATCTGTTTTTTGTGTTTGTGGAAGTAGGTTTGCTTTTATGCAGTTTCGGAGAAGCTTGTTATGTTTTTTAAGGGGGTGTTTGTTTAAGCTTATATAGCGGGTTTATGGCTTATGTGGTTTTCGGCTTATGTTTGATAAGCTCAGTTTTTATGGCTTATTTTGAAGTTTTTCGGCTTATATAAGCTGAAAAGTTTCACAATAAGCCACAAAAAGTGAGCTTTTGAGACATAAGCCGAAAGCCACATAAGCCATAAGCCCGCTATATAAGCTTAAACAAACACCCCCTAAATGGTTTCCTAAACATTGTTTTCTGATTGTTCACGTGGAGCAAATGCAAAAACCCTGGACTGTTTCACCCAAAGCTCAATCCAGAACATACTCTAAGATAGTCAATTGTTTGATTCAAATTAGTCTAATGCGGTATCGGATAATTGTTTGTTTGATTGCTTGGCAAAGAGTCTCTAATATGTGAAGTAGTATGAGATTTTTGTTAGATATGTTTCTTATATCCGAAATGGTTAGTTAAAACGGAGTGATTAGGATTAGATAATTCGTAATGAGATAATGACTGGAAGTGTTTCCGCTTGTGAAAATTGTGATAATTAGGAGGTGGCGGGGTGTTTGAATTAGCTTATTTTATTGGCTTATCCGCTTATCGAGATTTGGAAAAGTTGATAAGCTCATTTTTTATTAGTTTGTTATGTTATCAACTGAAGCTTATGTACTTAATTAAGCAATAAGCTCAAGCTCGCCCAAAACTATGCGCTTACTAGCTTTTCCAGAATTTTAACAATCATAAGCCCATAAAATGAGCTAATCTAAACACCTAGATAATCAGTGTGATAGATCAACAGGGGTGTTTGGCAATTGGCTTTTGATGATAAGATAATGGAAGTTTTAAGTATTTTGCTAAGCTTATTTGAGTTGCACATAAGCTTATCCAAATGCTTTACTGGAAAGTGCTTAATAGCATATATATGAGTTAAAAAGGGCTTTTGCAAAGCCCTTTGGAAGTGTAGTTTTTTCAAAAGCCATAAACTTATATGGTGAGATAAGCCAAACACCGCCTTTGGCTATCTGATACGGAATAATGAAAATTAGAAAACTAACTAAATGGGTTGCTGAGATAGTGATCGGATGTGTTTGTGAAAGATTACCCGATACTTGAAAATGATTGTATTATAAATGCATCCCAAACACCCTTAGTAACAGTGTTATATATGATTAATGTCACTTTTTGTCTTGCGTGTAGATCTTTAGATTGGAACCAAGGTTCGATGATGAAGTTGATCCTGCAGATGAAATTTCAAAGCTGACGGCTGAAGAGAAAAAGAAAGAACGTTTCAGTTCTCGACTAAAAGTCTGAACAAACGGTATGCAAACATGTTTATCTTATTACGATGCAACTCATTAGGTAGTTATTTGGGCTTGATATTGATTGTTATGGTGATCTAAAAGACTTCGTTTTATACAAAAAGGGCCATAAAAGCACACCTCTATGAACTTTGTGCATTTTGGCCGTTAGTCTATCAATCTCGAAGTGGAACTGGCCTGATGCACTATTTTAGCCCATTAACCATTATGATAATGTTGACCAAGGTGTAATTTGGCTTGAAGCTATACTTCTTATTTTCCGAAAAAAAAAAAAAAAATGGACTTATATGGTTTTTGTAAATGTATAATTTTATTTACATAATGTGTACACTAGTTTTTCGTAATAGTTAAAGGCATGAAAAAGTGTTTCATGTTAACTGAACACAAAAGTTACCAGTTGACCTGAACTCTTTTTTGCCTGTTGCCCCCAACCTGACTCTCCCAAATTAAAAATCAATGCCAGTTTGGAGTGTGGTTAATTCTTTTTGCTCTATATTACCATAGGCCAAGAAAGAAAAGGCACTACGTGCAAACCGTGATCCGAATGCCCAAGCTGATTTAAATAGCAAGATGGCTGATGCAAAGGTTAACGCAAAGGCTCTTGAAGTTAGTGCAGCAACTACAAGTAGTGCTCGTAATATTCCACCTCATGATCTATCAGCAACAATACCCAAAGAGGCTTATCCATTAGAAAAGATCATCTTTAAGGGAGAGTGGAGATACCTTCTAGACATTGCTGAGATTTTGCAAGAAGGGAAAAGTGTAACACCTGAATCTTATCCTGTTTTTGTTTGTAACAGAATTCATAAGATCGACGAGGTTAAGGTAAATAATTTACATTATTTTTTTTTACATGATATGCACACACGATCACGACTTTTTAATCACATTAGAGGTGGCATAATGGGTTGGGTTGGTGGCATCTTAAATCAGGTATTTTTGGTATGGATTGACCTGAATTTTTTGTCCAGATTTTTTACAAAAATATGATACAATCATTTAATAATTATTAATGCTTATATAATCGTTTGAATAAAATTAATGGCTACCGTCGACCAGTTGACATGTTTTCTTATACATTTTAATATACCCATTTCACCCCACAGAGATAAAACAACCCAAATAGACTTGACTCAGTTAACAAATAGTTCAAACTTATACCTCAAGGTTAAACTTTGTATTTTGGGACTCAATTTTTCTGAAAATTTAAAAGTGTAGATGGCAACATAGGGGTACGTTGGGTAAAACAGGTCAAGATGGGTTACACGTCATTCCTTTAGCACATGCCAAAATGTGGTGGATTGGGTTGACCGGCAAACTGTTTTTTTCCCGTTCTCTAACTTTCTTTACTAATAACTAATGCATCAAATTTGATAACAGGAAACAGTATAAAGTAAACTTTGAGTAACATGCGACAATTTTGATAACAGTAGAAATAAAACCATAGGTAACAATGGACTTGCAACCTGTTCCAGCCCGTTTGACCTGTTTCCATTGTAGCTACATTTTTGTTTGACCCATCACCCATGTGGAATAAAATACAACCAAAATCGACAACTGCTGTTACTATACTTTGATAAATATACTTTTCTAATTCTTGATGTAGGATGAGGAGGAAAGGGAGAACCTTGCATGCATATACTCGTACATCAATCATCTCATCAAATTCAAGGACAAGCATTCCATGGACGGCTTTTCCTCTGCTAAACATCATAAATTGCCAAACATATTGACTCAAAAGTTCAGCGACATGTTTGCTAACGCTGAATCAAAAAGACTTGCTGACGACAAAAGGGATCTTCTTATCAGCTATGTTCTGGTGCTTACTCTCTTTGTTGATAACTTCAAAACAGAATTCTCAGACATAGCTAAAGATCTCAGAATGTCCAGCGGTGCATTGAGGCCATATTTTGAATTTCTGGGCTGTAAGTTTACTAGAGAAAACAACATAATGTTGGCCACTCTTCCCACTCCTCTGAAGTTCCCGGAGGTTAGGGTGAAGCGCCGACGATAAATATGAATTTGAAGGCTTGGTGCTTGTCCTTTGTACTAGGTGATAGCAAAAAAGTCTTTTTGTTAGTTTGTTATGGGTTATCTGATGAACAAATATATGTAATCCTATCTGTTTCCAGAAAATTTGAAATTAGATTTTGCTGTTTTCTTTGCGGAATCGTACATTTAGCAATTAGCATTGATAATGTTTCAGACATCCATTATCTATCCTGCATCGGTTCCAATATTGCTTGGAACCTTGTACCATGAAACGTTAATGTTATTCTAAGTGGGTGTTTGGAATTGCTTATTTCAAAGTGTTAATCTTCTTAAAAAATAAAAAGGTATTTATCTTTTTATTTATTTTAGATGTTTATTTACCAAAAAATAGTAGAACCAACAAATAAGCAGTTTTATGCACAACTCAGAACTGTGTTTCGGTTTAAAGCTAACAAGATACATCTAGATGAATCCCAAGTGAGCTAGGTAGAAAACATTAGTTTATGTTGTGGCGGAAAACCTTTCAGATGACACACTCTACAAGTGTTTATATGTTCTGCAACTCAACCCACTTGACCCTTCAGATGAACTACATACCCGAGATCATATACAGCTCATAGTTGTCACCTTAACGGACATCGACTGTATGAAAGCACAGACAATTTACATAGCCAGTTTTTGGTGAAGTGCACCAACAGAACCCTAGTAGATCCACTCTTATTATAAGTAAATCATTCTCATATTCTCTTACAAATATTAGAGCCCATATTTTAAAGAATTGAGCCAAGTAATGTAAACAAGTGCACTTCTGTTCTTTTTTTGAATTGTACAAAAACTATAGTAAAACCAACGATGGGTGAACATATACTATCATCATCAAGGCTTTGGTTTAAACGTCCACCACTATCACATATATGTTGTCTTTGCTTCCTTTTTGTAACACAAACATTGTTAGATGATCGGCCGCTGCTTGTGCTGCTTGATCGACTCCAGTTACACCCCTTTCAATGGGCATTCCACTATTCCTTTTGTGCCAATAAGGATCCATTTTCTAGCAACGTCACATGCTTCCTCATTTTACATCACGTCCCATAACCCGTCATTGGCTTAACGGACCCAGAAAAATAGAATGTGGGGGGCAAAATTTTTATTTTTTTACGATAGCAACAAAATGCGAAAGAAAAAACTAAAAACGTAATGATAAATCGAGTATTTTTACTACATGAAAGATTTATAAGACTTTAAAGAGTTAAATGTTGGATTTTAGTATGTGAGTGGGGCGATTTGAGTTTTGGTGGGGGTCACTTTCGAAAAAAGGTCAAAATTAAATAAAAATTACACTAAAATATCAACTTTTTCGGCTAGCCATGGGGGGCGCCTGCCCCCACTCTTACATGCTAGATCCGTTGGCTAGGATAAGACATTCGTCTTCTCTAGCTCGTGGAGTGAAAGTGACTTCTGGTTCAGGTATTATCCAAGACTTCAAATACCCGTCACCTAGAAAACACACCAATTCAAGGAAGTTTAAGAAATGGCTTAAAGGATATTTTAGAACTTGGTTATAAAATACTTCTTCCATCCCTGTGGACGTATAGTCCGGACTGGGCCAGGAATGGGTCGACCCGCAGACAATGCCCACTCTACGCCTAAACCTTAATCCATGCCCTATAAATACATGGTTGGATCTCTTCTCAAGACACACAATACATAAGATGACGCGTTATTCTAACCCTAACTCATCACATCACATCGACATTAACTCGACTGTCGGAGGTGGACCCGGCTACGGCCTCGGGTCCACTCCTAACGGTTCTCTTTGTTGACAGGTCTACTTAGGGCTCGAGAAGACGACTAACGGCAAGGAGAGTCGTCGAATCCAACCCACGCCAGATTATGCATCAACAAGTTGGCGCTTATCCATCCGGGACCACGAATAAACTATGTTTCGTGTTCTCATATTACCGAAAAGCATAAATCAATTTCTAAAGTCGGTAACTCTAAAACCTTTGCATTACGCCATGCGTAAAACTTGCTTTACCATCATGTGAATTTAATATCACTTTAAAAGCACTCATTAAGCACGATGGTCTTAAAAACAAAGTAAATTAAGAATAAAGGGTAAACGGTCAAGTGATGGTTGATTTTTATTCACGACAAGTTCTGGTATGTAACTATACATTATCATCATGTCATTATATTATAATTCTCATTATTAGTTGTTTAATTCACGTGAACCAACATCTAATATAACAAGTATAAACATCATGATATTTCTTTACATAAGATACAAGAAAAGAAAAGTTCGCACGATCGGACCTATTTTATATTTTCGTCCGCACGATCGGACCTAAGAAAATATCCGCACGATCGGAGCTATTTTATTTTTTTTAGCCGCGAATTAATTCGCGCAGATACTGTTTTTACGGTTGGTAGGCCTGTTCGCGCTCGAACAACGCAGTCATGATAAATCTACCCGCATTAGGTCGTGCGTTCGGACTTCTTCGCAGATTAGCTACGAGCGCGAACAAACACCACGATGCTAGTCAATCGCCATGAGCGCACTGGACAAAGGCCGTGGTCATGTTATGTTCATCTGCGATCATCCACAAACGTTCGAGTCCATGCGGTCACGATATATCCATCTGCGTCTATTAGTCGCGGTCACAGTACGTCCATCCGGGGTTTTTTTTTTTTATATATTAAAAAAGGGTTATGGGTCGAAAAGTTCTAAAGTTTGCTCCAAAGTTCACCTAAGTTACTATAGTTTTTTCGTTACAAAGAGGTTCTTAAGTTTGGTCACGGTTATATAAGTTACTCGTATGTTTTAACCTTCTACTATAGGTTTTTTTTTCGTTAATTTCAAAATGGTCCCTCGGACAAATTGTCGTTAGTTTTTCCGTTAGCTAACGGCCATTTGCAAAACCCATTTGCACCGTTAGTCCTTTATCCTAACGACCGCTTATACTTAACTCAAAATTTGGTTTTCATACATTTTGTCCGTTTTCTTACGTTTTGACCCATTTTTTGGGTTTTTTTCATACGTTTTATACGTTTTCGTTCGTTTTATCGCCGCCTATTTTCTTACACTTTCATCCGCTTTTCTTACGTTTTGTCCGTTTTCTTACGTTTTGTCCATTTTCTTACGTTTTGTCCATTTTCTTACGTTTTGTCCGTTTTCCGCTTTTATATGTGTTTGTCCGTTTTATACCTTTTTTATTGACTTATTACGTTTTCGCCAGTATGTTTTCTTACGTTTTATCCTTTTCTCACTTTTTCGTTTGAGACATTTTTTCTGCTTTTCTTACGTTTTCCGTTTTCATACGATTTTGTTTATTTATACACATTTTACATACGTATAAAACATAACAAGTATAAAACATACAAACGTATAAAACATACAAAGGTGTAGAAAACCATAAAACTAGTATGAAAACGTAAAAGATGTAAGAAACGTACACAAGCATACAAATGCGCACAAATGTAATAAAAATTATGAAAACCTATGAAAACGTATGAAAATAAATGAAAATAGATGAACGTATAAAATGGACAAAACGTCGAACTGGAGAAAACGTCGACGAGAGAGAAAAACGTCACGACAAGAAAAAAAAAAAAAAAAAAAAACGCTTAGTTTTTTTTTAAGGTTCGATAACCTATTTAATAAACCCGTAAACTATAGTAACTTCCTTGTAACATTTTAAACTATGGTCTCGACGTGGACAAGGGAACCGTGAATCGGTAGGTTGCCCCCCTCATGATAATATTTATGTAACATTTTAATCTTTGAGTAACCCAAATGACAAACCCGTTTACTTAAGTAACCTCTTGTAACGAAAAACTATAGTAACTTAGGTGAACTTTGGAGCAAACTTTAGTAACTTTTTGACCCATAACCCTAAAAAAAAAAAAAAAAAAAAACAATTAATTATTTTTGTAAAACCTCGCGATAGGGGTAATTCAGACCGCTACTTCTCTTATGTGTTAAGCTCATATGCTATGTGCTATATATTGCTTCACTTCATTAGGTTTTATATGTTGCGATTCGCAGATATATTTTTAATGTTTGCATTAAGTGTTTTACGCAGCATAACTAAGTTTATCGCTCCTACACGAGTAGCACCACCAAACTTGGGGGCTACAGTATAATACCACTGCTTCCGACGCTTCACGCGGTATATTTGGAAGCGGATCGTATGTAAGAGGTATTGCAAGCCGGTACAAAGACCGATTTAAATATTCGCACCATCTTGCCGCAGGGAGACGTCCTCCGTCGGTTGTAAAGACGGATGTAACGCGCACGAAGCACGCCTTCGTCGCACTTTTCGCGACAACGCGCACCGCCATGAAGCACGCCTTCGTCGCACCTCTTTGTCGCCAAGACAACAAGACACTTCTCGCCATGAACACGTCTTCGTCGCACCATGCCGCGTCGCCATCGGTACAAAAGGTACGCCTACCTAGGATGCAAGATATGGGATCCACTCTCACAATCGCAATGCCATGATTGATTGGGCCCACGCGCCATGAAGAACTTAAGTCTAGCATAACATAGCCATGCGCTATCTCATACTAGACTTGGGGGCTTCATGGACGATACTCCGGACCGGGCCAGAATGGGTCGGGCCCGCAGACAATGCCCACTCTACGCTAAACCCTAATCCATGCCCTATAAATACATGGTCGGATCTCTTTCTCAAGGACACACAATACATAAGATGACAAAGTTATTCTAACCCTAACTCATCACATCACATCGACATTAATCTGATTGTCGGAGGTGGACCCGGGGCTACGGCCTCGGGTCCACTCCTAACGGGTTCTCTTTGTTGACAGTCTACTTAGGGCTCGAGAAGACGACTAACGGCAAGGGAGAGTCGTCGAATCCACCCGCGCCAGATTATGCATCAACAATCCCAAAATTGTCGTCCACAAGAAACATACTACATAGTCTTACAAAGGTCCGACCTCAAGATCTATATCGACTATAGTTAGTATGCCAATTTTACTTGGCGCTTTGTAATTTTGTTAGTGTTTTATTAGAGTTCGGGAGCTTGAAAGTGGACATTCATTTTTGCAAAAAACTAAAAGTAAAATGAACAAGAATTTTGGAAACGCGCTTTACAAAAAGAAGAAGAAGAAAAAAAAAAAAAAAAAAGAAAAAAAAAGAAAAAGGGAACCAAGGAAATAAAGCGTAAAGTGCATAAAAGGATAACCAAGTATGTCACATGATTCTTAAAGGATTTATTCAAGGTAATCATCAACCTTGATTAATGACGAGGTATATATAGTCTAATCTGAATATTTATGAGGAGATGATCACACTTAAATTACTGAGGTGAAAAAAGCATAAAGAAATAATACCACATGTTGGAACAGGTCTTCCAGAGTAGCTGGGTGATGAAGGCCACCTCAGGTCCGGAGGTAATGACATGAGCTAAGACTACTTCGAAGCTCATAACGTACTAGATGACAACTATTGTATGATAATGTACGAATGTTGATTAATTTACAACTTAGAGACACAATATTGGCATGATTCGAGCAATTTACAACGCTAAGATCATACTAATCGTGTTACGTACATGATCCTCCGATCATACCCAGAAACATGTTGTCGTGAAAAAATGGCTAAGACATCGACTAGACGGGCCTGGGGACATGTTGGCGTATATGCTCTTCTGAGTATCCTCCATCCTCGGAAGTATTTACGCAACGGAGGTATCCTCCATCCCCGTAAAGTATCTCTACAACGGAGGTATCCTCCATCAAGGGAAGAAACGATTCTAAGGACACCACCGCCCGATCCGTACATTATTACCATTGTACGCTATTAGATAATGGCTATTTAATGGTTAGAGAACGTGTCTAGATAAGTATAGAAAAGATCTTGTGTATATTCTATATTGTTAGCTTTATACGTATCTTGTAAAGGACTCCTTGTACTATAAAAGGAGGTCCTAGGTCATTGTCTTAGGTACTTAAAAACCTACTTATCTACGTACTTATTATTCACAAAGGCTTCAAGGTGTAACCCTAGTGATAAGCAAAGATCACTCGTATTATTCATTAATAATATTGGAGCTTAAGTTTTGTGTTTAACTGTGTTTACTTACAATACATCATACAATCCGTCTTCTAAGTATTACTAAGTAAATTCGCGTGCTTATTAATATTATACAAAATATCATTGACACAAGGTGTGTGTCCAGATCCATCAAGTGGTATCGAGTGAAGGTTCGATATTTTGTTTTAGAAGATCCAAGGAATTAGCTTAACCTACTCACTCAATTCAATGGAGATGGAAAACAACCATCCAACTCTTCTACACCAAGGCTACCTAAGCTCAAACTTAATGAGTTTGAGATGTGGAGGATACCGATTGAGCAATACTTTCTCATTCAAGACTATGCTCTATGGGAGATCATCTTAATTGGTGATTCTTTCAAGCCGTGACTAGTACTCGAAGGTTGGTGACACGATGTGGTGACTGTTTCGTGCTCGAATCTAGTACGAAAAGGCATTCAAAAAGAATGATCTAAAGGCTAGAAGTTTGTTGTCGATGACTCTTCCTAGAGACCGATCATAGCATTCAAAGAAGTTCAAGACCGCTAAAGAACTTTTGAAGAGATTTGCTCGGTGTTTGGTGGTAATGATGCTACAAAGAAGACACAAAAGACATTGTTGAAGCAAAGTTATGAAAACTTCTCCGCTTCAAGCAATGACTCACTTGATAGCATCTTCACCAAACTCCGTAAGATTGTTACACAACCGATCGTGTTTGGCATTGAGGTAGAAAAGGAAGACCTCAATTTGAAGTTTCTAAGAAGTTTGCCTTCGTAGTTTCAAACTAATGTTACCGTCTCGGGAAAACAAAGCGATATTGAAACAATGAAGCTCAATGATCTTTACAACAACTTTAAACTCATTGAACAAAGACCAAGAAGGTGGAAACTTGGTACAAGCTCAAGTAGCTTGGCTTTGATGTCAACCTCTGCTGACAAAGTGATGATTTCAAGATGACAAGTGATGATGATATTGCCACCGCCGGTTCTACGCTTCCATCGGTAATGTTAGTGTTACCACCGCAGTTCAAAGAAGAAGATTGCTAGTATTGGAGATCCTACCTTTATGCTTTTATCTCCACTCAAGTTAATGGCTCTATATTAACTCATGAAGACATAGAGCAAATTGATGAAGATGACTTGGAAGAGATGGACATAAAGTGGCAGATAGCTCTTCTTAGCATGAGGGCTAGGAAATTCTACAAGAAGACTGGCAAGCCTATTCACATCAATGGTGGTGAAACTGCAGGCTTTGATAAGAAGAAAGTGGAGTGTTTTAACTGCCACAAGTTGGGACACTTTGCTAGAGAATGTAGAAGACCAAAGACCAAGGACAACATGTCTACTTGGTACAAGCAAAAGAAGGAACCAACTGTGGAAGAACCAAAGGCAATGTTGGCTATTGATGGTGTGAGCTATGATTGAGTTTCATGGTCGATGAACAAGAAGAAGAATCTTCAGATGTCGCTCTTGTTTCTACCGAATTTGCTCTCATGGCTTTCTCGACTGAGGTACAAAACTTTGAAAGTTGTTCTAAAACATGTAGGGTGCTAGAGAAGTTGAAAGGCTTAATGATCTATATTCTAATGAAAGACAAGAGTTGTATATCGCTAATTATACCGTGTCAAATCTTAGAGAGCTATAGCAGATTAGAAAACAAATAGATCACTATAGAGAAAATGAGTCAAAATATAGTGATGATATGATTTTTCTTAGAAGAGAAATAGATCATAAAACAAATTGTGAATGAGGCATACCAAAAGAGCTTGAAAAACTTAAAAGATAAATGAAAATGTCAATTTAACTCAGACACCTGTTATTATCGCCTAAGTCAATTGATAAAATTTGGAATGCTCAAATTCATAGTAAAGTTAAGTCCGGTATGGGTTATAATATAGTGCCTCCACCACTAAGAGGTGTTCATTCACCCCGTGTATAGATTTAGCTCATACAGCTTAGAAGAGTTTCGTGATCTTGAACGTGAATATGGTCCTTTAAAGGACACAACCGTGAAACCGAGGAAGAGGTTAAGAAGGATAATGATGTTTTGAAAGTGCTAGTGACTCATCGGTTGTTGATGAGAATGTTAAAAGGAATGAAGAGACTTCTATCCCAAAAGTTGTTAATATCATTACAGAGGAACCTAGGAAACAAGCTAATAAACCTAGATCAACTGTAAGGTATGCCGAGATGTATAGAACAAGCCTACACTCCTAGGGGTAACCAGAGGAGTTGGAATCATGTTAAATCTCAACAACTAGGTAGTGATTTTGTGATGTACAATAAGGCATGCTATATCCGTGGTAGTTTTGATCATTTACATGCTTATTGTGACTATCATGTTGGGAGAAGGAAGTCCATGGGAATAAAAGGGTGGAGTCTAACAAGTTTCAAAATAATGTACACCCTAATCCACATTGCAAAATGATCCCAAGAGCAGCTCAACTAAGAAGTGGCCTCAAAACTTTTGCCATCGCAAAACTGCTAACATCGCCACCCTAAGTCACCGTTAAAAGTGCAAAGTCCAAAACAACTTTTGCAAAATCTGCACAAACAGGAAAGGAACTTTTCAAACTAAAAGGTTCATTATAACCAACAGTGGGTACCTAAAACCAAACCAAATAGCTTCCACCGCTCATTCAAAAGTTACCACCGCAAGGGTTGTAAACAAGAAAAGGGGGACATGGGCAATGTTGTGAAGGCCTCAAGACGTTGGGAATGGAAACCTAAAGGAACTACCTCTACAACCAATCCCAATGGTGTATCAATGACCTTTGATAGATTTAACTATATTGATACACGAGGCGATCCAAGTCAATCATGGCTTGGGTCCCCAAAAGAAACTAACTCTTTACTTTTATGTGCAGGAACATCCAAGGGTCAAAAGATCGATCAAGGATATACAGATAGTGGGTGTTCAAGGCACATGACTGGCAACAAGTCCTATCTCTCGATTTTGAACATTATGATGGACATGATGTCGCTTTGGAGGTGGAGTTAATGGAAAAGTTGTCGGTAAAGGAGTCATCAAACCGGTAACTTGGACTTTGAACATGTGTACTATGTAAAAGAGCTTAAGTATAATCTTTTAGTGTGTCACAAATGTGTGACAAGAAGAACAATGTTCTTTTTACCAAAGATATGTGCTTTGTTCTCTCTAAGGATTTTAAGATGCCTGATGAAAGTCAGATTCTTCTTAAAATTCCTAGAAAAGGCAACCTATATAGCTTTGATATGAACAACATTGTTGCTAAAGATGATTATGCTTGCTTGCTTGCAAAGGCCACAGTGGATGAATCCATGTTATGGCATAGAAGACTTGGTCATGTTAACTTCAAAACCATTAATAAGATTGTCAAAGATGGTTTGGTGAGAGGCTTACCTCAGAAAAGATTTGAAAATGATCAAACCTGTGTGGCTTGTCTTAAAGGCAAACAACACAGAGCTTCTTGCAGTCAAAGTTGGTTAACTCTATTGCTCACCCACTTCAAATGTTACATATGGACTTATTTGGTCCTACATCCGTGAGCAACTTAAATCTTAAGAAATATTGTCTTGTTGTGACCGATGATTTTAGCAGTTTACATGGGTTTTCTTTCTTAATACAAAGGATGAAACAACGGCATCCTTAAGATCTTTATCACTCAAGTAGAAAACCAATATGATTTCAAAGTGAAAATCATTAGGTGTGACAATGGGATGTAGTTTAAGAATAGAGTTATGGATGATTTTTGCAGAGATAAAGGTATTAAAAGAGAATTTAGTGTTGCTAGAACTCCTCAACAAAATGGTGTTGCCGAGAGGAGGAACAGGACACTTATAGAGGTCGCTAGAACCATGTTGGCGATTCTAAATTGCCAATCACTTTTTAATAAGCGATTAACATCGCATGTTATGTGCAAAACAGGTTTTAGTGGTAAAACAAAGAACAAGACACCTTATGAGTTATTTAGGGTAGACCACCTATCCTTGACTTCATGAGACCATTTGGATGTCATGTATCTATTCTCAATACCATAGATTATCCGGGAAAGTTTGATGAGAAATCGATGAAGGGTATTTTGTTGGATATTCCATGGTCAAGAAAGCTTTTAGAGTATTCAACTTAAGAACCCAAAAGATTGAAGAGAATCGCATGTTGAGTTCCCGGAAAACAAAGTTAATCTCAAAGGAACCGGTCCAAAGGTCGTTTGATCTTGATACTCTAACCAATACTATGAATTATGTGCCTATCTCTACAGTACATCTTCTTTGATTTTGCAGTTCGTAAGAGTTTCTTGATGATGATGAACCAAGCAAGGATCATGTAGATGATCAAGATGAATTCATCTACCACTTTGGGACTATGCAGATAATGATGATATACCAAAACCGGAGATGCTCAACCTTCTAATGATTTTGGAAAGGAAGGAAGTAGCAACTTGAATGTCGAAAATTCTAAAAGCAAAGTGGAAATTGATTCCATCGCTAGGCCGTAAGTTTCCACCGCAACACCGTAAGTGGAAGTTACAACCCAGCATGAGGAAGCTCAAGCCAATGATGTTGAAATCTCAAATATGCCAAATGAGATTGCAATTCCTCGACTCCCACACTTCTATTCATAAATCACATCCTCTTGAAAATGTGATTGGGGATGTCTATTCACCGTGAAGACTAGAAGACAAACAAAGATGCTCGATATTCATGGATTTATTAGTAAAATATATGAATCTAAGACTCATGAAGGCAAGAATGAATGTCTCTTTATGTGTTTTCGTCACAAATGGAGCCAAAGAATGTTTACAAGGCGCTTGAAGATGAAAGTGGGTGGAAGCAATGCAAGAAGAGTTGCTCCAATTTAAGCTTCAAAAGGTTTGGGTGCTTTGTGATTTGCCTTCTCGCAAGAAGGTAATAGGTACTAAATGGGTGTTCAGAAACAAGAAGGATGAAAGAGGAATTGTTATCAGAAACAAAGCTAGGCTTGTGGCTCAAGGATACACTCAAGAGGAGGGTATTGACTATGAAGAAGTGTTTGCCCCAGTTGCACGAATTGAAGCAATCAGTCGTTCTTAGCCTATGCATCCTTTATGGGCTTTAAAGTCTATCAAATGGATGTAAAGAGTGCTTTTCTATATGGGCAGATTGATGAGGAGGTTTATGTCTCACAACCTCCAGCTTTGAAGACCCTGAATATCCTAACAAAGTATCTGTGGTAGTTAAAGCTTTGTATGGCTTGCATCAGGCACCAAGGAAATGGTATGAAACCTTAACTACTTATCTTCTTGATAATGGGTTTCATAGAGGCAGAGTGGATCAAACTTTGTTCATCAAGAAAGACAAGAATGATATCTTGCTGGTTCAAGTGTATGTTGATGATATCATTTTTGGATCTACAAAGACAGAGATGTGCAAAGAATTTGAGAAACTAATGAAAGAAGAATTCAAGATGAGTTCTATGGGTGAACTCACATTCTTTTTGGGACTTCAAGTACAACAAAGGCCAGATGGTATTTTCATCAATCAAGATAAATATGTGGCTGAGATACTAAGGAAGTTCAAGTTCATCGATGCAAAGTCATCCAAAGACCCCGCAGACAAGACTACACATCTACTCTTGAAGGAAAATAGTGGTGAAGCAGCTTGATGTGCACATGTATGTGTCTATGATTGGTTCTTTGATGTATCTTACATCATCTAGACCGACATCATGTTTGCAGATGTGTGCTGTGCAAGGTTTCAAGTCACTCCCAAGTTCTCTCACTTGACCGTGTGAAGAAGATTTTCGATATCTTAAAGCATTTCCTACTGGGATTGTGGTACTCCGAGATTCTCCTCTAGATTTGGTTACTTACTCGAGATAGTGACTATGCCGGAGCTAGTTTGGATAGAAAATCTACAATGTGGATGCCAATTTCTTGGCAACAGATTAGTGTCATGGCAAGGTAAGAAACAAACTATGGTGGCTAATTCATCAACCGAGGCGTAGTATGTGGTCACGCAAGTTGTCGTGCTCAAGTTCTATGGCTTCGTAATCAACTTTTGGACTATGGGTACAATTTCATGAATACCATCATTCATATTGACAATAGTAGTACCATTTGCATTATTAAGAATCCAGTTCAACACACAAAGACTAAACATATTGAAATTAGACACCATTTCATAAGAGACCGTTATGAAAAGGACTAATTCAAGTTGTCAAAATTCATACCGATGACAACTATGCCGATTTATTAACAAAAGGACTTGATGTGGGTAGATTTCAAGACTTGGTAACAAGTATTGGAATGCTAAATCCATAAACTTTTGTGTCAAATTGTCTTTGGTGTTGAGTGGAAGTTTCGGGTACTAATATTGTTGTATAAGTTTGTATATGTTTTGTGCTTGTGTTTTGCTTGTTCCATAACCTTTATGCAAGATAGATGGAGTTGATCTTAAAAGGTGTATAACCGAGATACACAACAAATGGTTATTGATTCACCATGTCTAATCCACATAAGAATCAACTAGTCCGAGCAAACGGCCATCGGTAAAGACTTGACAAATCCGCTTATGGTTGATAGTTTACCAAAACTATATGGTTATCAACTCACCATATTCTTTATGATTAAGAGTTGGCTAGTCCATAGCAAACGGCTCATGGTAAAGACATATCAAACCGTTGATAGTGGTAGTTTGCTAAAACTATGATAAGAGCAATCTAGTTTTCATATGTTTTTCTTTACCATCGCTTCTTTGAAATTTTTGTGAAAATTACCATCGCTAGTTCACAGCTTCCATCGACAAGTGTTATTTTACCATCGTTGTTCTAGCCGTTATAACTGTTGTGTCAAGAATAAATTTTTACTAGCCGTTGTAGAAAAATTGCTTTTCATATATATAGGGTAACTTCTAGAAAATTATCTACTTTCCGATTTGATATTTATCCTCTAAAGATAAATACTTTCCTTAGATAATCTTTCTTGCGCTACACTCTTAAACCCTACCTCTATATATCTTTTGTCTCAATTGGCTAGTTATTCCTTCAATTATTACTGACATAATATCATTTTTCATCAAAAGTTTCTATGGCACCATTAAAATTTGCAGATGAGCACAACCAAGTGGCCTACCTACAAAAGTCAAACGAGAAGAGTGGCCCTGTTTTTCATCAGATTGTGGACTTTCTCAATACTACCCATATAAGGTATGCTTTGCTTTTAAAACCCACAATCTATATCTCTCAAATCAAACAGCTTTGGACTTCGCTCACCCATAACACTTGAGAATAGAGAGACACATGAAAAATGGATGCTCTAAGAGCCACCGTGGATGGGGTAACTATTGATGTTACCGAGGCATCCTTGAGGAGAGTTCTCCAATTGGATGATCTCAATGGTATCATCACATTACCTATGCCGTAAATACATGATACTTTATCATCCATGGGTATGATACCACCGATAAAAAGGCTACTTTCAAAAGAGTGGTATGCTTTTTTGTCCCCAATGGAGATTTTTGATACATACTTTTACATTGTCTTGACCAAAGAAAACATCTTATGAGCAATTTAGTTCAACCATGGCTTACCCTTTGGTTTGTCTAGCCACCGATAAGATTTTATCGGTCAAAATATATTTTTACAAGTATGACCGGCAATGTAAAGAGTTCAACAAAATTTTAATGTATCCAAGGTTTGTGCAAGCAAGCTAAATGAGTTTCAATCGCAACCCCATACAAATGTTTATAAAATCGCTTGCCTCAAGCCTAAAGTTTTTCAAAACATGAACAAAGATGGCAACATGATTTTTACACCTCTTTCCTCAAATGCTTGCAAAGATTACAACCGAACAAAACTCACCTATAATCTCTGCTCCAAACATTGATTATACTCCACCATTTTCTCACACCTATGAGAGGAGCAAAAGCAAACAACTTCTCTCATGACAACACAACATGTTTTCGAACCTTTGGTCTAGGAACAAGTGGTGGTTCTAGACTTCAACCTAGTCCAACTAGGGAGGAATCGAGCCAATGCCCCATGATTCACCTCTCCCAACAGTCACACAGCTTGGAAGTGATGAGGCAGTGGGCAACAATTGGAATTGATGGTTTTGTGTACAAAGTTAGCCAAACAGTCAAATCTACGGAACAAGACTTGGCACAACTTAAGGAGCAACATGCCAAGGATATTACATTTTGAAAGTAGAGATTCAGACCTTGAAGGAAGAGTTTGTGGGTTGAAAAGCAAAGGAAAACGCAAAGTTGGTGATCTCATCTTCATCCTCACCTAATGATGGTGATTCAAGACGGTTTTGATCAAGATTTGGGTAATTCTCCCAAACAGGGAGGAAAAAAAGTGTGAAACTCGTGGGAGGAAAATTGATTTTGAAGATGAAGGTGTTTCTAGTAAAGGTGCAGAGGAAGTCGATACTCAAGAAGAGCAACTAGAGCAAGATATTTTCAGATCGCAACCGATTTTACCATCGATCCAATTTCCACCGCAGAGCCAAATATTCCCACCGATGAACATAATGTTGTCACCGCAAGTGAAGAAATTGATAAATGTAAGAAAGATAAAGGTAAATTGTTATGGAAAGTGAAGAGCAACTCGAAGAAAGATTTCAAAGAAAGAACAAGTTCGATTGCTCATGATAAAGAAGTTGCTAAAAGATATATGAAGATGAAGTTGCCGAAAAGAAAAGCTTGAAGAATTGGAAGTTGTAAGCTTTATGGAGGCTAAAAGGTTGGATAGATTGGAAAATCCAATTTCCACTGCTCCACTTACAAGACTTAGAGAAAAGACTCCGAGTTCACTATGTACCCATCAAGAAGAAATTGATTTCTTGATTGCACATGATCCAAGAATCAAGAAGAAGGCAATTGACCTTGTAGTCGATAAATCTTTAACGCAGAACAAAGAACCACAGCTTAAACGATTTTATACAGATGAAGAATAATCAAGCACTTCAAGAGGCTATTGTTTCACCAAGAAAGGCCAAAAGAAACCAAGACAACCAACTAAGGCACAAGTTATTGCATACATGAAGACTTATTGTTGCAATGTTGGTGGTTGGAAGAGACATCAATTCAAAGGAATGTCCGATGATAAAGTTGAAAGTATCTACTACGAGTTCAAAGATTTGATAAAGATTTTATTCCAATGGACTCAAGAAGAAGCAAGAAGGCATCCTAATTTGAAGAGAAAGACCAAAGATAGTGATTCTCGATCATTAAGAAGACAAAGTTTGTCAAGAACAAGAAGTTCCAACCGAGAAGTTCATCAAGAAATGATGACCGAAATGATTGTGATAGAAGAAGAAGATTTTTATCCGTAACCACCGCAAGTTAGACATCCTATCATTGATTGGGAGGTTTACATCGCTAGCAATTTTGCTCCAACATGGAAGATCACAAGGCTAGGTGGTGCAACTTCCTCATTCATTCAATTTGAAGATCTCATCAAAGCTTTTGAGAGATGATCTTGACAAATTATGGAAGTTAGTTCAAGAAAGGTTTGATGCTCAAGATCTCAAAGATATGAAGGAGATGCGCTTATGGGTTAATCTTAGAAGGCTCTATGATCCGATGTTAATGATGATTTCGGAAATTCTCATGTTCATGTCCCGGTACTAAATGGTTTTACTATGATTCATGTGAAGTTCATCATGTTTCTACAAAGAAATGGAGTAGATGCATTCATGCTTGTCGAGAAAGAATATCCACTCAGAGTGGAACTCTCACAAGAATGTTATGTACAACAATAAGAGTTCATGAAGACAATGAGAAGGTCGAGCATTGTTACATAGGCTTCAAGATCAATGTTCAAGAGCTATTCGAAGTTAAGGAAGAAGTAAAGTGTTTGGTTGAATTCCCAAATCCTTGAAGATGATGCAGATTGAAGAAACTTATTGATTTGCAGAGAAATCATAAGTTTAGGGAGGATTGTTGGGAATAATCTGTTACCACCGATAGTTGTGGAAGACATCGCTTGATTACACTAGCAAAGGGAAACGATTACCACCGCCGGTACATTATTACCACCGCTATTAGATAATGGTTAGGAGAACGTGTCTAGATAAGTATAGAAAAGATCTTGTGTATATTCTATATTGTTAGCTTTATACTTATCTTGTAAAGGACTCCTTGTACTATAAAAGGAGGTCCTAGGTCATTGTCTTAGGTACGCATAAACCTACTTATTACGCACTTATTATTCACAAAGGCTTCAAGGTGTAACCCTAGTTATTCATCACATCGTGTTTATTACAATACAGGCTTCAAGGTGTAACCCTAGTGATAAGCAAGATCACTCGTATTATTCATTAATAATATTGAGCTTAAGTTTTGTGTTTAATCTGTGTTTACTTACAATACATCATACAATCCTAACTTTCTTCTAAGTATTACTAAGTAAATTCAAGCGTTGCTTATTAATATTATACAAAATATCATTGACACAAGGTGTGTGTCTTTAGATCCATCAATGAAAACTGTTCTCCTATGCTTGAGAAAGGTGTGTATCTTCAATGGCAAAGTCGTATGCTTCTTTATCTCAAAACAAAAGCTAATGGAAGACTCATGATCAAATCCATTATGGAAGGGCCTTTTAAGCCACGACAAATCCAAGATCCAAGAGATCCTAATCTTACAACGCCAGTTCTACCTCACTTACGTGATCAGACAGAAGCATAATATAGTGTGAGAATGACAAACTTCAAAATGAAGCTGATGATCTTGCAATGCACCTAGTCCAATCGGGATTATCACGAGAGATATTTGCTGCGGTAGATAGTTGTGAAAGTGCAATGCAATGTGGGAAAGAGTTAGAAGGTTATGTCATGGAATTGAAATTGGAAAGCAGGACACAGAGAATAAGCTGTTAACTAAGTTTGAGAAATTTACATCAACACCTGGAGAGACCATTGAATCTTACTATCATCGTTATTGCATTCTAATGAATGAGCTAAGAAGAAATAAGTTGACTCCATCAACAATCATAATCAAAATCAAGTTCCTCAACAATCTTCAAGAAGAATGGGGACGCTATGTCACAATAGTTAACCAAACTAAGGACTTGCATGTTGTGAACTTTGATCAACTCTATGATTTCTTAAAGCAAAACCAACCAAAGCTTATGAAGTAAATAAAGAGGAGATGCTAAAGAATCATGATCCACTAACTTTGATTTCTAATACACCAACATCTCTACCTCCATATAACCCACATCAACCATCATCTTCCAATCACAACTACATGCAACAAACAATCCCACAATACCGATTCAACAAACCATTCCACAACAACCGATACAACATTACCAAGCACACGAAAACACACCACTTGATCGTGATGAAGGCACTATGGCTTTGATGAAGCTTTTGCTATGCTATCCAAAGAATTCAATGTTCGATACAACAAAACAATTAATGACTACCAAAGGATTTCATCAAATACTCACAACAGTGATTGCTCAACCGGTATGAATATGGATCAAGCAAGACAAATGGTGGCGATTAATGGTAATCATCAAGGATATGCTCGTGGTATGCGGATGGGAAATCCAAGGCAAAATGCGGGTCAATTTGTTGGGAATCGGGGAATCGAATGTGGTCAATCGAATGGGAATGTTGCGATTACAACAGCTTGGAAATTTTGGAAATGGTAATCGTGGTAATCGATAAGGTTTTATAACCTGTAAGGGCATTGGACACTATACTAGGAATTGCATTGTTGGACCAATGGGACAAGATGCTAGATACTTTCAAAAAGCTTTGTTATTGGCACAAAAGGAAAAAGCTAGAATACAACTCTCGCTAAAGAAAGGATTATCCGCACTAGTCGATCGTGAATAGGATCAAGATGAAGTGAATGCAAATTGTATCTTCATGGCTAATTTTCAATTTTCATCATATGACAATAAGGCAGTCACACCTCTAGTCTATGACTCCTACGGACTCTCTGAGGTATACAAATATAACACATGTTATGATAATGAGATATTTGCTATGTCTACTCATAAGACACAACATTCTGCGTCTCCAAAATCTATTGTGAACACATATGTGGAGAAGGAGATTGATAGCAATATTAACTCTGGTACTCCAAATATGGATTCTAATGGAAACCTAGACACCCAGAATGTAGTGAATGATGAGCAAACACGTACTTACTTTGAATCATTACTTCAAAAATTTAGTTCAGAGATTGAAAAAGTTAAACTGATCAATCGCAAGGTCAAAGATGCGAATGTCAAGTTAACCACTGAGCTTGAGAGATACAAGGAAAATGAAAAAGTATTTGAATTTAGCAAACAACGAGCGACAAAATTAGAAATTGGTTATCAAGACTTCGTTTCGAGAGAAAAAAATTACAAATTAAGTTTGACACACTTGATGTCAATTTGAACAAAAAGATCAAATCCTTAAACGAAGAAATTTATGATTTGAAAAACCAAGTTTCTGAACAACAAACAACTTGTTCTAACCTTGAAAAAAAAGAGTTAAAAGCTGATTTCTCCAAACGTGAAAACGAACTTCTTGATGAAATACTTGAGAAGCATGGCAAAATTAAAGAATTGGAAAAATATGCTTGTTAAAACTCGTCACTCACAACAAACAATTAATATGATTACGAATATCAAAGATCCATTTTTACGCACAACTAAGAAACTGGCTCTTGGTTGTGAAAATCCTTTGAACCTCAAGAAAGCTCAGAATGTTTTGTACAATAATAATGCTTTATTTGAACAACATGAACCGATTACTGTTTTGGACTCTGACGAAACGATAGTACTTGCCGAGGAGAGTAGAACTAAAATGAAATAAAAGAATTCAAAAATATAACCAATATACTACAATTAACTTAACAAGATTTCTGGAATTGAATTTGTTCCACAAAAACAACAAGCAAAAAGTGTTTCCAAAAAACTAAGTGTTAGAAAAAAAAAATTCAAAACCAATCGTTGTCTCAAAAAGTCTTTCAAAACTTGAACAAATGACCTCTAACAATATTTTTCATAAAAGTGTTGCAAAGGATTTCTTGACGATGTCAAAACCATAATTGAGCAACTTCAAAGGACTAATGAATCAAAAACTAGTCTTACAATAAACACTTGGAACTCGATTTTTCATAAAGAGATGAAAAAAGTTTTTGAAACTGAAATTGCAACTCCATTAAACAACATCTATGTGAAGGTAATTCATTTTGAACAAGAATATTCAAGAGAAACAACTGACTTTATTCAGGATCACAAATCCTTGGTAAAGAAGGCTAATGAAACTCTCGAAAACATCGTTGAAATGGAAAACTTAAACGATTCTCTCCTTGAAGCAGTTATGACCACAAATATTATGTCCATTATATTACAAACATACTATGATGTATATCATGAAAAATCCAATCCGAGACTTCTGAAATTGTTTTAAAATATGAACATGCTCTTATCAAACTTGAAAGTGAAAACGTGTCCTACTCTAGACAACTTGATCATAAAAAAGAGGAATGCAAATATGACAAAATGTCGTATGCGCGTACTCAAAAGGACATGCAAGAGAAAATTAATCATTTGAAAGCTCAATTGGAAAATCAAAAACGAAAGGGTGTGGATACTCAATGTGAAAAACCACCGACAATGGAGAAATAAAATGTTTTAAAAATGGTTGCAAAACTAAAAATGTATATTTGAATGTTTGCTCCAAAAGCCAGTGAACCAAATGTTTTACAAAAGAAAGTCACTTCACTACCTTTTCCTGTTCATATAAAAAGAAAAAAGAGGTACATAAAGCGACCGATAAGACACCAAAAGTATTAGCACCTAGCCTTTATAGGATTAGTACTGACACTACGTCTGCTTCCACATCTAAACCATATGGGATAAATGACATGAGCTTACTTAAGAACACGATGTGCCTATGACAGCTAAAATTAAGTCTTACTCAAACAATGTGAATTCTAATGAGTGTGCCTTACCTTCTACATGACTAAAAAAAGCACCTCTAGGAGCAGCAGACTACATCCTAGGAGCTATACAAGGAACAATAGAGTCTTGCATGTCTCTAAGAGTATATGCATGAATAAAGTTAGTGAAGTAGAAGAACACCCTAGGAATTTACCGCTTTATAATAAGAGACACATTTCATATGAATGTAATGTCAATCATACTGTTTTAAATGCATGTAATGAATTTGTTTGTATAACATGCAAGAAATGTTTTCTTAATGATATTCATGGCGATTTTGTGTCTACCTACTTTAATGCTAAGCCTAAACAGAAAGATAGCTCTAAAGGAACTAATGCTAAACAAATAGGACGTCTAGTTGCACAATCTAGGTCACCAAGCAGTGATATGTCAACTAGTACTTGCCTTAGCTAGAAACCAACCGGCAAAATCTTTACTGTGTTGAAGCGTAGAGGAAAGAAGATTACCATTAGGATTGAACCTCAAGAACAATTCTTTTATTGTCATGAATCTTTCAAAACTAATCGAAACAAACTTAAATCCAAAAGGTTTCCAAAAACACAATGACCGTTTTCCACAGGTTATCGAGATATGTCTTTGGATCGTTGACTCAGGTTGCTCCAAGCACATGACCGCGAATCTAAAGATGTTGATCAATTTTGTTTGGCAATTTATAGGTATTTTACACTTTAGAAATAAAAGTAAATGACAAGAAAAGTAAAGTGGTGATCTACTTATAAGAGGAAAAGCGTGTTTACTTAGAAATTATACTACTCCCTAGTTCTATCTAATTACGTTGTCCATTTGTCACGTCCTTGATAATGGAATGTGAAGTATTCCTAATTTCCTATTGTGGGTTGGTCAGTCCTCACGACTATAGACTTTTCTAAGTAAGCAATGCCTATATGAATGTCAAGCACACCGTCCGAATAGCCTACGCAATATATACCTTTCACAAATTAATGGCCTAAGACATAAGCAATAATAGAACACGTTTTAGTGGACGTTCAAGTTATTTTAGTTTTCCCTAAACATTTTTTCAAATCCTAACGTGCACATCATTAAACAAGAGATGACAATAAAGCAAGTAATAACTAGGTTTCATACAGTCATAAGAAAACACTAATCAATTTAGATAGGTTCTTCAATGGCCAAAAAGGCCTAAAAATTAGATAGGTTCTTCAGTGGCCAAAAAGGCTTAAAAAAATTGTTACAAAAGACCTGAATTCGGTGGTGTAAGTTCCTTCAAAGTTGCCTACACCATAATGAAAACAATGTGATTATATTCATAGTTTTCTTGTTGCGACGACGTCATGTTAGGGTTGTGACACCGTCAGCTCGCCACCCATTAGAGTTTCGTTTTTGAATTGATATAGTTATGACGACGTCACGTTGAAGTTGTGACGCCATTAGCCTTCATAAACTTGGTCTTGCCGTCGGTAGTGGTAAACTGTCTCCAGCCACTGTATGGTCAGCACCCCAGGTGATGGCGTCACGTTATGGTCGTGACGCCGTCACGAGGCCTTCTCGTGACGTCTTTGGCGTTTTCCTTGTTTTTCCATCCAATCGAGCTCAAAACGCATCCTTTTCTAGCAAATGCGTCCAAAGTACCTAAAACTCAAATAGAAATGATTTAGGGCAATAAATGATCAAACATACACGAATTTAGAGTCTAAATGACCCCTTAAAATCGTACAAAATTACACCTCATCACAAACTAAAAAAAAGGAAGCTATTGAGATCGGTCTCTACTATCTTTAAAACACACTATAAGCGAGTCAATTCCATGTTTGTGCTTCTTTTCAAAATCATAGACAACAATATCCTTGTTTTAGTTCTGTGTTCTAACACTATGCTTCTAAAAAAAAAAAAAAAAAAAAAAAAAAAAAAAAAAAAGACTCACAATCTCATGTCTCCTAGATAGGGATGGCAACGGGGCGGGGAATGTCGGGGATTGTATTTACCATCCCCATCCCCGTTTTCACTCTCCATCCTCATCCCCGTCCCCAATGGGGATTGGGGATCCCCGTGGGGATTTGGGGATTTTCAATCCTTATAAACTAACTTAAAGTTTCCACCAACTCATCGAAAATATAAATAATTTTAACTTATAAAGTGTTTCAAGAAACGTGCGTATATCGCACATAGTTAGATTCATTACAATTTCAATTCAACTTTAAAGCATCTCCAACATTGTAACATCACATATAATATAAAAACAATGTGTATCATATGTGTCTATTAAAACAAAATAATAAGTAATATGTAGTTGGTGTTTATACTTCTAATTTTAAAGGTACTTGATTCTATAAATATCACATATGCATATAAATATACATGTCGATACTCATAAACATATATAAATATACATATACAAGTTAATCGAGTATGGATATAACAATAAATTTTAAATACTTATACACTAAAAAGATCGGATTCGGGTTCGGGTTCGGGGATTTATGTTATTCCCATCCCCGCCCCATCTCCGGTTACATATTCTGGGGATTCCCCGGTCAACTCGGGGATTCCCCGGTCAAAATCAGCTTTGGGGACCGGGTCCCCATCGGGTACGGATTTTTTTGCCATCCCTACTCCTAGATATATATTGTCACTATTATATGCGTCTTTTTTCTATTTTTTGCCCGATAACTCCACTGCCTTTACGTCTTTGTAATCGATATTTTTAAAAAGAATCAAAAATTTTTATTTTATTAAAACCATTACGTTCTTCTTTCTTCTAGCCTGCGATATACGCGAATCAAAAGACAAATAGCATATTTTTTAATGAGTTGTAAATCCTTATTTATACATGTTGAGATAAGTTATTTGGTTCGTTTTCATCCGATGGTTTGCCTGTTACATCGAGAGGATAGCATAGATAAATACCCTATAACATAAATTTTAAGCACACACAAGATAAAATAAGGTGGAAGAATTATTAGCTATTTGTTAGTTTTGAAGTAAATTTAAAATTACACACCAATTAAAAATGACATGTGTTTTTAGTAAGCTACTTCATTAACAGGGTCCAAATTATTAGTCGTGTAAAGTTTACATTACTGACTATCTGTATTGAATCACACATGAGATTAAATGTGATTTCGATATTTCTTTTGTTTATATTTAAGAGGTAAAAGAAAGAATGACATTTTTTATACATAATAAAAAAATTGACTTTAAAATTGAAAGATGTTTACAAGTGAGTAAGAGAGATTATACTTTGAGTGAATTTATCCAGCAAGAAAAGAGAGTGAAACATCATTAATAGTGATGATATCAGATTGTTGAGTTTTTTGTTTTTGTTTTTGTTTTTGTTTTGTTTTTTTTTCTTTTTTCTTTTTCAATGACTAACCATACTCTTTGGAACATAGAAGTAAAACAAGCACATTGTTGTCCATAAATTTTGAGAGAAGCATAGACTTGGAATTCACTCCATTATAACTTATAAGCTATATATGTTTGATTTTGCGCGATATGCATGCATGGACTCGAAACGCCCTAATCATAAACCCTACCCTTCCATATATTCACATACCCACTTTCATTAACACGGGCAAAAAACACAAACACGACACAACCCTAACACAACAACCAGACATGGAACAAACACAATCCTCAAAACACACAAAAACCCACAAACCATTCAATGTCAAAATCGAAACCTTAAACCCTACACCTGACAAATCTCTTCCAATAATAGGATACTTTTCATCTGGTTATGACCCACATAATAAAAAAAGGAAAACTGAGGTTAAGGTTATGAAACATGTCAAACGTAGTAATAGGATGCAACTTTTTGTGAGCTGTGATAATAATGATAAGGTTAAGTTTGTAGGGACTAATTGTTCGGGTGAAGCTACTGCTCAACAAGTGTGTAGTTATAGCCTTGGTGTGCTTGATAAGGAGACTGGCGTTTTGAAGATTCTTCCTATTGAATCTAATAAGGTATTATTTTGTTTTGGTTATGATTTTTGTTGTGTTTTAGAGGGTTGAAATTAGCTGTTATTTTTTGTGTTGGTGGAACGCGAATAATGTGTTTATATGACAAAACGTAGGTTTGCTTTTATGCAGTTTTGCATATGCGTATTATGTTTTTAAACGGTTTCCTAAACATTGTTTTCTGATTGTTCACGTGGAGCAAATGCAAAAACCCTAGACTGTTTCACCTAAAGCTCAATTCAGAACATATTCTTAATATACTCAATCAGTCAATTGTTAGATTCAAGTTAGGTGAAACAATCAGAAACAGTCTAGGGTTTTTGATTGAATCAGAAACAATCAAAAACAAACGGCTTCGTTTGTTTTTTTAAAAGAAGCTCTTCTTTCCTCTTTTGTCTGCAGGCGCGCAGACGTTAGGGTTGAAGACCGTTTGTTTTTTTTCAAACATAAGAGGTTAGAATCACTTCTTTCCTCTTCACCTATGCAGACATAATTTAGGTCTTTTTTCCACTTCTTTCCTCTACACCAATGCAGACATAAGAGGAAAAATGAAAGAAGTACTTCAATAGCACAAAAAACAAACGGTCTTCTTCTTGCAGATGAAGAGCTTAAATGTACCTCTTCTTCTGCAGACATGGTTTACAGATGAAGAGGTAAAAGCTCTGAAAAAACAAACGACACCTTAGTCTAATGCGGTATCGAATAATTGTTTGATTGCTTGGCAAAGAGTCTCTAATATGTGGAATAGTATGAAATTTTTGTTAGATATGTTTCTTATATCGGAAATGGTTAGTTAATACAGAGTGGTTAGGATTAGATAATTCGTAATAAGATAATGACCGGAAGTGTTTCCGCTGTTGAAAATTGTGATAATTAGGAGGGGCGGGGTGTTTGAAATAGCTTATTTTATTGGCTTATTCGCTTATTGAGATTTGGAAAAGCTGATAAGCTCACTTTGTTTTAGTTTGTTACGTGCTCAACTTAAGCTTATGTACTTAAATAAGCAATAAGCTCAAGCTCGCTCAAAACTGTGGTCTTACTAGCTTTTCCAAAACTTCAACAATTATAAGCCCATAAAATGAGCTAATCTAAACACCCCCAGATAATTAATGTGATAGATTAACAGGGGTGATTGGCAATTGACTTTTGATGATAAGATAATGGAAGTTTTAATTATTTTGCTAAGCTTATTATTTGAGTTACACATAAGCTTACCCAAATGCTTACTGGAAGTGCTTAATAGCATATATATGAGTTAAAAAGGGCTTTTGCAAAGCCCTTTGAAAGTGTTGTTTTTGCAAAAGCCATAACCTTATATGGTGAGATAAGCCAAACACCCCTTTGGCTATGTGATATGGAATAATGAAAAGTAGAAAACTAACTAAAGGGGTTGCTGAGATAGCGATCGGATGTATTTGTGTTTGAAGTTGTAATGAATAGATAATCATCTTTTTTCAAATGTGAATATGTCAGGATATAAGTTATAATGAGATTGTTAGAATTCGTACTGAAAGATTACTTGATACTTGAAAATAATCGTATCATAAATGCATCCAAAACACCTCCAGTAACCGTGTTATATATGATTAATGTCATTTTAATGTCTTGCGTGTAGATCTTTAGATTGGAACCAAGGTTCGATGATGAAGTTAATCCTGCAGATGAAATTCCTAAAGTAGACGAAGCTGAAGAGAAAAAAGAAAAAACTTTTCAGTTCTCGACTAAAAAGTCTGAACGAACGGTATGCAACTTTTGTATTAAACATGTTATCTTATTAAGATGCAACTCGTTAGGTAATAATTTTGGCTTAATATTGATTGTTACGGTGACCTAAAAGACTTCGTTTTATAAAATAAGGTACCATGATTAAAAATTAGCCAACAAAACTATAGATCTATTACAACCTTTATAAGATTGTGGCAGGGCCATAAAAGCACACCTATACAAACTTGGTGCATTTTGGCCGTTAATCTATCAATCTCGAAGTGGAACTGGCTTGATGCACTATGTTCAATATTTTAGCCCATTAACCATTATGATTATTTCGACCAAGGTGCAATTTGGCTTGAAGCTAAACTTATTTAAAAAAAAGTGGTCTCATATTTGTAAATGTATGATTTTGTCCACATAATTTACACTAATTTTTAAAATAATTAAAGGCACAAAGCTGAACACAAAAGTTACCAGTTTACCTGAACATTTTTTTTACCTGTTACTCCTCAACGTGACTCGCAGAAGTTAAAAATCAATGCCAGTTTTGGAGTGTGGTTAATTCTTTTTTTATTCTTTGCTCTATGTTACCATAGGCCAAGAAAGAAAAGGCACTATATGCAAACCGTGATCCGAAGGCCCAAGCTGATTTAAATAGCAAGATGGCTGATGCAAAGGTTAACGCAAAGGCTCTTGAAGTTAGTGCAGTAACTACAAGTAGTGCTCGTAATATTCCACCTCATGATCTATCAGCAACAATACCTAAAGAGGCTTATCCATTAGGAAAGATCATCTTTAAGGGAGAGTGGAGATACCTTCGAGACATTGCTGAGATTTTGCAACAAAGGAAAAATATAACACGTAAATCTTATCCTGTTTTTGTTTGTAACAGAATTCATAAGATCGACAAGGTCAAGGTAAATAATTTACATTATGGTTTTACACGATATGCATACATGTATCACGGCTTCTTAATCGCATTAGAGGTGACATAATGGGTTGGGTTGGGTTGGTGACATCTTAAATTAGATCTTTTTTTGTATGGATTGACCTGAAAATAAGTGTCTAATTTGACTTTCTGAAGTATTACTTGTTCAACTTTAACCTTTAAGTATTTTTATTTGTGTTATATCATACTTTATGAAAATTATAACAATGAAATTACATTTAAAACCCAATCCATTCATATATTTTGCATCAAATATTATATAACACAAATAAAAGTACTTAAGGTCAAATTGAACAACAAAGATTCTAAAAAGTCAAACTGAACACTTATTTTGAGACGGAGGTAGTATGATACAATCATTTAATTATTGTTTAATGCTTATATAAACGTTTGAATAAAATTAATGGCTACCGTCGAGAGTTGACATGTTTTCTTATAAACGTTTGCCAAATAGACTCGGCTCAATTAGCAAATAGTTAAAACTTACACCTCTAGGTTAAACTTTGTATTTTAAGACTCAATTATCTGGAAACTTAAAAGTATAGATGGCAACATAGGGGTAGGTTGGGTAAAACATGTCAAGATGGGTTACAACTTACACGTCACCAAAATGTGGTGGACTGAGTTGACCCGCAAATTGTTTTGTCCATTCTATAAGGTGTTGTTTGGTTTGTTGCTTGCTATGACTATCGGTATGAGTTTGATTATAGGATAGAATGACTATGGTATTAAGTTTATGTATTGATTTCGATATTATTGTTTGGCTTAATGATTAGATTTTGGATATCAAAATTAACACATCATGCGCATCTTTATTAATGAAGTTATGTTAATATTGAAAAGGTAGGACCCGCATGTATAAAAGTACCCTTTGGGTGGTTTGATGCATAACCACATATTTGGATATCATATCAAATTTAGAAAGTCATATCCATCAAATAATCAACCTTAATGGAAATGAAAGAATTCCTTTGATTCCCATTAGCACACACCAAACACATTAATTTCTTTACTAATAGCTAATGCATCAAATTTGATATGAGGAAACAGTATAAAATAAATTTTAGGTAACATGTGACTATTGTGATAGGGTGTTACTGTTGTTAGGGGTACGCCAATATCCATTTAGGGATATGTATGACCAACCCCAAATAGGAAACATCAAAATAAAACTTTAGGTAACATTTGACTTGCAGTTCCAGCCCATTAGACGTGTCTCCATTGTTGCTACATTTTTGTTGGGAGGTGATTTGCATATTTCAAAAATTTGACGCAGACTAACTAATGTCAAGACAGAAGCATCCCTGTAATTTATCGCAGTTTGGAGTGTCGCCAATCAAATTTAGAAACAAGGCTTAATCACCTCTCATTTTTTTTTTACCCATCACCCATGTGGAAGAGAATACAACCAAATTCGACCCCGTTAGTAACACCATCATGCTAATTGTCATTCATTCATCTGTTACTCTTTGATAGATAGATATAATTTTCTAATTCTTAATGTAGGATGATAAGGGAAGCCTTGCATGCATATACTCGTACATCAATCATCTCATCAAATTTAAGGACAAGCATTCCATGGGCTTTTCATCCGCTAAGCGTCATAATATGCCAAACATATTGACCCAAAAGTTCAATTACATGTTTTCCGTCACTGAATCAGAAAGACTCGCTGATGACAAAAGGGATCTTCTTATCAGCTACGTTTTGGTGCTTACTCTCATTGTTGATGACTTCAAAACAGAATTCTCAGACATAGCTAAAGATCTTAGAATGCCCACTGGTGCATTGAGGCCTCACTTTGAATATCTGGGCTGCAAGTTTATCAGAGAAAACAACATAACGTTGGCCACTCTTCCTGCTCCTCTAAAATTCCCGGAGGTTAGGGTGAGACGCCGACGTTAGATATGAATTCAAAGGCTTCGTGCTTGTCGTTTGTGCTAGATGATGGATGATAGCAAAAAGATGATCTTGTTAGTTTATTGCTGGTTATCTAATGAAAAACTATATGTAATCCTATCCATATCCAAAATTTTGTGTTTTTTCTTTGGGGAATACATTTACCAGTAAGCATTTAATTATGTTTCAGACATATTTATAAAACTACCCTGCACTGTTTCTAGTAATGAATCTCTTTACATAGTTAAAAACCAATTGACAAATCTCTATAAAAAGTTAAAAACCAATGTGCTACAATCACAAATATCCCGAGATCATATACAGGTCAAAGTTGTCACATTAACTGACATCGATTGTAGGAAAACATACAGTTTACATAGCCATGTTTTTATATGTAAGAGATCATGCAAAATAAGTAAATCATTCTCATATTCTCGTACAAACATTAGAGCCCATATTTTAAAGAAATGAGCCAAGTAATGTAAAACAAGTGCACTTCTGTTCTTTTTTTGAATTGTACAAAAACTATAGTAAAACCAACGATGGGTGAACATATACTATCATCATCAAGGCTTTGGTTTAAACTTCCTTTGGGGTTTAAGGTCCACCACTATCACAGATATGTTGTCTTTGCTTCCTTTTTGTAACGCAAGCATTGTTAGATAATCTGCTGCTGCTTGAGCTGCTTGATTGACTCCATCAACGCCCCTTTCAATGGGCATTCCAACATTCCTTTTGTGCCAAATAAGAATCCGTTTTCTAGCAACTTCACATGCCTCCTCATTTGACATCACGTCCCATAACCCGTCACTGGCTAGGATAAGGCATTCGTCTTCTCTAGCTCGTGGAGTGAAAGTGACTTCTGGTTCAGGTATTATCCAAGGCTTCAAATACCCGTCACCTAGAAAACACACCAATTCAAGAAAGGTTAAGAAAAGTGGCCTAAAGGGTATTTTAGATGACGGGTATTATCCAAGGTAATAATTGTCCACAAGAAACATACTACATAGTCTTACAAAGGTAAGAACGTAGCATCTATGCTGACTATACTACTATAGTTAATATGCCAATTTTACTTTGTAGTTTTGTAAATTTGTTATTAGGGTTTTTATAAGAGTTTGGGGAGCTTAAAAGTGGACATTCATTTTTGCAAAAACTAAAAACAAAATGAACAAGAATTTTGGAACCATGCTTTTCGAAAAGAGAAAGAAAAAAAGAAATTTGGAACCGAGGAAATAAAGCATAAACTGCATAAAAAGATAACCAACTATGTTACATGACTCTTTAACTTTCAAAAGGATTTATTGAAGGTAATCATCAAACTTTTCTTTCTTTACTTTTTTGGTAACCGTGATTTCCGACCTTTTGGCCGACTAATCCACTGGGTTTGAACCCACCGCCACACAGTCTCAAACCAGGTAAAGCCCATCCTTTTCAGGAGGTAAGTTGTTTGCACCTAGCAGGAATTGAACTTGAGACCTCACACATTTTAGAGTGATAGTCACAAGCCCTTTTACCACTAGGCCACCCTTAAGTGGTTTGGTAATCATCAACCTTGATTAAACTTAACTAGTATGTAAAGTAAGTGCCATCAGTGCCACGTAACAAAAGTCAACATGGCTTTTCTAAAGTTGTGTTTTTGTGAACGTTTTGACAGATTGAGGGTTTCTATCCAAACTTTTAATGTTTGGTTTTTTTTGTGAAAAAGAAAATGATTTCCTAAAATAGGAATTGAATCCAAAAAATGTTACCGGAATGAACCCCCAGATAAACTCACCGATTGACCTTGACATTGCAAGAACGCCAAAAACACGATGCCCATTCCATTGTATGACCTTGCCACCCGCTGCCTCGATCCTTGCATATTCATCTTCACGATTAGGCTAATTGTAGCAATCAGAAGAAAATAGAAGGTAAGTTACATGAACAAGAGAATTTCCATATTTATATGACACCAGAAACATTTTTACTTTATGATCATTTGACAGAGGTATTGCTTCTTTGCCACGATAAAGAACAGCTCGTGAATCACCACAGTTTGCAACTATAACATGTGATGAACAGATCAGTGCCACCACTGCAGTAGACCCCACAGTTTCTGGTGCTACTGGTTCAGAGTTAGAGGTATCGTCCATGCTTCTGCTTGCCTTTCCTCCAACTTCATCGTCTACTTTCTGGAAGCACTTGGTGAAGGCTTTCTCCCATTGAACCTGAACGGTGTCGTTCATGGTTCCTTTTATTATTTCTTGCTTCATAACTTTGATCTCCTCCTCCAATGCAATATGAAGACGATCACGACAGTAGTTGGCCACCTAAATCAAATACATAGACCATGTTACCATAAATAGTTAGCTAAATTGGCTGAATAAGAAAGTATGTCTGTTGGGTAATATATCAAACAGAGTAGAATTTGGTTTAGGTTAGATTGACATGAAACGCTTGAAGTCCAGGTAATTCTGTATAACACTTAAGTGTATCAAATGTCAGCACCAACAACAATACCCAATCCCGCTCCAGCGGGGTATGGGGAATTAGTGTGTCAAATGTGATAACAAGAGAAGATTATTCCAAAGATAATCTAAATTTTTAAAATAAAATGGTTCTAGGAGGTGTCGTTCATAATATATACACAACTTCCAACTTGTTTCCTTTTAAGCTAATTTCTAATTAGACCCGTTAGAGATCAATCTTAGCAGGAATCGACCTATACATAGAAAAAAGGACCGAACCTTCTTTACGATTTCATTAAGAGTTCTGATATTTCTTCTATAAACACTGCAAACACACTACCAATTAATCCATTATTGCAATTACAATTACTAAGATACATAACTGATGTTCCATTAGATCCGGAGATTTGACAAACAAAGTAGTTCGAAATCTATATAACCATGAGCCAACCAAAGGTTGGTTATTCCCATGAGACAATAAAGTAGATAATAGGTTTATATATGCAAAATAACAGCCTACTTGAGATCAACTCCAGTTTTTTGACGTTAAATTTGTTTCCATCGTTCTAGACTATGTACCTTAATATTTAGATTATCTAAAGACTTGCCAGTACGGTTGAAATATATGAATAAAGCTATATCTCCACCACTCTCTTAAAAGCTCTATTTATGAAACTTGGCATAATTTCAATATTTTATGGCGAGCTTTGTAGAATTTAGGGGTGCTTAAAAGTCGATTTTGAAATCGATTATCTGACTATAAAGACTTCAAAATGCCTTTCTAGTGTCTCCGTGGCGTACTTCTGCTAGTAATTATCCTATTAGGGGTAGATAAAATTTGTTCATTCCCTATTTCACCCTTGCTCAATTGGAAGGTCTTTATAATTACTTTGCAATACTCTTTTGACATACACCCACTGACACAGAGAATGCATAATAGAATCATAAGTCATAAATACATGAAAAGAAACATTTAATCGCATTTATTATCTAGGCATCATGATCATGGAACAAAAGAGCGGTACCTGGAAGCCTCCATGACCATCATATACTCCAAAGAAATGAGCAGTCAAATCATTCAAATTCGGATTCACACGGTTTATAATATGATCTGCAGCCAACATCCTAACAGGAATCTTCATAAACTGAGGAACATTCACAACAGCATCTTCCATCTCAGGCCTTTTACCACAAACAGCATGAGAACCATAAAGCGGCACATACTCTAACTCAAAAACACTCCTCACACCTTTACTATGATTCTTATCAGCAAGAGCCACTACCGCTGCTTGTAAAGTATGCCCAATAGCACTATCTATCGTTTCTTTCCCCAATCTTATTACTTCAGCAACTATTTGACCTTTTTCTATACCCTTTATTGAAACTGCTATCGGTACACTAATTGCACTTGCATCCACACCCGCAATTGACATAACCTCATCCGTAACATTTTCTTGCATCATAATATCATCATTAACTACCCCGTTACTTCCATCATGAAGCACAGGCACAGGATCAGACACCAAACTCGCGGTCCCGAATAATGTTATCCTATTAAAATCATTGGTTTTTGCTATAGCGGATATCGGACTGCTTAAACTAATTGAAACAGAAACAGTAGGCACGGTATCATCTATAGAACCCATTTTCAACAAAGGTAATATCGCAATTTCGACTAATTTGTATCCTCTATCCTTTTTCAGTCTAAACTAAGATCAAACATTTAAGATCAAACAACATCCTTAAACAGTTGACCAATCAGAAAATGGTCAACAGATCTAATAAACCTTAAATTACCTACTTTAACATTAACACATCAAGATTCAATAAAACAAAACATACCCATGAACCAAAAAACATCAAAAATCAAAACCCACAAAAAAGATTGAATCTTTATCCAAGATTTCAACTTTTAAAACATGGGTTCTAAAGATCAACCAAATATCTTCAAGAAAGCTTTGGTTTTCGTTTCAAAGCTTTGAAAACACTCATCTTCAACCACAATTTATATAAAAAGAAACTAAAAAATGGGTCTTTTTTATAAAATCAAGCTACATACCATATGGGTTTTAGCTTTTATATAACATATGTTAAGATCAAAGAGTTTGGTTACAAAATGATGAATGTAAAATGGGGTTTTTTTTTTATAAAAAAATTTGGTTATTGATTGAAAGATGGAATAATAAAAAAGGAGGAGATCTTTATTTGAGATGTGATGGAAGAGAGACGAGAGACTTCGATTCGACACGTAATTACTTTATTAAATACTAAATTACTAAACACTTCATTCAGTGCATATGTGTTGCTATGTTTTTATGTTGTTGTTTGTTGATAAGAAAGAAAAAGTAATTAGCAACTTGTGTCCTTGGAATGAGTGGCGTAAATCTTGAGTTATATTCTAGATAAATTACTCAAAAATCAATTGATTTTAAATGAGTGGAGGTCAAGCTATTCAAATATGATTTCAAGTTGACTTCACCTCCAAAATATTTTGGGCCAGTGAGGCTTGCGAACCTTGTTGAGCTTTGATTTGTTTACACTTTTACATAGTTTTAGTTAGTTAATTTTCATTACTGCATAAGATAATATACATGAAAAGCAAGCAATGTCGAGTTTGGTATGTCGAGTTTTATCAAGTTCAAGTTTTAAATGTGAAAATAATCGAGCTCGAGTTTTGGTAGTCAAGTCGAGCTTGGCAATACTCAATCAGATAAGTTATCTTTCAAAATAAGTATTACTACGAAGTTTAATAAATAAAAAATCTTTAGTCAGTAACGCTCAGTTCTCGAGTTGAAAAGGAAAGTAAAGGAAACGGAAAGTTTTTTGTGTTCTTGAGTCTTTTTTAAAGGAGGAAGGGGAAATGGAAAGGAAATAGAGAGGAAGATTTAATAAGTAAATCTTCCTCCCACTTTTGGGAGGAAAGGGAAAGGAAACGGAACTATTTATTGTGTAAAGACTAATATACCATTTTAAAACATTTGACATTAATAATTAAAGGGCATATATGTAATTTGACCGACTTATTTTCCTTTTCCTCTCACTCAAGAACATGATTATGATTACTTTCTTTTTCCTTTCCTCTATCTCAAGAACATAACAACTAATACTTACTTTCCTTTTCCATTTCTTTTCCCTTTCCTATTCTTTTCTATTTCCCTTCTCTAAAAACTCGAGAACTGAGCGTAAAGACTATCTTTCATTGATTTACTATAACTTGTTTAAAAATTGTGTGACAATGATATTAAACGCTTAATTTATGAAGGAAGAATGAGTATTTCACTATTAGTTCTTTTAAAAGGTAAACTCAAAAACCACGCTATAACTTATGTTCTTATACAGTCAAAATAATCTCGCATCCATCTCTCATAAGATTTTGTGTCCATAAATTTTTTATTAAAAAACATAAACCGCTAGTCAAAAATCTTTTACGTTTCTTGTTTTTTCTTTGCAAAAAATAATATTACATTTTTGAAATTTAGGTTTGACGTTAATTTTGACTCGTGGTTGATTTAGTTTCTTAGAAAAGTAAGGTATTTGCATACATACACAATATTTTGCATGTTTTAAAACGGACATAAACTCACTTCATGAGCTAATTTGTATTGATAAGTAAAGTGTCTTTTCGTTTGTAATTAGGAGTTTAAACATGTCGAGATTTTGTTGAGTAACTCGTTCAACGAATCGAGCTCGAGCCCATAAACTGAGCTCGTAATGTGTAACGAGTCGAGATTGAGCTTATATAGGCTCGAATCGAGTTATTGTCGACCTTTTCGAGCTTTTAAATGATATATACATTTTTATATATATACTAGAGTAAACTACACCGTTCGTCCTTGTGGTTTGCGTTGACTGGCGAGTTTCGTTCTTTGACCGAAAAAAATGCACCATTCGTCCCTAAATGCGAAATGTTATCTACCATTGGTCCCTCCTTCTAACGGACCTCAGTAACACTCGTTAAGTTATCACACTTACGAGTAAGATAGTCATTTTTCCCTTTTCACTCCACCAACTCCTCCCTTTTTCTAGCACTTACAAATGAAACCACAAATTCATTATCATCTTCATGTAATATTACAAACATAAAAATACACACAACAACAACCAGATCAAACACACACCTAAATTCAAAACTAGAAACAATAAGTTTAAATGAGGTTTTAATGTGAAAAAGTCAAAGTCCGGCGCCGATGACAAGTTTCTGGTGGCCTGTCGGCAAAGTCATGAGTTTATTAATGGCATCTTTTTTTTTTGACAAGATTTGTATTAGGTTACTCTGTTTTGTTACATTAAGTGTATGGATAATTATTTCACCATTCTTCCTTTTTGTTTCTTGATTGGATTATAATCTTTTTTATTTGACATGGTATACCAATTGTCATTGTATTCTTTGCAAATTTACTCGTACCATTTGCTTTGTATCTTGAGATTTTGTACCAAATGAGATATGCTTTCATTTTTTAGCTCGACCGGTTGTTGTTGTTCTTATGAGTAGGTTTTATTTTGTTTTGATATAAATTGCGTTTTGTATTTTAGATTTTTTTCATGATTAAGAATCTGTGAAATTTATTTTGAATTAATTGATGTGTCTTTTTTTTAATTTGTTGACTATACACCCTTTCTAATTATGGGTTTGCTAAATGATGAAAATTGATGAGAGTTATGATGTTGGAGATGGGTAGTGTAGTAAATCGACAAGAATGATGATGACTTGATGGTGTGGTGTAGCTGATGAGGTATGTCCTCCTCCGGATACTCCGGAGGAGACATTCACAATTAACTCCAAATACTTCTAAGACAAAACCAATCTATGATGAGGCATTGTCTGCTCAGGAGAGTTGTCAGCCCATGAGAGCATGCTCGCTCAAAGTGAGCTGTCGTCAGAGAGCAATGTCTCGTCAGAGAATTGTCTCGCCACGTGAGCTATCTCGCTCAGAGAGCAATGTTTACTCAGAGAGGCATGCGCTCAGAGAGCATTGTCCGCTTAGGATAGCAATGTTTGCTCATGAGAGCAATATCTACTAGGAGAGCAATGTCTCGCTAATAGAGCATTGTTTGCTCACGAGAGCAATGTCCGCTCAGAGAGCCGCTCACTCGGGATGCATTGTCTACTTAGGAGAGTATGTCTGCTCACGAGGCAGAACATTATCTCCATCAGAACTAGTACGCTGGCAACTAACACACATTGTACGATGATGTACGAATAGCACAGGCGTCTGGTCCACAACTAGTACAAAGACAACTTTGACCCCGAAGACCAGGCCTGGTGCTCTTCAGCACTTTAAGTGTTGCCCCTAGAAGACAACTTAGCTTCCACAAGGCTGTTGTCGTGGAGCTAACCACAGGTAGTATAAAAGGAACTCTTCACACACATGAAGGAGGACCTTTTTCCCACATACATACTCCGATAGAGACTTCTCTCTACCCTTACTCCTCTTTACTTATCACTTATTATTTATCATTCACTACAGGTAGTATAAAAGGAACTCTTCACACACATGAAGGAGGACCTTTTTCCCATACACATACTCCGATAGAGACTTCTCTCTACCCTTACTCCTCTTTACTTATCACTTATTATTTATCATTCACTTATACCAAGTACTTACTTTCACGCCGGAGCTTGGTCTCGGACTAAAACCCGGGCGAGCTAACGGTGTTCTCTTATTTCACCTACAAGAAGAAGGAGCTACCATGAGTCTCCTCAAGCTTAGGGTTGAAGAGCATCTACGAACTTTTGCTCAAAAATTGGCGCCATCCGTGGGACCCTTATACCAATCTACTAAGTTCTAAGCAATGGACGGTTGTATTAGGGATTCTCATCTGGAGGAAGGGAAAAACTTGAACACCAAGATACAAGGGACTAGGAGGACTCCTCCATGAGGAACCTCCGTTCCCGTCGGACCAGTTCATGAAGGACCTTCTTCACCATTCGTGAAGCAAAACTTTGAGGTGTTAAGGAGCGTGGTCAAGGAACTTGACAATATGGGCAAGGAGAAAGCAACCCTCCCGCAGACTCTCGTGCGGAGGTTCATGAGGTGCTAGACTGGAGGAGTCTCAAGTTTGTCAATCCGTGGAGGTCAGAGGATACTCCTCCTATGGATTAAGGTCATGTGAAGTGTTAGGAATTAGAAAATTCTATAGTGAAGAGTCGGTCACCCCAAATGTTATCTAGCTTAAGTTAGCTCGTAGACTTGTCGTTATTTACGTTATTAAGTTGTTTATTAGTTAGTTTGTAGCGTAGTTTAGTTTAGAGCAACACCGTGGAGGAAGGACGGGTCTTTACCCACTGTATCCCTGATCCACAGGCCGATAGGAGGTCGTGTATTCTGTAACTATAAATACCCCTTCCATCCATGGAAGGGGTGGTGCTTTCAATCTAATATTCTATACTTTTGTGTAAACCTCTAGCAAGAACACCCTCTCTCTCTAACTAACTCTCTAACTATGGCAATCATGTATTTTTATCATCCAAGACCACCCGAATCATCAACACACTAAAAATAACGATCCTACAATTGGCATCAGAGCCAGGTTTGGTTGTGTTGATGATTTATATGGTTGTTTACACGGTTCGGTTCATGTGGTTTGTTTGGTTTTGTTGCGGTTTGATCCAAGGTTGTTGTGTTTTGATGATTTTTTTGTGGTTTTGATATTTGTTTTTAACTGTTTTGTGTATTTGGGTGGTCGGATTATTTTATTTGGGTAAACTGTGGTTAAGATGGTTTGTATCTTTTTTTGTTTGGCAAATATTAAATGTCTTGATACTATCCGTATGTCCAAATCTGCTAGTTGTATTTTCATATTTTTCAGACTTCTTGGTACTGTCCGTGAATACAAATGGTCTTTATTTGTGGTCTAAATGGGTCATCTGGTAACTTTTCATGGTCAAAACCGTCATAAAGTGTCATCTTTTATGCAGTTTTTCTGGGTAAGTATGAAGATAAACGGAAAAGTGGTCGGAATAATCATCGGAAAAAGTCATTTATCAAGTTAGCGACTTGTCATAAACTGTTTTTTCTTGTTAGCGAGTTGACTATTGAGTCACTTGCTATCGTGGCGACTTGTCGTGGCAACTTGTCGTGACGACTTGTCGTGGCGACTTGGTGTATCTATGGTTTAGCAACTTGTGACAGAAAGATGAAGATGAAATGATTTGACCACGTCCACAACCAAAATACAAAATAAACTGTATTACCAAAACTCTTTTTGACTTCAGCTCATCACATCACAAGTCAAGATAGATCCGAATTGAATCAATACACGACTGTTATGTTTAAATGACATACAACCCATCCGGATCCATAACCAAGCACAACCAACTCCATCTCTATTCTTATATCTTAACCAACAACTACATATCTACACTTTATCCCATCTCCATCTTACATCTCGACTCAAAATAAAAAGAAGATATTATGAATCTCAGTTTGTTCTCTCGAAGCATACTCCGACACATCTAGACTTGACAGGTCTATAATTGAGAGACAACTCATCATCGATTCAATCTTTGAAGCTTCACTTCAATTAATATTCGAAACACAAAGATAAGGATTATAACAATTATGTTATACCCTTTTTCTTGGTTCGTTCATACACAATCAAAACAAAAACATAAATTTAATACCTACCCGAGACCCCTTGGATCTTGTAGTCACGATTATGATATCTTGAGGAGATTGAAGCATACGAAATCTATTACTAAGGGTGTGTTTGTGGTTTGAGTATTTTCGGATATGATTGTTTTTTGATAAGGATTGGATGATAGTTAAGATTGAGAGGTGTATTGTTATGATATTAGTTTGATGATGAGATGGAGATGTGATGCAGTGATTTTTTGTTTTCCAGATCCGTTTTTTTTAGAGAGGAATGTGGTAGGCGGATGAATTAAGATGTGTGTTAGGGTTACTTTGTTGTGAAATGACCTAACTCTTAGGAAATCACATTTATATAACCGGATTATAATTACTCAAATGGATCGGATGTACACCTTTTGTTGTTGGACCGGGTATAACTACTTGATATGGACTTGGGCTGAATATTCTAAATTATCAATTTGGCTTTCGGTATATGCATCATTCAGTGGGAATTGGTCTTGGATATAATGTGGGCCTAAGTTTGTTTGTGATAATTCACGAAAGTGAGTATGGAATGGGTTGTATACCGGATTTTTAATTTTGGGTGTTATATATACGGGACATATAATTGGTTGTAGGATATTGGATTTTGATTGAACCGGGCTTAATGGATTTTGGATCGGGTGTTTATTCTTTTTAAGGGATTTGTAAAGCTATCTAAGTTGATATGACTTGGATACAATATGACGTGTTGAAGTGATTTGCTGATGATGAGATTTGTTGGGTTATGAGGTGTGATGATGTGATACGTTGGTATATACATTTTCATGGATAATATTTTGTCATGGGTTGAAATTGTTTATTTGAACTAAGTTGACTGCGGGGTTGTTTGGACGGTATTTCTTATTTGAATTTGAAGTGAGATTTTTCCGGGCGCACTTACTTATTTCCTCTTCTTTCTTTCTACCCTTCCGTGAAGATGACTTGTTTGGGCATTTATAGAGGGTGATAAAGACTTGGCTATTTAATTACGGTTGTGAATCTTTCTCGCTTAACCCACAACGAAGTTATCACTTCGGTGTCTCACCCAGTTGAGAATGTCAAGAGGTTTTGTACATCGGGTACACCGTTTCTTTTTCACAAGGATTAGTACAAGTTTAAGTAACAAATCAGGATAATTTTACTTCATGATCAAGTTTGGCATATCGAGTTTACTTCACCATATGATCACCATAATAGCCGACATAATTCGTGAATGGTGTGTCTACCAAAGTATTTGATGTTGTTGATGTTGGATAATGAACCGCTGATGAACCGCTGCATGTTCCCCTAAAACAGATATTCACTGAAACCAAAGTCGTCATAACACATTCAAGCTGACATTGTTTACGGTTGTGTCTTGATTTTGTAAAATCCCGCGAAAGAACCTATTTCTCGGTTTAAATCATAGACTTGTAAAATCCCGTGACAATAGAAACATCCTGGTATTAGTAAAGTGCATTTCCGGATATATCTTACGGTTTATTCTTAGTTTTGTAAAATCCCGCGAAAGAAACTATTTCTCGGTTTAAACCATAGAGTTGTAAAATCCCGTAATGATGGAACCATCTTGGAGAAGAGAAAGTGTAAATCTAGATCTTACTTGATGTTGGTGCTACGGTTTCTGCTTCGAAGAAGGGATAAAAGGGTGTACTTCATGAATTGGATGTGTGTTTGGATATTCGTCATGGCGGTTTAGTTACTTCAAATTTTTACGGGGGTATGCTCATTAAACCATGGTCGGGATGAAGCCATTATCAAAGTTCACTTTTAAGATCAAAGGAGGCTAGATTTGAGCTTTTAATCAGAATATGTGACAACGGGGTTAATTCACTATTATTTATTTGAGGTTGAAGTGAAATATCACGGGCGAGTGTACTTAGTATCTCAAGGTATCGGGGATGGTTGGATGAAGATTCTTCATGATCCTTGTTCGAGCTTATTATCAAAAATGAAGACTTGGAAATCTAGTTATTGTTGGGTGACTTTTACCTCTTCTTTACCACTGGGGAATTGGGCTCTTATCACCTCAAAATAACTATCACTTAAAGGAGTTACGTTGTAGTGCTCAAGGTCACATTCAATTGTGGATTTTCAAGAGGTGATGTACGCCTTATACTTGATGGTTGGTTGGATGAAGAGTATAGAGTACTTAGAGATTCAATGGAGCATGAAGTCTCGACACCGCTCTTTGTTACATATGTGCAAGTTTAAGTCACGAGTTCGGGTTAGCTTTCTTGAGTCAAATTCATCATATTGGGTTTCTCCATCGGCCACTACAAAGAGCCCTCTTGAATGATAATGGGGTGGATTACATGTTTTGCCAAGCGATTGAAAAGAGAGATTATGACGATGTTCACTTGATTCAGCCTCGTACTCAAGGAAAAGAAATGTACGCTTCAATGGCGATTATCTTCCAAGAAGAGAAATCTTCTTATGACGTATGAACACAACAGTTCATGCCTCGTACTCTATAGAAAAGAAAAGTGTACGCTTCAGTGCGCTTTATCTTCTGAAGAAGAGAAATCTTCTCTATTATGACCATTCTCATCAACATACTTTTTCCATGCGCTTAATCATCAAGTGAACCGAGCTACTGTTGATTGTTTTCTTATTCCACTTGCTCAACTATAATGACGATGGCGACATCCTGAGCTAACTTTTCGGGGGAGAAGTGTGAATAGACTACATTTGTTGAAGATATTCACTTGTTTAATCAAGAATGGCATCTCCGTATGCAATTCTTGAGGGGGAGAAGAAGTGTGATTTTTTTTGCATTGTTGATTGATATTTGAGAATTAATGGTCATACGGCTCTAAACTCATGTAAGAACCGAGCCTCTTCTTATCGTATCGGGTCATCTTTACATGGAGTTTTCTCTCTTCTAAAAGCCGTTGGTTGACATCTTCACTCGAACTGATATGTTTATCGACAAAGTGCTTCCGGTTAATGCTTCACTTATACATCAATATGATGATTCCGAACAAGCTCTCTGTTCTTGTTTGATGTGATTGGTAGTTTGGTGTTACCATCTTGTGTGTTTGTTGCGGCCTGATTGCTGATTTCCTTGATGAACATCTTTCTGTTCTTGTTTGATTAGGAGGATTTCGTTAAGGGATTTGCAAGATGTGTTAATGGGATGCTTTTGGTGGGATGCTTTTGGTGTGAGTTGAAGATGTTAACTATCTATTCCCAACCGCACAATCTTGAAGAAGGTCGAGTCTGACCGTTTCTACATTTTCTCGCTACATGTTAGAAGACTAAAGACGAGTTGCATTTAACGATCTAAAGACTTCTTCTTAATCGGGCATTTATCATACAGATTGTCGGTTTAGGGAGAGCACTAATTGGAGAGAGTTATAATTGATTCAATCCCCAATTAGACTTGCTCATATTCTTTAGCGATGACTCGGAGACGTTGTTATTGACTATTTCACGATTGGACATTTGACACAAGTTGATTACTTGAGTTAATCATTTATCACTTATTTGAGATTGAAGTCGACTTTCACAAAGGCGTGTTCTTATTTGATAACTTGCTCGGGCTTAAGAATTTGAGTTGAAGACTTGGTTTATCTAGTTACCGCAATGAGGTGGATGGTTGAAGACCAGTTAACTATCACTATTAGGAGTTACTTTGTTTTACTCGATGTCACACGATATGACGGTGTGGATAATCGCAAGAGGTGTTAATGTCTCATACTTTGCTTGAGTAGTGAGTACTTAGAGATTTGCTTGAAGCATAAATTCTCGACACCGTTCTTCCATCATTAGGTGCAAGCTTAAGATACAAATGTGGGAAGTTGACTTCAGTTTCAAGTATGGTATATCGGGTTTTTCTTCTTGATGGTCTCTTCAAATTGTCTACATAAGGGTTGATAAAAATAGTCTGAGAGAGTCTTCAACATGTTGATTCTCACAAGAGTTCAAGTGTTCTTCTCATAAAGATTTCAAGTATTTGGGCTTATACTATGTTGCTGACTCTGAAGTGTCAAAACCAGCAAGGGGTAAGGAGATAAGCACCTAAACGCGAGTAAACTTGATGAACTTAATACTTCTAAGTAATTGAAGATACCCCGGGAAGACAAATGTTATTACCGCAGAGAAACTCAAGGTTTGACTCATGACGAGTAAACTTGATGAACTTAATTCTTCTAAGTAATTGAAGATGTCCCGGGAAAACAAATGTCATGACCGCAGAGAAACTCAAGGTTTTACTCATCAAGGCGTTTAGTGTTAGTATTTCATCTACGTGGGGGAAGTGATGTTAGAAAAGTTTCAAGATAAAAGAGGTAAACAAGTGCGACATATTCGTGGGAGATAAATGTGTAACATGAGGAGGTGTTATCGCTATTCTTTCGGTGGGAATGTGTACTTGATTCTTGAGCTTCATACACGATCATCGTGGAAGAAAAATGTGAACATGGGAAGGTGTTTTCATTCCCTCATGATGTGTATTCGGAGAGCTTTGGCTATTGGTGTACTTGGTTCTTGAGCTTCATACATGATCATCGTGGAAGAAAATGTGAACATGGGAGGTGTTTTCATTCCCTCATGATGTGTATTGGGAGAGTTCTTGAGCATTATACAAAGAGGTCGATCGCATCAATTCAACTACTGGGGAATTGTTCTCTTGACACCTTTTGGAATAGATTGCTTGAGACTTGATGGAAAAGAAATTTGAGAAGATTATTTATGAGTGGGATGATATGTTGTTGTTCTTCTTGTTGATGATATAACCCGAATGGAGATCCTTGATTATCGCTCTTAAATGGAGCAATGGATTTATGATAATGGTGTGCTTCTTTGTGCACCGCTAAGGAAAGCTTGAAATAGAGCTTCAATCGCTCATCTAATGGATCTTCGGTTTGGGGAAGCGCCAAAGTCTCTTTTTCTCAAGGCTCATGTTCTATCTTCTATTCTCGAGCCTTGGAAGCTTTGGTGGTGAATGTTTAAGAGATGACGATTTCTTCTTCAACAACGGGTCGCTTGATATCCTTATCTCGGTACTGTATCATCATCTTCTTTACTATATCATCTTCTCTATCCTTGTATATATTTATTAAAAACCAAATACAAAAATATAAAACCAACAAAAAGAAAATAGAAAAATATAAAACCTTCAAAAACCCATAAAAATCAGAAAATTTCTAAAATACCAAAAATATGTTTTCCAAGACATATCTTCTGGTATCGATAACATCTACGGTATTAGAAATGTCATTCAATAATGGCACGGGACCATAGATGAAGTTCGAGCAGGAGGTGTAAATATTCTTTTTCAAAACATGTCACAAATCATATGGCTTGCAGTTATTTCAGACTGCGACCCGCGCTTAAATCATGGCTTGCTATTATTTCTGATAGCAACCCGCTCTTCAAAAGAAGGAAAGTGTTGCACTAAACATATTTTCAAAAATATCATGCACTTATCCTAAAAATACTTTGAGGAAAGTATGTCAAGGATCATTGCTCCTACACAAATGTTTTTCCGTCTAAAATTCTTCGTAAAAATATTTGTTGTTTTCCAAAATGGTGGTAAAATGAGTTGCTTTAACAACAATCGGTTTCAAAGTTTTATTAAATGCAAACTCAATCAATGACTTCAAAGACTTTTAAACTTTTCACAAATTGAGTCATTGATTGAGGGGATAATGTTTTCAAATCTATTTCATCTAACGGGCTTTCTTAATTATCCTAATATGCTTAATTAAAAATGATGTTAACCTATGTTGAAGGACTAGGTGCCTAGGATATGATTGCTAGGATTAGATGATTAGAGTTTGATGTATACATTATACCCATACATTTATATGATCTGATTGATATGTTACATTGACTTTTATTAGTCGATTGTTGTTTGGGTGATGTCGACCACCATATATCTGGTGTGTGTTTACTAACGTATGCGATATCATGGATATAAGAATGTTCCCGATCCGGATCCCACTAATGAAGATGATTGGATGCCGAAAGGAAAGGGTAACTGTTTCTTGGGTTGACAAATGAAGAAACGGAGCTTAATTGGACTTCAATGGAGAGTTGGCATAAATGCAACGTAATAGGTCTCACTGCATCAGCAGATGGTTTTCTTCTAAGTGATTGAAGAAACGGAGCTTAATTTGACCTCAGTTGGCATTCAAAATGCAACGTAAAAGAAGTCTCACCGCATCGCAGATGGTTTTCTTCCAAACCCTACAAAGAACAAAACGGAAGCTTCTCATCCACCTAATGTATCTTTGTGCAGGGATTATAGTGATGATACCGTTTTTCTAAAACTTTGAATAATATTGTTTTTGAAAATGGAAAAATATTGTTTTGAAAATAAATTGGACTAAATTTTGAAAATAACCGGACTTCTTTTTATCAAAACCTAAGTCACTCAATTATCAACTTCGGTCATCGATTGAGGGGGAGAGTGATTTAAAATAAATTATTTTCAAACAATATTGCTTCATAAAAGTCCGGATTGTACAAAATAAGTGGTGATCTAAAGATTTAATGTTATGTCCTGGTATGATTTTTTCTTTAGAATCAAGGTCTTTCATAATGAAATTTTTTCTGTTCTTGTTTGATTGTGAAATTATTTTATTTTACTTAAAGATCGTTTAAAAAACTATCATACCTGACAATAACAATCTTTAATGTCTAGAGTTGGTCCTTATCTATCATTTTTCAAAGTTAAATCAAGCCACGTCTTTCCCCAAAATGTTTTAAATGATTTAAATCAATTGGGATCACAAATCTCAAAAGGTTTGAAATTTTGATCGGGGTAGAGATCGTGATTTAAATCTCTTATTTGTTTAAATGGAATTGGTTTTAGTCCTTCAAAGGCACTCCTGCCTCCATGTGCCAAACGATTTCAAATACACAATGCACATGTTGAGGAGGATGATTTATCCTAAAACTAGATGAGTTTTTAAACCAGGCCACATATTCTCCCATGTTTTCTAAACCGTATTAAATCACTTGGGATCAAAAATCTCAAAGGGTTTGATATTTTTGATCGGGGGAGAATTTGTGATTTAATAATGAAATTTGATAAATGATGATCGATTTGATGAAAATGTGCAGGCTGCTCTCTCATATGTGCTAAACGCTTTCGAATCTCGAAGCACATATTGAGGGGGAGCACTTCAAAAGAAAATAAACTATCGAGGTACAAAAGCTTTTATGTTTTAACATAAAGTACCTTGATTGAGTTTTCAAATGGAGTTTTCAAATGGTTTCTTAAATGGCTTTTGTAATCGTGGATGTGCTTCAAATGAACTCTTGCCTCTATGTGATAAAATGATTTCAAATATCCTATGCACATATTGAGGGGGAGAATTTACCAAGAAAATCAAATGGCTTTTTCTATGAAAATAGTTATCAAAGAAAATATTTCAAAGTCCTCTTGCCTCCATGTGCTAAACAATTTCTAAATCATATGCACATGTTGAGGGGGAGGTTTTCTAAATGATCAAAACTATTAAGGTACAAAATGCTTTGATCTCGTATCACAAGTACCTTGATTGTTTTTTCAAATGATTTTTCAATTGGTTTCAAAGAAGAATGAACTGTACCAAAAGACCGACCATTTTACTTTATGTATGGAGTTATAAGGATGGTGAGGTTAGGTATTAGTTCCCACGATCCGCCAGAACCGGAGGGATCTACCCAGGGACAATCCACTAGATAGTGTAGAGTCCTTAGGTATGTTGAGAAAAAAAAGGGAGAAAAATGAGAATATGGGAAGAGTGCCGACCGAGACAGAGCTAGTACTGGAATAAACCCAACAAGGTTCTAGTTATGAAGTCTCGGTAAGCATTGAAGGGGTTGAAGAATGAAAAAGAAATGAATGTGAAAGGGTGAAAAGAAATAGCCCTCCAACAATTCAACCTTAGGGCAGAAACCGGGTTCAATACATGTGCTACTAGTGGTTACCAAGGTAACGCTGGTATTGAAATCAAGACGTCATGGACCCAGTGACGCACTGCACTAAACTTCCCAAGCTACTCAAGTTCCTCTTAAAAGGGCTTGTTTCATTCTCACGGGGAACCGACATAATCTATCGACTTTCTCTTAGAGATTGTTGATATTGAAGAAGGAGACCTCTCCCTAGTCTCCCAGACAGAACCAAATATGCACAATTGAGTCTAGAGCCAAGTGATCGTCCACAATATCTCATTAGGACACAAAATAATGAAGACTTGCTGCTTCACACAATGTGGAAAGTAAGATTATATATTAAGAGTCCCACGATTATCCTTGTGGTATTGCCGTAACATCCGAGTGATATGTAAAAGTATTCACGATGAAGATGGAAATCCTTCAGAGCCAACATCAAACAAGCTCTTGGTGGGTGACATGTGAGATCTTTTCAAAAGATCAAACTTGTGACAACCGGATAGAACGATGGGGCGATTCACCGTGAATCAACCTTGGTCCAGAATGGAATTGACGAATACTTTTGGAAAAACCGTTCGATGTGCAAACCTTCTTTTCTAGCACGTCGAATGTGTACTTATGTTTTCAAATTCAAAAGTATTTCGATTGAAAAATACTTTTAGAAAACCGCTCGATGTGCGAATCTCTTCTTTTCGCTAGCACGTCGAATGTGTACTCATTCTCTAATACAAAAGTATTTTGTTTGAAAATTGATCTTTCTCATAAAACCTTCGTCAGATTGCAAAACTCTTTCTTCAAGCAATACGCGATTGTTTTTCAAATCATTTTCATCAATCAAGAAATCTCAATTTGTCGGTTCACTCACTCCGTGTTGTCTTCTTTGAGACGTCCGGTTTGAGAACAACTAGAACATTGCGAAACCCCGTCAAGGAGATTCTTAGAATCCTACCGATCACAAAGATTTATACCGATCAACGGGAACCATGGGCGTGTACCTTAATTCAACGAAGTGATCAAAGACACTTTCGTGTTTTATTGCTAATCGTTGTTTGCGGTACATTTGGACGGTTGCAAATGATCGTAATCGAGGAGTCAATCCAAAGCCGAATGCTCACAAGATCCACACTTAATTTGAAGAAATCATGATGGTGCATATCTACATAACTCGGCTCGATATTTCATACTATGCTTCGCTACGCCGCAAATATCATGAACCAAAGAAGCTTCCGCTACTCGATGGAAAGATGTCATGATTCAAAAGTGTGAGCATGTCGGTCCAAAAGTCACATATTCACATGATGGCAACACAATAAAGGGTGATCCAGATTTATCGTGCCGATGATCTCAATGAAAGCTCAAGATCATCAATGATGTGGATCGGTTCAAAGACCTCCACTGAAAGTACAATGTAATCGGACTTTGAAGAATCACTGCTAAAGCACAAAGATGCAGATGTTGAAGAATTAAAGTCTACGAGCTCAAGAACGAAGTCAAGAAAAGAATGCTAGGATTCAAAATGTAAAACATGGGGTAACCTCCCTTAGGGGGAGATTGTTAGGAATTAGAAAATTCCATAGTGAAGAGTCGGTCACCCCAAATGTTATCTAGCTTAAGTTAGCTCGTAGACTTGTCGTTATTTACGTTATTAAGTTGTTTATTAGTTAGTTTGTAGCGTAGTTTAGTTTAGAGCAACACCGTGGAGGAAGGACGGTCTTTACCCATCGTATCCCCGATCCACAGCCGATAGGAGGTCGTGTATTCAGAATTATAAATACCCTTCCATCCATGGAAGGGGTGGTGCTTTCAATCTAATATTCCATACTTTTGTGTAAACCTCTAGCAAGAACACCCTCTCTCTCTAACTAACTCTCTAACTATGGCAATCATGTATTTCCATCATCCAAGACCACCCGAATCATCAACACACTAAAAATAACGATCCTACATGAAGCACCATTTTCCTCGTACCCACTAGTTATATCCCACATATCAGTTGCAGACACTTGTAAGTGCTTGAACTCTTTGTCTTTACGCGTTCTAAAATTGCCATGCGGAGTTAAAAAGCACATAAGTAGAGTTATTGGTAGCACAACTGTTAATCTTGCCTTAACCTCTTGTAAACGATGCATATTACCATATCTGGAGTATATATCCGGACCGCATGCCTAAAACACACGTTATGCGTGAAGTTGCACCCTGTTAGGCTTTTCAGGAGCATGTATAGGTTACACCATTCGGAAAAATGATGTCATCTGGTGGATTAGAATTGTCTCCTCAGGAGGAGTTTCTCCTCCAGAGGAGTATCTCCTCCCTAACAAGTCACTAGGCTTGACTTAAACTATAGGCTTGTACCATGAAATTGCACCTTGAGCTACACTCTAGATATAAATGTTCATGTGAAATAGATTGACATATGGGTGGTCGAATACCCATCTTTAGGGGTATGATCCGTAAAGAGCTAGTATGCAAAGGCATAAAAGTATGCACTGAATACTCCATTACGCGATAGGCCTCTAAGCCAGCGTCTCTTCGGAACCAACCTAAGGTCATTGACATAAAGTCTTATCCCACTATCTGGGAGAAAGTTCATAACTACCTATTGAGCATTAGCACATGAATGTTAGAACCTTAACTTTAAGCAAATACCTTACTGCATGTATCGAATCCGAAGGAGTTATATTTCCTTACTCCCCAAAAACTCCAATCTTGAGCTCTGTAACTTTCCCCCAAGTGTAGTTTTGAGTCACGAATAATGGCTTTAATCTCTTGAGCATGCTCGGTTGTGCGCTCATCAGAAGTAATATGAGCAGACTCATCCTTTGGGCATCATGAATGAGTGCTACGTGCTTCCTCGTTAGAGTAGTCCTACTATAGCCAGAGGCATTGGAACCTCCTAGAAGAGGAGATAGAGGCTATTCACTTCTTTTCTAGGTTGGGATCTCCAACTATGCCCCGGGTAAAGACTATTGCCTTTATGTCATAAATAATGGGAGGAAGCAGAGTAGCTAAAACAACCTTTGTCCAGGTTATGTGATTAGACTTGTTATCAAGAAACAATCAAATAACATCGGATGGCTCGCTACCTCCGAATGTAAAAGGGTAACTCCTACTAATGTGTTCCCTATGGTGAACGTGTACCATCGGTGGTTAGGCTGAGCAACCTTTGCTAATTGACTCCGCAGCAGAAGGCCGGGAACACCCACCTTTCCTTTCGCGCGTATAGGCTACTAGATGACTAGCTACATCGGTAGCGGAATGTACACATACTATAACTACATTCCTGAGTTGGCATGTTAAGCAACTCAAAGGACTTAGGTCCATGATAAATCACAAGCAGGCGGTTCCCGTGGAGGGACGCCTCTTAAACATCTTAAGGATGAACCATCTTGACTTAGTTTATGAGCTTGTGATAATCTACATAGGGGATTGACATCCGAGGGTGCAATCTTTGATCTGGCTAAAACTTCAACTAGCCCGTAGTCTCCTCCGAAGTGGTGAAACAACCCCCCGGAGTGAGGGTAAAATAATCAATAGAACAATTACTAACTAGCTCATAATCTCCTCCGGAGTAGAGGAACAATGTCTCGTCTAGAGTGTTGGTATGATCATTGGTTGAGCGACATATCAAGTCACCATAGTCTCCACTAGGGTAATGAACAATATCTCCCTGAGTAATGACATAATCTTTGGTTAACCAACCTATCTAGTCGACCATGATATCCTCCCGAGTAGAGGAAAAATGTCTCCTCTCGAGTCTTGGTATGATCATTGGTTGAGCGACATGTCAAGTTGGCTCATAGTCTCCTCCGGAGTAGGGGAACAATGTCTCCTACAGGGTGATGGTACAATCTTTGGTTATGCAACCTCTACTTAGCTCTAATAGTTACTCTCCTATAAGTAGATACACTGGATGGAGAAGGTAGAACGAGGACATTGATCCAAGTGTTGCATATATTAAAAGCACTAATGTAAGGTGCTAACGGTATGCATTGCACATAAGCATATGCTATACCAGTATGGAAAAGTAGTGTAAAGATGTTGATCTAAGTGTTGCATTCGAACATTGGAACAAATGTATGTGGTGTGATAACTTTACAAAATACATGCGATGTTAGGCACACAAGCTGGTTAGTGCATTGAGTAAATCACACAAACACCAAACCAAGACCTGCATCGGTAGGCACTGGGTAAAACAATATGGGCATTGCATCGGTATATGTATGTATATCTAAGTATTGGGGTGTGTATGCTCATGTAGCTCGGCAGCTTCGTAATGACTAACACTACACAAAATAAACTAAAGTCCCAGTAGTAGGGAAGCATGAGGGCTTAGGATATGGGGTATGGCTCGGGGTCCATCAGAACATTGCACGGTCAGACATACCCAAGCTTAGAGTGACCTTGAAAGGTCCTCCGCACACCACGCACCCTTCCACCGCACAAAAGTGAAAAGTAGAAACTAAACTAACTACTTATTACAAACTAAAACATCAAACTACCGAGAGACTAGAACATCAAACTACCGAGAGAGTTCTTAGATAGGAGGATGGATGCTCCGGTATTCTGGGGGTGAGTGCTCCCTTCCGCACTATGGTTCTCATCTTCAAAATTTTGTTCACTTGACCCTACTCCGAAGTTCTTCCTGGTCACCTTTCTTTTTTGGTTGCATCGGAAGATACCTCCGGCCAAGTAGAGGCTTTTCGCTTAGTCGTGTTCTTAGCCTTTGCAACCACTCTAGGGTCAGCCAGCCTGGGTGGCAATGATCTCTTCCAAAGTAGGCTTAAGGATAGTTACTCCCTTCGGAGCAGGTTGTGTGGTTCGATCAGCAACTCGTCAAATATTAGAGTTTTGATCATGCGGTTCCTCCCTTACCTCAGTACCATCCCAAGAGGGCATAAGCATGAAGTCATAGATACTCATAGCTACAAATGCTAGTGAATAAATCTTTGATCAAAAACCCTCACGTTGTGGTGCTGTCAAAATAAAACTCCGATCGAGACAAGTTGTGGTCTACTCCGAGCAAAAATCTATGTTTGTGATGCTACTCGTGGCTAAAGCTCCAAACAAAGCTCTAAGTTTGTGATGTTAGTCGAATAAAGCTCCGAACGAGTTTGGGATGCTAGCTTCAAACGACGCCCCTTACAACAATTGAAACTTTTGGGGTGACCTCCGATCGAGACATCCGATCAAGACTTCTTGTGTTAGTAACAGAAAAACGTTGAATAAGAAATTGAAGGTTAAGACATCCGATTGAAACCTTTGGTGTGGCCTTCGATGGAGAGCTCCGATCGAAAACCTTTATGGTCGGGTGAAACCTCAGAACGAGATCTTTGTTTGAAATTATAGATCCAAATGAAAGCTACGAACTAAACCTTTAAAGTCGGACAATCTCCGATCGAAATAACCACTAACCAAACTTCGATCGAGGCAATCACACCTGAACCTCTGATCGAGACATTTGGTGTCCTCCGGTCGAACACCTCTGATCGAGGAGCACCCTCTCCGAAAGACACCCTCTTCCAAAGAGAAATCTCCGGTTGAAGTCCTGTGAGGGTTCTGCACAAACATTCAAGTAAGCAAGTCAAAAACCAATTTTTTACGAAATGTTATCCGGTAGAATAAAATAAAGTATGGTGCATATTGCGTCACTCAAGCAAAGAGTCATTATATTATTTCATCTTTGATGGGTCCCATAAGACTCATGTGTGACTAGTATGCTCATGATAGTCACTACCAAGTATATACTACATGCGTGTTAAAAGTACTTACACATTAGTGTTTAACGTAATATAATTGGGATATTTAAATTGTGGTCACTATCGCGGTGTCAATGTGGTCGCGTATCAGAAAGTTACAATTTTAAGTCTTGACATACTCATGCAAGTGTATGCGAGTAATTATTGCTCGAATTCTTTCTGCTTGTCCCAAAAATGAGCTAAGTTGAAGCATTCATTGTGCCACAAAGTAAAGCTGAAAAGATTGAGGCACCATATAGTGTGATGATATGCTTTAAGTGCATGAGCAACAAGTCTAAACAAGCTGACATCAAATCTCAATTGGCCCTGGCATCATTATATTGAGGATATTTGCTCATAAGAAACAAAAGCAAAGAGTATGTTACCTCCAATCGAGATGCCTCCGGACGAGCTACACCTCCGATCTATATACTTGCGACCCACAATCAAAAATCAACCAACCAAAACCTATGATCGAGACTAACCCTCCAACTCCGATCGAAAAAATGAAAAGATTGAGAACCTTAAGATAAACTGGTAATCGACATGAACTAGTCGAGACCTCCGGTGGAGACCTTAGCTTGAACCTCCGGACGAGTCACGCTCAAATACCTCTGGACGAACCAAGCATCTCCGGATGAGCCAACATAACCAAACGAGACTCGTCTCACCCCAAACTTTGATAAAATAACTCCGATGGAGGCCATCGATCGAAATCTCCGATCGAGACAAGCTCTCCCACCACCACCAATCAAAACCTTTGTTTGAGACCTCTTGGTATAGTCAACTACCTCCGATCGAGACAACTTCGGTCGAAGCACCTATCCCCACCTCCGATTGAGACCAAACTCTACTTGAAACTGTTGGTTTGTTTTGTTTTGTCACTTTATGTAATGTAGAGAAAAGTGTAAACAAAAAGTGACAAGGAGATATGGTGGCCCCAACTTTATAAATGGGAATGTGAACTAAATTCTATATATTTGCTAAACACACAAAGTAAATGTTGGGATCTTAAGTGGGCCTCCGAACGGAACCTTCTACCTTAGACTCCGAATGAAACTTCATGGTGGAGCGTAAATTTTTAAAAAAGTGGGGAGGTAAAAAGAAATAAAAGTAGTATTTATACTACTCCGAGGAATGACAAGGCCTACGAGACTTACAAATAACTCCGATCCAGATAACAAAAGCCTCCGATCGAGACTAAATTGTAGCTCCGATCGAGAAGAAACTTCAGTCGAGACTTATAAACAACTCCGATTGAGACTTACAAAATCCTCCGATCGAGACAAAATTGTACCTCCAATTGAGACTAAATTGTAGCTCCGATCGAGACTTACAAAAGCCTCCGATCGAGACAAAATTGTAGCTCTGATCGAGACAATAAAGAAACTCCTATCGAGACTGAAGACCAACTCTGATCGAACATTCGGTCAAAATGAATAGAAGTAGTATGTAAAAAAAAGTTGTGGTAATAGAAATGAAAAGTGTTGTGGAAAACGGTATGTGTAAGGGTTTGAAAGCACGCAAACCCCCACCTTTCCAAAATAAATAGTTGGGCTCTTATCTGGGCCTACGAACGAAACCCTTTGTTTGTGATGCTACATCCGAACGAGATACTCAAGCGTGTAGGCAAAGAATTCTAACCTTAACCTCCGAACAACATACTTGAGCGGGTAGGCAAAGATGTCTAACCTTAACCTCCGAACGAGATACTCAACAGGTGAGACACATTTTGAGAGTCTAGTATCAACTCTTTGGAAATACATTAATACTAGACTGGGGGAAATGATGAGGTACATGGTCCAAAATTATTGGTAGGATCAAAATATTTCTTAGCCTCTGAATGAAACACTCAGACGGAAGAGCAACTTTTCTAGTTAAGTCCGGAAATTCATCATAGAGGTACAATATCGGTACGACCCAAACGACTAACAACATAAGGAACATCATTTCGAAAAATGGATTCGGCTCTAGTCTCGACTACGGAGATATGGCGTACAATTCACCACCAAAATGGGGTGTGAAGTACCAAGTGGGAATCGCCAACCGAATCAATATTCTTCCTCTGACACCCCCAACACTTGTACAGTCAAGAGGAGAAATTCTCTAGTCAATCTCATGACCTTCTTCATTTAATGACTCACTAGACTCTGCTACGGAACTCCTCTTGGTCAGTCTCCCCTTTTTGGTTGCATCGGAAGGCTCTTGCGACTTAGTAGAGGCTTTTCGCTTGGTCGATGCCTTTGCCTTTGCAACCACTTTGGGATTAGATCAAGTGGCAATGATCTCCTCCAGAGTAGGCACAGAGATAACCATGTCTCCTAAGACATGTGAAGTAATATGGTTAGTGACCCACTCTTGTATCGAACTTCAAAATTTAATGGTATTCTTGGAAATTCTTTCATCCTCGATCGAGACATTCGAACAGATAGAAAAAATTCTCGAGAGTACCAAATCTTTGGAAATTTTGGCCTCCGAACTGGACAAGCTTTTTTCTCTAAAGTCTAGTACCAACTCTTTGACAATACATTGATACTAGACTGGGGGACATGATGAGGTATGTCCTCCTCCGGATACTCCGGAGGAGACATTCACAATTAACTCCAAATACTTCTAAGACAAAACCAATCTATGATGAGGCATTGTCTGCTCAGGAGAGTTGTCAGCCCATGAGAGTTGTCTGCTCAAGTGAGTTGTCTGCTCAGGTGAGCTGTCTGTTCAGGAGAGCAATGTCTGCTCAGGATAATTGTCTGCTCACGTGAGCTATCTTCTCAGGAGAGCAATGTTTACTCAGGAGAGCATTGTCTGCTTAGGTTAGCAATGTTTGCTCATGAGAGCAATATCTACTTAGGAGAGCAATGTCTGCCCAAGAGAGCATTGTTTGCTCACGAGAGCAATGTCTGCTCAGGAGAGCAATGTCTGCTCAGGAGAGCATAGTCTGCTCAGGAGAGCTGTCTACTCAGGATGCATTATCTACTTAGGAGAGTATGTCTGCTCAGGAGGCAGAACATTATCTCCATCAGAACTAGTACGCTGGCAACTGACACACATTGTACGATGATGTACGAATAGCACAAGCGTCTGGTCCACAACTAGCACAAAGACAACTTTGACCCAAGACCGTTCTGGTCGTTTCAAGACTTTAAGTGTCTGCCCTAGAAGACAACTTAGCTTCCACAAGGCTGTTGTCGTGGAGCTAACTACAGGTAGTATAAAAGGAACTCTTCACACACATGAAGGAGGACCTTTTTCCCACACACATACTCCGATAGAGACCTCTCTCTACCCTTACTCCTCTTTACTTATCACTTATTATTTATCATTCACTTATACCAAGTACTTACTCTCACGCCGGAGCTTGGTCTCGGACTAAAAACCCGGGGCGAGCTAACGGTGTTCTCTCTTATTTCAGCCTACAAGAAGAAGGAGCTACCGCAGAGTCTCCTGAAGCTTAGGGTTGAAGAGCATCTACGAACTATTGCTCAAACAGTAGCTATTGTGAAAAGATTTATATCATTTGGATATATGAGATTTACTTTTCGTTGATGTATTTGAATTTTATTTTTTGAAGATGATAATGGTGTTTAGTGGATTATCAGAAGTTGTGTTTAGTGGGTTAAAAAGTATGATTTGTGTTGATGAAAATATAATGAAGATGGTGGGTATGGTGGTTAACGGTGGTGGCGGGTCTTGATAATTTGTGGGTATCTAGAATGTTGGTGGGTGGTGATAAGGTTTAGATTTTGTGGTTAGTGATGGATTTTAAAGATGATGATAAGTGTTGATTATTTAAGAAAATAGAAGTTGTATTGATAAGGAATTGGGGTGGTGGTTGAAGATAAACATGAAGAATAAAGGTATTTGTATTGGTGGTGGGTAGTTGATGGTGGCGATGTGGTTGTGATTGGTGAAAATGAAGAAGAAGAATAAATGATTGGTGGTGGTGGGATCCACGTATAATATTTTTTTTTATTTGTTTGTGTTTAAAAGAGAAAATAAAAATAATATAGCAAATTTACTATTATACCCTTATTTGGGAATCAAGTGAAGTGACTTAATGGCTGTTAACAAGGTCCGTTAGAAGGAGGGGTCAACGGTACATAATGTTTCGCATTTAAGGATGAATTGTGCATTTTTTTCAGTCAAATGACGAAACTCGTCGGTCAACGCAAACCACAAGGACGAACGGTGTAGTTTACTCTATATACTATGTATATTTGAAGTGCTAATATGTAAATATACATTAAGTGTAAATACTTATTTAGAAATATGACGAGCTTTTCGTCAGAGCCCGAACCGAGTTCAAATCTTATCTTAAACTTCAATTTTAGTTGGTTTAGAAAACGGATCATTACCAATAAATCAAGTAGTTTGAACCGAGATCAAGCTTCCCTCGTGAAATATCGTCGAGCTCGAGCCGAACATAATATTTTCGAGCCGAATCTAGCCAAAGTTTGACTCAATTCGACTCGTTTACACCCTTGTTCGTAATGATTTGGTGATGTGAATGAGATTTTATATGAAATGATGTTTTCAAGAGTGATTATAATACATAATGTTCTATGATAAATGGCATGCAATCTACTTATGAATGACGATTCAATAAGTAGAAGTTTTCTACTATTTACATGGTATCAAAGCTTTAGCCTACCAGGAATTCATTGTTAAAAATGATATCATAGCGGGTCTGGAAAACCTAGTCGGTCACCATGAGCCTTTCCCCTCATAACACCACGTCAAATCTCCTTATCCCCTTCACAATCCCTAGCCGCTTAACATAAAGAAAAAAAGAAGCAAAAATCGATCTTATACTTAGCTGCTCTTTGTTTTAAGCATAACACCTAAATCGCTTGGTGGTAATAGACATTGTCAGCGAAAATATCTTCTTTTTTTTTTTAATTCCACATCAAATCCAAGAAAAAATCACACCCACCTGCAGCCCAACGTCGCTGCTGGCTGTCGCCAAATATCTTTTACTTATTTTGAGATTTATACTTATCCATAGCGAGCGAGTTCAAACAATTTCACTTTTGTGATCCTTACAAAAGTTGTGATCAAATTAAAAAAAAAAGAAAAAGAAAGGCTTTTAAAATTAACATCAGTCAACTTGTGGTCAAAGATCCGTTGTTGCCGGTCAACGACCTTCAATGTTTATTTTGTTTTTGATTATGTTTTGTTGTTAGAGTTTGAAGATTTATCTTTGCTTGTTGTTAAATGTTCCAACAACAAATTAGTTGTTTCTTTTGTTGCTTGTTTTTGCTTTCGCTTTTGTTGCTTCCACTGCTGGTTGAAGAGTTGTATCCGCTTGATATCGAATGTCTTCACCAACATATTTGATATTATCTTAATGTTTTTATTTTTCTTATTCAGTCCGATCTTTTGTGTTTTCACCGCACCGACTGCGGGAAAGACATCCGTCTATAATAGGTTAGTAGGGCAGAGCCCGTGTGTTGGCTTAAGCCCATTAAGGTTTATGAATTTGTAAAGTAGAAATATAACATCAATAAAACATAATGTCTTGTAGTTTTCACCATTCAACATAATCGACAAGTTATTGTTAGGAATGAAAAGGTGACGATCATTATCGAGTCACATGTCTTGTAATAAATAGATATATGTTTAATGTGTTATAGATAAGTTAAGGGCTCTTGACTGAAATGTAGGCACGAGACCCGACTTAGCTTTAGCCATGAGCTAAGAATCCCATCAGCAAACATCGGGTTCCATCATTTTATTCACCTCGCTATATAAGTATATATGGAGATAACGATTTAGAAAAGAATAGTTGTGCACTTATGAATCTGCAAGCAAAACAATGCAGTTACAATTCAAAACAACAACCCATGCAATTACAATGGGTATATCAAAACGGAAACTGAAAGTTTATGAAAATATTACAAAAAGAAGACCGTAAGATCTGAATGCAGAATCTGATGATCAAGTTTCCAACAAGGACGCATAATTTCGTGATCCATTAACTTCAATAAATCCCCAACAAACAAAAAAAAGGAGATAAATGAAACCCTAAACATATTCACCAACCCTGATGTTTTTTCGTGAGCTTATTCATGAGCAAGAAATGCTTTAGCCTTGGTTTAACAGTCTCACGTAGAAAAACATTTGGTCTTACAATGATCAGCAACAGAGAGCGCATTTGAACTCAAAGGCCTATATCGGTAACAAAATGGAGGCTCAAATATGTAAGAATGTATCGTAACAAAGAAGAAAAACCACCATGGCTGCACTAATCTAAGTGCCCCCCCAAGATATGGTTAGTCTCAAAATTGAACGATTTCACTCAGATAACATATATCTAAGAAATGTATCATCACTACCTCGGATAGCATAAATAATAGGAAAAAGGTTGACTGTTCATTAGTCGGTACTGTTCGTAAGAAAAAATATGGTACGTGACTGAAATACATAATCCAACACAACCACTTATATTTTTGTCTCATCGTGTCACTAAACACAATCCAGTACAATTCGCAATTATTTGTCTCATCGCACATCAACCTACCACCATAACGGATCCACCGTTGAAATAAAGGTATTTTTTTTTAATGGAGGCTTAGGTCGGTAAGAATGTATTGGAACAAAGAGTGGAACATCGCCATGGTTGCATTAGCATAAATGCCCCCGCCAAGATATGATTACTCTCAAACTTTGATCAATTTCATTCATACAACATATTTGTCATTAGAGCCTCTAAAATTATTATCCCTTTTCAGCGTATAAACAGCGTATCCCGTCACGATTTTGGCTTATGAACATTATCTATATATATGTTTATCAAAGTGATTTGAGCGGTATTGGGTAGCGCATAAATTTTTATTCAAAAGTTACAAATCAAGGAATTTTTAGTAAGAGTAACAACTTTTACATTTCAAAAGCTTATGCATTTTTAGATCACATATTCTAAGACACATTTTATAAATACATTTTCCTCCTCCCAAAAAAATTCTAAATAAGTTGATAACATCTTTCAACCCAAACACTGAAATCAGCTTATTGCATTTTCATAGCACAATTAATAAATTGCTCAAATAAGCTAACCTAAACACTCCCAAATTCATAAAAGAATCATGGAAGCATCAGATTAATCAAGAACTGGCTTTAAAAAAAACACAGAGTTACTTTAATCCACTACACAATCAACAACAATAGTTAAATAAAGCTACAAACATCTTTCACTTATCACATAAAAGATGTATTAAACAAAAAAAAAACAAAAAAACACTTTTAGAAAATATTTTAATCATAAACCAATTTAATTAACCCCATTTAAAAACCACGTAATATGAATAATGTGTGTACCTTCAAAAGCGGGCCCAAAAAAACCTGGAAGCGGCTGAATTCGCAAACCCCCTTCTTGCACCACCCCCCTCTAGAACCTATGTCCTACAAAATTACCCATTATCCGTCCACCAACATTACCCATTACATGCCTTCTTAGATCATCATTATGCATCTACGCCAGTATGATATTAATGTCAATGGGGCTGCTATTCCGCATATTATGCAATCTGTAATCAAATAAGCTGCTTAGGAACTAAAAGAAAATATAAGCAATCGAAAACACACTCTCGGCATACAATCTGATTCCCAATTCATGGCTCACACCATTCTTTCAGTTCAAATTCACTTCAAAACACATACTAATCTTAAAAACCATAAATTTCCACTTTTCGGCTTCTCATAAAATCACAATTTCATGTTCAAAGCTACATATTAACACATTAAGAATATATTAACACATCATATTTATATTACACGAATAAAATCCCAAAATATAAAACTAACTATTGAACTTATACTTATTCTACTCCATCATAAATTCGTGGTCTTAATTTGCATCCACATTATCGATTTGAAGTTATCTTATACCACATCACCATTATCATATATTCACTTGCCTATGAAAGACAGGTAAAAAGTAGATATACCTTGTGTGATGCAATTCCTCCTTCACCCCAAATGTTGTGAAACACAGTTTATAATCAAACGGCGTCCATGGTTGCAAATCTAATGACTTGTCGTGCCAAGAGCAGAGGATTGAGTGAATGTTCTAGGGGATTCACTGGGAAGGCGATGGTGCTTTAAAAAATGTAGTAAAAAAACCCGGGAACCATCCAACTCGGGTCGGCGATTCGAAACGACAAAAAAAAAAACCTTTTTACAAAGAGCAATACGACAAAGAATTGGTTCATGCATTGTTGTTGCACTAAAAATGGATCATGCACTGTTGATGCACTGTTCTTAGCCCAAACACCAGCCATGGTTGCAACCATACGCTTAGTGTGACTACCGAGCCAAGATACAACCATAGGTAAACCACATACAGTAAACAGAAAATTATCATCATCGCCTTTAAAAAGGAAAAGGGTACGCATATTATACATTTACGATGTGAAACTACGTCTTGTTATACTGCTCTAAAAATATTCCAAATCTTGGATCAGATTAATTCATGCCCTGGCTGCGTACGTAGAGGTTGTTGAGGCGAACGTTTCTCGCACTCTACCATCCTTCCATTTTTTGCAGCAAGACAACATGGTTAATGGATCGTCACAACCATGTAAAAACGCACCTTATAGCATTTATGAAATCAGTGACTGTAATCGCAGCCTATACACAACTTTTAGCCACAATTTATAATCAAACGGCGTCGATGGCTGCAAATCTAATGATTTGCCGTGTGCTCCTTTAATCTCCCCAACTCCTATACTAAAAAAAAAGACATCTCTCCAGAAGCCATCACACATTCGCAACAACACAATAAGCTTCAATCAACCATCAGCAAACATAACCAACCCATCTAAAAAACCAAACAAAAAAACACTATAATCACAACTTTCAAATGAAAACAACAAAAAGATAGCAATATATTAAGGGTGTATTTGTTAAAATTAGTAATGAGCAGTAGCTGTGAGTTGTGAGTAGTAGCGACATCTCGCCGCTTCTTAAACAAGCCCTAGAAAATTAGCTTTCTTAAAAGTTAGCAAAGCTCGCCGCTCTTTTGCCAAACGACTAGTAAAATTCAAAATGCTCATTGCTCATCGCTCATCACTCCAAAAAGCTCTCTACACCACTCCGCGCCTAACATACCCATAATATTGGAAAAAAAATAATCAACAATCATAACCAATAAAAAGGAGTACTAAACATGACAAACTTTAGTCGTAAATCCAAAAAAAATGATAAATTAATTATACAAAAATATTTAAAAAAAAAATAAAAATAAAATAATACATGTTTTGAAGATAAGCCGAGCAGAAAACAGTACCCAAAGGACTTTTTTTCCAACAAATTATGTAATGAAGCATAATTATTATTAACCCTAAAATCCAAATTCAAGAACAATACTCTAAGCTTTCAAGATCTGTTTGTGATTAACAGTTTCAAACGAACCTTTTTTTTTCTTATTATTTTTTTTGCAAACAAATTCATAATTATTACTAACCCTAAAACCCAAATCCAAGAACAATAATCCAACCTTCAAGATCTGTCTGATTTTTAGAGAGAGAGAAATGTGAGATAAAATGTGGTATGTGAGAGAAAGCGAATGTTCTAGGATTCATTGGGAGGCGATGGTACCTTAAAAAAATGTGGCAAAAAAAACCTATAACCATTCAACTCGGGTCGGTAGCCCGAAACGACAAAAACCAACTTTTTACAAAAAACAATACGACATAGATGCACTGTTGCCACACTCACAAAAGACCAGGTCAACAACTGTTGGTCAACTGTAGCAACTTCATTTAAACGACGTCGTTTATTTTTATTTTAAACCATATTAGTAATGATGCATTGTTGTTAAAAGTTCGTTCGCATAGTGATTTTAAATCAGTTTAAACTAAAACCAGTCATGAATAACAAATAGAGAAAATGTCAAAACTACTCGTTTATTTGAAAGTAGTTCACAATATGGCCAAAACAAAAGCATTTTTCAAAAATGGTTAATGCTGAACTGCTAAACTATTCGATTTCATTAGATTTTTGACACGTGTCTAAACAAAGAATATATAGTAGTTGGAGTTTTTTTTCTAGACCGACGTGTATGTAACAACTCTTTCTTTGCTAGACCGTACTTTTTTGGCGACCGATTTTGTCTTTTTGCAAAATAACAAAAAAAAAAAAAAAACTAAGAAAACTTAGAACTCTTGGTTTTTTTTTGGTTCACACGAAGGCACAAATGAGGGACCTACTTTCCTTGCTAGACCGTACTTTTGTGTGACCACTTTCTTTTCTTTTCTTTTTTCTTTTTTTTTTTTTGCAAAACAACAAGAAGAGTTTGATTTTTTTTATTTTTGTTTTTTTTGCTAAAAGATGGTAAAAAATTAATCGCACAAAAAATACGATCTAGCAAAAAAAGGGGTTGTCACATAGCCGTACTTTTAGCAGAAAACTCCAACAATCAAATACTCCCTTTTTGGATACATGTCAAAAAATTTAGTGGAGTCGCACAGTCTATCGGTCTAGCAGTGATCATTTTCGAAAAATGATTCTTCTTTTTTTCTTCTTCTACAATTTTATGGACCAACTTAAAAAAAGGGACCAGATTTGAAAAACAATTTCTATCAAATATAATGATTGTTGGAGGTGTTAGGACTAGGGGTGTTCACGGGGCGGTTCATTTCGGTTCGGTTAGAGATTTTAACTATCCATCGCGGGCGGTAGTTTATTTTACTATCCGAAACCGAACCGTCTTAGGCGGGTAACCGGACATGCGGTACCGAAATGAGCGATTACCGCGGTTGGTCATGGTTAACCATTTTAAAAAATTAATCGAATTGAGTCGGACGAACAATAACATAAATTAGAACGTAATATGTCAATTGTCGTATTGAAAAGATTGAAGTCATAATAATGTTGTTCCGTCACAATAAAAGCATTCAAATTATCATATGTAACAAAATAACTAATACTATTTATTTGACGTTTATAAGTACTATCACTTTATTCATATGTAATCCATGGACGTTAGTAAATGATCACATTAGGTAAGTAAAAATGCGTTATACGATAAAAGTAATGCAATAAGATATATAGTTAATACTTGTACATTTTAAGAATGGTTTGTTGAAACTTATATATATATTATAAGCGGTTCGGTTCGGAGAATGTAGCGGATAACTAAAGTAAAACCAAACCGAACCATGATAAGCGGGTTTTCGGTTTCGGTTTTCTCGTTTCGGTTTCTTGAGTTATCGGTTTTTTGCGGTTTCGGATTGAGCGGATCGGCTCGGTTCGTCGGTTTCTCGGATTTTTTGAACACCCCTAGTTAGGACACTACAAAATGTTTGATGCAAAAAAAGGGACAAAAAATACGATCTAGCAAAAAAGGGGTGTTACATAGCCGTATTTTTAGCAAAAAAACTCCAGCAATCAAATACTCCCTTTTTGGATACATGTCAAAAATTTAGTGGAGTCGCACAGTCTATTAGTCTATTGGTCTAGCATTGATCATTTTCGAAAAATGATTCTTCTTCTTTTTTCCTTCTACAATTTTGTGGACCAACTTAAAAAAAGGGACCAGATTTGAATTTTTTTTTTCTATCAAATATAATGATTGTTGGAGGGGACACTACAAAATGTTTGATGCATTCCTCGTTGAAATTGTATAAGTTCATAGAAAACCTTTGATTTTGTAAAGTTTCTAATTGTAGAATTAACAACAATTTTTTATTGGTATCAATATCTACTTTGACATAAATTGATGTATTAGTTATATACATGTGGTAGGTTAATTCCTCATGAAAAAAGTGTCATGTTCACATAGCTTGAGTTGACTATCATACAAATTCGTTGTAAGAAACATTTATCGATTTGCGATGTCGTATTTGACCTTTTCTCATAGTATGGAACTATGGAAGTTGCCTGCTTTTATATTTTATTGATTGTTCATGAAACGTTGCGTGTATGAAGTTGTCTTTGTCATTCCATATTTGACAGCTTATGTGAAAACACGTTCGCTGCTCAATTTAAGGAAAGAACAGTCTGATAGAAGTTACTACATTTTAGCTTCAGCATGGTCCTTTACGGCATTATCGACCTCCGATACGTAGACATTTCTTGGTTATATCACTCTACAGCCCTCGCACTAGTTTGTTTTGTTAGTCGATGAATTTCCACAATCCAAGTCATAGCAGAAATAAATATTAGTTTGCGTTGTGTATGTACATCAACCAGAAATAAAAGTAAGATGTTTATATGTCTGTGTTTACGTTCGTATCATTTATCGAATAAATGGGACTTTGATTCCTGCTGGTGGGAACTTGGGAATATGCTTATATGCTCGAAAGAAAATGGTTTATGGAACAATTGCAATCTCAGTCATGAATTGCATCCACATAATTAACTTTCCCTTCATAAACAAATGTATGCAAAACCACGTATACAATTAGGTTTGCATAGACAAAATCTCATAGACCCAAATAAACTCGGAGATTCTTTCACTTGACCAGGTGTAATGATCACTATACCGACCACTAGTGGCGGAACTTGACCACTTATTTTGGGGAGGCCGAATTTATTTTGGAGGGGGCCGAATCGGGGATTTGTTTGTAACCTCAAATAAATTACCCCTAAAACCTATAATATTTACACTAGGTGCCGAAAATTTTGAGAGGGCCGGGACCCTCCCCTGCCCTCAAAGAGGTCCGCCATTGCCGACCACGGCTAGCTCAACATTCACTCCCTTCATCAAACAGCCGTAGCGGTGATCATCAAACCAAATTCATAAAACTGATAAAAGTACCCCACCAAATACAAAAATTTACCTCACACAAACACAAACAAAAAATAAACATGCCCATAATATGTGACTACTGTAATCAATGAGCATGATTAAAAAAGTTGAAACTTTTATTTGTTACAAAGATGAACCGTATTCTACTTATTAAGTCATGTTCAAGTTCTAGCTTCATACAAACAAACATGCAGGAAAGTTTCTCAAGCAATATTTGAGGTTTCATCCCGCTAAGCAACCTCATATGTAAATCAGTAAATGTTACAAGACTAACATCAGTCCACTTCCAAGCTTGTTGGTACAAAATGAACAAAACATTACTAGCACATAACAATATAACAACACACAAGTGCCCACAGGAGTGACACTGAACATCAATAACCAGCATTACTCGACCACAGGACTAATAGTTCATCAATGAAAACAAAAAGGCTGATTTCTTCAAGTTTAATTCAATGAAATAATATACCTCACAGATGTACTTCAAATATAAAGGTCAGCTATAAAGTTCAAAGCATCCATGGCAATGGAAATTTAATCAATTCATTATTGCTGACATGCTTAACACAAAAGTCAACAAATAGATGTTATATTTGGTAAATTCGGACAAAATTAGCTAGTCAAATACTTTCAACTGCTGGTAATATAGAAGAGTCGGCAAAGTAAAGCACTTTGTACAGCTAGTAGGATTTATCTGCTGCACCACATAAAGTCGGACTTCATCGAGTCGAATCCCAGTCAATCTTGAACTACAAGGATAAAAAGTGGTATAAGTCCACAGGATTGGAGTCTTCAAATACATGCCCAACCAAATAAATTTAAATCAGCAATATGAAACAAGAGCACAAAAAAGATCAGTGTTCACGAGCCACTTGTGAACCTAACAACTTCCAACCAGAATCTTTTAGATTGCCCCTTACTCTTAGTTCTATTGCTAACTAGTTTAAATAAACACACTTCAGGTTAGTCGGTATATGTAAATCAATCATGTACACTAATCACCATATTATAAGACAATTAGTATGCATCTCTCAACAGATTCTGATTAGAAACAACCCAATAATCAAAGAAATAGAATATTCTCTACTTATTGAAACTGAAACTTAATTCGAGTACCACACTAATGTCTTCCTTTCTGTTTGTAGCCTATTGTCACTCTGTCACCAGATGAAACATAAGTCGTATCTTGTCTGCCTAGAAAGTAAAACATACATAACTAAAAAAGTGCCTAGCAGGGTTGTTTGCTTGTAAATATAAGTTCAGTTACTATAATAACCGATGTTACAAATACATTCCCAAAGACAACCGTGAATCTCTGCTTTCAAAGTAGGAGGCTTGAATTTCTATATCAGATATTTTATAAGCGGAATCTAGTGCAAGGGGAAGTTAAATAACAAGATTGGTGATCTATAGTCAAGTCTTTACTTGAATGGCTTTGAACTTATCAGTACCAATCTTTCACGAACAAAAAAGCTCACAAATTCTGTAGATCAGTGAGCTTGATATATAGTAGGACATAACTACATAAGTTTCATAAGTAATATACGAAATGAACAAATTAATGCCGAGTATAACATTCTATTCAGATCGCAAACCCCTAAACCTCACCAAACACAAAAGCATTGCAATAAGTAAAGACGTGCCAAACCCACTTATTACAGTAACCAATAAGCCACTGTATACAGGGCCAGTACCGTGAAATGTCCACTCTGATATGAGGTAAAACACCTAACCTTGTATGTATAAACTATCCTATCATGTGATGCTTAACAAGGCTCAACATGTTTGCTTAATCCTTTGACAAAAGCAACTTAACATATGATACTAGGTGACTATATTCCAGAACAACAAACACATTATTTACGCCTTGTGCTCTTTATACAAACAGTAGACACAAAGAACATTATTGCTCTACAGTAAAAACACTCATAAAGAGCAACACGGTTACGTAAATCAGCAGGCGAATATTCAGTGTGTGATATGTCGGAGACAATTTACACATGTATATAGGAACACAAACCAAAATTAACACATGATCATATATCAAACACTGAAACAACGCACAATATTCTGACGAAGCAAACCAACTTACATGATAACCAATATGTATGATGAATGATCTCAATACCTTAATAGGTCCAATAGAAAACTAGGCAAGACACTTAACAATGTATGCATAATATGTCACTACCATAAGGCTCGAAGTTTTTGCTTTAGCCCTCAACAGATGCAATATAACATACAAAACAACGACTATACTTCAAAAACAAAAGCAGACCAACAATACAATTCCCATATTAATAATCAATGTCTACATAAATTTATTTGCAACTAACCCTTTTCTTCATACCACTACACAGTACACGTTATATGAAAAAGGGCATTGATAATCCATATCAATCATCATTAAATATCATATCATATCATAAAGCACTACAAAACAATCACGTTTAAAGTCCGAAACGATCAAAACTTAAAAATTGTTCTCCAACCTCAAATGGGCACGTATCTTTTCAACGCCTGTTTCCCCGCAACCGCAATCCCGACCGCAATCCCACCAATCGCACCGGCAAGAGCCGCAGACCTCACACCACTCGCCGCCTTAAAAAGCACCCCGGTCCCCAAACCAGCCGCCACACTATTAAACACATCATCCACATCTCTCACCGCAACCATCCCGCTCTCCATACCGGCATACAACAACCCGATAACACCCGCCCTGTTCCCAATCATCCGTCCAGAAAGCCCACCTGCATTCAAAACCCTGTTAACCCTAAGCTTCAAAGTATCCCCTGTTTCAAAAGCTCTTACACCCTCAATAGCGCCTTTTCCGGCACCCAATACGGCGCCGGAAAGGTACCCGATCCCGGTGTAGTAGGTGAGATTCTCCCCCCATGAGCGGCGTTGAGCGATGGATTCTTCTTGGAAGAGATACTCGGGGGAAGTGGGGAGCTTGTATAGGGTTTGGGTTGGGAGGTTTAGGTCTTGGTAGGGGTTGTAGAGACGACGGTTGCCCTGGCCGTCGTCTGATTCGCCGTGATATGACATGGTTTTAAATTAGGGTTAGGGTTTTGATTATTTTGGGGAAAAAGAATGGAAAGGAAGAAAGTAGGCGGTGGTGGCTAAAGAGAGAAATAGAGATGCTTTCCGTTCAAGAAACTTCTAATTTTCTTCCTGGTGTTAGACCAGTTTATTGGATTTGTTTTTTTTTTAAATGAAAATGTGATTTTATTTTATATACATTAAAAACTTTTATACATTTCGCTCGCTTATATATGCTTTTTGTCAATTTTATACGTTTTTCACGTTTTATCGCTTTTTCACGCTTTTTTCGCTTTTATTCTTTAATACGCTTTGGTTCGCTTATCCTGCTTTCATCCGTTTTATATGTTTTCCTCGTAAATTAATAGTGTTGGTGTTAGGATATTTTATTAATTTAGCGAGATATTATTATATAGATAAATTAATAATTTATTAATTTAAAGAGGTTTCTTTATACGTATTTAAATTTAAAGTCTGAAGTTTTGGTTGGGGTTGTGGGTGAGGTATAGGGGTGATGGTAGATTTTATGTGTTTGTTTTGATTTAGTGAGGCCCAAATAAATGACTCATCCCCTTAAATCTTGCATCTAATAACCCTGAGTAATACTCGGGTTTTTGAAAAATAATGTGGGTTCACTTGTACTACGTGGGCCCTTACAACATCTCAACTACTAATTAAATTCTTCTTTTATTTTTCTAATAACAAAATTTAATTTTAAATATTTTATGCATTTAAATAACTAACAAAATTTAAATAATTTTTATTCAATCCTAAACCTAAATCCAAATCTTAATCCAAATCCAAATCTTAAACCCGTCTACAAACCAAACGGGCCATAATATACCAGCTAATTACAATTTATACTCATTAGAGACGAAAAATAAATTTGAAAAACAAGTTCCAATTAACATTTTATAAATACACATTGACACTTTATGAAAATAAAATTAACACTTTTTGTTGCAATACGAGAAGACAACGCATCAACTCTTTTGTGCAATAAGGAGATTTTATAATAAACTCAATATAGATTTGAAGTTCAACAAAAAACAAGTGACTATTGATTCATTTTTACTAAACAATCTTAGGATTTAAAAGTGTATCTCTCTCTCACACACACACATATATACATATATATGAATTTTTTAGTGATTATTAATTTATAGTTTCGTTGGGACTAGGGATGAGCATTTCAACCGAATCCGAACCGAACCGAACCGATCAAAGCAGACCGATTTTTGAAATACTGATGCATGCAGGGACTACGAAATAATGTGAAAAAATCGGGACCACTAATTGATGCGGGGACCGGTACCAAATCGAAATTCCGAAAAAGCGGGAAAACCCGATTTCCATCGTATCCGAATCCGTTCGATACTGATCGGTACCACTAATTTATGCTCGGGAAAAATCGGTACCACTAATTGATGCGGGACCGATCCATCTGCTCATCCCTATTGGGACTAATATATATCTACTGGGGTTTCAAAAAAATTATTATCTTATAAATTTATCGATTGAAGTCCAAATTTGTACTGGTCCCAAGTTAGGACTGGACAAATTATTATTTTTATCGAGGTTATTAATTTATCGAGTATTAATTTATAGAGGTTTTACTGTATATGCATATATAAATTGGGTATATATGCAATTCCTCGGGCAATTGCATATATATTTACTAAAATTTGCATATTTGCATATATACTCAAAACATGCTTAAGTTGCATTGTATATCATGCATTAAAAACTTGCATTATGAGGATATATGTAAATTTTTAAATGTTCAGTCGTTTCTGTGGTTTGGTTAAATTACATGTTTAGTCGTTTCTGTAAGTAACTTACAAATACACATTTGCTCTCTAGCTAAAGTTAAAGTTAAATTATCAAACTACCCTCTTCACTTCATTTTTACTTTAGTCCCGGTGAAGGTAAATTTAGTCATTTAATTTTGGTAAGGACCGAGAGTGCATTTGTAAGTTCCTAAAAAAAACGACGAGTCCATTTTAAAAAGATGGAGACTGAACTTGCAATTTAGACAAACTACAAGGATGATTTTCGCAATTTACTATTTTATTTATTTATTTTAGAAAAGTAAATTATGGATGTATTGTTGGTATGATATAATGGATGGTTGTTTCTTTTGCAAGTTTCTCACAGTTAATACGGAGTAGCTTTTTTTTTTAATTGATATCTTTCCTATAATTTATGTAGGGATTTAACAAAGATTTGCCGTCAAAGTATTAAGTTAGTACTGGAATTAAAAAGCTTCTCACATTTTGTTATTCACTTTTAAATATATCAGTCTGCACATACAACAACACTTTTTACGTCTAAATATTTTTGAAAAAGTCTTGATGTAAATGAGACGTCAAAATATCTTTTCCTATATGTAACATTTACATGAACACGCCTACTTTTGACTATCGACAATATCAATATCCTGATTTAAGGTTTCGATTTGAAAGATCGAATGTTACACAACTTTTGACTATCAATAATATCAACATCCTTATTTAAGGTTTGGGTTTGAAAGATGAATTTTTTAAGACTGAAATGTCAACTGAAGCGAAGTAAATTAGGTAGGGTTTTAATATCCCATTTAAAACACTACCCATCAAACTAACGTGGAGTTCACATAGGCAATAACAATGACGCCGCATTATGGTAACTCGGTACTTTGACGAAAGATCAATAACAAAATGTGAGACTTTTACTAACTTGGTTGCTGTTTTATGATTGAAACCCTTTATGGTTCAATATGTTATGAACTAAAACTTTTGATCCCAATTGACACTATGTTGGTAAGACATGGAGTCGATCTGATCTTTCTTATTTGCTTGAACAACTAAGATAGACAACGATAAAACCAATTGACTTGCTGGGACAGCTAAGATACCCAAACCAATTGACATATAAGAAAGATGCTATGAGCTAACGGACTCGTACAAATGTACTTTTATCAAGTCCGGCAAATTGTTAGCAAATAATTGCACTTAAGTTTGGCCATGTAGTATAAATTATAAACCATGTACTCTGGTAACAGACAGATCGGTTTTCTATAGCCATACATACTACTATAGAAACATCAGTCACTTTCTATTTGCTTTTCTCACCTTAAACTAGAGCAAAATTGTCAATAACAATAATTAAATTGCTCAGATTTCACAGACACAGCAAGCAATCTGGTGATAAACCTAGCAGTAAATAACAGATAATGAACCAAGATATTGGTTTATTTAGGTTACATGCAAGTGCAAAGAAAAACGTTTTGAATTATCTCCCGCAAATCAGAGATGAATGTTTACTCTATACATGACCAAAACTGAGTTCATGTTTTCCATGCCTCAAAGCTTGACGGCCTCTCTTTTTTACTTATTTTAAAACAATCCTTTCATGTACTGATCAAGCAAAAGCCAGTGCAACTCCGGTAGACAACAAGTGAATCCCCATAAGGAAATGGATAATTTCAAAAAGAAACAATGGAAAAGAAAAATCATCCTTAAAGCAGCATCGTCTCCGGGTTCTCAATGTAGCCTTTGAATGCTTTTAGCCATTCTGCACCAATAGCACCTAATAACACGCAACCAACATGAAAAGTGTTGAGCTTATCAAATCATATTCTGTAAATTAATAATGTTAAAAAAGATAAAATCACATAGATGGTCATGTGGTTTGTGCAAAAGTATGGGTTTGGTCCCTTGCCAACACTAATTAGTGATTACAGATTTGGTCATTTGAAAATACTGTTAGCCTTCATTCTAAGTCCCTTTTCCTCTTACTTGGACCAAAGTGAGATTGGTTACACACCCGACCCGAGGAACTGAAAGTGAAAAAATCAGATAATTGAGGAACCAAAAGTGATAGCAAACAATGTTCTAAAGACCATATCCGTAACTAATATTGGCAAGGGACCGTCTTTGTACATTTGAGTTTAACCACAGAACCATTCATGTAATATACTCTTAGATAATGCTTAGAGAAAAGAGAAACAAAAAAAAAAAAAAAAAAACACTTAATATTATTTGTTAAAAAGTGTTTCAAGTCCACCTAACCCACCCACATGACTTCTAGTCTTAAGAGCACATAGTCACATACCATCGATGACACGGTGATCACAACTCAATGTGACAGACATATATGATGCGAATTTGAATTCTCCAACACCTGAATCAGGAACGACCCTCTTCTCAGCTGCAAAAATTTATAAAAACCATGGGTTAGGAATTAGTGAGAATTATATCTGAAACATGATTTCTAGAATGCATTGTCGATCTACTCACCAGATCCAACAGCTAGAATACCGGCCTGAGGTGGATTTATGATGGCGCAGAACTGCTTGATCCCAAATGGTCCTCCTAGATTTGAAACAGTGAACGTGCCCCCCTACAACAACAAAAATCAAAAATATTAATTTCTAAATCATGCTTGAAAACGATGCAGATAGTCTACGAAGGTGGCAATCTCGACTAATTTGCTTCTGAATGGGTTGACATAGGTTATGTTTTATATGTAACGGGTAAAAAAAATTAGATTGGAAAGGAACATGTCAAACAGTCAAAAGTCGCCGTAAGTGCAATTATAGATTTGTAATGCATAAATCTTCATAAGTTATTTAAATTATATCAAATTACTATTGAAAAAAAATATAATTTTTGTAATCGTATTTGACTATCTAAAAAATGAACTTTTGGACTGTATGATTTTCAAGAGAAGCAATCAAACCCAACTTGACCGATTAAGTGGGAAAAGTTCAGACCTCATAATCAGATGGTTTTAAGCTGTTTTCTCTAGCTTTCTGTGCTAAACTCTTGACATCCTCTGAAATTGAAGACAAGCCTTTCTTATCAGCATTCTGCACAGATTCAAATGGTAAAAGCAAATTATAATCAGAGTTAATACAAAAAATAAGATATAACCAACGAGGCTAAAAGATGCAATGACTAACCCTTATAACAGGGACATATAGTCCATTATCTGTCTGTACTGCCACATTGATGTGCACATCATTAAACCTATGATATCAATTATTAATCACATGATGATGAAAGGTGAGTTATAATTTGTTAATAAAATACCAAATTTTATATACTTACTGGCGAATATAGTCGTTAGTCCATGAACTATTGCATTGAGGAACTTTACGAAGGGCCAACGCTGCAGCCTGCAAGGAAGATGAAGGTGATTAAAATAATCTGTGTTTTGTATATAATAATCTACAGATGTGTCTAAGAGCAAGAATTTAGCATTCACAGTTCAGAATACTTCATACCACATATGTAAAGCAAAAAATAGAAAAAAACTAATATGGGGTTAAAATTTAGGATACATTTTAGGAAACAAAATGGCATAAGCAAGAATGTACTACCCCAATATTATTAAGGGATTTTCTAACTTGTGCCAGATCAAACAAACTTTCTATGCTTGAGACAGAAAGAACGATGCCAAAAATAATACCTTAATCACGAGATCGTTAATGGATATCTTCTTCCCTCCTGATGCTTCTTGTAGTGCATTAAGTTCTGCACGCAACCTGTAGGGAAAACATTATTAGATTAACTTGAGATAATGATTAAGGCTTACCCTTTTAAATGTAACTTGGGTTTAGCACTCACTTTGTAAGTTTGTCGACACATGTATCTACAGTAAGATAATAATGAGGAATGGTTTGCTTTGATTGCAACAAGCGTGAAGCGGTGATCTGTTATCATTATGCAACCTATTAGCATCACATTTCTTCATAGAAGCAGAAAGTTCTTCTACTTCAGTTTAAAAAGGGAATATATCAAATTTGGAGACTTAATGAAGATTGTAACCTTTCTTATCTGAGTATGTGGAATATCAGTGTAATTTATAGCAGAGACTGTTGCTGTATCAGACTTTGATGGAGCAGCTGGAATATCTTTCTTGCCAGAGGCTGCACAAGGAGGATATGGTGGAGTGAATAAGTAGAAATAACACGATATGCAACCAAAATAAAATATATAGCGCCATGTAAAGGTGGTAATTTCCTCCCATTTACTTGTAAATGGCTCAGTTCAGGTTATTATGCATCTCTAACAGGAAAATTGGTAAAATTTTAAAGGTTTAGCTGCAATGAAAACGAGTCAAATATGTTGAACGAGTCAAAGGTAGCCAAAGTGTATTTGTAATGTGTCAATATCATCAAGTAACCTTATGACCTTAACAAAAATAGCTTAAGTTGAACTGTAGAACACACATAAGTAAGTTTTGCTGAGATACCTAAGTACTCTTCAATGTCAGCCTTCACAATGCTTCCATCGGGACCTGTACCTTTAATACTCGATAGAGATACCTAAATTGGAGAAAAAAACAATATCATATAAGAGAATAAATAGGAGTATGTTTTCATCCACTTAAAGTTGAAGGACGAAATTTTGTATTACTATGATAGATAAGATAGATCACCTTATTATCTTCAGCCAATTTTCTTGCAAGAGGACTAGCAAAAACACGGTCTGTTTCAGAAGCTGCACTTGGCTTCGCAGGTTTTGGTTCAGGTGAGCTGACTGGCTTCTCGACTACTTCTTCTTTTGGAGGAGTAGATGCTGGTGGCGCCTGTGGGGCAGCAGCATCTGATGCCTGAGGTTTGTAATCTTTAAATTTTTCAATATCGTCCTTATCTTCAACAGTTATCGCAATCACCTGCCATAAATAATTTTAGTTCCTCTGATATCTATTTCAAAACAAACTCACATCACAGCAGGTAGTATGATAATAGAACTTTATGTGTCTATCATGCAGAATTGCATATATAACAATCTTTTACAGTACTTATTTTGGTACATCAAGCCACAATACAAGATCAAATAACTTGTAGAAGAAACAATAAAAGCCATCATATCTAGAACAATACCTCACCAACTTGAATTCCACTTGCTCCGTCTCCCTTTATGATCTTAGCTAGATATCCTTCTTCCATACATTCCATTTCTACAGTGGCTTTATCCTGTAATAAATCGATGCACAAGTTGGCAGTCAGTCTTGCAGGACTCTACATAATTTTTTCTCCAAAAAATAATAACAAGTAGGAAACCAGAATATTAAGACAAATGCGACATACAGTTTCAACTTCACAGAGTACTTCACCAGGTGCAACCTGATCTCCTTCCTTCTTTAACCAGCGTGCTATGTTGCCCTGGATAAGAAATCAAGCAAAACATTCAGGAAACAACAAAATATACAGAGACGTATAAGCTATCATGGCAGTTAGCATATCACAAACCTCTGTCATTGTAGGTGAAAGAGAAGGCATCCCAATCTCTTGGTGTGCAGGGAGGTCTGCAACATGAAAGCATAAAACACCCAATAAGTACAAAATGAACACCATAATATGGTTTTAAGTTTTAACATGGTAAGGAAGATTGTACTAATAAGAGAAACAAGTTTTGACAAGATTAACAACTGATCAAACTAGATTGCACTCTTCTACTCATAAAAAAATATTACGTACAATGAAACTAATTAATCATGATTCACGGACATTGGAATAATGTACTACTCTATGAAGTATAGAGGGCTAAAAGTTGACATTCATGGAAGCAGAAGAAACTAGCCAGCTTAAGCTGTTATGTTACACCATGTAACTCAACTGATGTTCAGATCTCTAAACCAGTTCTATAAACATTTTTTGTCTATGGTTAGAGTGCTATGATCAAATTTGATTAAGAACTGAACTTGATACGCTGACTGGTAAAAGTTAAACTCTTGGTCAAAGGACTACTCACCAGGTTCAGAGTATGTCACTTAATGCAAGTCACTTAATGCAGTCACTTGGTTGGAATATATATAACAATCATGATGATAGTGGTCAAAGGAATACAAACTCACAAGCAAACAAATTCCTCGTGAATTGCTTTATTAAAAGAAAAAAGAAAAAAATGGTTTCATAAAAGCTTTCATTAAGCTAATAAACCCCAAATATATTGGTCATTAATAATTTGACTAATAAACTAATCATACATCTATGTTTCTCATGTTAATGTTGCAAGACACTAAGACCTACTATCGCTACTTTAAAAACTCAAAATCACCACAACATATGACATTCACCAGCTGTAGATTTATCAGAACACAACAGCAACCCTGTCTAAGATATGGGAGGTACTAAAGGGCGAGTTTTAAGCAGCTTAAGTCTGTGGGGCGGTGGGCTCAGGCACATGGATTAGTCGGCTAAAAGGTCGGAAACCATGGTTACCCAATAAAAAACATATGAGAGGCACTACGAAGATCCCACTCAATCTCCAAAACATTAAGGCAACTGACACATGAATATTAACACTAAATAACCAAAAGGTTCATTCGATGCTAGAATTAGAGCACTAAATTATCACAAGGCGGCTCTATTTTTTCATCACATACAGAAATACATATGCATTAAGAAATATTACAACAAGTAGAATCGCCTAAGTTGCACATCCAATAGATCTAAAGATACACTTGAAAAGTACCTGAATTTGTAGAAAATCTTCTCCTAATTTGCACATCAGAGCTGTTAAACATACATCAAATAATCAGAACATGAATCAAGAATACTGTTTTCAAGGTGTTAAGAATGATACAAAAATTACCATGAAATTCCTCTAAACACCATGCCACTAACTGAAGTCTGGTCTGCTTTTGCAGCAAGTCCATTTTGCCCCTATGCACACAAATCAGCCGATAACTTTTAATTAGAAACTTGTACATAACTTTATGTCCAGTCCACAGAACAATGAAACGGCAAACAAGCCTGACGTGGTGCAATCTTAATAGATTTCACATACCTTTGTGGCATTCACTGCCCTATAACTTCGAGTGAACATGGGTGTACTTGACGCAGATCCAATGCAAGACTTACATAAGCAAATATTGTCCCCAGATACATGGTGAGCAACTACAATGACCAAAAAAAATTATGTATTTGTTATTGTAACAGTCATCTAGCTTGGCTTACTTCCAAAAAGTAGAAAAAAACATTGCAATGAATACAAGAAAGAGAGATATCAAAGCGTCATAATATCTGAATTACAACATGTATGATAATAAACTGCTTAGGCACATACCATTCCCTCTGCTAGTGACGGAACCATTACTATGTGAAAACCACCGGACCAGAACGGCATGATCCTGCCGTAGTACACCAGGAGCATTTCTCAACTGGAATAGAAAAAACAAGTCAATACAGTAACAAATTTAGTAGCAAGCAAACAAGTATCCAACTTATCAATCATACAATATCAGTTTAAAGCAATTTTCATTCCAAACCCATAAAACAAAATCTCCCTCTCCCCCCTAACAATTCATAAAGCCTACAAAACATAACAACAAAAAATACACATTTCATACCCTAATTTTATTATCCTTTTGGCAGCTACAAAAACACTCTTACACGGAATAAGCATCTTAAGACAAAAGTGAAATAATCTAATGTCGACACATTTTCAAACTAACATTCAGCGGTAATCATCATTTGCAGCTTCATACACGCAACCAAAACATCCTAAAACCACAAACAATTGTGCAGAAGTACAGCAGCCTAACACATCAAACGTCAACATACTCATATCAATCAATAATCACCAATGGAACTCCATATCATGACATCTAAACGCCATCACGGTGACATAGAAAAACAATAACCTAGCACATCTACAGTTAGTTACATCTATGAGCAGTCATCAATCGAATCTTACATACTCTAAACATTGATCAGTTATCATCAAGCTTAGCTCCACACTCAAAAAGAAGTAAGCGAAAACACATTAACCCTTTTATCAACCATCCATAGAAACGATCATCAATACGCTCACATAAATCAGAAATCATCAACCGCAGCTCATACATAGAAAACACGAAGTCTAAACATCGAAATAACACTAAAACAATTACACGCACGGAGTAGAAATAAGCTAACGCATCTAACGCCAACACATTCACAGCTCCACGCACACAAAACCTAAACACAAACAGTCACCACTCACCAAAACATAATTTACAAGTTCGATAACCTAAATCCGTGAACGCAACACATTTACAATTTGAAATCAATCAGAAAACATGAATTCTAAAAAGTAATAATAACAACAACTTCAGAAGGTGAATAAGCTAACGCATCTAAAATGAATCAGTAATTATTGATTATAGCTTCATAAAACTTAATAAAAACATCAAATAAAATGAATGAAATGAAATGAAGATGATCGGAAGAGTACTTGTTTAGATGAGTGACGGAAGATGTGAGATGCAAACGTCATCGTACGCCGTCGTTTTAGATCAAAAAAGGAATTTGTGAGATTCTGTGTGTTTTAGGGCTTATTAAAGTCAAAATAAAGGGGGCTTGTTGTTGAGAAGGTGCGTGTGGATCCTGATGATTAAAACATAAGTCTGCTTCCGTTCCTCCTGTAAAATGTTGATAGTGTGTGAGAGCCTCTTGTAACTTTTTTTCTTTTTTTTTTACTTTCTAATTTTTATCTGGGATAATAACAAAAAAATAAATTATTTAACATATAGTTTCAACTTACTTTCTAATTTTTAACTTTTTTTTTTTTTTTTTGTATGTATTATTTCATCTTTATGTTTTAAACCATCTTGTTAATATCAAAAGATAAATGGTCACATGAACAAATTATATACAAATGTCGAAATTGAAAAAAAGTTATAATTTTAAGAGAAAAAAAAAGTTAACACGTAACAAAAAAAAATAGACAAATTAAATACAATTTTTTTGTTATTATCTTTTTTATTTTATTTTACCTCTTTATTTTCATTATTATCTATATATCTTAGTTTCCCTAGTGAAAAATATTTGTTATTTGATGTCATGTTTATAAGATAGTAGTTACTTTAGAATGTTAGAGGTTTTTTCTTTCAATTTTTTTTTTTTTCGTTTACCTTCAAGTAAAAGTTTGATTGTTTATATCTTACTTCACTTACTTTATCATATCATGTGCTTCGATTACTTTTATATCTTAACTATGTAACTAAAGTTGCAAAAAAGGGTTAGTTTGTTAATTGAGGTTACTTTGGGCTCACATGTGTTCATATGGTCATTTTTTGCCTTTTGAGATGTCGATGAGATATAACATTGGCAGATTGGCTAGTGCGAATATTTGGTAGTTATTACCTTTTATATGTGACAATTGTCAACTTTGTAATGGTTTAGGTGAGTTATCAAGAAATCCGAATATGAACTTATACTATCTCGAAAAAATGTGTTGCAGGTTTATGAATATTTCTTCTGATTTTATCGTATGATCATTGATTTTGCCCGTTAGATTATGACAAAATAAAAAAACGAAATTAGCTTTATAATTTATATCTTAAAAATACAATTTATATGTTGTTTTAAAATAACAACATATAAATTTATATAAGATTTTAAGTATCAATTTTTTCTATATCGTTCGATAAGAACTTATTTATTTCTTTTTTAAAAGTTTAACCTATGTGGATGAGGAGTTTACATTTTAAATACGGCTAAATCACTGAAAACGGAAATATAATTATCAAATTGTAAGTACGGGTTATTTTCATATAAAAATAGATATACGCAATTACCTAAAAAGACACAATATTTATTCAATTGTGTCTGAGAATATATTTTTTTGTCAAAACTAAAAGACGCGTATTTAAGACGTATATAACTTAGTTATTGTAGGTGGAGATTAAACTTTTGTTTTTATTTATTTTTATATGTTTTTCTTTAACTCATAACATATAATACAATTGTTAGGTCCATTCAGTATCCAAGTATCCTTAAACTATGATTTGAAAAGAAAATATCTTAAGTGTTATATAATCGTAAACATCAACTAAGTCACTGAGTGAACAGTCACTCAGTGAGTCGTCTTGAGGAAGCTCACGACAAGCCTAAGAAGAAAAACTTTTCATTCAGTGAGGCGAGACTCAATGAATGATACCTGAGCCAAAGAAGAAGGTGATGGTTTGGGAAGTGATGACAATAACTCACTGAACCCCAAGTCTCCTCAACAATAAAGAAGACTGAAGACTTAGAGACTAAAGAATGAAGCTACGGCGGGATAAGTTTGAAACAAATAAGGGAGAGTCCTTATCAAGTAAAGGTTATGTTGGAATTATATAACATGACAACTCATAAATATAAACAATAAACATCAAGTACACATGCGGAAGCGTAAGGAATATATAATGACTAATTAATTAACTAAAACATAAAAGTATGCGTATCTTTTGATTCTAGCTAAACAAGAATCAATCCAAACAACTCTTCAATTAAGATGAACCCTAATTAGGGTTTATAAGGATTATTGGAATTGCCCCTTACCAATTTTGCAATTCAATCCAAGATACAATCAATAGTGTTAGGAATTAGAAAATTCCTTAGTGAAGTGTCGGTCACCCCAAATATTATCTAGCATATGTTAGCTCGTAGACTTGTCGTTATTTACGTTATTATGTAGTTAATTAGTTAGTCAGTAGCGTAAAATAGTTTAGTGCAACACCGTGGAGGAAGGACGGGTCTTTACCCACTGTATCCCTGATCCACAGGCCGATAGGAGGTCGTTGAGTCTGTAAGTATAAATACCCCTTCCATCCATGGAAGGGGTGGTGCTTTTCAATCTAATATTCTACATTTTGTGAAGTAAGTCTCTAGCAAGAACACCCAACTCTCTAACTTTCTCTCTCTAATGGCAAACATGTATTTTGATCTCCCAAGACCACCCGAATCATCAACACAATAAAAATAACGATCCTACAATTGGTACCAGAGACAGGTTTTTGTGTTTTGATGATTTATTGTGGTCTTCGAATCATGTGTATACCGTTGTTGATGTTTGCATCTCTTTTGGTCAAAAAAAAGTAACCTGCTTTATTCATATATGCATATCTGTCTTGTCACTTGTATCAGTTTTATGGTCCAAACATATTTTGTTATCAATATCATACTTTTGTGACGGTTTTGTTGTTGTTCCAAATCTGTGAAATTTTTGGTGGTCTATCTATGGTCAAAAGGGCTAAATAACTGAATACCCATATGTTTTTATGGGTTATTCTGGTCATTCATTCTTATGGTCAAAGTTTCGGGGTCAAATGGTTAAGCTTTATATGCATTTTTTTCTGGTTAAGTATGCTGATATCGGAAAAAGTGGTGGCAAAACACATCGGAAAATCTTGCTAGCGACTTATTGTTTAACAAGTAGCGAGTTATGTAGCGACTTGTCCTGTTATTTGTGTACTCAAAGCATGTTGACTATTTAGTCAACTGCAGCTAGCGACTTAGTCGTAGCGACTTAGTCGTAGCGACTTGCGTAGCGACTTGCGTCTATCTAGCGACTTGCTTTGAAAGAAAATTAGTTAGCGACTTGTTTTGGACAGAAAGAGATGAAGATGAAGTGATACTACTTATGCATAAACCGAAACAAAAGACCACAATATACAAAATATCAAATATCAATCGACCTCAGTTCCATTATCATCGGTCCATGGTTTCAGTTTAATAAAACGAGAAGCTGTAACATCTAATATCAATCCAACTCCAACAACAATCAAATCCCAATCTATACTAACTCATTCTCCATCTCCTACCACACCTATTCAAGACTCAAAAGTTCTAAACGAAAACAGATAATTCATCGATCTCAGTTTCGACTTAATTTTTTCAATTAAATCTACTTCATCATCGACCCTTTTGGAAACTATGTTCCCTCAATATCCGAACAATAAAGAAATGAAAGATAACAACCATGTTATTTCCTTCTTTAATTCGTTTCGAGACCTAATACAAACTGAATTAACATCACATTATACCTACCCGAAATCTCTTTGCGAGATCTTGAAGCCGAAAAGAGTTAGTTGTACTTTATTCTTCGAATAATATGATTGCTGGAACTGATGACATGATAAGGGTATGGTTATGCGTGTGTTTACATTTATTCGGATTGATGATGAATGAAGGAGATAAACGCTTTGATTTGAGTTAGATGTGTAGAGAGGATACGTTTGGAGAGAGTGAAACTCAATGAGGGAGGCGTATTCTGTAATGTGATTTAGGGTTATGTAATAACCTAATATTTAGGGTATTACATTTTATAACCGGTGGTATCAAAATGGATTTGGATCGAGATCAATGTGAGAGGATCATGGGCTTTGACGGTTTGGATTGTTTATGGGCTGTACAAATGAATATTTACTTGGGTCGTGAGTGGTATTTCGTTTGTGGGATGCAATTTAAACAGATGGATAGATTGGTCATAAAATCGAGTCTTGTACCATGAAGTGTGAACACATTAAACAATTATCCGAGTATTTGTCTTTATTGAAAATATTGTGGGCACAAATTATTAATTGCATTTGGTCAAGAGTTGGTATTTTGGTCTATGATATTTGATCAAATTTGACTACGGGGTTGTGTGTACGGTATTTCTTATTTAGATTTGAAGTGAGGTTTTCCGGGCGTGTTTACTTATTTCGTCTTCTTTCTTTCTACCCTTCCGCGAAGATGACTTGTTTGGGTATCTACAGAGTGTGATAAAGACTTGGCTAATAAGTTAGCTATCACTTCGGTGTCTCACGTAGTTGAGGATACGTCAAGAGGTTTTGTACATTGGGTACACCGTTTCTTTTTCACGAGGATTAGTACAAGATTAAGTAACAAATCTGGGGAATTTTACTTCATGATCAAGTTTGGTATATCGGGTTTACTTCACCAAGTGGTCACACCAATGACCGGCGAGAACTCGTGAATGATGTGTTTACCAAAGTGTGAATTGGATGCTTAATGATGTTGTTGATGTTGGATAAAGAACCATTGATGAACCATTGCATGTTCCCTAAAGCAGATATTCACGAAACCAAAGTTGTCATAAAACATTCAAGCGATATTGTTTACGGTTTTGTCTTGATTTTGTAAAATCCCGCGAAAGAACCTATTTATCGGTTTAAAACATAGACTTGTAAAATCCGTGACAATGGAAACATCACGGTATTTGTAAAGTGCATTTCGGATCTATCTTACGGTTTATTCTTGGTTTTGTAAAATCCATGAAAGAATCTATTTTTCGGTTTAAACCATAGAGTTATAAAATCCGTAATGATGGAACCATCTGGAGAAAAGGAAAGTGTATTTTGAGATCTTATCGATCTTTGGTGCTACAGTTTCTGTTTCGAAGAAGGGATAAAAGGGTGTACTTCATGAATTGGGTGTGTGTTTGGGTTGTTTTCATGGCAGTTTGGTTAATTATATGGTTTTACGGGGTTACGTGCTTTTAACCATGGTCGGGATGAAACCATTATCAAAGTTCATTTAAAATGTCAAAGAAGGCTAGATTTGAGCAGTTAAGAAGATGTGACGTCGGCGTTAATTCAGTATTATTTATTTGAGGTTGAAGTGAAATATCACGAGCGAGTGTACTTAGTATCTGAAGGCATCGGGGATGGTTGGATGAAGATTCTTCAAGATCCTTGTTCGAGCTTATTATCAAAAACGAAGACTTGGAAATCTAGTTATTGTTGGGTGACTTTTACCTCTTCTTTTACCACTTGGGGGAATTGGGCTCTTATCACCTCAAAATAACTATCACTTAAAGGAGTTACGTTGTAGTGCTCAGTGTCACATTCAATTGTGGATTTTCAAGAGGTAATGTCGTCTATTACTTGATGGTTGGTTGGTTGAAGAGTATAGAGTACTTAAGAGATTCAATGGAGCATGAATTCTCGGCACCGATCTTTGTTACATATGTGCAAGTTTAAGTCACGAGTTCGGGTTAGTTTACTTGAGGTCAAATTCATCATATTGGGTTTTCTCCATCATTTGTCATGACAAAGAGCCTCTTGAATGATAATGGGGTTGATTACAAGTTTTGCTAAGAGAGTTGAAAAGAGAGATTATGACGTATGAACACATTAGTTCATGCCTCGTTCTCCAAAGAAAAGAAATGTATGCGTTTGATGCGCATTATCTTCGAAAGAAGAGAAATCTTCTTATGACGTCTGCATTCATCGATTCGGGGCCTCGTTCTCTCAAAGAAAAGAAAACGTTTGAACACATCTGTTCAAGCCTGTTCCGTGTCGGTGCGCTTTATCTTGGAAGAAGAAATCTTCTTATTTATGACCATTCTCGTCAACATGCTTCATACTTTTCCATGCGCTTAAGTCATCAAGTGAACAGGGCTCTTGTTGATTGTTTTCTCATTCCACTTGCTCGATTATAATGAAGATGGCGACATCATGTGCTTATTTTGCGGGGAGAAGTGTGAATAGAACATTCGGATGATTTTCACTTACTTAATCAAGAATGGCAACTCCGTATGCAATTCTTGAGGGAGAAAAAGTGTGAAATTTTGCATGGTTGATTATTATTTGAGAATTTAAATGGTCATACGACTCTAAACTCATGTAAGAACCGAGCTTCTTCTTATCGGGTAATCTTCACATGGGTTTCTTCTTAAGAGTCGTTTGTTGACATCTTCACTGGTTGATATGAGTTTATTGACAAAGTGCTTCCGGTTAATGCTTCACGTATACATCAACATGATGATTCGAACAACCTTACATTCTTGTTTGATGTGATTGTTTGCTTGGTATTACCATTTTGTGTGTTCGTTGCGGCTCGATTCTTGATTTCCTTGATGAACATCTTTCTGTTCTTGTTTGATTGGGAGGATTTTAGTTAAGGATTTGCAAGATGTAAGTTGATTGGGATGCTTTTGGTGATGTTCTTGTTTTGGTGAGTTGAAGATGTTAACTTTCTATTCCCAACTGGACAATCTTGAAGAAGGTCGAGTCTGATCGGTTCTACATTTTACGCTACATGTTAGAAGACTAAAGGCGAGTTGCATTTAACAATCTAAAGACTTCTTCTTAATTCATGGCATTTATCAAACAGATTGTCGGTTTAGGGAGAGCACTAATTGGGGAGAGTGATATGTCGAATTTAATCCCAATTAGACTTGCTCATATTCTTGACAAGTTGATTCTCACAAAGACTTCTAAGGTTCTTCTCAGATTTCTTGTATTTGGGCTTTCAAAGTGTTCTTGATTACGAAGTGTCAAAACCGGCAAGGGGAAGGAGACACGTATCTAAGCGAGTAAACTTGATGAACTTAATACTTCTAAGTAATTGAAGATATCCGGGAAGACAAATGTGATTACTGAGAGAAACTCAAGGTTTGACTCATGGCGAGTAAACTTGATGGACTTAATACTTCTAAGTGATTGAAGTTATCCGGGAAAACAAATGTCATGACCGAGAGAAACTCAAGGTTTTACTCTTCAAAGGCGTTTAGTGTTCTTATTTCAACTATGTGGGGAAGAGATGTTAGAAAATGTTTACGAAGATATAAGAGGTACATTGGTGTGTGATGATCTCGATGTTATCGCAATCATCGGGGAGAAATTGTGAACATTGGGGATGCTCATTTGTTTTACTTGAGGGCTTAATCGTGATTCGGAGATATAATCACTTATTCGGTGTTGACATCCGCAGAGATTGTCACCCGAGAGATAATCGATGATTCGGCCGCTTCTTCAATGTTATCGGTTGTTCTCTCTTTGGGGAATGTGTGTACTTGGTCCTTGAGCTTCATACGATCATCGGGAAGAAAGCCATTGTTTACCACAAACATTGGGAGGTGTTTTCCTTAGGGCATGATGTGTATTTGGGAGAGTTCTTGGATATTGGTGTACTTGGGTTCTTGAGCTTCATACACATTCATCGGGGATGAAAGATGTGAACATTGGGAGTTATTCTTCATTACCCTCATTATGTGTATTCGGGAGAGTTCTTGAGCATTATACAAAGAGACCGGCGCATCAATTCAACTACTTGGGGAATTGTTCTCTTGACACCTTTTGGAATGGATCGCTTGAGACGTCGGTTGAAAGGAAATTTGAGAAGTGTTATTTATGTGTGGGATGAAAGCGTTCTTGATGTTCTATTGGATGATATAACCCGAATGGAGAATCTCGATTATCGGTCTTAATAGGAGCAATGGGATTTATGATAATGGTGTGCTTCTCATGCACTGGCTAAGGAAAGCTTGAAATAGAGCTTGAATCGCTCATCTTAAGGATTTTCGGTTTGGGGAAGCTGCCAAAGTCTCACTTTCGAGTTGGTTCAATTTCTTTCTTGATTCAAGAGCCCCGGAAGCTTTGGTGGTGAATGTTTAAGGATGATGACTTCTATCTTCTACAATGGGTCGCTCGATATCCTTATCTCGGTACTCGTATCATCATCTTCTTTAACTATATCATCTATTCTATCCTTGTAAATATTTATCGAAAAACAAAATACAAAAATATAAAACCCAAAAAAAAGAAAATAGAAAAATATAAAACTTTCAAAACCATAAAAATCGAAAATTTCAAAAAACCAAAAATATGTTTTCTTGACATGTCTTACGGTATCGATAACATCTACGGTCTTAGAAATGTCATTCAATAATGGCGGGACCATAGATGAAGTTCGGCAGGAGGTGTAAATATTCTTTTCTATACATGTCACAAAATATGGCTTGTAACCCGGATTATGGCTTTAGACTTGAGTAACCCGTGCTTAAACCATGTCTTGCTATTATTTGAGATAGCAACCCGCTCTTCTAGAAAGGAAAGTGATGCGCTAAATCAATTTTCAAATATTTCGTGCACTTATCCTAAAAACAAAACAAGGAAAGTATGTCAAAAGGATCGTGCATTTCCTACACAAATGTTTTCCGTCTAAAATTCTTGAGAAAAATATTTGGTGTTTTTCAAAATGGTGGTAAATGAGTTGCTTGAAAATCAATCGAGTTTGAGTTTTCGTTAAAATTGAAAACTCAATCAATGACTTCAGCGCTTTTAAACTTTTCATAAAATGAGTCATTGATTGAGGGGAGAATGTTTTCAAATCTATATCATCTAACGAGCTTTCTTAATTATCCTAATATGCTTAATTAAAATGATATTTGCCCGTGTTGAAGGACTAGGAATTTAGGATATGATTGTTAGGTTTAGATGATTAGAGTTTGATTAACACATAAACCTCATGCCTTATATGATCCGATTGTTATGATTGAATTGACTTTTATTAGTCGATTGTTGTTTGGGTGTTGTCGACCACCATATATTTGTATGTGTGTTCACTAACATATGCGGTATATTGGTATATAAGAATGTTCCCGATCCGGATCCCACTAATGAACATGATTGGATGCCGAAAGGAAAGGGTAACGATATCTTAGGTTGACAAATGAAGAAGCGGAGCTTAATTGGACTTCTATGGAGAGTTGGCATAAATGCAACGTAAGAGGTCTCCTTGCATCGCCAGATGGTTTTCTTAAGTGATTGAAGAAGCGGAGCTTAATTGGACCTCGGTTGGCATTCAAAATGCAACATAAGAAGAAGTCTCACTTGCATATGCAGACGGTTTTCTTCAAAGTCCCTGCAACAACAACATAAGCTTCTCAACTACCTAACGAATCTTTGTGCGGGATACCATTTTTAAACAATTTTGAGTAAATTGAATTAAATTGTTTTGAAAATGGAAAATATTGTTTTGAAAATATATTGGACTAAATTTTGAAAATCACGGACTTCATTTTATCAAAACTTAAGTCACTCAATCATCGACTCTTGTCATGGTTTGAGGGGAGAGTGATTTTGAATAAATTATTTTCAAACAATATTGCTTCACAAAAGTCCGTTTATGCGCTAAAATGTGGTGATCTAAAGATTTAATGTTATGTCATGGTATGGTTTTCTTTAAAACTCAAAGATCTTTCAAAATGAAATTTTTACATTCTTGTTTGATTGTGAAATTGTTTTATTTTACTTAAAGATCTCTTAAAAACTATCATACGACACTAACAATCTTTAATGTCTAAATATGGTCCTTATCTATCATTTTCAAAATTAAATCTTGCCACGTCTTTCCCCAAATTTTTCTAAATGACTTAAATCGGTTGGGATCACAAATCTCAAATGGTTTGATATTTCGATCGGGGTAGAGATCGTGTTTTAAATCTCAAATCTGTTTTAAATGGAATTGGTTTTAGTCCTTTAAAGGCACTCCTGCCTCCATGTGCCAAACGATTTCAAAATACATAATGCACATGTTGAGGAGGAGGATTTATCCAAAACCATATGAGTATTTAAACAAGGCCACATTTTCTCCCATGTTTTCTAAACCTAATTAAATCACTTGGGATCCAAAATCTCAAAGTATTTGATATTTTGATCGGGGAGAATTTGTGATTTAATAGTGAAATTTGATAAAAGTTGATCGTTTTGATTCGGTTATGCGGTTGCTCTCTCATATGTGCTAAGCGCTTTCGAATCTCGAAGCACATATTGAGGGGAGCAAAACCATCGAGTACAAAAGTTTCTTAAACAAGATTATAAAGTACATTGATTGTGTTTTCAAATGGTTTCTTAATGGATTTTGTGATTGTGGATGTGCTTCAAAGAACTCTTGCCTCTATGTGATAAAAATGATTTCAAAAATCCTATGCACATATTGAGGGGAGAATTTCACCAAGAAAATCAAATGGCTTTTCAGTATGAAAATTGTGATCAAAGAAAATATTTCAAAGTCCTCTTGCCTCCATGTGCCAAACAATTTCTAAATCACACGCACATGTTGAGGGGAGGTTTTCTAAATGATCAAAACTATTAAGGTACAAAATGCTTTGATCTCGTATCACAAGTACCTTGATTGTTTTTCCAAATGATTTTCAATTGGTTTCATGAAGGAAAGAACAATACCAAAAGACCGACCAATTTACTTTATGCATGGAGTTATAAGGATGGTTAGGTTAGGTATTTGTTCCCACGATCCGCCGTAACGGAGGGATCTACCGAGGATAATCCACTAGATAGTGTAGAGTCCTCGGGTATATTGAAAAAGGAGAAAAGTGAGATATGGGAAGAGTGCGGTGAGGCGAGCTAGTCTTGGAATTAACCCAACAAGGTTCTAGTAATGAAGTATCGGTAAGCTTGAAGGGTTGAAGAATGAAAAAAATGAATGTGAAAGAGGGTGAAAAGAAATAGCCCTCCATCAATTCAACCTTAGAGGCGAATCGGGTTCAATACATATGCTCTTGGTGTTTACCAAGGTAACGCCGGTATTGAAGACAAGGCGTCATGGACCCAAAGTGACGCCTTGCACTACAACTTCCCAAACCACTCAAGTTCCTCTTAAAGGGCTTGTTTCATTCTCACGGGAACCTACATAATCTATCGACTTTCTCTTAGAGATTGTTGATATTGAAGAAGGAGACCTCTCCTAGTCTCAAACACGAGAACCAAATGTGCACTTTGAGTCTAGAGCCAAGAGATCATCCACAATATCTCATTAGGACATTAAATTAATGAAAACTTGTTGTTTCACACAATGTGGAAAGTAAGAATATATTGAGAGTCCCACGCATTATCCTTGTGGTTTTGCGGAACATCCGAGTGGTATGTAAAAGTATTCACAATGAAGATGGAAATCCTTCTAGAGCCAACATCAAACAAGCTCTTGGTGGGTGACATGTGAGATCTTCTCGTAAGATCAAGCTTGTGACAAGCGGATAGAAACGATGGGAGATTCAATCTTGAATCAACCTTGGTCCGAGTATGGAATTGACGAATACTTTTGGAAAAACCGTTCGATGTGCAAACCTTCTTTTCTATAGCACGTCGAATGTGTACTTATGTTTTCAAATTCAAAAGTATCTCGATTGAAAAATACTTTTAGAAAAACCGTTCGATGTGCGAATCTCTTCTTTTCACTAGCACGTCGAATGTGTACTCATTCTCTAATACAAAAAGTATTTTGTTTGAAAATTGATCTTTCTCATAAAACCTTCGTCGTATTGCAAAACTCTTTCTTCAAGCAATACGCGATTGTTTTCAAATCATTTTCATCAATCGGTGAATCTCAATTTTTGGTTCACTCACTCCGTGTTGTCTTCTTTGAAACGTTCGGTTTGAGAACGGCTAGAAGCATTGCGAAACCCTGTCAAGGAGATTCTTAGGAATCCTACACGATCACGAGCGATGCTTGTCTTGATCAACGGGAACCGTGGGCGTGTACCTCAATTCAACGAAGTGATCAAAGACACTTCGTGTGTTTTATTGCTAGCTTGTTGTTTGCGGTACATTTGGACGGTTGCGGTGATCGAATTGAGCGGTCAATCAAAGCCGCATGCTCACAACATCCACACTTAATTGAAGAAATCATGACTGGTGCATATCTACATAACACGGTTACGATATTTTTATACTATGCTTTCGCTACGCTACAAATATCATGAACCGAGAAAGCTTCCGCTACTCGATGGAAAGATGTCATGATCCAAAAGTGTGAGCATGTCGGTCCGAAAGTCACAACTTCACATGATGGCAACACAATAAAGGGTGATCCGAGATTTTCGTGGTGATGATCTCAATTAAAGCTCGAAGATCATCAATGATGTGGATCGATATAAAGGCCTCCACTTAAAGTACAAAGTTATCGGACTTTAAAGAATCGCTGCAAAGCACAAAGATTGCAGATGTTGAAGAATTAATGTCTCGAGCTCAAGAACAAAGATTAAATAGAATGCTAGGATTCGAAATGTAAAACATGGGGTGACCTCCTTGGGGAGATTGTTAGGAATTAGAAAATTCCTTAGTGAAGTGTCGGTCACCCCAAATATTATCTAGCATATGTTAGCTCGTAGACTTGTCGTTATTTACGTTATTATGTAGTTAATTAGTTAGTCGAGCGTAAAATAGTTTAGTGCAACACCGTGGAGGAAGGACGGGTCTTTACCCAGCTGTATCCACGATCCACGGGCCGATAGGAGGTCGTTGAGTTTGTAGTATAAATACCCTTCCATCCATGGAAGGGTGGTGCTTTTCAATCTAATATTCTACATTTTGTGAAGTAAGTCTCTAGCAAGAACACCCTCTCTCTAACTTTCTCTCTAAAATGGCAAACATGTATTTTGATCTCCCAAGACCACCGAATCATCAACACAATAAAAATAACGATCCTACAAATAGTGTGATTGTACCACGTTCTTGTACAAACTACTATTAACGAATTAAAGTAAATTCTAGTTTAATTAACACAAAACGTTTGTTTAGGAAAAGTAGAAGTAATCGACCTCTTAGGGATAAGAGTCGATCGTTAGGATTAAAAAACACACAAACAAATTTAGGTTTTAAGTTTAGGTGTACAAGAGATAATTAACAACGACCCTAAGCCTTGTATATATACCCAAAGAAACTTAGAGTCCAAGTTAGGGTATGATTGGTTTATTGAAACCCCCATCCTATCGGTTATGGAAACCCACAAGGTTTCTAGAAGCTACTTGACATCTAATTTCATATTTAGTCATTCCTTTAACATTTAACGATCGTTAGTCCATTACATTTAATTACTTAACGTTAGATTATCGCTTGTAAATAATAACTAAATATAATATTTTACATTTAATTGTTATAACTTTAATTCTCGTGACGTAAAGTGTGCAATCTCGTGGTCTCGAGTTCGATCCTAACTCACGACTACTAATTTATATCCATAAAACCAATGACTCCCACTGGATATATCTTAATAGTGTGATCACATCGGTTAGCGTCTAGCAACACTTCGATGCCTCTAGACGACTCGAGTAAGGCTCTGGAAAAACCTTTAATGATTTCTCATTATTATTATCCTTTTGTCTCTAATACCACGTTAAATAAAGATATGGATTTAAGTCATTATTTATACAACCATTATGTTTCTCGTTGTAAGTGATTGAGTAAGATTATCAAATCTTCTTAACATATTCAGGGGAGATCTAGGGTGTGGCCACACAAACATCTTGTCAACCCTACGAGGGGCCCAGCAGTATTAAACTCCAAAATAAATTTAAAGGAACAAATTATATCTTGACTACAAGAATAACTCACAAACTTTGCAACACTTCTGAAAACAACCCTTATGACTACCAGTTACGTTTAGCGTTAAGTTGTTCCACATAAGTGCACTACATTCATGACACTTATCTGGTATCTCAATTCCGAGGATAACTATTCATGATTTACTTAATAACAATATCCATAAAGTAAAATCATGTAATTGGTATAAGTCATATATTCAATTCATTGAATATCATCTGAAATTTGGTATGCTTTCTCATTAATATACTTTTAAGTATATTCTACCAAATCACTCAGATTTGTCTTAGTTTAATGATACTCCCATATCATTAATTGACAACGGACGATTTAGAATAAATAAATTATTCACGGATTAAATAGGATACAATATATCATAAAATCAAACATACCAAGTATTTTAATTCATTATAATAATTGTTTAACATCCCTTATCCAAATACTAAATAGATCAATGCATGAAAATTCCAGTTGATGAATTATGCCTCAAGTAATGGCAATCATACTTGTTGACAAGGCATAAATCAACCAACTTCATCTAACGTAATTTTGAGAATACTTATTTCAATAATTCAATTGGTGAAGTTCTTGTATGTGTGCATTTAACAATTCACATAATAATTCATAAAGTGTGTGACATTTTCTACCACCAATTTACACAATTAAACTTTTAAACATTTTAAAGTTTAAAGTATTCTTATTCTTTAATGTATAATGTGTTAGGTCACCATCTTATCACAACAATATGTATTTCTAGAGAGAGAAAGTTTTAGTGAGAGAAAGTGGAAGGAACTAATGAAGGATTAATGAAAGTGATAATTGCAATTAGAACCAACAACCCTCTCCTTACAGGGAGGGGTATTTATAGTGTTTACATAAGTAGGGAGTTTCCCTTGGTTCTGAAGAACCTTCTATCACTGACTCATGGGCTTACTACATGAGTGTGAAATCAATACAAACATTTATAAACCATATTTATTAACGACCTATTACAAATGAAATGACCTACACTTGATAATTAAAACATGTTCCTAACATAATGCAAGCGTGCTCTTAGATAAGCACAACTAGTTCACATGGTCATTAACAATGATGAAATCCTACCATGACTAGTATTAAGTGTCATCTCAATTAAACCAGCATCATTGTATACAAACAATAATATGTTCTTTAAAAAATCCGTAAACTTTAATATCTTATTGTGTAATGTTTATAGCCGATGACAATTTGCACAACAATTGACATATTGTTCATCCATATAATCTAGGAGTAATTCCAGGCTAAGGATGTAATTATATTATAATATTCAGTACACAAGTTGTCTAATAACTATCAGTTAGATATCAATGTTGTCAAATCATCTCTCATTCAAGAATAATACAACAATTTTAATACACAACGTGATGTACATGATGAATCTACATGTCAAACTTAGATTTCATTCATGTTCTTTCTTGTCAAAAGATATGTATCTATTTTTCAAATGATATATCATGTTTTATTAGAATAATTTATTTTACCCCATACGTTTATTAATAATAAACATATATTTCAATGTTGTATGTTTTAATTCTTAAATCTTACAAGTGAAGTTTTATTCTAAACTAAAACTTAATATTTAACTTACATGGAATGTTACTTCCTATATGTTATACAACATATAAGATTTAAAAACCTTAACATAATACTCCCACTAGCTGTTAGGAATACTTAAAATTTATCTTATTTCAATTATAAATCAAAACTTGAATTTAATAATTAAACATAAGAATAATTTCATAGATGCATGCATTTATCCATTCATGGATTATTGCACTTTGTACACTTTCAAAGATTATATGAATTCAAAAAACCTTTCGATTACTTAACATCCTCGCTCAAGTAATCACTTAAGAAAGAGTTTGGATATTCATTGTTATTTTTCATATAAATAAAGTATGACAATAATCATCATTATATATTTAATGTGTCTAAGAAAGAATATTCAAACATATTTAATTGCTTAAGTATGATAAATAATCTTGTCATAAGACAAACATTAAACTTGTGTACAATATTGTCCATATAATTTCTTTATAAAGAATCAAACCCTAGAGTTTTCCATCTCTTTGAAGAAACTCATCTTTATTCTCCAGTCTAACTATTAAGATAAACCAAGTTTCCAAAAACTGATTATCTTTATGGACAACATCTTTAACATTCATAATATGAGTAATTTACCCAATTCAATATTTGGTAATACATAATAATTATTATTAGGTTTACCATAATCATGCAACTCGTCTTTTTCAGCATATAAATCATATATATGAGATATCCTTGCAGATCTATGAATGAAAATTCCATCATTTTGAGGTTAACATTTTATGTCTAACCTCATCATGATATTCACTAGTGTGTTATAGAAGATTATGTATCTTGTAATTTTATCTTTCAAGATAAAAACTCCCACTTGCCTTTTGTAATATATAAACTATCTATATATACTTAGCAAGTAGAGCAACAATACAATGTTCTCTTTTGAGACATTACAAATACATATTGACACTTCATGACTTTAGTTTGTTAATAATCACTCTTCATAAGAAGTTTAACAATTCAGAACTTCAATTATAAAACTTAATGTGATTCATCACATTCCATAATAAAATGGTGTTTTATTAATCTTCTAGGTTGGAGTCTTATTGAGTATATTCAATTCATACTCAATTTTCTAACCTTGATTACTTTTAAGAAAGAAGTTATGGTTATCTTAAATCAAGTAAATCAAATAGAGTTTGATTCTCCTAACTGACCATACCATTAACTTATGGTATTTAATTAGAATTAATATTGTAAGACAATCTAACGATATATAAGATAAACATATTCCCTTTGGCTTACCTATTTACCAACTAAGTCAACTTAATAATATAATAGACTTTTCAAGCCAATTGCATGCTTTATAACACAAGTACGCTTTGACCATGTCACTTCATATCAATGTCTCAACAAGAAACATAAACAGTTATAATCCCATTATACGTTATAAATCATTGATCAACTTAATTACTTCTTGTATATGTCTTAATTAAGAAACATAACAAGTTAACGTTTTACTTTATTATAAGTCTTAAAAGACTTCATGTTTATGTCTTTACAATGAATCATAAACATGTTTAACTAAAGTAATTATGAACACCACCTCTTGGCTTCAATAGTAATTTCAGTTAATTTATTACTTCACGATAATGTAGGACTACATTATTTCTTCATTTATTTATGTCATTCCAAAAAATACATAAATATTTAGTTTGAAGTAGTATTATATATCATCTTAACACATGTTCTAAATACTTGTCTAATTTAGAAACTGTAAATTTATTCCAGATCCCACATAACATGGAGATTTACCTTGTTGTTACAATCTAGCTAAGCTCTCACATAATGTAAATTGTAACGCCAAGTGTTTCTTGAATTAGATATGTATAAGTCATATTAGAACGTTAGTCTCTTACCTTGCAGTCAAAAGAATCCTTTAAATCATATTCCTATATGTTGTAACTTGCACACAATAAAGATTTCTCCCGCTTGTGCATATAACAACATGTAGCAGATAAACAACACGACAAACGTTTGTTTATGTGATCAATATGATTGTGTCATTTATATTAGCATAACTAGTAGATGTAGAATGTCATTGTCTAGTAAGGAAACGTTCATGACTATCCTTAAAAACATAAGTGTCTACAAGTGGAAAGTAATGTAGATTACTACCAAGATGACAAAGCTTGTAGCTCTCACTGAATTAGAGATCATTACATTAATTCCTTATTCAATAATAAGAACACAATGCTCCCACTAGATTTGACAACATTGTAAGTGTTTCATTAACCAGCGAAAGAAAATAGTGTGCTATTTACTTCTCTACACCTTTAAGAAAGTCCATACATAATAATTACTTATGTACTAAAAGAGTGTATTCTAGTATGTAGATGACGGACTATCTATCAATGCTATGAACTTAAAAATTGGGCATGCAATTTCTTCCTTAATAGGCCAACCATTCCAACAATTGTATGTAGTACCTTTGAATGGTCAAAACAGAACAATTAGATGAAATATACTAATTTGTATTTTACCAATTTTTGGGTAATCAGTCTAGCTTCTAATTTAATAACTCATAAAATGTGCAATTTTATTAACTATTAAAGTTTGCTTATGAGTTATGTATTTAGAATTTAGACAATTTTATTTTTCCTATTATACCTTTCTCATTCATGAAAAGGATAGGATTAAATCTCACTTTTTTCTCATGAAAAAAGGACTAGGTTTATTCTTTTAGTAAAGTTGACTCTACCAAAACCCTTACAAGTGTAGATCATTTTACCAATACAAGAATGTTGGAATCACTCCTAAATCTAAATCAAGTGTTAGTAATTCATATGTAATAGTTAGCTTAATTATGGCCTTTATGTTTGTTATTAGCCTTAAGCTTATGTAGAAGGCCCATGAGCTTAGGCCCAAGCCCATAGGAGAAAGGAAGGGACTAGGAGTGTTGCCTAGCTTCCTCCTATAAATACTATGTAATAACCCTCACTGAGGGTTGGTTGTTCAATTTATCTCTTCGCATACTCTCGCCTAACTCTTCATTATTCCTACGCGTATGTGTGTTTGGTTTATTGTTCATCCGCCTCTCTATCTCTTCTCTTGATGCTTGTGTTGTAAAACTAGTGACCTAACAGTGGTATCAATCGCCTACTAGTTGGGTGAACGTATTGTTTCTTGAAGTGGGTTTTGGTCCTACGCGTAGAACATACGTCTCGTCCTTGATACTTTGGTTAGCTTAAAAACTGATTTTTTACACTTTTTAATCCAAGATTCTTGTACTTTCAATGTTTTAAGGTGTTAAAATAACTGTTTTTGGCAAAAAGTTTCAAACTTTACGCGTGGATCATCGTTTTTAAGCTTGTTTTTTTTACGAGGGTTTCGCTCTACGTAACTGTTTAGAAGTTTTGGTTCATCAAATTTCACCTTTGTTGTGTTATTTTGGTGATCTTGAAGCTATCTCATCACAAAATCGGTTTAGAAACATCTTTGGGCAAAATCATTTTACGAGTAAAGCTACGCGTATCAAAACCCTAGTTTTACGCGTAACTTTATCCTTGGTTTGATCTTCGGTTTAGTGGTTTACTCCGTGTTTTCTTGCTTGGATAAGCACGAAAATCGTCGACTTTGGATATCTTTTGCCTTTGTGATAGTGTAAAAGATCACTGAGATAAAACCCTAAAATTACGCATAAGCATAAAGCTTACGCACAGAGAAAATCCTACGCATAAGATTTATCTTACGCCTAAGCTCGTCTTACGCATAAGGTAATCCCTCGCCTAAGTTTTCACGCCTAAGTTTTCTACGCCTAACTTCTTGTTTTAGGCATAACTTTAATGCTTTTTCCTTACTTACGCGTAAGCTAAACCTACGGCGTAACTCTTGTTGTTCGCGTAACTTTGGTGTTTTACGCATAAGTGCTACTTGGTTTATTGTGATTTCTCGCCTAAGGATACTTCATCAACAAAGGTTCATTCGACTACAAAGATCCATTTTACCAACACAAGTTTTCAACATGTCACAATCACCATACTCTAACTATTTCCCTTACACTTATTCTCAACGACAACAACAACTAAGTCCACAACATCAACAATGGAATCAACAACAAGCAATTTATCAACAACAATTTAATCAACAACATACTCCAAAACTTGGAGCAATTCCTCCACCACAAATGGTTCAAACACCACCAAGTCTTCAAGTTCAACCCTACACAAACGATTTCAATCAACATCCATCAAGGAACACTATGAAGGAACCCACTTGGTTTGCAAAGATGTGTGAAGCTTTAAGCGACCAACAATCAATTCATGAGGTGGATCACTGATAGACCTCCAATGCTCACTCCCGAAACTACGATCAATGGGTAATTAGGTTCTTTAGGTTTTGTGATCGAAGAAGCCACATGGAAAGTTCTTAAAGAAGGTTATCTTGGAAGGTCCATTTCGGATGCCTATTGTCATTGTACCGGAGATCCGAATGCTAATCCACCAAGAGATGAACAATCAAACATTGCTACCGTCATGAGACTGAATCGAAGAACTTCTACACTATGAAGGCGATGAGCTTGCAATGCAATATATCATTTTAGGATTACCAAACCCAATTCTTGAAGTGTTGATGCTCAAAAGCGCAAAGGCAATGTGGGAACACATTCATCTACTTATGGAAGGATCTGCACTCAATCGGGAGGATATGGAATCCAAATTTTACTTGGCTTATGAACACTTCTTGATTGAACACGAGAGACACTAGAGTCTTATCATCATCGATTCTCGGACATCATCAATGATTTGGATAAACACAACATCATCATGCCAAGAATTGCGATTAATACTAAGTTCTGAGTAGTCTTGGTCTGAATGGGAGAAGTATGTCATTTTCTCCGTCGGCGAAGAACATGCATCATTCTACATATGGATTATTGTACGATTACTTGAAGCCTCATGAAAAGGAAGTTGATAGGGAAAGGATTCTCCGTGCTCAAATTGCTTCACCTTCACATCCGGAAAATCAACAACTTGTCTTGAATGCTCAAAACAGTTATCCTCCTCAACCAACAACTTAACCAACTGCCACTATCACACCAAATGATCAATCACAGCAATCTCAACATAATCAATTGGTTCCATACAACAACAACAATGCTCAAGCATTTGTTAGTGAAGCTAATGAGGAATCTGATTCGTTCGAAGCATTGCAACAAGGATTTGTTATGATTGCTAATGCTTTTAGCCGTTATACCAACAAATCCAACAATCGTATTCGTTCCTCATCTAACACATGGAATCAATTTGTTGTGAACAATGGACGAGTTGAAGTTCGAGAATCATGGTTATGGTCGTCGGATGGGCGGTGGTCAAGGGTTTAATGTTGTGGGTAGGAATAATATGAGCTCAGTGGTGGAGCAGGAAATGCTCATAATGGGTTGAATGGTCTTGATGCTACAAGCGCAATGAGAAGGACACAGGCTAATGCATGCCCAAAGCCGAGGACTAGGGCGTGCTTATCACAAAGAGGCTCTTCTTTGGCTCTTAAGGATGAAGCGGTGGAACTCTCACAAACAAAGAACACGGCTTTATGGCGGATGCTGAGACTCGAGATGATGATATGGAGGACTTGCAGCCAATGCATTTATTATGTTGATGGCTAATATGCATGAGTTACACATGAGTGACACAGGCCCGGTGTATGACACCGATGGCTTGTCTCGGTACCGAACAAACCATATTTATCTACGATCTAATATCTCCGCCAACATCTCGAATCCAAGCAGGCTCGAATGTTCAAAATGAGTCATCCACATCTCATTCGACGATTTTCAATTAGACCACGTAGTTACATTTGACGATCAAGATGACCTTATGGTTTCCATTGATAATCAAATTGACTCGTGGTTATACTTGAGGATCTAAGTAATGATCATGTTGTGACTCACGTTGAACACGCCGAACTTTTGCCTCATCCAGTTTTGCTCGTTTAATACAAGACCAACAAACCATAGTGGAAGAATGTCGTGCAATTAATCGGGACTTAAAAGTAAAAATGCATTGTTAACCAAGGATTTTGAATGTTTACAAAAGCAACTCAACTTTTTCAAAACTCAAGAAAACGTGAACAAGGTTTTGAAGCGACCTTTACTAAATCTCATCAAACGAAAAATATTTAGAGACGGATCGTGATCTAGCCACTTCGATAAATGCTTTGTTGTGCGAAATAGAACAACTAAAACATGAACATAAAAAGCAAATTAACGCCTCACCTTGGAAAATCAAAAAGCTAAGGTCGAGTTGTTAACTTGTCAAAAGCAGTTCTTTGCATACAAAAGCATTCAATGAAGCGAATAGATGATCATCTTGAAGAAATTATCGACTTGCAAAACAAACTTAAAGAGTTTAAAGCATTGTTTACCAACATGGTGAGTCGATAACTACTATTGAAAAGTTTACTTTAAAACCCAATCCAAATGGATATGGACGAATCTTGCGATTACAAACCTAAGCTTTCAACCAAAGCATTCAAACCAAATCACGAAGTTTCGGTCACGAATATAAAATTGATAATTACATTATGAGTGTTGTTGAATATCATCGTCAAGAGGAATTAGATCAGAAGGCGAGTCGATCAAAATTAAGCTGTTGTTTACAACAAACCTTTTAATTATTCAAACCGGTCACTTTCGTCACCAACGGATTCTTCTAACACACCAAGGGTTATCATAAAAGCGTCGAGTCTTCTAATGTTACTCCCCAACCAGATTATGCACAAATTTATGGTCCTTTACCTTCCATCGATGAAGTAAACTCAAAACGAAAATCGCAAAATTCTTAGATATTTTGACATTTTCATGGTCGACCTCAAACTTTACAACATGAGATAGAATATCATTACGAAATCAAAGTTCAACATTTTCAATCGCCTCTGGCGAGAACAAAGAGACATTTTCGAAAAATCTTTTACCAAATGTTAAAATTTTGAAAAATTGTGCATTGTCTTGGGAGCAGGACTTTCATAAGGAACTTGGAGTGATGAAGGTCGTTTGAGAAAAGCGAAACATCTATTTCTAATACTAAGCGTAAAAAGAAAATGTTGAGAAAAGATGTTGATCGACTCTTGAAAGATGTTATCTGTCTTGATATCCATAATGTTGTGTTATTCAATTCTTTGCCACATGCATCGATTATATCTCTGCCGACATCTTGTTGATAATGTTGTAGCTGTTGAGAACACCGATAATGTGCTTGGATCGAGTCTTTAAAAGTTGAAAACGAGCGTCTCTTAAGCGAGCTTTCAAATGCAAAGCGTCGTCTTCAATGGTGTCAAAAAGATTGTCAAAATCGTGAACTTGCTTTGCAAAACAAAATCCACCAGTTGCAATCAACCAATTTTAATCAAATTTTGAGCAACTGGATGATCAAACGTGTCTTTGAAAAGTCAAATCTCAAAATATGAACAAGAACTTGTAAAAGTTAAACACGAATATGGTGTCATATTTGATTTACTTAATAAGATTAGTCATGAAGCATCAAACGAACTTGATCACTATCTTGCACACACTAGAGAAGTAATGAATTTTCTTTGGTAATATTCGTTCGAAAATCAAGATTTGATTCACACTATCTTTAAGTTAAGAGAAATGTTAGGAAAGTATGAACAACTTCCACCGATCGTGATTAAGAGAATAGCACCGGTAACACTTAGTAATCGTGAACCTAGAATGCCTCTTTGCCAAAACACAAGTTGCTAACGTGCTTCCTTCTCTTGAAAGCAGAATAGTTGTCTCTTTTCCAAGCGTCCGCACTTCACGACCTAGGAGCACTACATCGAAGAATAGGAAGTTGCGACCTAAGAAAAGATCAATAAGGAATGCTAAAGTAGAAGAACACCCTAGGACTATGAATAAGACTCACGTTGCTTCCACTATAGATATTGCGTCGACAAATGTAATAGAAATAGTGATTTAACGAATGCTAAACCTTTAAGTACTTTTGATATTCGATCGATGCACCTTGTGTTATTTGTCGTAAAAGTATGAATTCGATTGTCATGACAAATGTGTTGCTAAAGCTATCATCTCTCGTTTAAGGAATCCTAAGAATCGAGAATACCTCTAGGCCCACTAATCATTCTAAGTCGTCAGGCTTGGTAGACCGCCTCTTTAGATTCTAAGAACCGCATTGATGTCCTGTAGCTCGGTTTCACCTCCTAGGAATGTAGTACCACCTAGTGCATTCACTAAGACTAAAGCAAATACTAGTTGGAGATGGCGAAATGGATATATAACACACTAGGATTTAAATGGATGCCTAAAGTTATTGATGTGTGTATGTCTACTATAAGCGCTCGGAACCCTCTAACATTTCGGGTTCCACATCTACTTTATTCCATCGTGTCGTGCGTGTGTGTAATGCGGTGATCAGATCATTCTGGATTGTTGATAGCGGATGTTCCCAGACACATGATGAGCAACCTTAAACTGTTATCAAACTTCATTGCAAAGTTCATTGGCTTTGTGAGATTCGGGAATGATCACTTGCAGCTATCATGGGCTACAAAGACTATATCAATGGGAACATCGAAATTAGCGAGGTTTATTATGTGGAAGGCCTCGGTCTTGTCTGTTTTGATGGGTCGATTACGTGATAGAGATTTGGAGGTAGCTTTCGGGGAGAAATCTTGTTTCATTCGTGATCTATAAGGAAAGCGACCTTATGTCGCTCCGTAACTCAAGTCTTTACACTATCTCTATGCAAGACATGGTTGCTTCATCTCCCATCCGCTACTTTCAAAGGCAACATCAACAAAATCACGGCTATGGCACCGTCGTCTCACACTTAGACTTTCAAACTATAACCAATCTTGCTCGACACAAACTAGTTGAAGGTCTCCCACGATTCCGGTATTCTAAAGATCACCTTTGCTCACCTGTGAACAAGGGAAAATAACTCGTGCTCGTTTTCCTTCAAAGGTGGAACCTGACTCTCGGCATGTGCTTCATCTTCTTCACATGGATTTGTGTGGCCCGATGCGCGTGCAAACAATCAATGGCAAACGCTACATCTTAGTAATTGTTGATGACTATTCACGATGGACTTGGGTCTACTTTCTTGAAGCAAAGACCAAGCTCCAAAGATGATCATTACCTTTCTTACAAAAATACGAGTTCACTCAAAACACCGTCGACAAATCGAGCAGACAAAGGAACCGAATTTGTTAACCAAACCCTTCGTGAATTTTATGAGAAAGTGGGAATTGACATCGACATCTATTGCACGTACACGAGAACAAAGCGGAGTTGTTGAAAGACGAAACCGAGCGTTAGTGGAAGCGCAAGAACAATGTTAATTAATGCTAAACTTCCATATTACTTATGGGGGGAAGTTGTATCATCGCATGCTATACTCAAAACCATTCTATGATTACTAAGCGCCACAACAAAACACCGTTTGAGCTTCTCCACAACCATAAACCGAATCTCAAACACTTTCATGTAATTGGCTCCTTTGCTATCGAATAATGATCGTGATGATTTTGAAAGCTCAAAGCCAAAGTCGACATTGGAGTCTTCATTGGATATTGTGAGAACTCTAAAGGTTACCGGATCCGGAATCGTCGTACAAAGCAAAGTTATGGAAACGATTCATGCTCATTTTGATGAACTTACGGAAATGGCTTCCGAGTATATGACTTGGAACCCGTCACAATTGCTTAAACTTCCTCAAACCCCATCATCACCGCACAAAGCCCCCACTCACTCGTCAACAAATGGAAAGGTTATTTGATCCATTGTTCGGTGTGATATTGATGAGCGTGCTCGGTGTATCCGATGTTTCATTGCTCAACGATACTACTCTTATACGATACACGATACAACAACTCATTGATTGAAGCACCACCAGTTGACTCCACCACAACAGCTTGAACAAACCTTTTCCGACAATGATGAACCGGTGATGATGTTCTTAATGAAGTACCCCGCTGCGATTTTGATCCAAATCGTTCTTTAACCCGTTTGCTAATGACATCTGCTGCACGATGTCGCAGAATCATCAACAAACCATTTGAATCCTCGAATCGCACAATGTATACCAACATCAACCCTCTCGCACATCGATGGACAAAATACCATCCTCGGCAAATATTATTGGCAACCCGAATCAACCGGTCGTTACGAGACAACGTCTTCGCACAGATGGTGAACATTGCATTTATGCACTCACCATCCCGCTAATCTGAGCCTAAAACATTAAAGACGCAATGACAAAGACAAGCTGGATTGAATCCATGCAAGAAGAACTCAACCAATTCAAGCGTCTTGAAGTATGGGAACTTGTTGAAAGACCAACGGGGTCTACTTCATTGGTCTCAAATGGATTTGGAAAAACAAATTGGATCTTTGAAAGGGCGTAATCGAAACAAGTCACGTCTAGTTGCTAAGGGTTATCGTCGGGAAGAGGAATAGAATTTGAAGAATCTTTTGCTCAGGTTGCTCGTCTTGAGGTAATTCGGATATTTCTCGCGTTCGCGGCTCATATGAATATGACGGTCTTTCGGATGGATGTCAAAGCTGCGTTTCTCAACGGACAAGAAAGAAAAGCGGTTTATGTCGACCAACCGAAGGATTCGTTGATCCCGAGTTCCCGAACCATGTCTACAAACCGAACAAAGCTCTTTATGGTCTCAAACAAGCTCCCGGGCATGATACGATAAGCTATCATCTTTCCTCATTGCTAATAATTTCACCAAAGGTTTGGTCGACCCTACTCTTTTATACAATATCACGGGGCACATATATTAATTGTTCAAATTCGTGGATGACATCATTTTGGGTCTACACATAAAAAGTACTCAATCGCTTGCAAAACTAATGAAGAAAAACATGACCTTGAATTGTTAAACAAATTTGGAATGAAAACACAGTGACACTTATGCCACACCAATGACTCATACCAAGAAGCTAGGCGCTGATTTACATGGGAAATTAGTAGACCAAATAATCAAGTATTATTGGGTCTCTCATGTATCTAACACTAGCGAGACGATATTGTCTTTGGTTTATCTATGCTCGCGTTATCGATCGCGACCAATGAAACCCACCTCTCGAGGCTAAAAGAATCCTCAGATACATCAAGGGAACCATTAACTTGGGGATCGATATCAGAAGGATTACGGTTTTGAACTAATCGCTTTTCAGATGTCGATCACGCGGGATGTTTAGATTCACGAAAAAGTACTTGAGAGCATTACAATTTCTTGGTGATAAAGCGGTGTCACGGCAATCGAAGAAGCGAGGATTGTACATCTCTGTCATCAACGGCGAGAATATGTAGCCATGTCGGCGTGTTGTGCTCAAGTCATCCGGATGAGAACACAACTCAAAGACTATGGTTACGATTTGATGAGAATCCGATGTCTTGCGACAATCGAAGTGCCATTGCGATCTCGTGCAACTCGATTCAAGACTGAAATCAAAGCACATCGATCTTCGCTATCATTTCATCAAGGACCATGTAGAACAAAGTGCGGTTGAATTATACTTAGGTGAGAATACCAATTGGCATATCTACTCACCAAAGCCTTGCCTCCCGCTAGGTTTAATGAGTTGGTCCACGGATTGGTATGCGGTGTTTGACTCAAGAGGAACTGGATGAACTCTTAAAAGCAGTCTTAAAAACCAGTCAAACACCAAACTCTCTTCTGTAAATATTTTACAAAAACTAAATACAAAAGTATAAAACCTGATAAAACAACAAAAATATTCTTCTATCTATTTTTCTTTCAACATGTCAAGTACATTTCTTCCGTCAACACTCTAATCTTTTAAAATTCAAGATATTTTTCCGATCAAGTCTTGAGGGAGAAAATTTAATATAACTTGTTTCAAAATAACACTGTACTTGCATGTTATACTATCTCGGTTGTTTTCTTTAATATTGGTGGTCACATTTACGGTTCGACACTCCTCGGACTAAAATTTATAACCTTTCATTATTTCTTAAGTCGAGGGGAGTGTCGTCAAAGTTCTTTCCAAATATTCTTCGTTTGGTAACCAAAATGGAAGTTAAAAGGATTTGGATGAAAATGGAAAAGGTGGAGGGACTGAAAGTGTCAAAAGATTAAAGATATTTTTAATAAAAACACCTCCACCTAACTTTCACTTCACATTTATACTCATACCAAACTCATCCTACGCCTAATATTCAAGCCTCAAATCCATGTTTTTGATCATCATATTGTAAGTGTTTTCGTGATCTAAAAGTAATTACAAGCAAGGGTTTTGATTTTTATACAAATCCAACGCCTAAAACGTGAAATATGAGTGATTATGTGTTCTACGCATAAGCGTATGAACACACAATCATTAGTGTGTGTTTGTGGTTAAAATAAGCGTGTCAAAACGTTTCAATAACATCAATGATACTATGTTTATCCTCAAAATCCACCCAAAAACACGAATTGATTGTTTTTCAAAATTAGGGTTCATGAGTCGTTTTGGGCGTTTTCATTTGTGAATGTTTTTTGGTGTTAAAGATTGTTGTACAATGTTGTTTTCAAGTTAAATTAATCATATCTAAGCCCAGAAACACTAATGATTCGTAAATTGAAAATTAGGGTTCTAGTTCATACGAATTGGGTTTTTTGATTGGCCTTGAATTTGATGTTAAAACTTGGATAGAGCAACTTACTATGCCTCTAAGACTTACCAGAAACACTTTGGTGTAATTCCTATGGCTAAAATTCTTAAGCGTAATCTATGAACTATTAGGGTTTTGGTTTACGCGTAAACAGTGACCTCTACGCATAAGGTCTAATCTTACGAGTAAGCCTTACGCGTAAGGTTTAATATACGCCTACGCGTAAGCTTTACGCATAAGGTCCCCTTTTCCTACGCGTAATATTTCTTACGCGTAAGTAAGGATCCTACCCATAAGCTTGCGTCTACGCGTATACTTCTCCTGTTTACGCATAAGCTACCATTTCTACGCCTAAGCCTTGATCAAACCTTTATTATGAATTGTTACGCGTGCATACTTGTAAATAAATAAATCATAACGTCACGAAATCAATAATGTCACTAATAAGCTTAAACGTTTGATATGTTGTGAAAAATAAGTGATAACATAAACTTTAAAACTTAAAAGTTAACTAACTCACGAAACTTATCACGACATCATTGGACTATTGAACAAACAAGTGACTTTGGACTCGTAACAATCATTGACATTGCACATTCAATAATTAGACTATAAAACCATCTGTTGACTAACATTATGTCTTTCGATATGTTGGTTCTTTTGGCTAAATGTGTTTCAGATCACGACATGGAAGCTCAAATGAATGTGGATGCACCAAATGTTCTCACCATTCTTCGATATCTTCCGCATGGCTATCCAATGAAGATTGGAAAGAACAATCTCGAGTTGACTTTGAAACTCTCACCGCTCGGAATCTTCTTGTCTCATTGCGTGGATATTCGAAGAACCATCCCTATCGAACATGCTCACCAACTCGCCCCGTTAGGAGATCTACATACGACAATTACGGAATACAATGAGGTCAAAGGTCAAAGTGCTGATATGATGACACTCAATCACAAACAAGTTACCATCACACATGCGAGACTAAGGGTCATTCTCCTCATTCGACATCATACCAACCGAGTTCTCTGCTGCACCTCATCAAGAGATTGTTCGCAATTTTGATCGATATTGGGTATGCGAAGCTTGAGGGGTTGTTAATAAGCATTCTCGCGTGGATCTTAAAACATTCCTCACCTTGGAGAACCCTCTATATCATCATCACAAAATCTATTTCGGTCGTGGCGGTGGCTATGAGCATCCCAAGCTCGTGGGCGCAAATCTTTGGGCTCTAATCAACACGAAACACATCAAAATTGAAGCTCTGATATGGGATGACATGATGACCTTTCTCAAAAAACTTGGCTCAAAGATTCCCTACATCAGATATACTAAACTATTGATCCAGAGAGCACTTGGGTATAACCCTGATATCCCCAAAAGAATCAATGACCCCGACAATCTTGACGTGTTGTCCGAACCCACTCTAACAGTCATATTTAAGGAGTCAACCACCAAGAAACAAAGTGCTGTGTTGCCAGATCTCCTTCTCACAGATGAACTCAAACAGCTCTACTCTTATAAAAGATATATGGTAGCTGTGAAAGAGAACAAAGTTGGCTTCCTTGATGAAAAATCTTCTGGTACGCCTACAAGAAAAACCGAAGAGGAAGTGCGAGAAGTGCAACCCATCGAGAGTCGGAGGAAGTTCCCAGAGGAATCCTCCTCGTAAAAGGGCATTCCTACTAAGGAAGCTGGTCCTATTCCCATTCCAAAGCTTGAACCACAAAGAAAGCTAGTGGATGAAAGCTACGAAGATACACAATCGAGACGAAGAGGTCTTCTCTCGAATCAAGCATCAAGCACCTCCTTGAGAGCAAAACCTCCCAGTCCACCAACTATCCAAGGAAAAGGAAGACTCAAGACTTGTGCCTTATGAAGAGGAAAGCTCGGAAGAAGAGCCACTGAAGCGATTCTGAGGAGGAAGTTCAAATTTGTTAGACTCAACACGTTGCGGAGGAATTTGCCAAAGATAAAATGGGTGGCCGGAGGGTCAAGTGGTGAAGTTCAACCTACACGGATCCTAATGCGGTTAATCAACCCGATAAGGGGCGGTGCCACCACTCTTGAGCAACAACAAAAGCAACAGAGGAGTCTATTAAGTTTGACATTGAGGAACCGATCATGAGAAGTCGAGAAAGATAAAGGCGATGAAGAAGCTAAGTGCGGAAAGGATGAAGATGTTGATTATGAAAAGTTTCTTCTTGACAGGTCCGTGCGGTCTAAGGAGAAAACTTCGAACCTCCAAAGGACCCTAAATCTCCTCACATCTCATCTTCATCGACTCATCTTCTCACTCCTCACCACCACCATCAAAAGAACAACAAGATCCACATCCGGATCGGTGAAGAAGCCAAGCGCCTCTTGGATTTCTCAAGCTAAGACACGAATCGTTAAAGTTGTCAAGCAAGTCGGAAAGAAAGACGTGCTCTACAAGAAGATGAATTTCTCTACCGATCGATTCGATATCTTCATAATGAGAACGACAAGATGCAAATTGAAAGGAGTATGTCGAAGCTCATGAAAGATGATCTTCAAGGAAAATGGACGAGATGATCAAAGGATACACTCACAAGTTCCTTCTTGGCGTCGTTCCTAAACCGACAAAGGAGATGTATACGAGAAAACTTTATCCGAATCTCCTACATCGGCCAAGCAAACCATGAAATCAACTCCAATGAATGTGAACATCAATCCAGTTGAACCCACAATCTTCTCGGATGATGAATTGGAGAACCGGCTAGTAGCTCAAATGTCGAAACGCTACGCAACGTTTGCCTCCCACGAAGCTAAATTGTTTGAAGCATTTTTGGAATACCAACTCGGTCAAGATCTGAGAGAAGAAGGCAGAAGGCCTAAACGCCAAGAGGCGCGAAGACAAAGATCGGGATAAGGATAACGAGCCCAAACGCCCAAGAAGTCCGGTGAATAATCTTCTATGCAACCTCCACCCTGACGGACTACAACTCGACAAAGGTCTCCTCCTCGTTCTTCTTGAAAACCTCAAGATTACGAGTTACCACCGACTCGAAAACCGGTGATCATTTTGAGTATACGGGTGGTGACGATGAAGAAGTCTCGAGCCCCAACAACAACCTATCTCTCGACCTGACCAAGAAACCGAATCCTCCTCCGGGCCAAAGAAGATGAAGAAGAAGGCGCTATGGTGACGTCTTATCATGGCTAGACGAGGATGATATTGAATTTGAATGGTTCTCAAGCTTGTTGATTCCACTCCTTACCCGGTGAAGGTCAAGAGGTTCGAATGTAGTACATTGGAGCATGAAAATTACGCAAGAAAAATTCCGTGTGAAGAAGATGGCGAAATCCGAGTTGAAGCGAATCAAGAATGAAGCATTTCAACTTCTCAAAGACAGCTCGGAAAGTGCCATTGAAGTTGAGTATCACCTCGATAATATAGCACGAGCCATGTCTAACAACATGGATTGGCTCAACCCAAAAGCAAACATCGACTTCACCAAACGGGACAACCCTCCATATTACACCGATGGTCAAAACCTCTACCAACAATTGGCCAACCGGATCGGCCTAGGATTCCATTCCGATATTTCTTCAACAAAGACACGGAATTTCTTCTACGGTGGCGATGGTTCATGGAAATCGCTACATCTCGACACTTCCATTCCGTGACCATATACTCTAAGCGCATAGCCATCGAGGAAAGAGCTAACCACATGTTCTCCAACAATGTGGCGGTATGACCGTGATGCCTTGTATGGGATTCACCATTGGCGAGCGAAGAATCTACTACACAAGCTACCAGGTTGAAGTCTCAACATGAAGTGTTCGATACTAAGAGTATTGTTGCCATCAAACATGTTGATCTTTCGTCTAAATGGGACTACACTTTCCTCAAGAATATTGTGGTCAAAAGGCAAGACGAAAGGGATTATGCATTCTCTGAAGCGGACTTTGAGAATTTGTCTATCAACGACATTGAAGACATGTACCTTGCCAAAATGTGGTCGCATGAGACAATTTTCAAGCGAAGTACAACGTGAATTCATCAAGTCCTTGCTTATCTTCATCAAGCATAGTCATCAAAAAGCGTGTAGAAGATCTCCGACTTGCGGTTGAATCATATCGGACCGTGTCAACTTCACTCCACCTCGGCTAGATCTTCCCGACATTAACCGACTTTCACAACACACACTCATCGACCAACCATTTGGGTGGTTTACATTAGTGAAACACATCGCAATGCGCTTGATGGCGTGTAAAGATCTTCACAAGTTTGGGGATCACACATTGAAGAAGGTTAGGGACGGATTGGCTTATAGGTTGAAGGATATTCATGAAGGCATTGGGTCACAAAAGCGATGGAATTCCAAGGAAAGATGGGATGTGAGGAGGATCATCGGGAAGATTGATGAAAGGTTGTATCGACGGGACCGATTCGAACTCGGAGAGCTTTGTAGGCGGTCGTCCAGGATTGCTCTCGCCGGCTATCAACGCCCGATTCGCATTCACGGAAACATTGATGGACTTCTGGTACCCTTGAAGCGCTTATATTTCATAATATTTTGGATGTGTGATTTATTATGACAATGGCGTGTGCACACATAACGATGTACAACCCGTTCTTGTAATGAAAGGACCATGTGGTACGCTTGATGCCACAATCCTTATAAAAGGAGCGAAAGCTTCTTACTTTTGAGTAAACCTTATCAAACCTTTCATTTTTCAAAGGTTTTACTCAAAACAACAAGTACTTCCCCGTATGTTTTTCAAAACCTCAATCGTTTATATCACTTGTTGAGGGGGAGTGTTTGAATTTAAACTTTGTTCACAAATTGTTCACAGTGGTCATCTCCCGCAACACTCGAAATGGTCATATTTATTCTCAACATTTCTTCAAAAACAACATTTATATGCCATTTTTGAGGGGGAGAAAATATATGATAAGAAATATGTTGTGTTTTGCTAGTTGAATCCTCGTGTGAAAAGACTTCAACCCATGAATTGACGGGATCTAACAGTCTTACATTGAAAAGATTTGTCTTCCAAAGACTTATCCAAGTAAATTGTACCTATTCGAGAAGCTCGATAGACATGAACTTTGACGGGTTTGACAACCTTCGAGGTTAGTCCACACCTTCAAGGTAGTTATTAGAGCTAGTTGTCACCTAAAAGGCGACAATGTATCTCTTTAACTATGCAACGTAACCGTGTCCTCGGGAATTGTCTATCTTGAGTCGATCAATTCAAAAGTGCGAGCTCTTTCCTCATTGTGCGATTTGTAAAAACTCTTAAGCACATGTGGGGGAGTATTTCGAAAATCTAAAACTCTTGAAGTGTTCAAACATGTTTTCATTCACAAACACTTTGAGAGATTTTCATGAAAATGGTTTTATGGCAATGGAGTTATAAGGAGATTAAGGTTAGGAATAACTGTCCTATGATCCGCCAGAGTCGGAGGAATCTACCCAAGGACATCACAAATAGTTAGCACTTAGAAGTCCTTAGGTATGATTATAAAAGGAGAAAATGAGAATCGAAGAAAGAAGGAGTTGAAGAATTAAAAAGAAATACAAAGAAAAGGGTGAAAAGAAATAGCCCTCCAAATTATTCAACTTAGGGCGGATAACGGGTTCAATTCATATGCTCTTGGTTGTCACTTGATGGCCGGTATTGAAGAATAAAAGCCCTCATGGACCCGATGGCGCATGCACTAAACCTTCTTAGCCACTCAAGTTTCTATCAAAAGAAGCTTGTTTCATTCTCATGAGGAACCCTAAGTAAACTATTGGCTTTCTCTTAGAGATCATTGGTATTAAAGAAGGAGACCCTCTCCTAGTCTCCGCTCGGGAAAACCAAAACTCACTATTGAGTCTAGAGCCACGAGATTCATCAAAAGATCTCTTAGGTACACTTGACATTTCATCACTTGATGTTCAACAATAAGAACATCGGTGGTACGTTATTGAGTCCTTCACGGATCTCGGCAATATGTCGAGAACATTTATGAGAAGTTCACATCCGTGATCATCGGTGATTGAATGGAAACTCTGCCGGTCAACATCAAACAGCCACGGCGGTCACCGGTAACTCCCGTGGATTACGCTTAGTGTGTCTCAAACGGTCTGATCGTGGTGATGCTTGGTGTACCTCGGCGACTCATCCGAACTATAGGTGTACTTGTACATCGTGTTATCTCACTTGTGGGACTCGGTTCAGAAGCGGCTTTTGTGAGAATTAGAGTTGTGTTTCACACTATCTTGTTAACACTCTCAAGTTCAAACTTGTAAGTGTCGGAATCCGCTTATTACTAACCGTTTTCATGTTTTCTTCTTATGGAAGCTCGGAGCGGAATGATCGTCTTGATTCTTCACATGTTCATGCCAACATCATCTCTAATGGAAATTCTATCCAAAAGCAACACAAAAGTCGAATGATTCTTCGTCAACTCAAAGAATCTACAAAGTTAAAGACTTAAAGAACTTCGTCGACTTTGTTATCAAGCGTTAAAGGCGTGTGAGCATGTTAAAGAATGACGTGGAGACACTTTGTAGCAATGAAGCGCACTGAGGCGAGACTTGATGCGAGACAACAACAACATACTATCACTACCATCACAAAGAACAATGATCAAAGAACAAAGTTAAAGATGACGTCAAAGCAAAACTGTTTAAAGAAAACAATTTCTCTACATTGGGAGATTGTTCAAATCAAGGCAATTCTTCTCACAAGAAAGAAGAATGTCGGAAGACGTCAAAGCTACTATTACATCAACGCCTTCACCGTTCATATTCATTCATCACCAACACTTGGGGAGATTGTTGGAATCACTCCTAAATCTAAATCAAGTGTTAGTAATTCATATGTAATAGTTAGCTTAATTATGGCCTTTATGTTTGTTATTAGCCTTAAGCTTATGTAGAAGGCCCATGAGCTTAGGCCCAAGCCCATAGGAGAAAGGAAGGGACTAGGAGTGTTTCCCTAGCTTCCCTCCTATAAATACTATGTAATAACCCTCACTTGAGGGTTGGTTGTTCAATTTATCTCTTTCACATACTCACGCCTAACTCTTCATTATTCCTACGCGTATGTGTGTTTGGTTTATTGTTCATCCGCCTCTCTATCTCTTCTCTTGATGCTTGTGTTGTAAAACTAGTGACCTAACAAAGAATAACCCACGTTTACGATTTAATATTGCATTAATACATTTAAAGAATTAGCAAAATTCAATTCTAGTATTTCCGATAATTAAACTTTTCAAGAAAATAAAATACCCAATGAAATATTCATATAACCATAGAATTTTCTTGAAAATTAGGATCCAAATTATCATAGTTCCATTACATCAGTTGATCTGCTAGCAATGAAAGCACATAATAAGGTAATCTGTCGAACAATAATTGGCAAACATTCTCCAATTCGTAGATCATTATGAGATTTACATTACCAACAACATTACAAATGTAAACATGTTTTATCCTCATCTTGTGCCTTGAGTCCAGGTCTCACTTACAACCCAATTTAAGTCATCTAATTAAAGAACTACAAATGTGTCCAGTTGAGGTATGACTCAACATAAAGATTTACCTTTCCATTACAATCTCGCCAAGTTCTCACATGAAGTAAATTGCAACTTCAAGTGTTCCTTTAACTAGATGGCACTAACTTAATTTTAAGGGTACTACTTTTGATGTGTATAATCAAAATATTTACGAAGAAGCATGCATACAACTTCGTATCAATAGTTTTAATAAAAAGCTTTTTATTAACCAATTCACAAAGATTAAATTAAAAAAGTTTTGATTGAGGTATTGGGTTCACCAATCAAATAATTTATCTTTAATTATCGTCCATTATATCGTAATTTTGCATAAGTCCAAAGACTTAGTGTTTCGGATAATTACCACAAAGTGGCGCATGGAATCAAAGCTTATTCACCATTAAGATTATTTTGTACATAATATAGTCTACTTGGTAACTCCAATTGGACGCACAAAAAAGCGAAGAATTTGGTCAGCGCGAGGCAATAACCTCCTTCTTTCGGGCCACAATTTCATGTGCTCCCCTCCTTATACCTCTCTTATAGTTTGTCAAAATTGGTGAGCCGTTCTAACTATTTGGTACAAATTCATCAATCAATTAAACTATTGAAAATTTAACTCTTAAAAAACAAATCAAATTTCACCATTGTTTAGTCCAATTTATTTTTCTATTCATGAAATTCCCCTTTGCTTAAAACTTGTCAAACAAAATAAACAAACAAGTAAATAAAAAAAATTAAACAACTAAAACAATGGGCACATAACTAACAATTAATATGCGTAAACAAGTAACCACATGCAACTTATTCGATAGAACCTATTAATAATCAATTATAGGTTAAATTATGTATATATTAACTAAGGCTCTCACTCAATAAGGCAAGTGGACCACATACATTGACGAATCAATTGCGTAAACCGTAGTTAAACATATACCATATAGCACCTAATTGATTCATTAATTTTATTGAGGTATTCTTCAATTCAAGATTTATCAAAACAATAAACATGTGTATAAAACTTAACAATTAATTTTCACATAACCAATCTTAACAATTAACTATATATCGACAATAATCCATGCCAAACAAGCACGTTTTCATGGATTTAACATACTAATTATTCACGTTGTCACAAGATCGCATACAATTCCATGTCACATAACAATCATTCACGAATTACTTCATGTAACATATATACAATTCTAGATTTAGATATCAATTAACAAAACAATTTTTATAAACCCTAAAAAAAATTTGAACAATTCGAATAAATTTTTTTTAGGATCGACTTAAAAAAAAGTTTAATGGGTCGGCATAAGAATTTTTTAAACCAATTAGGTCAAAAGCCCTAACCCTAAAATTAGGGTTTACATAATCATAACCAAAACCCTAGAATAATCATATCAAACACCATACAATATCCGTTTGATTCTAGCTAAACAAGAATCAATCCAAGCAACTCTTCAATTAAGATGAACCCTAATTAGGGTTTATAAGGATTATTGGAATTGCCCCTTACCAATTATGCAATTTAATCCAAGATACAATCAATAGTTTGATTGTACCACATTCTTGTACACACGTACTATTAACGAATTAAAGTAAATGCTAGTTTAATTAACACAAAACGTTTGTTTAGGAAAATAGAAGTAAGCGACCTCTTAGGGATAAGAGTCGATCGTTAGGACTAAAAAACACACAAACAATTTTAGGTTTTAGGTTTAGGTGTACAAGAGATAATTTACAAAGACCATAAGCCTTGTATATATACCCAAAGAAACTTAGAGTCCAAGTTAGGGTATGATTGGTTTATGGAAACCCCCATCCTATCGGTTATGGAAACCCACAAGGTTTCTAGAACCTACTTGACATCTAATTTTATATTTAGTCCTCCCTTTAACATTTAACGATCGTTAGTCCATTACATTTAATTACTTAACGTTCATTATGCGTTTCGTGTAAATAATAACTAAATATAACATTTTACATTTACTTATTATAACTTTAATTCTCATACGTAAAGTGTGCAATCTCGTGGTCTCGAGTTCGATCCTAACTCACGACTACTAATTTATATACATAAAACCAACAGGTTAAACTTACCCTGAATGGCTAAAGATTAGAGAGTGTCATCACTGCCATACTCAAAGTAGAATATTGTAACAGAGACGAAATACGCAGTTATTTTGTCCAAATGAGCATATGTGTCAACTTTTTCTTTATTGTAATGGTTGTTCAAATATTTGTGTATAAATAAGATCATAAGGTGGAGTAAAATGCTGGCAAGTTTGTGCACTAAATTCGTAGATATTCACATACACTTTTACTCCTCCAAAGACAACTAAGTCTCTAAGGTTAGCTCAGTTGATTATCATAGTTGATAGATATGATACTACACCATACTTGTTATTTAATCTCAAGTGTTATTCCGCAAACACTTGAGTATAAATTATTTGAATTAATTCAAATAAGGATTTAAACGTTGAAAAACTTGTGTTATTACTTTAAGCTTTCTTTACATTTTAAACAAGCTTTTCATTACATCACTGAAATATGGAACACGGGTAGATTAACTTTGTAGTTAAGCCAGTCGTGTAAAGGGAACAACAAGTGGTATCAAAGCGGTGGTTTTATAAACCGTTCAAAACGTTTTTAAAAATCAAATCCTACCATAATTGAAAGTGATGTACCCCAACTAGTCGACAAAAAGGAGGAAGTTATTCATTTGTTGCTCCTCGACTTGAAGTTCACAAATTCAATAAGTGGAAAAAGCGCATGCTTTGCTACTTAACAGGAATGGAACCTTATTACATTAAATGCATTAATGAAGGTCCATTTATCCCTAAAATTGTTAAAGGTTTACCCAAACCTGAAGCTTAATGGACTCCAAATTAGAGAAGGGTGGTCAATCATGACCAACGCCTTAAAAGCATCATTATATCTTGTCTCCCTGACGATATAATAGAATCAATCATTAATTGTAGCACAGCTAAACAAACTTGTACTGACTTAGTTTACAGCTTTGAAGGTCCCTCAGATACCAAGAAAAACAAGATCATTGACCTGAAAATATGAGACTAAAAGTGAGGATCTCACCTAATAGTATGGGTGCAAACAAGCCAAGCTTTTATCAAGAAACTCGATCTCGAGCTCGAACTTGATTGGATAGAGTCAAGCTTTTATCAAGCTCAATACCAATAAATTGGCTCGAAATATATAACGAGCCAAGCTCAAGCTTTTGATAGCTCGACTCGAGCTTTTATCAAGCCTTGATATAAATATATTTTATATTAAATTCATATAAGTAACTAAGGGCTAATTTGAATAATAATCTAAATATAAAGACTTACTTTATAAAGAATTAATTAATATATTCTTGAAATACCTTTAAACTCTAAATAATCCTAATGATTTGTATTTTAACGCTTTGTATTCTTCACATTTCAAACTTCTAGGCTTTTGAGTTAATCAAACACTCTCTTCTCTAATCATTCAACCACTAATATATACAATGACGGAGGGAGAGGGGGCTAGAGGGTGCTTGGCCTCCCCCAACAGCCCAACATCTTTAAACAAATATAGGCCCAAAGTGAATTATCAATCCAGTTTTTACCGGCCCCTTTATTGACCAAGCTACGAAAATAGTAGGCTAAAGGTATCGTGAAATCTCGATTGTTCCCCAATCCATATTTTTGTTTTACATTACTATGTAGTCCACTAGTCTCTCACAACCACACTTTTGTTTTACTTTCACTTTATATATTTGTTGGAATTTTATACTCATAACAATTATACATAAAACAAATAACATCATCAAAGCAAGCGCGGAAGACAATAGGAATAATATATGTAAGTAATTAACCGAATAAAGAAAAGCGTACCTTTTAGCAATTCAAGTAAACCAAACAAACTTTGAACTAGAACAAAACCAAAACCCTAACTTTAGGGTTTAACAATTCGACCACCACAATAAATCGACCACCAAGAAATCACAAGCTCAAGCGTGCTTGTTCTTCGTTCTTGTACACACGTACTAATAGCGATTTGATGTGGAGAAGCTAGTTCCTTGAATCACTAATAAACCAAACACTTTATCTTTGAGCTAAGCAAAATCGAAACACCCTTGAGGTGAGGGTATTCGACCGCCACACAAAGAGGAGAGAGAAGAGAGAAATTAGGTTATCAAAGTGATCCAAGGTTAGTCAATAATGAATACATTGATTTGTATTTATAGTTAACATATCTTGGACCAAGTTTGAGTGGGATTGGGTTTGGGAAACCCCCACCGATCGGCCAAAGCATCCCAAAGGGATTCTAGAACTTTCCGACTTGTAATTTCATCTCTAGTCCTTCTAGTTAATATTTAACGACCGTTAACCAAACCTCGTTAATTATTTAACTATCGTTATGTTTTATTTAGTGATTAATAATTAATAATAATAACGTTTTATTTATATTAATTATGTACATCAATTCTCATACGTAATGTGTGCAATCCGAAGTCTCGAGTTCGAATCCGGACATACTATTATTTAAATATCCATTAAAACCTTTCGGCTCCACTTGGATATTACTAAATATAGTAATGACATTGGTTAGTCTAGCTTTCACGCATAACGCCCCGGATCGAATCGAGCATGGTCTCTGGAAAAACCATTTAATGATTCATCATTTTACTTATCCTTTTGTTACTAATACTACATTAACTATGAATATGGATCAAGTCATTTCATAAGTTAATATTACATTTCTCGTTGTATATGATTGAACAAGATTACCAAATCATCGAGCGTATTCGGATAGATCTTGGGTATGGCCATACAAACATCTTGTCAACCCTACGAGGGCCCAAATATAGTATTATGCTTTGAAACAAATTCAAAGGAACAAATTCTCTTGACTACAAACATAACTCATGAATTTTGCAACACTTGAAAATAGCCCTTATAACTACCGATTCACGGATAGCGTTAGACTATCTTACACAAATGCACTACATTCATATCGGTTATCCGGTATCTCAAGTCGAGGATAAACACTTCATGATATACTTAATGATAAAATCCAAAAGTATCATCATGTAAAGTTGGGATGAGTCCTATATTCAATTCATTGAATATCATGTGAATCTGGTATGTCCCACGCATCAATATACTTTAAAAGTATATTCTACCAAAACTCGATTTGTCTTAATTCAATGACATTCCCACATCATTGATTGACAACGGACTATTTAGAATAACATAAGTTACTCACGGATTAAACATGCAAATATAGGATATAATATTAAGAAAATGAAAAATAAACATAAACAACTATTTTATTTCATTAAAGTAATATTTGTTCATAACATCCTTTATCCAAATACTAATCACGGATCTGCATGAAACTACTAGCTAAGCGAAGTCCTATCCCATCGACATGGTCGATAAGTTTATCTTTTGGCAAAGGCTTCGTAAAGGGATCGACTAGATTTTCATCTGTATGAACTTTGAGTAGATTGATTTCACCTATGTCGACTTGTTCTCGAACATAGTGATATCGACGAGGAAAATGTCTGGCGCCTTCATGACTCCGGGCTCATTGGCAAATGTTATTGCGCGAGTTGTCACAATACACATTTAGAGGTAATTCGATTGAGGCATTACTCCGAGTCCGAAATGAATTTCCTAATCAACGACTTCCATCGCGACTACAAGCGACTATGTACTCGACTTACGTAATAGACATCATAACCGTTGTTTGCTTCTTGCTCTTCCGATCAGCTGCTCCTCCATTAATGACAAAGACATAACCCGTCGAGACTTTGTATCATCTTTATCGGTTTGGAATGACGCATCGCAAAACACAGTAACATCAAGTTACGCATCTGGATTTCCTCCATACACTAGAAACATATCTTTAGTAGCCCTTAGATACTTAAGAATGTTCTTAACGACTGCCGATGTTTCACACAGGTTACTGTTGATACCGATTGGTAATGTTACGTGCAACGCCACATCGGGCCTTGTACATCTCACGGCATACATGATAGATCCTACTGACGAAGCATAAGGAACTTTCCTCATGTATTCCACCTCGGCAGTGTTTGGCGCATAGTTTATTACTTAAGCCATGTTCAACTTGCATCGGCAAATATCCCTTCTTGGAATTTTGCATACTAAATCTCTTGATATTTTATCAATGTAAGCACTTTGGCTTAGTCCAATTAACCGCCTTGATCTATCTCTATAGATCTTGATTCCCAGAATAAATCTTGCTTCCCTAAGTCCTTCATAGAAAAGCACTCTCCAAGATAAGACTTTACATCTTGCATACTTGGAATGTCTTTTCCCATGATCAATATGTCATCGACATATAAGACAAGGAAAATAACATTACTCCCACTAGCTTTGTGATACACACATGGCTCATCAAGATTTTGAGTGAAACCAAATTTCTTGATTTCTTCATCAAACTTCTTGTTCCATTGCCTTGATGCTTGCTTCAACCCATAAATGGATCTTTGAAGTTTGCATACACGCTTCGAAACTTTGGATTCACAAACCCTTGAGTGCGCCATATAGATGTCCTCATCTGGCGACCGTTTAAGAAAGCGGTTTGACATCCATTTGCCATATCTCATAGTCATAGTGCGCGCTATGGCTATAAGAATCTAATAGCTCTAATGTGCGCTACAGGAGAAAATGTCTCCTCGTAGTCTATCCCATAGGTTTGAGTAAAACCTTGAGCTACAAGACGAGCTTTATAGGTGTGTGCATTGCCATCCATGTCGGTCTTTATCTTAAAGAGCCACTTACTTCCAACTACCTTAGCATTTGGAGGTAAGTCAACCTCTATCCGACTTCGTTATCTTTCATGGATTGCATTTCCCATTCATTGCAACTCGCCATTTTCCTTTTCGGGACTCATCATGGCGACTTTATAGTTAGCGAGTTCACCAAGATCCCCTAACATATTTTCCTCGGCTTCTACGTTGAGACATAGGCGCTCAGTGCACGCGTAGTCCTTGCGGATCTCGAATGGGAACCACTTCAATCTCGGTGGAGCGCCCGGACTTTCGGGTTCTACTTGAGGTTGGCTAGTGTTCTCGAGAAGGTGTTGTATCTTCTTGATCATCTTCCGGATCATATACTCTCCCACTGAATTCATGAGATATGAGATCCTTTTCAAGAAAGTCTCCATACCTAGCAACAATTACTTTGTTTCGGTGGAAAGTAGAAGTAGTAACCCATCGTTTCCTTTGGGTATCCTACGAAGACACACTTAACGGATCTTTGTTGCGACTTATCGTGAGTCACGTTTAACAAACGCCTCACAACCCAGGACCTTTAAGTAAGACAAGTTGGGAGGTTTCCCATACCACACTTCATAAGGAGTCTTATCAACCTTCTTAGTTGGAACCATATTCAATATCACGAACAGCGGTTTCAAAGCATAATCCCAAAAGGATAAGGGAAGAGTAGTAAGATTAAACATCGATCGCACCATGTCTAGCAATGTACGATTCCTTCTCTCGGATACACCATTTTGTTGTGGAGTATAAGGAGATGTGAGTTCTTGGACAATACCACACTCGACTAGATAATCTTTAAACTCTTGGCTTAAATATTCACCACCTCTATCGGATCGAAGAGCTTTAATCTTCTTTCCTAGTTGCGGTTCTACTTCACTCTTAAAACCTTAAATGTTTCAAAGACTTCATGTTTATGTTTAAGTAAATAAACATAACCATAACGATTGAAATCATCGATAAAGGTTAAAGTAGCTAGCACCCTTTCTTGACACATGTCTTAGTGGTCCACATACGTCGGTATGTATCACACCAAGAAGATCGAAGCCCTTTCTAAACTATTTGTAAAGGTTTCTTGGTCATCTTCCCGGATATGCAAGATTCGCATTTATCAAATGATTCATCATTGATGTCTTGCAAAAGCCCATCGTGTTGCATTTGTTGCATGCGTTTCTTGCCTATATGAGCAAGTCTACAATGCCAAAGAAATGAAGAATCCAAATCACTTTTGATTCTTTTATTATTGATGCTAAAGGCAATTATTTTTATCATTCACATTATCATGCAAATCAATTTCAAACACACCATTCTTGGAATAACATTAAAGTAAAAACATCATTTAAAAAAGCGAAATTCCATAATCGGTAAATGTATGAGCGAAACCAATATCTTTTAACAAGGAAGCGAAGCGACACCCCTAACAATGGAAGGTGCGTAATGACAATCGTTTAATGACGATACTAAACCCGAAGGTAAAACTAAATCAAGCGTGCCTATAGCTTCAACATTGCATGTGCTCCATTACCGCGTGCGGTATTCTTGTCCATAGGCAAGCTTCCTTGCTCCTCTAAGTCCTGCGAGTGTATTACATATGTGAATACCACATCGATTATCATATACCGAGAATTTATTTTATGAGGAAAAGCAAATAATTCTATCATCAAAAGAGTACACAATGCGCGCCACGGTGCGATATTTTATACCTCTTATTCGCAACTCATCAAGGTACAATGGACAATTCCTCTTCCGGTGTCCAACCTGCGGTGCGATGATGACAAGCTGATCCTTCTTCGGATTCTCACGCTTTTGGGAGGGTACTTCTTGGGTTCTTGCGATAAGTCATAACTTGTTTTCCTTATCGACTTTACCCTTACCTTTCCCTTTCTTGTTCGCTAGCGGCTTATTAGGCTTAGAAATTCTACCCTTACGGATGGTCAAAACCGCGGTGTAGAGGCCTTCTTGGGCAAACCTTTTCGTAATCAATGAGCATTGCATGTACCTCATTGTTGTCTTCCCGTGCAATGCATATTATAATTGCTTGCGAAACCATCAAATTCCTTGTTAAGGGATCATTGATCGAGCCAATTTGTATGTCATTAGGGTAGACATAGTTCAAACGCCCCATTGGTCCATGTAACTCATCATTTCGAGACGGTGGGCGCTACGGGTTTCCCATCTCCTTGCTTGCAACTATGAAGAGCATCAATCAAGTCATCTGACTCTGATCACGGGCTTTTCAAACAACCTTTGCAATTCTTCCGGCATGAGATTAGGAAGTAATTCTCAAATTGCTTTTGCAAGCTTGAGTTCATACTCCCGAGCATAATGCGAGCGACCTCATTATACTTGTCATACTCAGTTGCCATGCGGCTCGTGCTTGGCGGTAGCATCATTGCGAGTTCGGGAGGACAAGGCGTAGTCAAATAATTGAGTCTTTTGGCAACCCTCAAGACAATTCGAGTTGCCGATACCAATCATTGAAATTGGCGCTACCGGTCAATTTCTCTCGATCAAACATAGATTTGAGCAGCGAGGCTAGTGCGATGATTCGACTTGAGCCATTTCTACGAAATAAAAGTTCAAAAGTTAGTACTTTCGATAAGTAAACATTCAAGAAAATAAAATACCCTTTGGTCAATATTCATATTAACCATAGAATTTTCCTTGAATATTGGATCCTCATTATCATAGTTCCACCACATCGGTTGATCGCTAGTGGTGAAAGTATAGAATAGTGTCGTTGAAAAGCGATAATTGACAAACAAGTTTTCAATTCCAAAAATTATGGGATTTACAATTTTGCCAAAACAATTAATGCAAAGCGTAAGCATGTTTTATCCCATCTTATGCCTTAAGTTATAGGTCTCACTAACTAACTTAATTAAGTTGTCTAATTTAGAAGCGCAAATCATAAAGCGAGGTCTCACACAACAAAATAATTCACCTCGTTATTGTAATCTAGATCAAGGTCTCACATAACTAAATTACAACTTCAAGTGTTTCATATCATTAGATGGCATAAACTTAAATTTTAAAGGGTACAATTTTGATGTGTAATCAAAACTTATGTATAAAGAAGCATGCATACAACTTTATAACATAAAATTTTGAAAAACTTACATAAAGATTTTAATTGCTAAGATTGAATTCTACAAAGTTTTAATCGATCGTTGAGAAACTTACAACTTTGCACTAAGATGCTTCGTACATAGAATGGTTATACTAGGTAGCTCAATCGAGCATACGAGGCGAGAGGACCGGTGGCTGAAGCATAACCTTAGACATCCATTCGGTGAGACTATGCTCACTTCTTAAATACCCTTTATAGTTTGTTCTAGTGGGTGAGCCGTTCTAACCATTTAGTACAATCGCATCGATCGATTAAAAGTTCAAGAATAATTCTTAGATAACAAATCAATTTCGCCATTATTTAGTCCATTTAATTTTCTATTCATAAAAACCCTTTTGCTTACTAACATGTCAAACAATATATAAACAAAAAGCATTTTAATAAAATTAAACACACTCAAATAATATAAACATATAACTAAACAATTTAACATATGTAAAACAATTAGCCACATGCATAATTATTTCAATAAACTCTAATAACAATTCTAGGCGTAAATAAATGGATACATTAACTAGGACTTTCATCTCGCGAGAAGATGAGCCACATACATCGACAAGTCGATTGCGTAAGCAAAGTTAATAGTATACCAATTAGCACATAACGAATTTTATTAGTTATAATTGAGGTCTTCCCCAATTCAATAATTATTAAATAAATAAAACATGTGTGTATCACTTAACAATTAATCAATATACAATAAACAATACTCCATGGCAAAACATGCATGTTCCACCATGGATTCCGCATAACAATTATCACCCAAGATACGCATATTACATGGCACATAACAATTATTCATTAATTAACCACATAAAATAAGCATGCAATCCTAGGGTTTCTACAAGTTTTACAAAATTAAAACCTAATTAAATAAATATTAGGGTAATCGACCCATATATATAAAAATTAGGGTTTCGAATTCAAAACCCTAGAAACCATAAAAAAACATGCAAATAATCATAAAGATTCAATTTTATGTGTTTGATAATTAATTACATCATATTAACGGCTCGTGATGCCCTTTGTTGGAATTTTATACTCATAACAATTATACATAAAACAAATACATCATCAAAGCAAGCGTGGAAGACAATAGGAATAATATATGTAAGTAATTAACCGAATAAGAAAGTGCGTACCTTTTAGCAATTCAAGTAAACCAAACGAACTTTGAACTAGAACAAAACCCAAAACCCTAACTTTAGGGTTTAACAATTCGACCACCACAAGAAATCGACCACCAAGATCACAAGCTCAAACGTGCTTGTTCTTCGTTCTTGTACACACGTACTAATAGCGATTTGATGTGGAGAAGCTAGTTCCTTGAATCACTAATAAACCAAACACTTTATCTTTGAGCTAAGACAAAATCGAAACACCCTTGAGGTGAGGGTATTCGACCGGCCACACAAAGAGGAGAAGAGAAGGAGAGAAATTAGGTTATCAAAGTGATCCAAGGTTAGTCAATAATGAATACATTGATTTGTATTTATAGTTAACATATCTTGGAGTCCAAGTTTGAGTGGGATTGGGTTTTGGGAACCCCCACCGATCGGCCAAAGCATCCCAAAGGGATTCTAGAACTTTCCGACTTTGTAATTTCATCTCTAGTCCTTCTAGTTAATATTTAACGACCGTTAACCAAACCTCGTTAATTATTTAACTATCGTTATGTTTTATTTAGTGATTAATAATTAATAATAATAACGTTTTATTTATATTAATTATGTACATCAATTCTCATACGTAATGTGTGCAATCCGAAGTCTCGAGTTCGAATCCGGACATACTATTATTTAAATATCCATTAAAACCTTTCAAAACCAAAAGTAAAAAAAAAAAAAAGAAAAAAAGACATCATCCTCTTCACTTGTACCGCTGCACACACACTTTATTTACAAAAAAAAAAAACAAAAAAAAAAACCATTCACTTGCCATAAAGTTTTGGTCTTATTTTCGCGTCTGCACAACGAGGGAAGAAACGGCGAAGGCTTGCGGTGTGGCGGCGAGATGGTGGCGAGGGATGGCGAAGGCAACGCAGAGTGGCGAGCTTGCTCATGTCGTGATACCGGATGCTTTTGGGGTTAAAAATGAGAGGAGTGAGAAGAGATAGAAAACCGATGTGGCGTTGAGGTGAGAAATGAAGTCGTATGACTATTGAGAGTAGTATTACAAACATGAAGCATATAATTCAAGTTTACTTGCAATATCTCTTTAATTTACGAATGTAAGTCATCTTTTAAACTTATGACTTTATAATTGCCGATACAAGAGAGTATGTATGTGGGCATCATTATCTCGTCCTTTAAAAATATGTATCGTTCTAACAAATACAATGATATGCTTTGTTGTTGCAATAGATTGAAAAATTACACGTTTGGTCCTTGTGGTTTACCCCAAGTAATAGGTTAGTCCCTAAGTCGTTTTAATTACACCACACATACCTTTTTTTGAAACATGTTGCCCATACAGTCCCTATTTTGGATGGGACGTTAGTTTCTCTGTTAAGTGTTTAAATCATATTTTCACCGTTAGTCCCTATATTAGTATTTTTTGCACCGTTAGTCCTCATTTTTTAAAATAAATTAAAAATGGACAGGGGTCGAACTTGGATCTTTTGCATCAGAAAGTAATGCCTCAACCACTGGACTAAGTGTCCACTGGTGTAAATATACCATTTTACATTTGTTTTAACCCTTTTTCGTTGGATTTAATATCCGTTTTTATACGTTTTGTCCATTTTATACGTTTTTGTCCGTTTTTATATGTTTACATACGTTTCTTACGCTTTTGTCCGTTTTCATACATTTATGTCCGTTGTTATACGTTTCGTCCGTTTTTATACATTTTCGTCCGGTTTTATCGGTTTTATACATTTTCATATGTTTTTTTGTTTTTATACGTTTTTGTCCATTTACATACGTTTTTGTCCGTTTTTATACGTTTTCGTCCGTTTTCATCCGTGTTTATACGTTTTTTTCCATTTTTATACGTTCTCGTCCATTTTTATATGTTTCATTCGTTTTCGTCCGTTTTATACGCTTTCATGCGTTTTTGTCCATTTTTATACGTTTTCGTCTGTTTTCATCTGCCTTTATACGTTTTTGTCCATTTTTATACGTTCTCGTCCATTTTTATATGTTTCATTCGTTTTCGTCCGTTTTATATGCTTTCATGCGTTTTTGTCCATTTTTATACGTTTTTCGTCCGTTTTCATACGTCTTTGTCCGTTTTTATACGTTTTCGTCCATCTTTAAACGTATAAAACGGACAAAAACATATAAAGACGAACGAAACGTATAAAAATGGACAAAAACGTATGAAACTGGACGAAAACTTATAAAAAGGACAAAAACGTATGAAAACGTATAAAAACGGACGAAAACGTATTTTTTTAATTTTATTTAAAAAAGGAGGACTAACGGTGCACAAAATATTAATGGAGGGACTAACGTTGAAAATATGATTTAAACACTTAACGGAGAAACTAACGTCCCATCCAAAATATGGATTGTATGGGCAACATGTTTAAAAAATAGATTTGTGTGGATGGGACGTTAGTTTCTCCGTTAAGTGTTTAAATCATATTTTCACCGTTAGTCCCTCTGTTAATATTTTTTGCACCGTTAGTCCTCATTTTCTAAAATAAATTAAAAGGGACATGGATCGAACTTGGGTCTTTTACTTCACAAAGTAACGCCTCAACCACTGGACTAAGCGTCCACTAGTGTAAATATACCATTTTACATTTGTTTTAACCTTTTTCCGTTGGATTTAATATCCGTTTTTATACGTTTTGTCCATTTTATACGTTTTTGTCCGTTTTTATACGTTTTGGTCCGTTTTCATACGCTTTTGTCCGTTCTCATACATTTTTGTCCGTTGTTATATGTTTTCGTCCGTTGTTATACGTTTCCATTCGATTTTATCGTTTTGGCCGTTTTATCGTTTCATATGTTTTTGTTTTATCGTTTCGTCCATTTACACATTTTGTCCGTTTTATCGTTTCTCTGTTTTCATCCGTGTTTATACGTTTTTGTCCGTTTTTATACGTTCTCGTTCATTTTCATATGTTTTATTCGTTTTCGTCCGTTTTTATACGCTTTCATGCGTTTTTGTCCATTTTTATACGTTTTCGTCCGTTTTCATACGACTTTGTCCGTTTTTATATGTTTTCATCCATCTTTAAACGTATAAAAACGGACGAGAACATATAAAAACAGACGAAAATGTATAAAAACGGAAAAGAACATATAAAGACGAACGAAAACGTATAAAAATGGACAAAAAACGTATGAAACTGGATGAAAACGTATAAAATGGACAAAAACGTATGAAAACGATAAAACGAATGGCGTATAAAAGCGAGCAACGTATAAAAGCGAATGAAAACGTATAAAATGGACGAGCGATAAAACCGTAAAAGCGATGAAAGCGGACGAAGCATATAAAATGGACAAAACGTATGAAAACCGGACAAAACGTATGAAACGCATAAAATGATAAATACGTATGACAGCGTATAAAGCTGATATTAAATCCAACGAAAAAAAGGTTAAAATAAATGTGAAATAGAATATTTACACCACTGGATGCTTAGTCCAGTGGTTGGGCGTTTTGAAGCAAAAGGTCCAAGTTCGATCCCTGCTCTTTTTAATTTAATTTAAAAAATGAGGACTAACGGTGCAAAAAATATTAACGGATGGACTAATGGTGAAAATATGATTTAAACACTTAACGGAGAAACTAATGTCCCATCCAAAATAGGAACTGTATGGGCAACAAGTTTCAAAAATAGGTATGTGTGGTGTAATTAAAACGACTTGAAAACTAAACGTGTTATTTAAGGTAAACCACAAGGACCAAACGTGTAATTTGTTTCCAATAGATTTAACATTTCTTTTTGTCTCTTGCTTCTCAATCATAATTTACTCGTTTTGTCAACTAATAAGCTCACAAGCTTCTTTATTGTACTCTTAAGGTCGGTTTAGATGTCCCATAAATAATAACAACTTTTGCTAACATTTTGGATCGCTAAGTTAACCTTACATAAGGATGAAAAGTTAAATAAAATACGCCGTTGTCCAAGACAAGTCAAATTACTTTAAGCAAATTTTCGTCATTAAATATATACGGAGTACTACTTTTGTGATCATGAAGATGCAAATAATTAAGTTGTATAATAGTTTTTCAAGAAATGGGCCAATTTAAAGAGTCAACAGCTCAATATTTGACAAAATAATGCTGTCATAGTGTTATACAACTTTAAGTTGAATTCAAAATACAACCACCACCTCACCAAAGCCAAAAGCCAGAGGCCAAATTCCTTTAACCAAATAAACAAGTCATTAAAAATCTGCCCATATTTAATTATTTACATTTATTAATTCTTAACTTGTGATTACCAACAGATTTTTAAATTTCCCATTCATACATGAGCCTAATAAACTATTATAAAAAAATCCTTTTGAATCTTCCACCTTATTCCATCATTGCCAATATATAGGCATATAGCAAATCTTTGAAGTTATATAACTTGTACACACACAAAAATATACTAACAAGATGGAGAAATATAGATCACAATCGTGTCGAGATAATGGTACGATGGACATGAGCAACAATGGAGGATATCCTAGCAGCATGAAGGATTTAAGAAGTTACACTACTAACCGAAACATGAAGAAATCGGCTTCAAAGAACTGGATAAGTGATCCAGAGGTGCAAAGGAAGAAGCGCGTTGCTGGTTATAAAGTCTACGGTATGGAGAGTAAGATGAAGGGGTCTTTCAAGAAGAGTTTAGGATGGATCAGACATACTTATACCCAACTAGTTTATGGCTATAGGTGAGTTTGTCGATCTCTTTGGGTGATTTTGTCGTTTTTCTTCAGGATTACGACAGAGAAGGATATGAACATGTGATCTTATACAATTGTATTGTATGTACTAAGTTCTTTTGATTTGATGAGGATTAATGCTCTTTTGTAATGAAAAAGATATGTAATCACTGTATTAACAAGTATGCATCTAGTGATGTTCCTATCTTCAAGTTGGATCCTCTGTTAAATTCTTTTTGGATGATATAATACATGTAGTTGAGTAATCATGTGTGTACTATAGACTATTTACAAGATTATATTTGTTATACGTAGTAATAGTTATGCTATCAGCATAATGATTTTGTAGAATGGTCTATTTATCGAGCTTTAATTAGTTAACATATCATAAGAACGTGCTTTACCTCAACTTGCCATCCTGATAGGTGAGGCGAAACAAGTTTTCTGTAGAAAATAATAGCATGAATTTTTATTCATTGACTTTGCATCTTGCATTCACTTATGGTATTGTATCATTATCAGATGGTCAAACCAGCTATAATGGATTGACACTGAAAGATTGGCAAATACCATGACCATGTTTATGTTGTGTAGAAACCACACTGCCTAAATGACACTTGGTTCAAAAACTACAGTTCTGAGAAAGAAACAGAACATCTGAACCAATTGCACATGAAGACATGTGCCTAGAAGACCAGCTAGAACAACAATCAAACTTCCCATTTGTGAAAGAAACAGACATGCAGCTACATCACAATTCTATTGTTCGATAATTATATTTATTAAGAGTATACTTCTGCTTCAAACTAAATAAGCATCATTATATCTGCAATGGATGAACTACAAACAAGCTTATTAAGCACACCACATTAACCAAAATGATCAGTCGTTAGTTGCAAATAGGAACTTTTAGATGCTTCAAGTGTTCCAAAATGTAGAAAGAAAAAAATCTCCCACCCAAACATACAAAACCGATTTAGCTTTGATTTGTGGGGAAAAGTTAAGGCAGTTTTGGAGCTTTTGGGAGCAAAACTACTCTAATGCTATTTCATAACCCAAACATTTTATGATCGACCATATGGCTAATTTATTAATTCAGTTGAAGCAAAAAAGAATGCCACGCAAATCTGATGATGAATCAATAAAAATCATACAATGGTTGGTAACCATATTACATAGTTATAATATCCACAACAAAAGCATCTGAGTAACCACAACACATATCTGGGTTTTCATGAAAAGGGAAGAAGGCGAAAACAGTTTTTGAAGACGATGTAATAAGATCTCTTTGTTATGCATGAACTGAGCCACTTTACTTTTGAAAAAAAAAAGACAAATGTACATGGTGCATAAAACGAAGCAGAAGCAAACCCTTTTGATTGATTGATGTTAAAAATGGAGACCCTCGATACCCTTAAGAGTTGATTCAAAGTTCTTGATGTTAGTGGATCGTTTCTGATCTGAGGATACAACCGGTGAGCTCCTTTGACCGGTACTTGTGACTCTGCGAAGGGTACCGGGACTTGCATCTGTGGTTCGACCGTATGATGCCTCAGGTTCGTTACTGGCTGTGACTGGGTCACGGCTGCTAGAGACACCAGGTCGTCTTGAAGAGCCACTTGATTGCAAAATATGAGAACTCGATAACTGGATACAGCAAGAAGCAGATAATGAGGGTAACTGTTAAAACCTCATAATATATGCAACTACCAGAAATAAAGGAAGATTTGAGATTGCATATTATAAGTACTTACTGGCTATATTGTGTTTTTTTAACGAGAAAAGCACTTATGCAAGTGTTGGGATTGTTAAGTGCTTATTATCTTATTTCCTTATACTCTGTAGTATTTTTAAGTGCTTATAAGCCTTAACACATAAGCTAGAAACATGCAATCACCCACATATTAAGTTAGAGCTGGCAACTTTGGCCCATTAGTAAGGTTCTGCTATAAGTAAACGGTCTCGTGATTTACTATTATATGATGCATATTGTTTATAGGTTAAATAAATCATTAGTTACCAATTTACCACAAAGCATCAGATAGTCGCATACTAATAAAAAACAAATGTAATGATACATACCTCTCTACTCAAGGCTGGATCACTGGAAGCTGGATTTTTCTGTCTAGAAAGGGCCCCAGAATTAAAGGGCATCCCACTGGTTCTAGTCCGAGAGGGATTTGCAGAGGACCAACCAGAAGTCCTTCCTTCTTCAGCACCTGCAAAATGTTATTTTTAGTCTTAGGGAAATTTGAAACTGAACTGCAGAGAATTACATCATCAGGGAAAAGCGAGAAAACTCCAGAAATCATCCCATGAAAATACAGATGGCAAAGTGGCAGGTTGGGTGATGAATCAAATAATCAAAATATTAAATCGGGATTGACTTGCCAACACTTCTTTTGTTCTTTTAAAACCACAAATAATTATTATATTAAAAATAATTAGAAATCATTAGCGAAAATAATGATCCAACTGTCTCCAGTAGTAAAGCAATTTAGTATTGTACACAACTACACACTTGAGCATGCCTTGGATGACTTTTAAGCCATTTGACCAGTTTCTTTTTAACTATCTGTTTGACTCATTTGGAAAAAAAATTCAACCAAAATAATTTCACGTAAGTGAGTTGGAATTGCCCTCTCTAGATGAGATCATCATGCAATGTAACAAAAATTCAGTGATCAACATTCCATATAAGAAACTTCAGTATTTGGAAAACTTGAATGCTGAAATTCACCTATATGTCATACATTATCAACATTAAAAATAAGGAGAGGATATAATTTGGATCCACAAAAAGTCTTTATCGACTGTAGTAGTAACTTATATATTTGACAAATAGACAAACATTTTACTTTACAAGGCAAATGAATACCGACACGGCTACATCATTTGATAAGACGCTCATAAAACAATCATCTAGAGTACTTAAGAAACTAAAACTCACCTGACAGCCTATTCAGGTTGGCAGCCACTGGAGGTATACCAGAACTTGTTCCAGCACCAGCACCCTGACAACAAAACATTACTTTATTCAGTAATCCGGGCTTCCTCAATAATGCTATCAGTATTGAAAAGAACAAAAAAAATTAACATATTAAAGGTAAACAGCTTACAAGACCACGGGATGGAGGATTGGCAAGCTGTGATTGCTGATATTTTAAAATAGTCCAATCAAAGATGTAATCAAACTGAAAACCTGAAGCAATAAAGTTTATAGCAACGATTAATCATGAGATCAATTTCTGTTTTAGGTTTTCCCAAAATAAATGCAGCAAAATTCCTTTTTGGTTAACGTTTCATTTACTTTTCCACCTATAACCACTACAAATGATTGGTATATCTGACTTTGCTACGCATGCTTAATTTATTTTGGGGTGTTTGGATGTGCAATCTAAAAGTGATTACGTGACATTAAATAACAATAATAAGATAACCAGTTGTGATAATTATGATTATGAATATGCTTTTACGATTTGTAATTATATAATAAGATAAAAGATGTTTGCTTGCTCAATAAATTTGACAATCCAAGGATTTATTATAAACCAAAAGACTTCTTTTTTGGAAATATTGGTTTATGATCCAAGGGTATAATTTTTCAACTTAGGTTTAAAAAAAAGTGTACAAAGTTATTTCAATCTTACCGTAGACATTCAGTATTAATGCCAGCTATAAGTCTATAACTGATATCCTTACCACAAGCAGAATTTGTTGATGCAAAAATAAAAAACTAACTATTATGACTACAATTATGTAGTCTCTAAAATTGTCTGATTGTGTGCCAAGTCAAAATTTGATTACTTTTAGGGATGTACTAGTAATAGATAAACAAAGTTAATTTCCAACAAAACGAAATGGTTGAAAAATAAGGGTAGATTAACCAAACCTTCACGAATGAAAAGATCACGGAAGATTCTCTTCAAATAAGCATAATCTGGCTTATCATCAAATCTCAACGAACGGCAATAATGAAAGTACGACGCAAACTCTGTAGGGTAGCCCCGGCATAAAGACTAAAAGAGTACACCAAAATACTTCATAAGCTATGGCATACAATGCATATTGGCAGCCAGAAACATCATGGAATAGTATATAGCGTACCTCAATAGAGGTTGAAACCTTCTTTTCACTAATTTTTTCATACTTCTGTTTCTTGTTCCCGGCTTTCAGTCCCTGCCAGGGGAGACTACAAAGCAAAAAACATGTTGTCACAACTGAATGAACTATGCATCAAAGTTCAAAAGGGCTTTTTCTTTGCATAAAATTCCAGCGTATTGTTTCATTTGTCCTGTTTTAGTCATTATGTCTCATTTGGGTCATTAGGGAACTTGCAATCTTGCTTTTTCATATATGTATTCATATCATATATAAAAATAACAATACTATATGCCTTCCTCTTAAGAACTACATGAGAACATATCCAAGTGATTATAAAAAATAAAATAAAATAAGTACAATAACCAAAACTAGACAGACAAACAAGTACTTTGTTATTTTATGCCTAAAAAGAAAAAAAATATTCAGAACAAAGTATATACCTTCCTCTTAAGAAGTACATGAGAACATATCCAAGTGATTCCAAATCATCTCTTCTGCTTTGTTCTAAGAAACATAGAACACTAATATGTAAGAATCATGATACCATTTATATGCTCGAATAACACTGAGTACCATGAGCTTACCAATTCCGAGGTGAGTGTTCATGCTCGCATACCTCGCTGTTCCTGTCAAATTCTTGTTCTCTCTGCATTTTATATCACACGATACAAAACAAATGCATGACATCTTGTGTTCAGCATAAACAGAGAAATGGTATAATGGCTCCATTGGAAAAAGATAGAGGTGGCAAAATGGTTGGGTTATGATAAGTGGTGCAACTGGTGGAATTAAATTGGGGGTTGTTTAACCAACAGTAACTCTTTGTGCATAAGTTTCCTACCTTTTTATAAATTACTCGGTAAATGTGATTACAGGAGTTATATAAGTTTTAGAAAAGCGATCGAGGAAGTTATATGCGTTAAAGATACAACTTGACGAATTTTTACCGGTTTAACCAATTTAAGCAATTGTTAGTTCAGTTAAAAAGTTTATTTCACCTTATGTGACCTATTGAAAATAAAACCTAATCCAACCATTATAAGTAAATGGGTGGAAATTGCACATGTATTCTTAATATTATAGCTTGCTTCATTTTTATTGCGTTACTTGTGGAGTGTACATACACATTCCTATGTAAGTTTTAGCTAACTTGGATGAGCAGATTCTCATAGTTGGTTTTGCAGGTAGCAAAATGAGTGGGTTAGGTAATGGATATCCAATTTACAAACTTGGATGAGCACATTTCTCAAACTTTGTTTTAAAGCTAGCAAATTGCGTGAGTAAGGTAATGAGTGAAACTGGTAACTTCTCACAAAGGTCAAGCTCAATTGACATGTCAACAAATATTTGTCCAGTTTTGTAGCAGTATATATAATTAATATGTTAATTATTTTAAGAAACAGCTATGATAATAATAATTTAAACTTTTTTTAACAAAGCAACTGAGGAGCCTTGCATTTACAACTTAAGGGACCAATCGACACAATTCAGTTTTAGCCAAGTTTTAAAACTTTACCCTCTTGACCCAATTTGGAAATCAGATATAACACAAATTAAGTATTTTTAGGGATCGAGATTGCCACCTCTATTCAATTCGAACCAAGGAGGCAAGGACCTGGAAAGACCTTTGCATATCCAAGTGCCACGCTCCTCAAATACCAACTGCTGAAACAATTTAAAAAACCACATACCTATAAGGAATATGCTGATGAGTAGAAGAGTCCCTATATTTCTTAGCTAGCCCAAAATCAATAGCATACACCTGTATTGTGCAGATACATGGACATGTTAGTAGCAATTGAAAAAAACATAAATGTACAATGTGAAGGAACAAATTATAGATTGGAACCTGATTAGCACGCCTCCCTAAGCCCATAAGAAAATTATCTGGCTTAATATCCCGATGCAGAAATGATTTACAGTGAATAAATTCAACACGATTGATCTATAATAATTCAGTCACAAGAATCAGCGGACAATAGAAGCATGCCATTTTCAATAAAGAGCGCAAATTCGATATAAAGAAGGTATACCATCTGATCAGCAAGCATAAGAACGGTTTTTAAAGACAACTTCCTACTACAGAAGTTAAACAAATCTTCAAGACTAGGTCCCAATAAATCCAACACGAGAACATTGTAGTCTCCTTCGACACCAAACCATCTCACATTTGGAATTCCAGCTAAAAATTTGCAGACACAAGAAGCAGTAAGAATAACCAATATAATACCACACCAAGAAAGATATGAAAGAGAAATATGGGAAGTGCTAATTACTTCCTCCTTGTAGTATCTTGTACAGCTTTGATTCATATAGCAATTGTGGATGCTTTGTTTTGATATTTTCCTGAACAGGAAAAACAGAACATAATAGTCAGGTTTCAGAGAATCACAAGTCTCAACAAAATTGCAATTCCATATGGACATAAACTAAAGATTACTCATGCAGCCACCACAGAAACTCCACGTGGCACACAAGCACAGCCTAGACTAGTGATCCCAAATAACCTTGAGATGAAATCAAATTTAGTGCCGACCATCTCCTAGGAGAAATGGCGAAACTAGCAATAGAGGTATATATATTTTTTTAAACACATAGCCAACTAATTTCACATTTATTTAACTGATAGCAACTCCTAATCTGTTTTGCTAAATCTAATCATTTTTTTTTACCCTAAATAATGATCAAGAGATCTGAACTGTAATTCATCTTTGTCAACGCTCTTAATTGATTATTGCCAGATGAAGTCAGTATGATCAGTTATACGCAAAACTAAACAACATCTTATCGATTGGACATGTGAGGGCCAGGCCCAAGATAGCTAATAATATAACATGCTCTAGCTCAACAAGCAAGATTATCACTTAGTCAATATATCAGGTGAATTAATGGAGCTTTTAGTCAATTACAAATAGAAGTATCAAGACAATTTATCTACAAGCCACCCAACCAGCTTCCTGCTATCAACTACCAAGACACTTTATTGGTAGATTCTGTCATACCAAGTTAAGAACCTACATCGTAACATTGAAGATATTTATATCAACACCAGGCCACTCATGAATCCACTAAAAAGGGTACAAGAACTATGGTCCCTCCGGTATTTAGCTCAGTGTTTATGCTGTTTGGCTAGACTTTAATAAACTTTAAAGCCATACACAACAAGATAACATATTTAATGTTATTCATACAGAACTAAAGGTTATTATAATGTTTCTTTTGAAAAGCAATGGATGAAGAGTAGCCTTTAAATTAAGAAATGTTTATATGAACCTTTTGTGCATTTCTCTCCAAACCTTCCCACGATTATTAAGTAACTTTACAGATTTAGCCAAAACTTTCCCTCAAGAACCTTTTCTTTCTCTTGTAATATAAAAAAGCAGAAGAATGCAAAATTATAGGTTTTTCCATTTCTTTCCAAATCTATCCACTTCATTCCATATCTTGATCTCACGGTCACATTGTTAGAAAAACCAGATTACGCTCTTTAGTAAAACAATGTAGCATGTTTTGTTTAGCCAATAAAACATATTATTACCTAAATAGAGGTTTGACTTTATTGCTAACCAACATAACAGCTGGCAAAAACTAATGACAGGACAAATCAAGCAACAAAAAGAGCACCTGGTATTTTCAATAAGTATTCAAGAACTGACGTGTCTCACACGATACATCGGAACTATAAATACCCTAGACGTTTCAAACAAGCAAAGATCATAGGCTATTTAATACACGCCCATGTATATCCACATATCTCCCACTATTTAATGATTACAGCTTTCAAGTTGTGACGAGTTTGGTCATGCCCTAATTGTCGGATGACGTATTCTTAGATAACACTAGCAGATAACTAAATAATTATATAGCCAGTTATCAAGTGTTACACGTCTTCCATACAACGTTAACAGTCTCCAACAAGTATGACGATATCCTAAATTCTTGACCACTAATCCACCATAATTTTATTCCACACTTATAAAATCTACATCTTTTCTATACTTGAGATTACCATATTTGTGTTTGTCAGATCCCAACAGCTGCGCAACTCTAAATAAATGCTTACATTTACATAGCAGTTATCACTGAAATGTTAACAACCTCCGACAAAGTACGACGACATCCTAAATTCAATTCAACAAAATCCTAAACCACACTCATACATTCTACATCCTATATATCCTCAAAATCACCATAATTCGTATTTTTCAGTTCCCACGGCTGACACTAATTACCTAAATAGTTGCATTTTCATACTAATCCCATCAGTCAAACGCTGACACTCCCCGACAACAACGACAATATCCTGAATTCTAAACAAACAAATATCTAAACCACACGTACACATTCTACATCTATTCTAATCTCAAAATCACCATCTTTCATATTTATCATATCCTAAGAGCTACGCACATCTAAATAAATGCGTACATTATAGCAATCATCGCGTCTCGAATACTCAGAATCACCTAATTAGTTGACTTGACATCTATCTCATTGATCAAATTCCATATCCTATACGTCGATAAATATCAAATTTAAACCACAAATTACGCCGTAATTTAGCATAAATAGATACTCACAAGCTTAATTGCAACTTCTTCATTAGTCTGAACATTAGTCCCTACAGAAACAAACAAACAAATTCACATCATCATCATAATCAAGCTAATTATAATCAAAATCATAATTATAAATAATGAATTAATCAGACCTAAATAGATCTCTCCGAATGAACCACTACCGATCTTTCGCCCTAACCGAAACTTATTCCCGACACGTGGCTCCATCACAAATTCTAATTCAAATACTACTTTTTATATAAATTAACAAAAAAATAATAATAAAGTCGGATTATGGCGTCATCGGATAATTGAGATGAACCGGAGTGCCACGTCAGCAAGCACCGGGAAGAGTGAGGTTGAAGTGAAGGTGGATCAAATTGATGAAAGTGATTAGGGTTAAATTGATGATGATGATGATGATGTTTAATTAATGAAGGTTTATAATAATAAATAATAATGTGATTGATTTGGGGAGAGAGAATGAATGAAAAGGAAAAGGCATTGTTTCCAAAACACATTCACACACTTGTTTTGGGTTTTGGTTCATGCTATTTGACCCGACCCGGGTGGTTAGAGCGAAAATATTTAGATCCGGTAAAGATCAACTTATGGCAAAACACAAAATCCCCTATTCCTTTAACAAGGGAAAACTAATTTTAGTTGTTTCCTTGCTTTCCTCAGAACCCCAACCCTCCCTCCTCCCTTCTTCAAAATAGAAAATACAAATATCAACTAAACGATTTTCTATATTTTGAGTGTTTTGTGGAGATAAATTTCCCATCCAAATTTTACAAAACTAAAATATAAAACAAAGTTAATTTTTCTCCAACTAAACGCACCCTTAGATCCGGTCATATTTGGTTTTCGGTTTGGTCCGATCTTACGCAAACCGACCTCGGTCCACCATATTTTGTTGGACAAGACCGGACCGAACCAAGAAACCTAGACTAAACGGATCGGGCTGAAAATATTTTGGTTCAGTCCTCGGTCCACCATTTTCCTCATATTTGGTCTTTCGTCCGGTTTGGTCTTACGCAAAACTGACCATTATGCTTTGTTGGACTGGATTGGATCACCGAACCGAACCGGACGACCCGAACCTAGACCGAACTTTTCGGTCTGGTCCTCCGTCCAATGTTTTGGGCCAAATCCGTCTTCGATCTCGGTTTGGTTTTCAGACCATGATCAGCGCTAATCTTAACATGGTCGGATCTGAGGGTGTGTAGAGTGCACAACCGCACAGGGGCCCCGGATTTTTGGGGCCTACGATGTTACAAAATGCAGAGTTGATTTATACAAGGTTTAACGTAAGTTTAATGACATTGTATTTTTAAGTTCAAGTGACGTTATATAAATGTAACACAGATTAGTACAAGCAATTTAGACTGAGAAGGCAAAGAACTATAATTTTCATCTAATTAGTTTTTATTGGGTTATCGGTCAACCCGATAAACCCGATAAGATCAATGACATATTAACGATTTTGAACAAAAGCCTAATAACAAGTCGTTTGTTAGTAGTTTCTGTTGGGCAACTTGTATTCTTTTATGGATATCAATACTACTTTTGTCTAGTATAAAACACTTCCAATACCGGTTGGTTGTTGCGCTTTGTTTCCAAAACTGACTCATATATATGTACATTTGAAGTTGATTTAATTTGTCATGGTCATTAACAGATAGCAATCACATTATAAAACATTTGCTATAGTCTAACCTTAACATTCCAGCCTTTTTTTTTTTTTTTTTATTACTTACAAAATTAAAGACGATTCCTTATAGGGTCGGGCGTTAGATTATATTTTTCAAAATTAAAAAACGATTGACACCCCAAATGTACTTACAAAATTAAAAAATAAAAACGTAAAACATATGAAATAAAACATTACATAACCCGATATTAAAATAGTACATAAACTTTGAATATTAAAAACACAAACCTAGGAAATTAAAACATTACATAAACTTCGAGATTAAAATTAGAAGTCCAAACTCCACTTCGCTTTGATCCCCGCCCTTATCTCGTCTGATATTTGGCGTGCTTCGCCAGTCAAATGTTCATATGGCTGCATATAGAACATTAAGTCTTTTTGCCTTATTTTATACTCTTGTACTTCCACCTCCTTCCTTTTGATCACCGTAAACTCAGCATGTTCTTCCACCGCCTTCTTTTTTATTGACATATACTCAGCCTGTTCTTGCATCTTTTTTTTCATGGCACGTTCGTTATGTTGTGCCAACTCCGATCATCATCCTAGCCAATGATTCATCATTTATAGATGTTGACGGTGTCGACTTATTCACACATTTTTTCTTGAAAGCTTTCGATTTGTCCCTGCCCGATGGTCGTCGAACTTCTTGCACCTCATTTTCCTCGTCATCTCCAGTTGCATCATTCAGGTTAATACTATCATCTCGAGTCTATGGGTTGAATGAACTAGACCCAGATGACTTGTATCTCTTAGACCTTTCATTTGCTTCCTTTGCTAAAAAAGCCGGAACTTCAACTTCATTCCATTTCTGATAACCTCTTAACTCATCCCAACAATGTTTGAGTGTGAACTTCATTTCGTATTTAGCTTCATAGTTAAGAGTTGTCGTATTGTAGTAATCTTCGTCTCCGGCTCCACTCATCGTATTCATACGTTTGACGTTGTTGTACACTCCACAAAACCGACATACATTCGGACGTACCGTCTTCCATTTCCCACAAACCATATCGTACGTTCGGCGATCCGACTTTGTTATGCTCTCTATATACGCGGCAACGTCATTCCAAAAGCCAGTTTCCCTCATCGCATTACCAATGGCACCATTTTCGGATGCATTAATCCAACCTTTGCACAACGCAACTTCTTCCTCTTGGGTCCATGGAATGATCTGTGTTGGCTCGTCGGTTTGAGCCGCCCTTTTTTGCTTTTGGCGTCTTTTCGGCTTCACTGTAACCGGTGTGGGTGTCGAGCAATGACTTCGGCGGGAGATTCTTCACGTTGAGTTTGATAATAAGACTTCGAATATTGAGGTTCATACAAATCTTCATTTGGAAATGCAGAAACGGGAGACATGGGTTGGTGTGATGACGAACCACCAACTTGGTTTGTGACATATCAAATGGGTACGAGTTATGGTGTACGGAGAATTGGCTAAACGCGTTTTGTTGTTGTTGTGCGAATTGGTTAAAACCTTGTTGTTGTGGGTATGGATTACGGTATGGTGGGTTTGTGTAATTTTGGTTATAAAGAATGATTGTGGACGTAAGTTGCTTTGTTGGTGCGACGGGGGAGTATTTCCTAGATTAAACGTTCCCTCGGGTGTCGGGGGAGTGCTACAGTTATTTATTCGTTGGGGACGTTTGATGTTTTGGGGAGTGTTTCTTGAGCCATATTTTTTTTGAAATGATGAAGTTAAGAAATGGTGAGTTTGTGTTTAAACAATGGTGAAATGGTGAGTATTTATAAGTAAATAAGGTAGAGTGTAACTTTGTTTAGGGGGAATTGCATATATATCCCTCCAAAGATGCAAAATTGCATATATATCCTTCGTACAAATTTTTGATGCATATGGTACAATGATTTTTATGCATGCAAAGAATATATATGCAATTTTGCATCTTTGGAGGGATATATATGCAAATGCCCCTTTTTTTTAATACCGTTCAACGGCTACAAAAGGTACCATTTTTTTTTAATGTATCAAACGGATAGTTCTTACAAATGAGGCCCACAAAAATTGTGATATTAACTAAGTGGCCGAGTCACCTAGTTTCTCTTTGGGAAACGTAATTCACGCGTGAGGATGAAAGCTTGTCAAGGTCACTGGCGCGTGAAAATGCAATTAAGGTGACCCATCCACCTCTTTGCCGAGTAGCCTTATGAAAAACAACAAAATAGAGTTACAGACCTTATATGGTTGAGGAAGATGATAATCTTATGAAATATACATTTTGAACCCTAAGTTTTATAGCTTTTCATATTTTTATCCTGATTTTTAGTTTTATTCCTAGCTAAGTACAAATAAGGTTACAAAATATACACTTTTATCCCAAGTTTAATAAATTTATTAGAAGTAGTTCAATCAGTTTCGTAAAAGAACTTTTCAATACATTCTTTATAGAAAGTAGTTGATGTCACAATAATATTAACGTAATAAATATATATTTACACACGATTATGTTTATTTTTGCGGATAATTACCTTATACGATACTCCCGCTCAGACAAGATCGCAAATTGTATTATTTGTCGTGCATATTGTTGTTGTATATTTAGTTATTTACCTCTTTAATATAACTATCTTACATATATTTGATTTTTTCGTGTTGTTCAAGAGGCTTATATTTTCAAAATAACACTGGGCCCCTAAAATCCATGAGACGACCCTGAATCTTAACATACAGTGGAGTTGAGTCGATTCAAATATTGTTGAGTTCGGTAAAACCGGTAGAACTTGGGCTAGAGACTTAAGTCAAGTACGAGCTATATCAAGATTACATTTCAAGTTCAAACTCGATGAATGATTGTCAAAGTTTTTATTTGCATAGTGATGGTAATTAAGTAATTATATGCATATACAAAATGATAAAAAGTGTAATATGACCGGAGGCATGGTAAAGATCACAATCATTATGAACCGAGTATTATAGAGTTTGATCTCGATTCAAATTTCTACTCGAGTAGCTAGAGCTCAAGCACGACTTTAAATCAATTCGATGTCAACTAGCTTGTGAGTTGTCTCGTCTCACTTACACCCGTAGGTTTGATCGAGTCGAGTCAACTCGTAAGCTATCAAAGATCAACTCGAGCTCTTTAAGTATTTTAGTTAAGCTTGAGGGTATTATACTCAGCTCGTAATGTTCACGAGTCTTAACAGGATTTGTATAATTTTACGTTTTTATCATTTGTGATTTGGGGTAAGAAGGAGGAGCAATGGGAATTATGTAGTTACTCGTGAACTATATGAACTTTTGTTGCATAGTGTAAAGTTATCTAAAATAGACCAAAATTTATGAAATGCACGTGGTCTCGAATTTATATGTTACAAGTCTTCTTCGGCTCTCATAAAATTACAGGCTTTATGCGTGTAAGAATATAATTTAATGATAGTCGAAATATAGAATCGAGTCAAGTTAGAGCTCGAGAAAGTTAGCAGTGTATTTGACAAGCTTTAATTATGTACGATTTTAGTGTAGACTTGATCCAAGATAATCATAATCATATTTTCTTTGCAGTGTACTTTGAAACCGAGTATTTGACATGTACACATCATTAGAATGTGTTTTATTATACCTAAACAATAATTGATTGTGCAACTAACTCGAAAACAATAACATAATCCACTTCCATAAACCAATATCAAACACTCCTTTATACGTTTCAAAAAACTTCACGTAACAAATATTTAGCTATATCTTAACTACATAAAATAGAAAAATGGTCAAAGGTGAAAGTGAAATTGAAAGTTGAAATTTGAAAGTTAATGTTAAATGTTAAAATGAATTGTTGAATGTTTAAAAAAAGTCAAGCAATCAATGTGGAATGTAGTAATTGTAAGTCAAGCTATGCAGAAATTAAGGAAACGTTGAAAAGTTATCTTTGGCAAGTCGATTAGTATAAGTGGCAACACAACTGACAACTTATGAAACTTACAATACACGCAGATGACTTTATATGTACTTTTTATAAGTTTAATGGAATCTTAATCTAATATAGTTTCTCATAAGTGGGTAAGTACATATTTTTCGTTGATGGTAACGAAAATAATTAGCCACGATAATTTTATTGAAAATAGACACTGCTGCCGCTAGGTGCGGGTACTCACCTAGTTACTTATAAAACAAGTTTGCTTATTTTTGAAAACTTAAAATCTTTAAAAAATGAGTAAAACTGATTTCCCAAAATACCCCTTAAAATAATTAGCTTACATCTATACTATATATAAAGCACAAATTAAAAATGGTAACAACATCTACTACTAATTTAATAATTTAAATATTGTTTAATCATTGTACTTTTATATTTTTCATTTTAACCAATCAACTTTCTTTCTCGCAATTACTACAAATTCAACTCGCAATATCACACCAAAACGGCAAAACCACAAATTTGCAAGTAAACTTATGTTCAATTTCAATTTAAGGTACCCGACTATTTTTTTCTCAATTTAATGTATCAAAGTTATTTTGTTGTGCAACTTAAGGATTTTTTTACCCGCTAGTCAAGTAACCGGTCACTAAACCAAAATCCAAACAACCCTCTTCTCCATCAGATTTTTTTATCACAACTAATAAAGCCAAACCAATGGCTAAATCTGAAAATTTCACAATCCTTCAACTATTTAAATTTTAAAACAACCCATCAATCTACAACTCCTTCGTACTCAGCATATTTTCAGATTTATAAGCAGGACGTGTGTGATTTGTTCTTTTTTGATAGATTAATGGCAAAAGGTTAAATGTTAAAATTTACTTTAGACGTTATAGGAATGAAAGACCAATCATCTGATAACAGATGTTATCGTAGTGCTTGGTTTTCTATGCATTATCCTTCAGTGTTATGATTTGAAAGCACCACTATTGACATTAACGTTTACATGGAGTTGTTTGGTTTTTGCGTTCACATAATTATGAAATTGTAGGTTAGAGTTTCTAAACTCTAATTTATGAACAGAACCCCGAGGTAGTTGATAGCGTTTGTTGGTCACGAACATTTATTTGCAGTCATATTCACGACAGTAATATACCCAATAAGTTAAACCTCCTAATTTAAGTTTTGGTTTCTTATGGAATTACTTGTGAATGACTATGGAAAACAATTAAAAACGTCATAGTTACTTTAGTATTTTGATGTATTGATACCTTTAAGCACTTTAATTCATTTGTAGAAATCATCTTGTCGTATTGAATGTTGTTTGCTGTGATTATGATTTATTATGAACAAACATGACTTTTGAATTGGACCCTTCATTTTCTTATGAATTTGTGAGATTGAAACGTGGGTTGTGATAAAAAGGGGAGCTTGAAGATGATTTGTGATAAGTGTAATAAAGAGATTAGAGGTGTGTGGATGTAGGTGTAACAAAGCGATATGGGGTGTTTGAGAGTGTAACCTGCTCACCAGATTCTTATGACCTGAATACCTATTGATTGCCCCACATTGCAAGAAGAAAAAAGATTGATACACTAAATTGAGAAAAAAAATGTTTAGTATCTTAAATTGAAATTGATAAGTTTGAGTAAAATAAGTTTAAGATCGACCGGGTTTTTATCTATTTTAAAACAAGTAAAATTATTTGTCGCCTAACCTACTAAACTACCTTAGATATATTAGATATATATGAGTGAAGATGAAGGAGAAGATGAAGGTGATGGTGATCTGGAAAAAAGTCCGGCCAAGTGGTTCACAAGCGTGTATTGAAAATTGAGAAATATAGTCACAGCTATACTAGTATACTTTATGTTCTATGTGTCATCTAAGAGGGTCTAGATTATAGCATTTGCTATATTTTGTCTTGTGATTTATTTTAAAATAAGCTATTTTAAACTATAAAATTTCGTTTGTCTACGAAAATTTGACAATTGTTTAGTTTGTCTAATGCTGTTATAAACTATGACATTTTTATTATATCTATTGTATTTAATTATAGCATTTAAATCGATACAATCTTACACCATTTTCCTAACTATTTGTGGTTGACCCAATTTGATAAAATCGTTTACCAATTAACTTGTTTTGGTTGATTTTGTCTCTTGGATAAGTAATTCTTTGTTATTTGATATCTATTCTTAAAACAAAAGTAAAACATACGAGTATAATAGAGCAAGATGGTCAAATTGTATAGACTCATTAATAAGTTTGAGTCAATATTCTTAAATTCTTCTGATGTATCCATTAAATTATGAAATTTATTAACCTACTTATTACATACGTAGTGAGTTAAAGAAACTTCCTTTGGTTTTCAAGTGTTGATTAAAAGGACATTTAAGAGAAGATTTTAAAAGTATAGTCAAGTTTAAGATGTTTCTGTATTTGGTAAAATCCAAGATATGATTCAAAAGGTTTGACAAGTTTTGGAAATTTGATGTAATGTTTGAATTCTAATCCAATTTAATTAGAAATTATTTACATAAGTGTCAATGCCAGCATATTTCAGCTAACGACTAGAATTTTAGAACGTAGCAACTTTTATGACGCCGAATCTTGAAACATGATTAGTATCCATGATTACGAAGTTTCATATGTAAATACATTTATAAGTAACGGTTTATAGGAGCCACTTTTTCTTCCCTAAGCCTTTAGGCGATTCACTTGCCATTACACACATGCCCATATTCACAACATAAACTCACAGCTCAACGCCAAAGGGTAGAGAAACCAGTAAGGCAATAACGATAAATTGTAAAAGGTAAGTAACTAACTATTTCTTGACAAAAACTTGTATGTTTTCACTAAGCATCAAGTCTCGGTATCAAATAAATAGCGAGCTTTATTGAATACATTAATCAGGAAAGAGACAGATGGAATTTGAAAGTAAAACCAAGTCATACAAAGTAAATTTTGTAAATGCAGAATGAATTATCTAAGAAGCGATCGTGTCAAGTGTTCACGAGCTGCTGCCCAAGCTTGGGTAATAGTCTGCAAAAATAAGAAGAAAAAACATGTTTCGGATTTGCTAATGAAATGGAAAAAAAATGTCATTGGACATTGGAGTAGTTATCAACGTATAGCAAACAATGACATACAAAGAAACCAGATATGTAACTACTCCATTGAAAAGAGTTGCATACAGCTAATTGAAGTGAGGATCGATCTATTAGAATATTGTAACTAATTAAGAAAAAATTGGATTATGCATTGAAATTGTCCTTTATATTGCCGACGGAACTGAGAGAAACAATGATGACATGGCACACTTTCTAAACCGCTAGATCATGTAAAAATTCAATCTCAACCGTCTAAATTAGTTTCATGCTTATCAAGAACATTTTAAGAGAAAACCTGTAGCTGTTTTGCACATGAAAAACACATGGGATAAAAATAAAAAAAATGCAACTTACATACCTATTTTTAAGGGATATAAGAAATATTCAGCTAATTTATTTATTAGGTTCAAAGGACAATTAGTAGATCGAGTTCAGTACACCAAACTTTCATAATTACATGCATGAGTATTTACTAACTATTTAGATATTTTACATGTAAGATTATATACAACCGAGCAAGTTGTTTTTATGTAGTGAATGACAACATATTTTTATAAACTTTTCACCTAAGCTATATAGTACGAAGTACAAATATTATTAGATACAACGTCATGAAGCGGTTGGTCATGCATAATTGGTTACCTACATGTTTAGATAATTTTGTTCATGAGTTTTTTTTTTGTGTTTAACTTTATCAAATTGGGGATCTATTAGAGCTTAATAGTAGTTCGTTGATGATAATAATGCAAATTTTGTTTTGATTACTTATGATTTAATTTGCAATTTTTGAAGTTGGGTTTTCATGGCATATTTGGGAAGGTTATTACTATAAGACCCATGTTCGTCAAGTTCTTTTGTATTTTTATTAATATTATTGATCCCAGATTGTGATTCTCGAGTCGTTATATGTGGTTTTGAGTGTGGGTTTTGTTCATTCACATATGAAGAGAATCGAAATATAAGTCTAAAGAATAAGTGTTTCAGGAGTCTTTGTTTTGATAGTCGTTTTGAAGTTCAAAGAGGTCTAATATGTTTTTAATCAATGATTGAATCACATACAGAAGTGCCATATCTTTTTTCTTCAATATATGTAAACGATTCGTCACCTATGCAAACGTCATAAGAAAAAGTGTACCCGGGCAACGCACGGGTATTGCACTTGTTTAAAATGATCCGTGGATTTAATACGAGGACAGGAAAAAGTAGGTAACTTTTAGTTCAAGATTTTTCCGCAATTTACTACTTCTTAAACTAAAATTGTTAAAACTTTCGTGCGGGTTCAGTTATAATGTTAAGACTTAACATAGTTCAAAGCATAATTTGGACCAAAGTAAAGATTACGATTTGCATTCACCTGTTCTGATAAGGGAGATCCTTCATCTATGCTGTGAGTTGCTACTTTTCCAGCAATCATATTGCCATCTGTTTCGAGAATCATTCTGCACAATAGTCCAAGTGAACAATCTTGATTATGATGCATGCTCAAATTCCAGATAAATTTGGTTCCACTCACACTATTTAAGGATAGTAATTGTATCATTTGAGAACCATAATCTGTTTAAAGATGGAGTATTATAATAGTACAGGATATTCATAACAAAAAGTTGTATCCTTTTCTGTGCAAAGATGTATTTATAACAGTACAGGATATTTATAATCTGTTAGTGTCGGCATCTTTTCGGTCGCTTCATCTTACAAATTACCTAATACGTTGCACTTCACTAACAAATTTGCTGACACTTTCTAATTATAAGCAACCAGGCTTGTAAAAGGATTGGGTTACTTCAGTACATGGTATAGTGACCAACTATCTTTTTGCTCCTAATTTGACAACTTATTTGTTATGTAAGTCATTATACTAGTATCATTTTTTTGCTACATATGTCACTGAAAGATGACACAATATTAAAATTCAGTGGTTGGCTAGCAAGAAATGACCAATTAGGTGACCTGCATAGCCAATAAAAGTTGGTTAACCCATTTAACAGTAAATTGATAATTAATTGGTATATCATGCACTAAACAATATTTGAGAAATATAAACTATAAGATAAAAAGCTATAAACTGAAATAGAGTGAAAAAAAATAAAAAAATGAAAGTTTTATTTGCGTACCCTCCATCAACAATCTCATCAAGGCATAAATAGATCAGGTCCAAGTTTTCAAGAGCCTCTCTTTGTTCAACATTACCCCTGCATCCAGAACTTGAAATGGTTATATAATCGACATTTTCGACAACTTGAACAATTAACAATAAAAAACAGTTAATAACCTGAGGAGAAGGGTAACGGCGTCATAAAAGCCTTGAAGGACGGCTGCTAGAGCTAATTCATTTTCATCATCTCCACCGGTTACAAAGAAGTGTAAATCTTGTATGAATCTATACACCACAATGTTATTCTCAAACATTCCTATCTCAGCTGCGGATACATATATCAACAAACAGATATCGCGTCATGTTGGTAGACGTTACAAAACATTTATGGAAAATTGAAAAACCAACCTTCAGTCCGAGCATTTGTCTTCTGAGTTTTTGTAAACACAAATTTTTCAAAAGCTAACTTTGCACTATTAGTCGGCCAATCATCTGAAAAGTACTTGACTGCTACACGTTTTCCTTCCGAATCCAAAAGAAAAATGTTTTTTACAAAAGGGGTGGCATCCTGTAAACGTTAAATTTATAAATCCATTAACTCATGCCTACGTAAGAACCAACGTAACATACCTAAAGACATTACACTAAAGTGATTTGAAGCACAATCTCTCATTATAAAAATGGACCTGTGGACATTTACAATAAGCAGGTTATAGCTTATTTACGATAAGCTCATAAACTATCTTTGAGTGTTTAGCCTTTAGGATTAACTTATATTCCATAAGCCCGAGCTATATTCAAAGTGTTTTGATTAGCTTATGCACTATGGGCTTATTGTAATTTAAAGCACCAGCCTACAAATAAGCCTAAGCCCCATAAAAAGCTAGTAGAATGAGCTTACAATAAATGGCTTAAATAAGCCAAAAGAAGCTAATAGGCTTACCCGAACAATAAAATTACCCTTGTCGCGTTCTCATAAGCTAATAAGCCACACTAATAAACTAGACTAAACAACCCTTTACCATCACTTCAAGTAAATGATGATGGTACCTAATGGGACGGATGGCATTGTTTTCAAAGTAATTATGTGATATGGGATGATCCTAACCAGCTGTTTCAAAACCGCCTGTATGAAATAGAGTCCAGATTTACTACTTTCCAAGGTATCTACAATAATCACATAATCAGTTTTCTATTTATGTATATTTAAGATATTAAACGTAAAATGACCTTAAATAACTCGATAACCAGAATTTGGCTACTACCGAGTACTAAACAAGCGGCTTCAAAAACCTAATATATATATATATAATCACTTTCGCGTAAACATTATAGACATGATGACTACACGTATCATGTATATATATGACACAAACATGCATTCTTTACGATAGATATAACGTTAAAATCGATCATTACAAATCATTGATAGATATAGTAGATCGCATTGATGATATAGCATTTTCTGATTCAAATTAATTTATCGAAATTCATAAATGCATGCAAATATTTACAATAGAAACGTGGACATACTAGAAGAGCAGAAATCGCCATTGATGGAAATTAAGAAATTGATTTAACTGAGCAACACTGGATTGCTGAAAAACTAGAAGAAGTTTATACGTTGTTACCTATGGGCCTCTATTGGGCACACGGTTAATGTTTATGGGTTTGATTAAAATCACAAAATTGGTCCATATGAGATGCCAATTATGGATATTTTGCCAATTTACATTTTAAAAATTAAAATCAACGTTAACGCAATCCCGTCTTCCACGAGTTATGGAGAAAGTGAGATGTAGACAACGTTACTTACCCGAAAGTAGAGGCGGCTTTAGAGGACCTCGGGCTTTTGGCGGTGAGATGTAGACAACGTTACCCTTGCAGAAGTAGAGGGAGGACTCGGGCTTTTGGGGGTGAGGATCGAACCTCAACCTCTGTGTCAAAGGAGAGGGTTTTCAACTGATCCAACCTCTGAAAACAAAAAAATAAACATTTATTTTGGTACTAAGGAGTAACACCCCACTCGAGCCACTTTTTATGACAAAACTCCATATTTCACATACCATTTTACTCCATTGTATACAAATCACATAATTGATACTTGTCTCATTTAGACTTGAACCCACAATCATTTGATGTATATGGTCTTCACACCTAATCACGTTATCATAGCTTTTGTTTTAACTAGAAGAAATTTCCAATGTTTCTAGGTTTGAAGAAGATTAATTCTTAGATGTGCTAGATTATCGGGTAAACGAATGTGGTTTTCCCTGTTCAAATTACGCCGGGAGCCCGAGCCTTTTGACTCAGATGTACACGACCTCACCGGGTTAATCACATGACCATTTCCGGCCCTTCCCTTGCCATCCCCAAATGTACACGCCCAACAAGGTTTAACCCTTGACCTCTTATTGGAAAACCAATGACCTTACCACTAGGCCATTTGGTGGTGGTTAGATGTGCTAGATTATCCATTACTAATAATCACGATAAACATTACGTGAAGTAGACTGGTTTGTACACGAAATATGACCCATTTTGTTAAGTTCTAACTTATACCAGTACGGTAACATACAAGAGTACTAAATAATGAGAATACACAAACACCCACCAAAATAAAATTCCATTGTTGCATTAGCTCATAAATGTACCTAGTTTACACATATAACTCTCAAACTCTAACAGATACCAATATCCTGCATTTCTACTACCTACCTACCCTAAAAATATTCAGTCTAATAGTCAATAAGAACCAAAAGTCAAATATCCAACCATCATGGGCTATATAAGGCTGGCCCACACTTGCATTTCCAACCCTCTGGCTCATAGTTTGAGTACTGGATTGTAACATCTCTAGTGGTTGGCACTTGTGTTGCTTCACATGGACTGCATCCATAGCACTTGTGTTCACACCTTGGTGGGCTTGATCCCATTCTCTTCATAACCTGAAAAAAGAAAAAAAAAAAGAAAAAAAGAAAAAAAACAATCCAACAAACTTTATTAACTTCTGATATAATGTAGCACAGTAGCACACCCATGAGTCAAAGTGGTTTAAGAGAGAACAAAACATGTACATACCTGTTCTAAGGACATTGTCAATTGTTCCAGCTTAGGACTATGTTCTACTGTGCCTGCTGGTCACAAGATTCATAAGATACAATAAGATAATGAAAGATGGAATATAATGCCCTTGCCTTACATTGTTTGGCTCAAAAGAATACATGAGTGCCTATTTGAAATATAGTTGGACCCTTAAAATTCTTTGATATTTGATATGAGAAGTTGATTATACTAAACAAAAATGATTCATGCATGCAAACATATTATCATTTAAAACTCTCACACTTACAACATAAGAAAAGAGGACTAAAAAACTAATGAATCACATTTTGTAAACATGTAACATTACTCAAACTAGTGTCATGAAAAAATCTTGTACTACTATATATGTTACTAGATACTGACCTTGATGTGGAGATATGGGAGTAGAAATGACATGAGTTGGAGCCAAATGCCTACTAGTCACACTCAAAACATGGACCATGATCATAGCAAAACTAAAGAAGAATCTTGATGTCATTCCTTTTGAGGGAAAAGTGATTATGATGGCAAATATATTGGTGAATGATTTTTGAGTGAACATAGATATATTTGGATGTATATATATTGATAGGATTGAAGGACCCCTACAAAACAAATAAAATGTAGTGTGTGACAGAAGAATAGTAAAGATTAATTGTGACAGAAAAGTAGAGTAATGGCTTGATTTAGAATAGTCAATAGTGATGAAGAGTGATCAGGTTTGCAGCTATATATTGCTTGTAGTACAAGTGATGCTATTACCTAACAACAGATGCATAACTGGTTAGTAATATTGTGGGACCCGTTCATATCAACATGGATATGAGCTAACATAGATTTTCATAGTTTGTCACATGACTACATTAGTATCTTAGTGTTGTGAAATTAATGTTTTAAGTTAAGTTGTTCAACTGAAGTGCTCAGGTCAAGAAGTTAGAGCTCAAGTGTTGTCTTTGCATATTTAGTGTTATAGTCATTACCAATGAGGTTCATGTGTAAGTTCTCTGTTGTTCAAATATGCAGCATGGTTGGAGATGATTTCATGTTATCCATTGATTAAATATGGAGAAAAAAGTGATTTATAACACATGGCTGAAGAAGTTAAAACATGAGAAAGTATAAAAATGTTTGCGGACCCAAACTTACTTCAGGGTATATATATAGGAGGTGATTTGCACACTCAATTTTGTGATTGGGACACTCAATTGTACAACAGTTAAAACACACTGTGAACTCAGACAAGATCCAACGCACACGATGAAAGGTCGTCAAAAATTTAAGTGTCAGAATCGATTCCTATCATATACATACCTTGTGAATGTGTACATCCCCTAAAAATTGTGTTGGAACAATGTCAAAGTGTGTCTTAAAGGAAATTTTGATTTTTTAATGAGTAATTCCTCTTGATCTGGCCCAGTTTTAACTAGATCTCGTGCTCAAAACTTCAAATCGTAGTAGAGGACCACTTTAGGGATGTAGTGCTTAATTAACTCCATTTGGAATCTAGGCTTGTTGGACCATTTGTTTTTAATTTTTGACACAAGTTACATAACAAGACCAAAACACAGTATCAATGTTATCATATTTCAATTATTTTTCGCATGTTTGTGCCCACTAATAATTGCCTACTGCCATTATTTTGGCCATCAATTTATTGAGTACAAAGTTTCGGGTATTTAAGTTAAAATTGACACAACCATGTGAGGTCACAGAAATTTGTGTTCAAATCTAACTAGTTAGAGCATGAGAGGTATAGTGGCATGCCGTTGTGCATGCCGTATTGCCGTTTTGCCAAATCTGCGAAAGCTCAGCATTTCACATTTCACATTCACACACTAAAAATACCCCCTCTGCAGTGGCTCAAGCTGTTTGCATGCCATTTGCTAGTTTTTGTGTCTCATCATACCTAATTAAAACACAAACTCAACGACACAGCCTAATTTTTTTTTTTAAAAAAAAAAAAAAAAAAAAAATGGCGCATGATGAGTTTACTCACTTTGCAAATGGCATAAGGTGGAAGTGGTATGGTAACATGCAAATGGCGGCACCATATCCCTTGACACATAGGAATAGCGAGCTCAAAAAGTGAACACAACCCTTCCCTCTTACACATTTTGATGGTGGTTGAGAAGATGTTTGGAAACGATTACGAGATATCCCACTTAGGCAACGTACATCCTAATCGAAAACTCGCCTTGCACAAATACTCGAAAACCCATCAATTTATATAAGTTAAAATTGCGTTTAGTACCATAATTCTGTCTTTGCCAAATTTTCTATTTTTGTCATCAAACTCCATAAACTTTTGATTCTGCAACTCTCTAACAATTGTTGCTTTGCTTTTCATTAGACGGATGATGTAATAACCATTGTATGTAAAAAGTTAATGAGTGACATCATTTCTTAAAAAAATTGCTTCACTCTTTTTAAAGTTCCGTGATTAAAGCACTTTAGTGACCTGTTAAAACCTGTACATAATTTGACTATGATTTGCTTCTTTTAAAAATTAGTGACAAGTCATGGGAAGACCATTGATAGTTGGTCTGTTTTCCTGTGTTTCTCTCAGTTGTACTAAAAAGCCAGCCCCCACACGCTGTTGATGGAGTCAAGTATTGTCAAGGCTTTATTAGCCTTTTACTGTAGTTAAAAGAGTACTTATCAGTAATTTTTAATTTAAATATCATCCTTTACAAAGTTAAATTGATATACGAATGTACAAAAGTTAGCATCACTTTTTTACATGTAGGTTCAAACATTGCACCTGCACCATCTATTGTTTCCAAAAGATAATTATGTAATCATTCTTTCATCATCTAATAGTGATACCAAAATAAGTTCTTATGAATAAAGAGAATCTATATATCTTATTCTTTTATTTATGAGAGTTGATTTGCACACTACAAAATGTTATTGAGAAACTCATATAATATTGTACAAGTATTTAATGCCTAAATAGAGTGTATCAATCATTTTTGAAAGTGTGCAAATCAATTCATTTTATTTATCGTTCCATTTTTAGAATGTGTTCTATTTTGTGTTCACAAAATATATTGTGAGTTATATTTTGTGTTCAAGTAAGCCATGTTTGGTTGGTTTGGTTTGTTTTCGAGTTTTTCTTTAGCAAACCATGCTGCGAAGAAGAGTCGTTTTAGACTTCATTTGAAAAGAAGGCCATTGTTTTGTCTATTAAATCTTCTTATTTTTTTTTTTATTTTTGAAAGAAGTGGAAAAAGAATGTGATTAAATTAAAAAGTTGAGAGGAAAGAAGTGATGTATAAGTTCAAAGACAATGATGACGTAATCGAAAAAAAGCAGTCTTATTACAATAAATTAAAACGATTTGATCCGGTCTTAAAGATGAAGTGATTATGCACGCTATGAGTTTTTGCGATAAAGCAGCGACGTTGAACCTTTTTTGGTTCATCAGGCTATTTTCTATACTTGAGCAGTTTTGTGAATTTTTTTACTAGTAAAGAGTGTTGTGCTTCAATGTGAATAGTGAACAAGTCAAAGCAAAGGTTGTGCAATCTAATTTAGTAGCGACCATTCAAAGATTGCTTCACTGTCTTGGTGTCTGATCATTTCATTGTATCAGTAACAACTACTCTGAGGTATATGCCACGACTTCAATGATATTTTTGTAATTTCTTGTACCTTGTAAGTATAAGTTTGCTTTAAGTCTAGTTAAATATACTTTTTTTAATAAATCATTCTTTTTTAACGAAAAAATAATTACTTTTTGTTTTATTAAATTAAAGAAAAAAAAATAAGACAATGGATTAGATAAATAAAGCAAGAAAATGATTTGATGTGTTGGGTTAATTATCGTTGATTAAAAAAATGGGGTTGTTTTCATAATTTTTGGTAGTAAATACTTTTCTGATGCGTTATGTAAATAAATTAGAACACACAAAACAACAAGCTGGAATAGCTCAGTTGGTTAGAGCGTGTGGCTGTTAACCACAAGGTCGGAGGTTCAAGCCCTCCTTCTAGCGTCTTTTTTTTTTTTTTTTTTTTTTCTCTCTCTTTTTAATTATTATTATTATTATTTTTAATTTGCTTTTGACATCTTTGTAGATAAATTATACAACACTATTACACTGACATTTATTTAGCTCATACGAGTAATTTCATGCTGTGGCCATCACATATGATACCAACACGATCGGGATTGTGTCGTGCAAAAACACCACCGAATACCTACCGTTTCTGAAAATTATCCATTCATGCAACAATCTATAAGGGTTTGAGTTCAATTTTGTTCAATAACTCATCAAGAAAGTGAGTGTAATACGCGTTGAAAGTCAGTCGCGTGAGTAGCTCGTGTGGAAGTTGTGCATAGGCGGGAAAATTAGTCGGTCTGCATTAGCTAGGTCGTAAATACATAGTTTGGAGGAATGTCATTTCGTTTTTGAATGTTACAGTATTTTCTTATCACTTTCATTCTTGTAACATACTAAGATGTCAATGGTGAAATACAATTCAACCCTTTGTATCTAAGGTTTTATTTTGAACTCTACTTTTTATTTTTTGGAATACCTAAACTACCTTAATCCGATCTTCATTTCTTAAAAATGATTTCATGAATTCCAAAGGCTGACATTGGTACGATCAACCCAAATAGACCCAACCCTTAATAAGGCAGGTTCAGGTACAGTTTTTTAGTCTCAACCAGACTTTGACCCGACTCAAATTGACCAGAACCCGACCCGGTTGACACCCCTACCACAAATACAAATTCTTAAATAACATTGGTATATGTTACCAATTTGTGTATTGATAGTTTATCAATGATACACTCTCCAAGTCAAGGTTACTTCACAAGTTGGAACTTGGAACCATGAACTTATAGACGGATTTGGTGCTTCATTGTATCATTTCAATAATATTATCGCCCTTCCATGGTCAAGTCACCCTTTGTTAAGGTAACCTACCACACGCAGAAGAGACCACAGTACCATAGTACCATGGAAAAAAAAAGAAGCAAAATCTATGTTTTTCTAAGACTGAAATACCATTACAAAATATAAGAAAATGCTTTGGTTCAACACAAGTATACAGTTTAAACTCATCAACTTAAAAATGTGAAAACGTCAGATAGGTAGTCGCTAAAATAATGAAAGCTAGAAGAATTTTCTGCAATTATTCCAAAACTTCAAAATACAACAAGGTGCATCAGGTCAGGATCTCAAATAACTTGGTTGCAAAGTCATCATATCACTTCTACAATTTCTTTGATTTAGAGGTTCAAAATTCAGGCTAAACCAAATTCTACGAATAACATAATTTGCATGAACCTTTTAAAAGCATGAATAGTATTAAGCTGTGATTCTGTAGCGACCCTTGGCGACCCTCCTAGCAATAACTCGTCTACCTCCTTTGGTTGCTTTTCTGCATAAATTTCAAAGACGTTGTTAACATGGAACGTAACCACATGCAAAAGCAGGTTTGCAATCACGCAAGTTAAAGCAACAAGTGCATGCTAATTACTGTATAGATTAGAGGTGAAATTTCATCTCATTAACTTGATGACGGGTAAATTGGGGTTGTGTTGTATCTTAAACGAGCCAAACAAGAAAAATTATGAGAAAGGTAAAAGCTGGGTCAAAAAGGTCAAGCAGGTTAATAGTCTCCCAAAACCCATGTGTCATGCTGCATAAAACCTTTTTAATCTATTTGTTCAAAGTAAGCTACATGTGCATGCAAACTATAAACTGATGGGTAATTTGGGTTGTGTTATATCTCAAGCGAGCTAAATAAGAATTAACCAAAAAGGAAAAAGTTAAAACTAGCCTCAAGTCTATTTACAAAACACACAAAATCTTATATCCTACATTCATTTACAGTACTTATTAACAAGTAAACTTGAAGAATTGGAGCTGTTTTATCTTTAACGAGTGAAATAAGATAGCTACAAGCGGAACATCTTTAATCAGTTAAACGGGTTGACAGCTGCCCAATGTTTACTTTCAATGCGTATAACCTCCTAATCATTTTATTCAGAGATTTAAGTTACTGTTATAATCACTCTTTTTGAAATACGGAGTAGTAACTAATGCAATTTAAAGTTACTAAAAGGGAAATTGTATGCGGCTTAACCCAGCTGGAGCTGGCCCGTAAAGAATTGTAATATATTTTGACATGGTACAACCCGGACCCAACCTGCCCATCTTGTTACCTCTACTAGAAATTGACGTACCGTGCCAAGTAACCATGAACCCTTTTCCGCCTGAGGTTGCTAGGCTGGTAAGTTCTCTTGATGCATAGCATAGGCTCACTCGAGGAGGTATCATCTCCTGAAAAGAAGATACAAAAGAAAGGTAAGAACAAAGCAATAAGAGATGCTAAGCTAATGACTGAAGGATATTGATAAAAAAAATTCACTGTAAACAATATCGTAGACATTAACATTCACAATTGGCAATCTCCCAGACCCACACATGGCAACAATGAGCACATAAATTAATAAGCTAGAATGGTTGGCAATAGTAGCACGTTAACATTGTTTAACTATATTATATCCACAGTTAGATGACTCTACAAATAACCATTACGAGATAGGTTGGTTTAATATGCCTGATTAGATTATTAGATTAACATTAAACTGCTGCTGCACGAAATCAGGACAAATATTGTATTTCGTTTGTATTATCATGTATCAACACAATATCATGCATCCTGACATAATTCAAGGGTTTCGTTGGGCGACTAACCTAGTGTTTTTTGCATCTAGGAATAAGATGATTATATCTAGAATGGACGATGATAGTCAGGAATGATCATGTATATGAACAGGTATACGTACAGGATGATAGCCAGGTACAAATATGTTTGCAAACCGGATGTCAGCCGGGTATGATCACATAGTCCAGCAATCATGCTTATGCACTCAGTCCTGCATCGAATAGTCGTGCTTTATGCAAATCTAGCCTACGTGCTTTGTGCACTCAGTCCTGATCCTAGACATGCTTCTAAAACGATTGTAACATATTAGAATCTAGCCTACGCGCATTTCTTTAATATTCTGGGAATACAGTAATATATAGTTCACTGATTCTTAAACTCCATTTCTTTAACAACATTGAACGAATATGTGTTTCTTTTCTTGCGAAAGGACTATTCATCCCAATAAAGTGCATGAGCATCAATCAAATCCTTGTTATTTAGAAGGAAGTAGCGTAAAGGTAAGAGATAGTGTATGGACAATGTGTCTTGATGGTGATTGCCTTATTCAAAACACTGAAAATCAGATACTCGTAATTAACTATAACAATACCGAATACAAGAGATAGCGTACTGACGAACTTCTACTGCTTAGAGTTCTTATAACAGGAATCTGAGGGCTTGACAAACCAGTTAAGGATTTACCTTCTGAATGGTAGTATCCTTAGGGGGTGTTTAGGTTAGCTTACTTTACGGCCTTATCAACTTATCGAAATCTGGAAAAGCCGATAAGCTCTGTTTTTCCGGCTTATGACCTTATAAACCCGAGCTTATGGCTTAGTCCATAAGCTCAAACTCATAAGCTTGAAAAAGTGAAGTTATCGGCTTTTCCATATTTCGATAAGTTGATAAGGCCGTAAAGTAAGCTAATCTAAGCACCCACTAAGGATGCTATCATTTGGAAGGTGGTTTTAAATTGTAACTCAATAACATAACTTAAAACATATCAACAACTTCAAGGAAAAAAAAAAAAAACATATCTAATAAATGAAATGACTATAACATAAAAATTAATTACCTTCAGGTAGGAAGAATCGAAGAGAGGGTAAACCACAAGGATACATAAACCCTTCAGATTGAACCCTAATTAACGTTTCTTTTTCAAACCGAGCCACATTGACAGGATTTTGCACCTTCAAAATAGATGGTGAGGTAGAGACCATGGGAATGAGCTTATGAATTGGGTCGTGATGAAGAACCGGGTTTGTTAGACGGGTCAGGAATGATGCTCCGGTGCGAATTAGGGTTTTAGATGACATTTTTCCGGCCAATGAAAAGGTTTGTTTGGACTGTGATCTCTCAGTTTTGTGGAAATGATAAAGTTTTGGGTATAGACCATGAAAATATAACATGTTCTAGGTTTGGTCCTTGAAGTATCATTCCTAACATGAGACATATGAAACTTTAAAAGTACACGTACAGTCCGTCACTGGGACGGTAATTGCATATCAAAGTTCTCCATAGAGATTACGTTTGCATTTTCGAAAATATAAGTATTGCACCTTAGGGATTACGTTGTGCCATGGATGATTGACAATGTTGATAAATTCACACGTTTTGAGTTCTGACCAAGGATAACATGTGTGACAAAACGTTTTGACTAACTCAGGGCTTAGTAACCGGTGACACATATATTAGAACTTTAACCTAATCAGCTTATGAACATAAAGATCTGGGCGGTTAATAATTATCATGATTTTAGTTTATACCTAAAAAGATATTGGTTAAGATCATTTTCGTCTTTGAAAGGTGTTACACGACAACTACCTAAAGATAATATTGGTCGATAATAATAACATGACTATATTTATTACGTCCTTTCATTTGATTATGAGCCGAGTTACATTTCTAAAGATTGATTGTAACACTTGAACTCAAAGTTGTATGCTTGTAGTATATGGGGATTAAACGAAATCTCTTATATAATAATAGAATTACACAAAGGAATGTTCATTTGGACTAATGGGAGTGCATCATTTCTGTGTATTTGGCAAATTAAGCATTTTTATTGAAGAATCAAAGTCAAAACTGGTTTTAATTTGGTTAAACTCATCGAAATTTTATCCAACAAAATAAATATGTATAAAACACATGTGTCAACTATATATATATATATATATATATATATATATATATATGGGAGGGTTAACGTGAGATCAAACTTAAAGTTGTAAAAATAAGATCAAGTCTAAAAACCACTAAAACATTTATAAATAACAATTTTAGCAATAATACACATAAAAATAATATTTTAATACAAATTAACATTTTAGCAACTAATAACCAAATGATACATGAGTCCGGATTAGTGATACACCGATACACATTACACTAATAAACATTCCAAAATCGACACATACAAAAACTCGATACACATTACACTTCTAATCAAAGTGTATCATCTAGGTTTCAGTAAATTTTAAAAGAAATCTATCGAAACTTTAACAATTTTAGTTGTAGTTGATAAAAATTTATTTTTGTTGTAAGGAGAGTGTCATTGTCAAATTTTAGTTTGATCTCATTTTAACAACTTTAAGTTTGATCTTATTTTATCTATATATATATATATATATATATATATATATATATATATATATATATATATATATATATATATATATATATATATATATATATATATATATATATATATATTAGGATCAAATAAGAAGATTACTTAAAATAAGAAGGAATAAGAAGAACTATAACCGCAAATCCGAGATGCACCGACTTACATAGATGCATCCCTATAATCTTAGATGCATTATAGCACAATAGTGTGTTTTCTAGCTTTTAATCAGATGCATATACGTATATTAGATGCATTTCATGATTTCTATTATTTTTTGTTCCTCTGCACGTGCCGAAATCATGAAAATCAATTTGCACCATCTATACATCAAATTAACTTTCGAAACTCAAGATGTTGCATCTATATCAATAGAAATGCATCTAATGCAAGTCGTTGCATCTCAAATGCATAGTTTTGGTCACTTCTCACCACTTCTTATTTTAATTTACTTCTCACCGGATCCCTACTATATATATATAATTAATAAACTTTAGTGATTAGTAAATAAATTATATGGGCTAAAATATACTTATCAGTTTTCATGTTTTTTTAATAACTTTGTAAATTTAATAATACCTCCTGCATTATATATAGAAAAAATTACACGTTTGGTCCCTGTGGTATACCACAAATAACAACTTTAGTCCCTAAGTCGTTTTTATTACACCACAGATACCTATTTTTGAAACCTTGCACTCATTTAGTCCCTATTTTGGATGGGCGTTAGTTCAGTCCGTTAAATGTTTTGCGCTGTTAATCCTCCGTTAATAATTTTTGCACCGTTAGTCCTTATTTTTTAAAATATAGTTTTCCCAAGTTAGTCCCTCCGTTAATGTGACAACTCGCAATTTCAAGTCATTTCTCAAGTTTCACAATTTCATCATTTATCGTAAACTAGGTTTACGTGTTCCAAATTCGCGTAACCTTAATGGTTTAGCGGCAAATTCATGATCATATCATCACAAACATTTCATATAAACTAAGTTTAGTCTACACTTCATTAGCATCATTTGCATCATGTTAGTTCATTCATGGCTTTGCATTTCACATTAAACGCGTAAATTTCATATTAAATAAACGCTATCGCGTAAGTTATTATTTTGAACATTTAATCCGATACTTCCAAAAATGATCCTGAGATATTTTTATACTTACATTTAGTTTATAAAAACAATATTTTGAGTTTACCTAGTGTTTTAAATTTATTCTGTACATAAATCGTTAAATTTATATTAATACGACGCTTTTCTTAAAAACTACACGATAATTATTATATCACTCAAATTTTACAAGAAATGTATTTTACAATTTTATGATCTCATTATACTCTACTTTGATTTATTAAAATTACTTTTACCTAAAACTACCTTAAATACATTAATGTATATACAATCTTACAAGTTATATTTACCTACACATTTTACCTATACACTTTACATACAAACAATTATACAATATACAAAAAGAAAAAAAATATATATATATATTTTGTTGAAAAACATCCCCCCAAAACCGGTCAAGTGGGGAGGGTGATGTATTAATGAGATTTGTAACATTTTTCTTACATATATATCTACACTCAATCTCACTTTTACACTTCATTCATTCACTTCAATCATTCAAGGCAAGTCAAGATTTTCCTCTCTTCTTTTTCTTCTCTAAAAACCGGCCTTCCATAGATCAAGAAGAAAGATTCATCAAACATCTTCAAATCAAGTATTTTACAATCTAGTATACACTCTTGTTTAGGTTTTGAAATAAAAACCTAGGGTGTTTAGGTTAATCCTTGTTCTAATCACCTCATCATAGTAGCTTGTAAGCATATCACTTTCATTTTATATCTTTCATTTTCATTTCATATGTATTTCATCATTTTCTTAGCAAGCATGCAAGACTTATGTGTATTTATACCATTTTTACATTGATTTTAAGAGTTTTATATATATAAGTCATCCTATAATTTATCCCTTGTTATATATTGGTCTTGATGATGTTTAGGAACCCATGACACCCTAAGAAGGTGTATGGTAGGATTAGAATAGCTTTGGAGTTGTTTTGAAGGGATTGGAATAGGTTTAGTACGAGAAAAACTCTTTTCGACAAGTATAAAAAGTGGTCTGATCTTGTTTTGTATTTCGGAAAATCCGACAGTGACACGAATTTTTGGCCTAGATATTTATAAAATATACTTTAAAACGAATCCGTGGCGCTTGAACGGATTAAAACGGAGTTATAACGAAGAAGTTATGAATTTTTCAAGTTTGACGACGAAATATATATTTCTCGAAAATTTCAAAGAACCTATTATTGTTTTATTCGAGTCAAAAGCAGTCTTAAGCTTTATAAATTATTTCGACTTATCAAAATATATTAGTATACTTTGATACGAAGCTAAGGACGATAAAACGAGAAAACGGATTTATAACGACTAAAATATACACGTTTTCATAAAATTGCCGTAACTTTCTTATTTAAGAAAAACTATATTATTTTTACGAGACAAGTGTTACGGTAAACAAAACGACCATGTTGAAGGCTATGTTTAACGAGACGTAGAACTTTTGTAACGAGATGTCTTCTAATAAAATTTAGATCATCAGCATATTTTCCAAAACGACCAACCGTTTGTATAGCGGAGTTGTAATAAATTATTTACTGATTGCTTAAACTTTGCGAAACTCACTTTTAAACCACATTTTGGACAAAATCACCATACTTAACCTATGCTTTTCTTTATGTTCGAGACCTCTATGACGAAAACTCATGTACTAAAACTTCTAGATTTTTGATACAAGCTTTCCAAAACCGTTGAGTTCGTTTCCTAACGCTCGACGTACACCATTTTACGACTAGTTTTTGAAGCCATTTTGTCACTTTCATGAAAGTTCCAACGACATCATTTTACGACGAATAGTTAAAATTTCACAATAAATCATTAAGAAACTATTGTAGGATGACATTTTGACGTAAATACTTGTAAAGTAATTTAAGAATGGTCAAGACGTCAAAAGAGTATTTTTCGACGATAAGTATTAATTTCAAAACTCACAAATGGTATAAATAACATACGAAATGCATGCATAACATTACATCATAACTCATTACGTATCATAACATTCATAATAGGTCAAGGTTAAAGTATCACACTACATCTCGGTGTACTCACTTTTGTCATCGCCTCATTTTACCAAGTGAGTCATAGCCCCACTTTTTCTCGTTTTAATTATTTATGAAACTCTTTGGGAGATGCATGCTCAATAATTTTATTACATTCATGACTATTTGCAAATTATATGTTATCCAAACTGAATGTTTAGTCATGCGAAATATGATATTGCCATACTTAGAATTTCCATATCGTAATCATTGGACCGATGGTCTTGGTATAATCATTGGACCGATGGTCTTGGTATAATCATTGAGCGATGGTCTTGGTATATTCATTGAGCTAATGGTCTTGGTATAATCGGTGAACTAATGGTCTTGGTAGAATCATTGAACTAATGGTCTTGGTATAATCTCGAACTAATGGTCATGGAACAATTTGAAACCGTATTTAATTATGTGTTATATTAAGTAAGCTGTGGATACATTAAGTTATGCACTATTTTGTGAATTCATTTGACATCATGCGTCGAACATAAACTATATCACATTTTGGCAATGGGTTGTGAATACACGGGTTGCAAGTTTTGTATGGTGAACTTGAAACCGAGTGGATTTACAATGCCTTTCTTGCATAAACGATTTTGAAAAGCTTTACATTTCAACACAAACTTTATGAACTCACTCAACCTTGTGTTGACACTTTTTAGCATGTTTTATCTCGGTATCTAAGGCATTCACCTCATGGCATGCATTTGGACACATCATGGAGTCGCGATGACGACTCGTCTCACTGGGTTTACGACTTTAAAACATCGTTTGAATTGTAACAAACTTATTTCCGCACAAGTTGATTTTCATTTGGGACCTACTTTGTAAACTCGATTGTTTTATTAAATCAAACGATGTTTTTTCAAACGACACTTTAGGTCGTTCAATATAACTTGTGATTGTGATGCTATGACATGATCAATCCCGTGAATTCCATTCCACCGCAAAGCAGTAATTTGGGGTGTGTGATTAATAATAGTTATCGCCGTTTTTACGTTTTTTCCGTTTTCGTTCGTTTTATCCGTTTTCCCGCTTTTTCCGTTTTCGTCCGTTTTACGTTTTATCCTCTTCGTCTGCTTTTTACGTTTTGTCCGTTTTATCCGCTTTGGCCCATTTTAACCGTGTTTTTTCTGTTTTATCCGCTTTCATTCACTTTTAACCGCCGCGACGTTTTTACGTTTTATCCATTTCACCGTTTTGTCCGTTTTATCCGCTTCACCGTTTTTTTATCCATTTTTGCCTGTTTATTACGTTTTTATCCGTTTTCATTCGTTCTTTTATGTTTTCGCCCGTTTTCATCCGGTTTTTATGTTTTTATTCTTTTACGTTCGTTTTTGTTCGTTTTTCGTCCGTTTTTATCCGTTTTTGACATTTTTTACGTTTTTGTTCATTTTTTTTATCTGTTTTTGGCCCTTTTTTACATTTTTGTCCGTTTTCGTCTGTTTTATCTATTTTTTTTTCCCGTTTTTGCCAGTTTTTATCCGGACAAAAATGTAAAAAATAGGGCGAATACTACCTAAAAACGGATGAAAAATACCTAAAATCGGACAAAGCATAAAAAATAGACAAAAACGTAAAAAATAAATTGACGAAAACGTAAAGAAGTGACGAAAACGAAAAAACATGAATGAAAATGGACAAAAACGTAAAAAATAGGGCGAAAACGGATAAAAAACAAACGAAAACGGATAAAAACAGACAAAACTTAAAACAACGGGGGGAAAACGGGAAAAAACGGACAAAAATGTAAAAAACGATTAAAAACCGAACGAAAATGGATAAAAACAGACAAAAACGTAAAAAAAACAGACGAAAACGGATAAAAACGTAAAAAACGGGCGAAAACGAATAAAAACGAACGAAAACGGATAAAAACAGACAAAAACGTAAAACAACGGACGAAAACGGGAAAAAAACGGACAAAAATTGGCGAAAACGAATAAACAACGAAGCAACGGATAAAAGCAGACAAAACGTAAAAGCGGGCGAAACGTAAAAGCGGAAACGGATAAAACTTAAAAAGCGCGAAACGGATAAAAAGCGACAAAACGGACAAAACGTAAAAAAGCAGATTAAAACATATAAAACATATGAAAGGGATAATAACATAAAAACGGACGAAACGAAAAAAGCGGGAAAACGGATAAAACGAACGAAAACGGATAAAACGGACAAAACGTAAAAACGTAAAAAGCGGGCGATAACTATTATTAACGTAGGACTAACCTAAAACTATATTTTAAAAATAAGGACTAACGGTGCAAAAATTATTAACGAAGGACTAACAGCGCAAAACACTTAACGGACTAAACTAACGCCCATCCAAAGTAGGGACTAAATGAGTGCAAGGTTTCAAAAATAGGTATCTGTGGTGTAATAAAAACGACTTAGGGACTAAAGTTGTTATTTGGGGTATACCACATGGACCAAACGCGTAATTTTTTCTTATATATATATTTTTTATAAAACGAAATGTATGTTAAATTAATATATTTGCACGGAATTATAAATATAAAAGTGAAAGTATGAGTTACTGTGAAATGTAAATGAATACATGAGACTATACATATACGAACAACTCATGTTATTCCTCTTTATAAAATTAAGTAATGATATCCGAAAAAATATTCTTTTTAACTATCCGCATTCAATAACAACTCATGTTATCCATCTTTATAAGTTTTGTTTAAATATTAAATACGGCTTAAATTAATATTAATAGTAATATAAATATCAAATAGAAGGTACGACCTCATAGTAATTGATGAAAATAAATATACAAGATTATACGTATAACACCGACTCATATTTTTTAAAGGACATTATGTGCTACTAAACACACTTAATATCTAGATGATTATATCAATAGTTAAATTTAAACAAGATCAATTTAAACCTTATGCCAGTTAAATAAATTCAAATCTTTCGTTGACAAAAATCTATACAAAATATCAATCGAGAATATGTAAAAACTCATGCGCATGCGCGTATCATAACTATATATAAGTACTAAAACTTTAATACGTAGTATAATTTTATAGAAAAATCTCAAATGTTACAAAACCATGAATTTATGAATTGTCACTATTTTTAACTTCAAAAGAAAATTATTGAAATATTATTACGCGCTATATTATTTGCCTAAACCCCATCATGAGCGCACATTTTCTAAAACTAGTATTATGCTATACAGTCTCCAGCAATGCGGTATCTACACAATTTTCTTTTGTTTGTGTATTGATAGCATATCATGATAACTTACTACATGTACTCAAACGTTTGCCTGTCCGAACTGTTTGGAACATTACGCAAAGTGATCAAATGTGAAATCTAATCATTCGTAAAACAACATGATATGATATATATAAAAAGTGAAGGGATACAGAAATGATTGGTAGAAGAACATATGAGAAAAGTATACCTACTTTAAGAGAAGAAAAGTAACTAAACAAAGTGACAAATTTTATATTAGGAAACACGAGACATGATTGACGTTTATCTATCTCTTCGATAGTTTATTGAAGGAGGTATGCAACAAGAAAAAAACATCCGCAAAATGTCAGGGTGTGATTGGCGTATTTTTCTATATTCTCACTTATTACTCCAATCACACCTTCACACCTCATTTTATTGACGGTTGTTTGAATTTTTTTATTATTATTATTATTATTTTTTTGAGTGTAACATTACTAAGCTAAACTAATAAGACTTTTTCTTTTAGGTTATCTAAAGACAATTGAGTTTTTTTTGTCTCGTACCCTTGTATAATCTGGCCATTCTTACGATTGTTTCTAACCTCTTTCCGCTCACATCAGTTATGTATCTAGTAAGATTGGAACTCACTTTTACTTATGTATCTAGTAAGACTTGAACCGTAACCTTCTTGTAAGGACATCGGATGTTTTACCACTGCTCTACTTGACGGTGATTTTAATAGTTTATTGAATGAAACAGACAATCATGGATAATCATAATAAAAATTGCTTATTCTATATTTACTTGAATAATTATGGGATAAGCTGTTTAAGCAATCAATTCCATCATCAACACTTTACAGCTTTACTTGAAATTGATTTACAAGAATATTTTGACCATTTCACCAACATGAGCAATCATTTTTAATCCTAGTACATTAGTACTTTTGCCACATCATTATTGTGTTGAGCAATCATTAATGACAAAAAAAACAGCTATTCCAGCCTCTTTATATCCTCATCAATGGCACCAACAACCTTAACAGAATTAATTTCAAGATTTTGACTTTACCCTCCAAAAAAGGCAATCATATATATACACAACAGGAGGAAATTTCAAGAAAATAATAAGGATTAATAATAACCTTAAAATGTAGCAGTAAGCCAGTATATATATCCTTTTGGAAAACAAACTACATAAATTACAATTCCAAATCAAAATTACATTCAAAACAAAAAAAACAAAAAACAAATTGGTGACAAGTTTGTCAGCAAATAAATAATCAAAAGGCCAGACTGGTCTCTTGCAACATGTCACACAATTTGTGGGGAAGCATTTTCTCACCCAAAATAAATTAAATAAGTTTAAAAATCTACCTCAATAACACAACCAATAAATGATGTCAATTCCTTTAAATAATTGCTAAAAAGGTGAAATACCAATTTGCACCTCCAAATATACATAGAAGATTAAGGAGCTTCGGTCATCGGTTTAAAGCGCACCAGAAATCCATTCAGATGCAGCGTTTTCAATGTCTGGTTCAGTGAGTGTAGAAACTGAAATTGGAGTAACCGAAACCTGTTGCATAACAAAACAAAAAAATGATTTTTTTAACCGTACAAAGGGGAGTATGGGCATCAAGACTGTTATTTAATCCTCAAGCACTAATTGACCCGTTTCAGATAAGCCACAACCCAAATTGACCCATTCATAATAAATGGACCAAAATTGGCACTTTTGATATCGACTATAATACAATGCATGGAGGATATGAGTTGCGTAAACTTACGAATCCGTCTTGAAGGGCTCTAAAATCAAGATTTTCATCTGTGTCTTCCTCGTTAGAATCTTGAAACTGCATAACCAATAAAATATTTTATCATGTCCAAATGATTATATAATACAAACGGGTTGAACTGAAACAGCTAGGCCCTCAAACAATCCAATAGCTCAGTATTACCAACCTCTAGCCTGAAGTATCTCACGGTTTTTTTCTCCATTTTCCCTGATACCCCAACTGATTCAACAACCTCCAAGCTCTGCTTTTGCGAGCCTAAGCGCCGGGCTGCACCCTATCCATGGAGCAAAACAAAATCAAACCAAAGATGCAAAGAGTGATCATTGTATACAAAAAAGATAACAGGTTTCATATGAGCTACTTACTGCTGCAGATGCATCACGACCAAGTTGCGCAAGCTGCAAACCCATGCCATGTTGATTGGCAAAACGGGCAGCTGGAGGCATCCGATTGGCTGCAATAGCTTGCCATATTGGTTTGGACCTCCATAAACTCTGTTTGGTTAACTTAAACCCCTGCGGACATTAAACATCACAAACAATGAGTGGACACATGTCTCCAGTTAAACGGTAGCTGGTTCATAATTATAATACAATTACATAACCAAGTCATAGTATTAATGCAATTACGAAAATTGGCTCCCACAAATTTCAAAAACTAGATAGTAGTGGATCTAAGTATTTCAAATTTTCAATCACGGCATGCACTCCCATAACAAAAATATTTCAAAGGAATGCACTTAAATAACAAAATATATATTTTTCACATTACAGAAGAGATCAACGTATGCTTATCAACAGTGTAGAAGTGAATAGTGAATTTAGCAAACACTCCCTACCAAAATCAGTCAATTTTACATGTCTTTCTGGACATTTCACACTCCTAAAAACGTTTACAATTGATAACTTGCATTGGTAGAAACTTCAGACTTGAAAACGTCGACAAATTGCTTAAACTTTCAGAAAATTTCAGCGTGATCAAATTGACCAGAACCCAAAGTTTATATGAGTAAGGATTATTAAAACTATACATTTATTACTAGTTATTATCTCTAAACGCTTATGCGTGCGTAGTTTTTATTTCCCAGCACTTCTTTGAGATATTTTTACACATCTATGGGTGCCTCAAAAGAAATTACAAAGTAGTACTTTTAGGCATTTAAAAACCATTAATATTGCATACTTGTTGTAGTGACACTAGCTATATAGCATTAAGCTCAAGATGAGGCAAACCTTGTTTTCTGCAGGGGATGCAGGAACAGTTATATGTAATGAAGAACTTTTGGGGAAAACCCCTTTCTCTACGTCTCTTATTGCTGCTTTTATTACCGGCATACACACGGAGACTGCATCCTTGAAATGGCTTTCTTCACTTTCACCTTTTTTCCTGAAAGAAAAAAAAAATGGTTCAATCATTATACGTAACTATTAACAAAAGAGTAATGAGAACTGCAAAAGACAAAAGAAGTATAGTCTACCAGTCTAGAGAGAATGATAAAGATGGTATTCCACTAATTAAGGCTTGTCTGGCTCCAGCTACAGCACTAGAGGTAAACCTGTATGACCATAACCATATAAATTTATTGAGTATTGATAACTTTACAGGTCTATAATAAAAAAGAGTGTATGAGCAGCTAAACAATAGGTCGATCGCTGATGAAAAGAGCTACTCACATATCATGTCCACAGCTTGTACCCTTGTTAACTCCTACAATCACCTGTTTGTCATGCCAAAATGCAAATTTTTTAAAACTCCGTCAAAATTTACTAGAATCAATATGATTAATGACATCAAGTATGCCATACCAGTGAAGGCTTCGACCACGCAAACAACGCACCAGATAATGCTAAAGAAACACAATCCACAGGGGTTCCTACATGAAAAAATAGCATAATTCACTATAGATAACCCAAGTGGTTTTGTTAATTTATTATTGTTACAATTAGATAGGGAAAAACAATAATTGGTGTGCACTAATTGATGACATAAAAACAAAAAAAGATGACTATACCTGAAATCTGATAAGCACTGGCACCTTTGATTTCAGCAGTGGTTACCGCAATTGTTTCTTGGTGAGTATATGAGTGGCCAGAATATGATTTATCCCTGCATAAACGATGAACAAATATCAAGCAACCTCAAATGAAAGTAACATTTTCTTAAAAAGTGATAGTTTGATGTTGTATACTTAGTCCTATGTATAATCTAGGGAGTAATTGCACCAAAAAGAAACAACCAGTCACCCTTTTGTTATATACACGATACTTTGTTTTAATTCAAATGTAGCATAGTCCAAATTCTATTACCAATTGACATTACAATATTACATACAATTGCATCAAAATGCGAAGATGTTACATACAAGGGGGAAAAAACAGAGCATGTTGTGTACAAAGAGAAAAACGATGAAAATTTGTTATATTGTGGTACAATTAACCTTATACAGAAAATATACAATGTCATAACTTATAACTATTTCATAATCCTATCTATTGCAATAATAAAAAAAAATGTAAAAAATGAAAGTTAGTAACTTTTATCAAAAACAATTAACCCTGTGTAATGTGTATAATCAAAGCAACAAAATTTACAAGCAATTCATAATCTCGTCACTTGCAAAAACTAATGAGAAGATTCAAGCTTGTTCCGTATATATACCAAAGTAAAAAAAATTGCAAGCAATTCTTAATCCTGTCTATTGCAATTTGCAAGCAAAACAAGATAACGAAAAAGACTAAAGCTCGTTACTTTCTTGCACAATTAACCCTACATGCAATCGAAGTAACAAAATTTACAAGCAGTTCATAATCCTATCAATCGCAACTGTAATTTTTTTTATAAAAGATCCAGGCTTGTTACTTTGTTGAATACCATTGATCCTATGTTATCTAAAATCACACAAAATTTGTCATATTTTGGTACAACGTCAATTAACATATACACCAAAACGTGTAAAGGGACGAGGTTTTCCGTGTTCTAGTTACCCAAGAAGGTCGAGTCTTTGACTCAGATGTACGTGGCCTAACCAGGGTATCCCATGACCATTTTCTACCCTTCTCTGGCCACCCATATACAAAAGCAATTCATAATACTATCTATAATAAGCATTAAAAAATGAAAAAAAAAAAAAAAAAAAAAAAAAAAAAAAATCTTGATAACAATTAACCACATATACAATCAAAGCACCAAACTTTATAAAAACAACCAAATATAAAGATTCAAAAAAATAACTTACAATTGTGGGGCACAAACACTAACATTATAGAGACCCTCATTAACAATAGCATCAACAAGAAACAAAAGACCAGGTGAATCAATCCCATCACTATTTGTTATAAAAATCACAGGCTTTGAAGGGTCATATTCCTCAACATCATTAGTACTTGTTGATACATCCTCTATTTTCTTATCATTGTCAACATCCTCAACAGGAACATTGTTGTTTTTATTTTTCTTGTTAAGAACATCTTGCAGATTTGAAACTAAACCAGGAGGCAAGAAATTGTTTCTTGTTGTCATCTTTTTTTTAATGATTGAAAAATGGTTTCTTTTTTGGAGAATAAAAAAGGGTTGTGTTTTGATTGATGAATATTGGAAGGAAGGGATAGAGCGATTCAAACGGAGTTGTTTTTTTTTATAGATATTTTAATGGTGATGGAGATATGTAGAGAGAGAGAAATATATGTATGTGTTTTTTAGTGTGTGTGTGTGGGGTCCACTAATGTGAGAGAGATAAAGAGATTAGAGATGAGATTGACTAGGAAGCATGTTCTTGTTCTATTACCCTTGGAAGTTATTTGCACTTTCAAGTTTCAATCTTTTTCTTTTATCCCAAATAGGATAAAATTTAGGGGTAACTTTTTTCAAATTGAATTCTTGGGTATTGAAATTGAATTTGTATCAAATTAATATTTTACGTTTTTTTTTTTTATGATGTCTCAATTTAATTGTTTATTACTAAAAATAGATAATTAATTTTGATTGAATTATCATATTATATTTGGTTGGAATTAATATACAAGCTTTAAAAAGATATTTATTAATTAGTTAAAGATAAAATTGTTATTATGCAAAAAGTAAAATAAAGAAAATAAGGCAAGGTGTGTTTATACACCAGTAAAATAGGCATCACACACCATCTGACCTTCGTACATATGATTGTGACATTATTTCCATCATTCCCGAGACTAAAAGCTCAAAAATAAAAAACCCTTCTTTCTTTTTTTTTCATCACTCAATTACTCTTATCTTTGATAAAAAATAATAATAAATAAATAAATACTCCTATCTCTAAATTCACCTACCCTCTCAAACTATTACCATATCTCTATCTTTTCTTCTTTCTCTTCCATCAACCAACCATAAACATCATGTCGCAATGGTTTCCGGTTGCAAATCCGGTGGGTTAGCGACATTAGAACTTGGATCGGTTACTGAAAGTGGGGAAACCTCTAAGTACAAATAGTATGTTCGGCATCTGTCACCGGCGCGTGAGGACGTGTGACGGCCTGCTGGTGGTTCACTTGGTGGGTTTTAGCCGGTCTTGAGTGGTGAAGTCGGTTGTGATTATTGTTCGAAAATCGTTGTAAAAATCCAAACAAATTGTTGAAACCCGCTGGTGGTTAATATATGGCTAGAAAAATCAACTGGTTGGGTTTGGGTGGGGAAGATAGAGAGTGTTATGTTTGTAGAAGATGTAATACACACTTTTTATCTTGGGAGAAATAAATGATATTAAAAATGGTGATGGTGTTTATTGGAAAGTAAAAAAGAAAAGTAGGTGGTGTCCAAAGCATATGATAACTGTAAATATTGTTGTCATCTCCTGATACATCAGCGCCACATCAGTTTTATCTCTCAAATACTACACTCAATCACAATTTGATAATAAGGCAACCGCAACAAAAAACATACCCCACAAAACTAATAAAAAAATACACACACAAAAGAGATTGAATCTTTCGGTTGGTGACAAGGAAGGGACGATGTGAAAAAAAAATGAGAAGAATAATTTACCACGCATTTTAAAAGTGAGATTTAGGGAGGGATCTATATCTATAGGTGCATCGAAATATGGTTGAGCTAATGGGAGCAACTTTAAAAATGTTGGGAGAGGGTTCATCTGGTTGAGCTAATGGTTGGAGGTCGGTTGGTTGAGGCTATTCGGTTGCCATTAGCATTGGCCTAATTATGATTTTGTTAAAGTGTTTATTTTTTGTTAGTGAACAATTATTTTAAAACGGAGGGAGTATAACTTTTTTTAGATAACATGTTCAATTTACATCACATATTCTACATAGAATATTTGACTAAGGGTGTTCATCCGTTCGGTTATCGAGTTATACGGTTTATTCGGTTCAATTAAACAAAAATTTGGTTAAACCGAATCGAACAGAATTCAAATTTGATTAACCGAATAACCGAAACTGAACTAAATAACCTGAATTGCTTAATTTTAATTAATTGTTTATTTATATAAATTTTTAGCAAAAAAAAAATTCAAGCTTAAAAAATGTTATATGTATACTATGAATGCTTTTTAATGTATTTATTTTTGTATATAAATATATAAAAAGTATATTTTATGTGAATTCGGTTTTTGGTTCATTGTGCTAAAACCATATATGAACCAAGAATCAAATATTTATTTCAGTTCGATTCGATTACAAATTCATTCGTCTTTTTTATTCAGTTCGATTTTCAGTTTTTGTTAGTGAAACCCGAATTATGCACACCCCTATATTTGACATATACCCCTATAGTTAAATTCACAACTTATTAGTTATTATTAGTTACATACCGTTATATTATTGCCCGTTTGTTTGAGGGGCGTAGGTATGAAGGTTTAAGATTGAAAGTTATACATGTTGTTTTGTTAAGAGGTGATGTATTAAACTAATCCACTAACCCCACCAAATATTAAACTAGTATTATGAGTTAGGTGTCAAAATTCATTCTTTTGTCTTAAAAAATAGAGTAAAATGCGCGTTCATCCTTGAACTTGTATTCAAAATACACGCCGAGTCTTTCAAAAAAATTAAATACACTCAAGGTCCCTACTATTCACTTTTTGCATCACCCAAGGTCCCTTTGACTAAATGCCATTAGTCAATGTATGTTAACTCCCAAACGTGTGTTTTTGTTACACCTCGTGCCCGATTTGACTAAAATTTAAAACTTTTTGGCGTAAACGCTTTGACTAGTACGAACTCACTATTACACGTATATAAAATGACAAGTTACCGTAAGATTTAACCCTTGAAATTACTTATAAGAATGTATACACGAACGTCTATTAAAACACTTTAAAATAAACCACAAGACTCACATAAAAACCATTGATGTTACTCCAATACGCTGTATCCATAATCATGGATACGCCATATTGCCCAGTGATGGTGATATGTCGTATCCATGAACATGGATGCGCCGTATATCCTCTGGAATCCAATACGTTGTATCCAATGGGTTGGATACGCCGTATACAATGGGTTGGAAACGTCGTATCCAATGGTTGGATACGCCGTATTGGGCATCTGTTACAAACACAGTGTAGATTTCCTGCACAAGCCTACACTCAACTCAACATTTGACCTAAAACTGCACTATAACCTCTATCAAAACATTTTCTTATTCATTCATACTATAATAAACATACTTCAACATACCTTACGACACTTGAACCCGTTAGACCCAAAATAGGTAGAAACATACATTAATCCAAACACTCCTTTATACCCAACATATAAACTTTAAACCAGTTATACGACAACCCAACTTAACAACCAAAATACTATAGCAAACATGACATAAACCTTGATAAACGATGAGATCATAGCTTTTACGACTCTCGGGGGTACAACCTTGACTCGAGCTCGGTGCCTACAACTAAGCTCTAAAGCATAATCCAATATCCTTTATATGCATGCTCCAAGACATAAGCCTTACTCCAAATACTTACCTCCTTCCACGAGCACCTACAAAATATTAAAATCTATAAGTGATAACGCTTAGTTAGTAATTGGTTAATACATGATTAACATGTCCATTATCATATAATTAATATGAACATTTAACAACTAATCGAAGTGCTATAAGCACATAGCTATAACATACCTCAAACACATAAATCATTAACAAATACCTTGGTCCTTCCTCAATCAAGATTAACACTAAATCGTTCCATGGTAACATCAAATAATCTGAATATTTTAGCATCAATTTCCCCTAATTATGCTCATATTTATTGTAGTTTCATGCGAATATATGCTCTAAATGCTTTATATTTTGTTTCACGTCATGATTGAGCATAAGAACAAAGAAATGCAAATTAGAAAGAAATAACTCATGAAACACTTGAACTTGATGGATTGGTGAAGGTTACGGCTTAAGTAAGTCAATCAACTTACGCCATAATAAGAGATGTCACACAAGACCAAAGTCAACGCATCACAAGGATATGGCGTAACCCCAATCGACTAGGTTACGCCATAAATATTTATGGACTTAGAAGAATTTAGAGATCAAGAAGGTTGCGTCGTAACTACACTCATTAGGTTACGACATAGAATTGCTTGAAAATATTAATGAGAGTTTTGCAATGTAACCCTTTCATCAAGGTTACGCCGTAACTATCCACACAACTGTGATACATCTAGTGATAAAAGAACTTACGGCGTAACCCATTACTTATGGTTACACCGTAACTTAGTCGATCCTATAAAAGCAAGCCCTAATTCTACATTTTACCTTCATTCACTCCACATAGAAGTTGAAGAACGACTATGGTTGCATCAAGGATGATTTCCAGCAGTTCAAAAGGCTTTTCAATGGAGAATTCATACCATTCCATTCATAGAATTAGTGTATCATTCAAGTATTTGTATCGAACCCAATGTTTACCAATTCTTTGATTATGAACATTCTTAATTATGTACTTTCTAGTATAAGAGACTAAACACTTTATGTGTTAGCCTAGTTATGAAATTATTTATCCCTTGATTCATGTTCTTTGATTACCATCGATTTATGTGGATATCCTATCATTGAATCCTTGCGTTTTGGTAGTGATGAAGCTAAGGTAAACTCTAAAATGCTAGTTAGTAAATGACCATTTGAATTCTAGCCTATTAGGTTACTTAAGTTGTGACCATCATCTTTGTATGGAAATTGACCATATGACTACCTAGACTAAAATAGTTAAGAAGTGCGGGTAAACCTTACGTGGACTAAACAAGGGTTTAAGTGTCAAATGACACTAGATAGGTCTTAGAGATAGTTGGTGCTTAATGACTAAAAACTAGACACTCGACCATCGTGACCATCATGGTTAGAATCTGTTAATACAAATAAACCGTAAAAACGTTTATTAATATTTTGCGATCTCTTTGTGTTTTGTTGATAACAAATATAATGTTATCATAAGTAAAATTATAAGGATACATGTTATTTTTGTAAAGCATTTACATATAGCCATTTAATACAAATTGTTGTAATAAATCATTTGCTGTAATAGTTTATTATGATGGTAAAAATCACAACCCATGGATCATATCCATAACCCATGGTATTAACCCATACCCATTTGACTAGATGCATTGCATCTATTAGATACATTGTATCTAATGAAATACCCATGGACCAACCCATAACCCATGACCCATGACCCATAACCAAAAAACCAATGGGCAAAGAGGGCGTCCCACGGATCCCTAGGTTTACACTAGACGGATCCTTGGGGAGGGATCTGTGGGATCCGGAACAATGGTAAGTTTTGCCTATAAATAGAGAGCCATTTCTTCATTCTAACTCACCCTCTTCTTCCTAAATCTCTCATATACTCTTACTCTTCTAACAAAAGATCACTTGATCTAGAGTTGCTCTTCTTTCTTTCTTTAGTGATTCTCATATAGGTCATTCTCTAAGGCGAGATCACGAGCATTCTACAAGTCATCCAAGCAAGGGGTCCTTGATTGATTTGTTCCTCCACAAGATTTTGTAGCAAAGATCTTGTATTTGATATTTCACATAGTTGTTGTGTAATAGTCGTGTTGGTTTGGTTTACCGTGTTACGGACTCGGTATTTAGCTTTCAGACAGAAAAAGGTGTAAGCAACGCTGTGAAGGCTTCTCCGCTAAGTTGAATGAGTTTGTTGACATAGTGCTTGAACTCGAGTAGGTGACTGGGAGTGGAGTAGGCAAGTGGAGGTGTCCTTGTAGCGAACCACTATAAATCGTTGTGTCATTTCTATCCTTTACTTTACTTTATTTACTTGCATTACCATTAGATCTATACTTTCTCTTTATCCGCACGATTTCACATAATATTGAATCTAAAGTTTTGAAACTAACTTAAAATCGCAAAACTATTCAACCCCCCTCTAGTTTTCCACAATTGGCATCAAGAGCTAAGTTTATAAAAGTTTTAAAGTAAACCGTATTTTAAAACTTTTCGATCACTTGGGTTCGAAAACTACAAGGAAGGGCAATCTATGCAACGACCACCACTACTTGAAACCAATGGTTTTATATATTGGATAAATAGATTCAAACGTATGTGAAGTCTAAAGATATTGATCTTTGGTACATTATTGTTGAAGGCGATTTTGAGGCTACCTCAAAAGATGATAAAGGAAATTTAGTTAACATACCTCATGATAAACTAAACGATGACATGAAGAAAAGCTTTCCAAAAATAGTGAAGCTAAAATGGTTTTATATAATGCTTTACCCAAAAGGAATTCAAAGAATTTCTATGCTTAAAACCTCTAAAGAAATTTGGAATTCTTTAGTTGTAACTCATCAAGGTAATCAACAAGTTAAAAATAATAAAATTGATTGATTTGTTCAACAATATGAACAATTTTCAATATCGGATGAGGAAACTATAGATCATTCTTTTGATAATTTTAATACTATTATTACATCTTTACAAGCACTTGATGAATCTTTTTCTAGCGGTAACCATGTTAGGAGATATCTAAGGGCACTTCCATCCAAGTGGAGATCCAAGATGACGGCAATCGAAGAGTTAAAAGATTTGACAATCCTCACCTTGATGAACTCATAGGCAACTTAAAAGTCTATGAGCTTGTCCTGCTAAAGATTCCAAGCCTCAAAGGTGAAAGAGAAACACAAATCTCTTGCCCTTAAAGCCAAAAAGGCCTCAAGCGATGAAGAGAACTCCTCTTCGGATAGTAACGACGAGGAGTATGCCATGGCGGTAAGGTACTTTAAGAAGTTCTTTAGAAGGAAGGTAAGATACGTCAAACAACCGTATGAAGACAAGAAAAGATTCCAGAAAAGCAAAGAGGACGAGAAGCCAAGGGATGATCATGCTTGCTTTAAATGTGGGGACCCAAACCACTTTATTAGTAAGTGTCCCAAGCGGGATGATCAAAAAGCATTCGTAAGCGGCTCGTGGGGAATGAGCGAGGAGGAGGACGAAGAAATTTGTCTCATGGCTAATGACGAGGTGTGCTTAAAGGTCGACCTAGATCCGGATGACTGGGTCAAGGATAGCCGGGTGCACGAGGCACATGACCGGCAATAAAGGTCTATTCTCCACATATGAATCCTTCAATGGATGAAATGTGGTGTTTGGAAATAGCAAGTAAAATCATCGGTAAAGGTACGATTTCTAACAAATCTCTAACCATTAACGATGTGTGTCACGAGAAAACCTAAACTTTAACCTCTTAAGTATAGGACAAATATGTGATAAAAGTGCAATGTACTTTTACCGAAACCGTAGTAAGATATTAAAAATGGCATAACCATAGGAAGAGGAATTAGGAAACATGGAGTCTATGTCATTAAAATTGGTAATGAACCTAAAGACAAACTTTGTCTTACTTCTATGGATGATACTTCGACCTTATGGCATCGAAGATTGGGTCATGCCAATATGCGACTTCTTCAATAGCTATCATCCAAAGATCTAGTAAGAGATCTACCTAAGTTAAAATATGAACATCACTTTTGTGATGCTTGTAATGTAGGAAAACAAGTCCATTCTAGTCACAAAGCTAAAAACATGGTGTCTATAATTAAGTGTCTAAAATTACTACACATGGATTTATTTGGTCCATCCGCTATCCAAAGTTATGGAGGCAACTACTACACTTTGGTTATAGTGGATGATTACTCTAGGTACACATGGACTAAATTCTTAAAGAACAAAATGGAAACGCTTAATTATTTTGAAATATTAAGAAAGAAAATCCAAAGACAACTAGAAGTCCTATAGTGTCTATTAGAACGGATCATGGTAGGAATTCAATAATGAAGTGCAATTTGGAGCTTTTGTGACGCTAATGGTATTACTCACAACTTCCGGGCCTCGTGACTCCACAATCGAATGGGGTAGTTGAAAGAAAGAATAGAACCCTACAAGAAATGAGTCGCACCATGCTAAATGAGCAATTCATACCTCAAAAGTTTTGGTACAATGCCGTTGATACTTCAACGTACATACTTAATCGAGTCTTAATTAGACCAATTTTAGGTAAAACTCCATACGAGTTACTTCGAGGCAAAAAGCCTATGTTAGATCACTTTAGAGTCTTTGGTAGCAAATGTTTTCTTCTTAACACTAAAGATTACCTTACAAAATTTGATCCTAAATCAACCGAAAGTATCTTTCTAGGTTACTCTACTAATAGCAAAGCTTACGTCATATTAAATAAAGAAACAATGAAGGTAGAAGAGTCATTAAATGTAAAATTTGATGAAAGTCCACCCAAACCCTCTCCACCTCTTGTCGATAACGAGATTGTTGAAAGTGAAGCTATTATAATAAAGAAAAAGATAAATGAAGAAGAAGAAGAATCTTCAAATAATGAACTCATAAATATTAAAGAGTCCAAGGATCACCCCGTAGATAAGGTCATAAGAAAATTAAACGAAAGAACCTTAAGGTCTCAAGTTCAAAACCAAAGTAGCCTATTTTGTTTTGTTTCAACTATAGAACCTAAGAATACACAAGAAGCCATAAAAGATGAAAGTTGGGTAATGGCCATGCAAGAAGAATTAAATCAATTTGTTTCTAATGATGTTTGGACACTTGTCCCTCCACCTAGTAATCAAACCATAATAGGAACCAAATGGGTTTATAAAAACAAGTTAGATGCAAACGGAGTGAAACAAGGCTAGACTCGTTGCCCAAGGGTATAACCAACAAGAAGGAATATACTTTGATGAGACCTATGCCCCAGTGGATAGATTAGAGTCTATAAGAATACTTCTTGCTTATGCTTGTGCTAATGATCTTAAGCTTTATCAAATGGATGTCAAAAGTGCTTTTCTAAATGGTTTCATTAATGAAGAAGTATATGTAGCTCAACCTCCGGGCTTCATCGATTTTGAAAAACCTAAACATGTGTATAAGTTAAAGAAAGCCGTTTACGGTCTTAAACAAGCTCCAAAAGCTTGGTATAATAGACTCAAGTCATTCTTAATCAAACACAACGATACCATGGGGTTAGTTGATAACACACTTTTTACTAACAAAAGAGAGTCACACAGAATCATTGTTCAAATATATGTAGATGATATTATATTCGGATCCACTTGTCAAGACATGTGTGATGATTTCTAAAATCATGCATGACGAGTTTGAGATGAGTATGAGGGAGAACTTAGTTTCTTTCTTGGTCTACAATCAAACAAGTAGAAGATGGTATCTTCTTTAATCAATCTAAATACATAAAAGAGATGTTAAAGAAATTCGGTTTAGAAGAGTCAAAACCAATTAGGACACCAATGTCATCCGACACTAAACTCACAAAAGATGAAGACGCGAATCCGTTGATAACACAAAATATCGTGGCATGATTGGTAGTCTTCTACCTCACGGCTAGTAGGTCGGATATCATGTTTAGTGTTTGTCTATGTGCTAGGTTTCAAGAAGACCCTAAAACATCACATCTAGAAGCCATCAAAAGGATATTTAGATACATTAATGGTACGACACAATTAGGATTATGGTAACCTAAGGGTACGGAGTAGTAAACAATCAGATATGCGATTCGACCATGCGGTGATTATGTTGACCGAAAAAGTACAAGTGGGTATGTACTTTTATGGGATGTTGTTTAACATCTTGGTTTTCTAAGAAACAAACGGCATTAGCAATATCAACAACCGAAGCCAAATATGTCCCCGCCGGTAAAGCATGCCAACAAGCACTATGGATGAAACAAGCGTTAGTTGACTACGACATTCATCTAAGTGACATAGCCATTCTATGTGACAACAAAGGTTCCATCGATTTAAGCAAGAATCCAGTATTACATTCTCGCACAAAGCATATAGAGATTCGTCATCACTTCTTAAGAGACAATGTTCAAAAGAGGAACATCTCTATTGAGAAGGTAGCGTCCGAAGACAACATAGCCGACGTCCTCACCAAACCGTTGAAGCGGGAACAATTCAACCTACTTCGTCTTGGTCTTGGTCTCATGGAACAATCGTCGTAATTTATTCTCTTTTTTATACAAGGTATGTAAACACTAGCCTTCTTCTTTCTGAGTCTAGGATCTCTATTTCACGCACAACTCATAAACAATACGGGAATTTTCAAAACCCAAGATAAGTTTTTTTTACTTATAACTCATAGTTTTCTATTACTTTTCTTTCAAAATTAGTACAAGTTGCAAACACGTAATTACATACACATTTTCTTTTTAAAGAATAAACGCTTTTTCGCACATAAAAACATCTTTTCAAAATGTTTTTCAAATGATACATCTTCCCGTATCAATTTCACAAAAGCATTTTTTCGCGTCTAGGACAAATCCCTTTTTCATTATTAATACAAAGTAAAAACCCGTTTTCATTGAATCTCATGTCTTTTGAATGCTAAAGAGGACACATAACTAATATGTGTTTTCGGATACATTCATTTAAGCAACAATGAATTAGGAGCACTCGGGTTATCTCACATAATATTATGCTTTTTCACTTCTAGTTTATTTTTCTTTTCTTTTTAGGAGTCGAGATAACCGCAATTCCAAATAGTTTGCATATAGGCACACACTAGGTACAAATGTTTCCAAAAGGAAAATTTTGAGCTGCCTGAATCACCAGTACCACGGATCCCGTAATTAATGCCGGACGGATCCTCAAGGAAGGATCCGTGGGATCCGTGAGATGAAGCTATTTTTAACTTCTATTTTCTCACTTTAGTTTGGAGTATGTGATTTAATGCTTGTTTTCTCATGATCACATGTCTTAAATCCATATCTAATCATTAGATTTTAATCCATATTTTGGGTCAAGCATTCATTGCAATGCAAATTTTTTTTCTTCTATAAGTAGGATTCCCAACATTGCTTGCTATTCATCTCATCCTCACAAACAAACACCACCATGTCATCCAAAAGATCTTCCAACTTAGATGAATCACCTAACACAAACAATCCATTTCAAGAAATCCAAACTTTTGTCCTACCACCTTCCAAAATACCACAATCAAAATCTAGAATATGTTGCTTAGCAAAACCATCATCGAATGGCTCATCCCCAACAACTAACTCACCACAATATGCTTCCATTATAGCACCTCCTTCATCACCAACAAGCACACCAACTTCATCCTACATCAATTCACCACCTAAAGTCACTCTTTTGGAACTCCTTAAGACTCCAACAAGATCTCAACAACCAAAACAAAAAGAAATAGCCTTTTTGACACCTCCCACTTCTCCAAACATAATTTTCCAACACCTTGAAACCTCACCACCCTTAGCTCCCATTAAACTACAAGAACACCTAGGTTCTTTTCCACCACCACTTCCGAATATCCTGGACGTTGATCCATATTTTCCTATTTTTCCACCACATCTTCCGCATCTCACAAATCAAAACAACCCGGATAACTTCCGCACTCATTACCCACATCACTTACATTGTGAACGTTGCCAATCCACTAGGGATATTGCAATAGAAGTTAGGGAAGAAATGCGATTCATACTCAACCTCATTCTTGATCGCATCAATATCATCACTCATCAAAACATCTATCCATAACCTTATGCAAGCATGGATGGAATCATTATTACTATTTTCTATTTTTAGTATTTTTCTTTTGAGTCATGTTTAAGAACAAGTCTTGTTCTTACTTTTACATGCTTGTATGTGGTATAAATACCACTACATTTTGTTGTTTTATTACAAGACCTGGTTTACATACCTTGGCTCCCAATCTTGATTCTTGTCAATCACAAGATTATTTATGCATGATACTACTAACCTTTTCTTTGTAGGATTTTTTTTTCTTATTTTTCTCACTTGACGCCCCAAACTAGGGGAGCTACCGTCAAGGGAGAGTAAGCGATACGTGGACTATTTCTTTCCACATTTTATTTCTTCGATGGGGTTAACTTTTTGTTTCTACAAAAAGGGGGAGAAGAATTAAAACTTAGGGCTTTCATAACATATATCTAATCTTAAGTTTTACTCATCATAACATTATGTCTTGTCATCAATAAAAAGGGGGAGATTGTTAATACAAATAAACCGTAAAAACGTTTATTAATATTTTGTGATCTCTTTGTGTTTTGTTGATAACAAATATAATATTATCATAAGTAAAATTATAAGGATACATGTTATTTTTGTAAGGCATTTACATATAGCCATTTAATACAAATTGTTGTAATAAATCATTTGTTGTAATAGTTTATTATGATGGTAAAAATCACAACCCATGGATCATATCCATAACCCATGGTACTGGCCCATACCTATTTGACTAGATGCATTGCATCTATTAGATACATTGTATCTAATGAAATACCCATGGACCAACCCATAACCCATGACCCATAACCAAAAACCCATGGGCAAAGAGGAGCGCCCAGGATCCCTAGGTTTACACTAGACGGATCCCTAAGGGAGAGGATCCGTGGGGTCCGGGAACAAATGGAAAGTTTTGCCTATAAATAGAGAGCCATTTCTTCATTCTAACTCACCCTCTTCTTCCTAAATCTCTCATTTACTCTTACTCTCTTCTAACAAATAATCACTTGATCTAGAGAGTTGCTCTTCTTTCTTTCTTTAGTGATTCTCATATAGGTCCTTCTCTAAGGCGAGATCACAAGCATTCTACAAGTCATCCAAGCAAGGGGTCCTTGATTGATTTGTTCCTCCACAAGATTTCTGTAGCAAAGATCTTGTATTTCTGTAGCAAAGATCTTGTATTTGATATTTCACATAGTGTGATAGTCGTGTTGGTTTGGTCCACCGTGTTACGGACTCGGTATTTAGCTTTGTACCGGAAAAATGTGTAAGAAACGTTGTGAAGGCTTCTCCGCTAAGTTGAAGGAGTTTGTTGACATAGTGCTTGAACTCTCGAATATGTGACTCGAGGAGTGGAGTTAGGCAAGGAAGGTGTTCTTGTAGCCGAACCACTATAAATCGGTTGTGTCATTTCTATCATTTACTTTACTTTTTTTACTTGCATTACCATTAGATCTATACTTTCTCTTCATCCGTACAATTTCACATAATATCAAATCTAAAGTTTTTGAAACTAACTTAAAATCGGCAAAACTATTCAACCCCCCCTTCTAGCTTTCCACAGAATCTACGGACTATAGGTTAGGTCACGATGACCATTCGGGGCTAATGACTTAGAACCACTACATAAGGCGAGACATAGATATTGCACATATGAACTAGATCATTGCATGATAATGCAGTAACTAAGTTAACACATTCTTCTAAAATTGATTGTAATCACATTTCGTTTCAAATTTATTAATTAGTTAATCAATCTAAATATAATTCTTGAGACATTTAGAACTTTAATTAGATTTCACCTATAGCTCTTGGGACGACATCGGTTTTACCATTTACTAGACTAAATACAACTGGGTACATTGCCCGTTAGTGCAATTGTAGATCATAGGTAAACGGGTCACTATAAATTTAAAATCTGATCTAGAAAATAAGCATCAAGTTTTTGAAGCCGCTGCCGGGGAGCTAAATAGGATTTTAATTTAAGGTTTTTCAATTCATGTTTTAGTTGTTTTATTCGTTTTATTTTCGTTCTTTATCTTATTCTTAAATTTTCAGGGTTGCAATGGAATACATTGACATCAACACACTCACACTCGCGGAGTACCTTGCTTTGACTCGAGGAGATCAAGGACCGGGGGTTGTAAGACCGGAAATTGGCAACAATGTTAAGTTCGAAATCAAGAGCCAATTCACGCGGGAATTAAGGGAAGCACCCTTTTCTGGAATCAAGACCGACGATGCTCATGAGCACGTGGGCAATGTTTTGTACAACGTGAGTCTTTTTAACACTCCTATTGTCTCTCATGATGTTGTCATGCTCCGAGTATTCCATATGACACTCACTGGAGCAGCCAAAAGATGGATAGATAGGTTACCCACAGGCACAATTGACAGTTGGGATTACGTGTAATCAATATGAAGTGTCGGTCATTAGATTATGTAATAGGTTGTCATATTAAGGCTTGTAAGTTTGTAATTAATCCACTAGCCTATGTAGTAAGCCCATGGGCTTTGGAAATGTTTCTAGAAAGCTCACATGGGGTGTAGCCCTAGCTCTACTACTATATATACATTGTAAACCCTCATTTGAGGGTGTTGGTTTCATTTGATGCAAAATTAGTTCCTTATTATCATAAGAATGATTCATTTCATTCTCTTTCTATCTCTAACTTTCTCTCTCTATAAATATGTGTTAGTTTATCATTATTGGGAACCTACAAGTTGTATCAATCGCTAGAAATTGCTTTTGAAGTGTGTGTGTTGATTTTTGAAGTTTGGCTATTTTTAAATCTACTCGTTAAGTTTCGAACTTGGTTCTTTTTCTTGTTTTTTTCCTTGTTTTAACACTCTTTTGATTACAAATAAGTGTTACAAACAACGTGAAACAAGAAAGTTTTAAGCTTTGTGGCTTAAAGTTGAGATTTTAGTTATAAAAGTTTCAAAAAACCAACTTTCGTATTTGTCACAATACGTTTTAAATTCGATAAATTTTGCAACTTTCATTTAGTTTTAGTATTTGTTAAGCCTAGTTGTACAAGAAAATAGTGTTAAAAAACGTTTTTGGTGAAATTTTAAGTGTTTGAAATTTTTGCGCAACTTTCAAATTTTTCATCACAAGTTTCGGATTTGCAAAACCCTCACTTTCGGACATCTTTCAGATTTGTTACTACGAAAGCTACTTCAGAGTCTTTGGATTACTCAGTGCTTCTCTCTCTTGTATAAGTTTGAGAAACACTTCGACTTTAAGAAATATTTCTAATTTGTAGGAATTAGAAGAAAAGATTCGGATTTGTTCCAAATTTTTTGGATTTGTACATCTTTCGAATTTGTTACAAATCTTTAAGATTTTTGCATCTTTCGGATTTGTGCCAAAGTTTTCGGATTTGTTAGCTTTTTCGGATTTGTTACATTAACTTTCGTATTTGCACAAAAGTTTCAGATTTGTTAGAATTTCATACATATTTCTAATTTCAAACCAAGTACCATACCATATCAACACTGCATCACACTTCTTAATCGTCTACAAGATCCAATATTACTACACAAAGTATCATGTCTCAACCACCGTATTTCAACTATTTTCCTCAACAATACCCTTAGCAACAATGATCTCCTCAACAACAACAATTCTTCCACTTATCTATCTGATGTAAGTATATATGGTCAACAAGTAATAAAGGAACCACTTATCTATGTGACTCAATTCTTTTGTATTTTTTTCATAGAACAAGCATATTGGCCTACACATAAAACTATATGATGAAAAAAACCGACTGAACTACAATATCAGTATATGTTCTTTATTTTCAAAATGTCTATGATTCAAGTTTTGACTCATTCAACATGCAACACGATAATGTTTAATTAACAAAAGAAGTGCTACTTAAATGGAGAGTTTGTTATATTTTAGCTAACATGAAAATAAGAATGTAAAACTAAAATACATATATTGTTATAAATTTAAATTTTGAAAGTTTAATGACCAAATCAATGTCCTCATGTGACATTTTGTAGGTTTTCCATTTTGTTCTTTTAGTTTTACATAGACAGGTAATATGTTTGATAAGTGATAACGCTCAAATTGTACATGTTTTTAGTAGCGTTATTCGTGCTTTTATGTGTGTTATTTGGCTATAATCATATGCTTTTGATGCTTAATCGTATAAAAGTGTGTTTGCAAGTTCATTTGTAGCCAAGTACAGGAAAGTGGAGAAAAAGACGAAAAAAAAGTAAAACACGAAGATTTCTCCATGTACGAAGAATTCCCAAAAAAAGAAAGACTTGTGCAGTATATTCGAGAAGATAAAATCATCAAGATGGTGGCCCAAAGACTCAATAATAAAGTTCAAGATGGAAAACGAGAAAGAAATGAAGAAAACAAGCTTAAACGAAGAAATATTGGAAGCCTTTTTGTTCCCGACACACCTTCACCATTTTGGCCATAACTTTTGCATACAAACTCCGTTTGACCCCCGGTTCGTGGCCACGGAAAGCTAAGAGAAAGATATAAAACTTTGGAGCTTGTCAATTTCTGCCAAAAGGCTCCAACCATATGGTCGGGCCCCGCAACCGAAACGGTTGCAGCAATGTCAAGAAGACCAACCGAAACGGTTGGAGCCCAACCGAATCGGTTGGGAAGCCCCGGACAGCCATTTCTTCATTACTAAGAATCCAAACTTGTTTCAAACGATTCTAGGTCCTTCCTACATGTATTCTAGGTCCTTCTAAGCTCCTTGGAGGCCAAGTTCAACATTTAATACCCTAAGCCTTGAGAGTAGTATAAATAGGACTCATTTGTGTATGTTTTCATCATCCAACTAAATCCCAACTTGAGAGAACTTCTCTCACATCTCTCCTACCACCACTACTCTCTCTCAAAGCCTAAAATTCGTCAATAAAGTTCCAGGAAACTTTGGAGGTCCAAGAAGTCATCATTTGGAGGTCAAAACATCAAGAAGTCATCACCAATACTTGAGGCATCATTACTTCATCTTGTAATCTCATTGCAATCATTGTAAGACTCTTAATCATGTTTTCTAATGTTCAAAGTTCTGAGTTTATGTTTATTTTTGCTATGAGTGGCTAGTTTCTTAATGCACTTGCTTAAATGATGTTGATTATCGTATGATTAGTTTATGATTGTGTTAACATGTTTTAATTCAATTTCAAGTTAATTCTAAGATTCAATTGTGCTTAAGTTTCATAGTGGCATTTGTTAATCAAGTTTGACTAGTTGATAGTAATCGTATAGGTCGAAAGAACTTATTGTTATTCAACTAGTTATAATCATTTTGTCTATGGATGATTGTTTTTTACCCATTATTCTTGGTTAATCAAAGAAACTAAAGTGTGGTTGTAATAAGAACGCTTTTGATTATCAAGTTGGATTGATTGGAAACAACTAAAAGGTCGTAAGATTAGTTGTTTACAATCGCTTGTAACCTTTGTCTATAATCGTTACCTTTTGTATTGACCATTTCTTAAGCAAATTTGATAAAGCAAATGGATGTTTTTGTGTTTAAGTTTGTGAAAGTAAACTTATGAAACTTGAATTGATTGGCTAAACTTAAAGCTTGTTTTTATAAACTAAAATCTTGACGAAGGTTTAACTTGTAAGAACAATAGATTAGTACACCAACTAATTACCATAACCAGCATGTTAAGAAGAGGTTAACACAGTCATACTAATCAAGGATAAGAAACTAGTTTAAGCAAGTGTAGTTTTAATCTTATTGAATTCGCTTAATCATCATTTTTCGTGTTACTTGTTGCTTATATGGTACTAGCTTCATAACCCGCCCAATGGGCGGGTTCGTTTCATAATATTGCTTGACAAAATCTAAATGGACATAAATTAATAATGAATACCGGTATATATGTTAAACAAAAAAATTGGAAAAAACTACGGTATTCATGTATTATATGTAAAAAGAATAATAATAAGTATGAGAACAATTAAATTACATGGTTCTTATTCATTTACGAAATAAAACTGCTTTGTATACAACATTTGTTGAGTAGTTTGCGTATTCGCCGTCTTTGTTACAACAAAGAACCTTCAAACTTTTTTTCATCTCGACTCTTGAAACAACCACATAAAGGCAAGAGTATATTTAAATGCTTACGTACACCTATCTAAACTTCTTTATTAAATAACGATACATAATTATTCTCCTAGCTTAGATACTGAAAGAATTGACTGACATTCTTTTTGAACATAACTCATTTGCAAAACCTCTTTTCAGGATTCGTCATCGGTTACACTATAATCACTTGTTCACCAAAAAGAGTCACATTTGAGCCAGTTGCAAGTGTCATGACTCGAAATTTATCTCTGTAATAAGCACATCATCTTTGTACGAAAAACATACCTCTAAAGAATTTAGTTTATAAATCCATTATTCTAAATAATGACTTTATGTAATCTTCACAAAATCATTAAGCTATCGACAAACACATGTTACTTATTACCATTAAACATCCAAATATTATATTCTATAACTTGTTTAACTAAAACTTATCATCTAGTGTCAATTATCCAATATGCTTTTGACACCCATGGCTTATTTTTTGGGTGACATGAACAAAACTGTCGATAGTAAGTTAATGGCCAATACTATTTGTAAGGTTTAAAATATATAAATAACAACTAATCATGATACAACTTAATTGAGCAAGTTCACCATACGAGCAACGGTTGCAAAATAATTCATTACATACCGAGACTTATTTTTTTCCAGTGCCAAGTGTAAGAAAACTATTATTCACCTGCAAATAGTTAAAAGAATAACATTAGTGCATGGGCAATTGTATTTCTTAAGACACGCTTAACTGATTATATCGCCTATTCATATTACCAAATGCACAATCTCCCTTAACTACCCTTTAGAAACCGAGATTTTGAGTTAAATATATATGGTACTGCTCAAACGGGTATGTTCAAGTCGAGACCTAATCATAAAATCATAAATAACAATACACTAAGTATCATATAAGGGTATTGTTCAAATGAGGACCTAACAACCTGAATTGGGTCAATTTCGCCACGTGTTCATCTCTATTAGGTTACGTAAAATCAAGATTGAATGAACAGTTAACGATCACCTTACATCGATAACTACTTGCACGCGAATTCTGCTGCGGACACGCCACTCAAGAATAGGAATCGAACACCAAGACGGCCGCAAAAACAAAGACACATTTTCTATCGTAAGCGTTCTAAAGCAGATAAGTGAACATGCAAAAGACACATGTAATGATAATGGAAACAAAAGTATGACTAAGTCATCGATAAACGATAGAAACATACCCTTAGGCAAAGGAACCGCGAACGATCGCTCCTTGGAACATCAACTTCACCGCAATGAAGAAGAGGAAAACATAAACAAACACGTTGAACGATGTACCAAGGTTTGCTTAACCATAGACAAAGCAATTAAAACCAAAAGAAAATTAACAAAAAAGCCGGTATAATCGGGAAGGAGTAAGTACACAACGATGATACCTTGAGGGTACGCGAAAGTCCGAGAAATACATCTATCCATGGTACAGAATCGCAAACCCCAAACATAAAAATGGTACGGTTGTTAACAATGAGACGGTGACATCAAGGTGCATTCAAGAAAATGTATTAACATAGTATTACTCGGAAACCGCATCTCGTGTTCAACTTTCGTGAAGGAGTGATGTTTTATTTTGCCAAGATTCTTCACGACATCCAAGCCTTTGATTAGTGTAATTTTTTAACAGGTCAAGTAGGTTAAAAAGTGAATAGACAGCGTTTATGGGTCAACCCAACCCATTGTGACCCATACTTAAAGTTTCCCATTTCAAGCCAAAACTATTATTACTAATTACCCAAACGCTAATCTTGTCAGCCCTAACACAAAAGACAATAATAAAGGGAGGAACGACACAAAAATCACCTATGATATGAAGAATGGGCATAACCATATACTGACGACACGTGCACGGACATAAGAAGCCTCACCGCTAATAATTGTGAATAAAATAAAGTTAAGAGAATCAAGGACACATGTTCGACATTTGTATAGAAAATTCAAAAATAAGAATATACGAACACACTTCCAGATTGTTTGATGGAAGTAGCTAATTCTAGCTCACTTCATCATGTGGGCTTAGAGGCCCTTATGATCTTGTCTCATGCCTAAAAGCGGTCCAAGTCTACAAATCACGAACAACAATTAATAACATAACATACATAAAAGAAAATCACAAATGAGTTGAAAGTTTGAATCGAGTGGCATAAGACACAAGTCTTGCCTGACATAGTCCTCATTTAACGCATCCACAACATCACTCTCCGGTTCAACTTTCAGTACTTCACTATTTTCCACCAACTCATCCGTGTTCACTGCCTCATACTGCCAAAAAAAAACACATAATAACAAATTTACCATAAAACCCTACATTTCAAAACCCGCAAAACTAAACACAATTAAACCGAAACTGATTCGGTATAACCAAATCCTTAAAAAAACAAAAAGAAACCCAATTGAATATTTGAAATATTAAAAATTTAAAACTTAAATTAATTGCGCGTCCTACATGCCATTTGAAGGTCAAAGGATGGTCTATTTTATTCTCCATATCCATATTGTCACACAACCTGAAAAATGAAAAAAGCAACCGCCTTTCATTTAGGCAAAGAAATTAAATTTTAAAAATTCAATCTTGCTCCTACCATGTTCATAAAATCTGAAAACACCTAAAACAAATACTACAGATTCAAACCAAAATTTTATAAATCGTTACCAAAAACCGTTTAAACCTAAAACCATCAGATACCACCCTCAACCAAAAGAATAACCGAATTAAACCAAAACAATAACCGGAATTAAAAATATATACATATATATATATAAACCTGTGTAAAACGTTTTTGAGAGAACATACCTGCAAGTCGAAAAACCTTTACTTGCAATCTTCATACTGGAATACCTCTAATCTTTGGATTAGACGTTGATACTGGATAAGAAAACATAATAAAAAACCAAGGCGGTGAGTGTATGATTATCTGCAAGTCTGTTCTGGAAAGTATATGTTATAAAAGGCGGTAGCAGGCCACGATAACGGGCTTGGGACATCATAGGTGTCCATGGTATTGGTGGAAGGGTCATCAAAAAGTCATTCATGAATACGATATGATTACCTGATTGCTTGTAAGTTGTGCCAAAGATGACAGGTACATTTTGTAAATTCAATTCGCTTGAGATCTTGAAGTGCGTCTTAAAGTGTTTCGGGTGTGGTTGGTTCAGAATATCCTGCACACATCATGTTACCAAAATGCACAGACTTTAGAAAGTCATTCTCACTCCTCGATTATACTCTATCGGTAACAGACATAATGTTTATAAAAAGCCATGTATATCAACCAAACATTAAACATGAAATCAAGATTTACTAACCTCTACAAAAGCCATAAAAGGCTATGTATATCACCAATGAATGTCCAAGGCTCCAAGCCACCTGCATAATACACACATACAAAACGCATTCACACATTATCACAAACACTTAGTGTGCAACCTTAAAAGAACAAACATGATCATTAAAACAATCCCAAAATATAAAGAAAAAAAATAGAATGAAAACAAACCTATTTGAAATAATCGAATTAATTACTCACTGTGGATGGTGAATAAAAATCAAATATTCAAATAAAAACTCAATCTAAAATAACAAACCTAATGTGAAATTAACACCAGAATCGCCGTCATCGTATTGAAGACTACCACTTCCTTGGCTTCATCCCAAACAACCGATAGGCCAATAGGAGAGAACATAAAAGCAAACAAAACAATTGTATTCAACTCTAATTGCAAACTATAAAACTAAAACAAAAATCTATAACCATTGACCCATTATCAAATTTTCTTTCTCTTACCGGCATAGAACCATTAAACCCAATAGCCGTTATAGTCATCTATAACCTTGACTCATATATTAGAAGCGTGTCATGTGATCAATATGAACTGCTATGCACAAAAATAAAATTAGGTAAATTGGTTTCCACAAAAGAATCACACCAAAAGTGAGTTTTCAATCAAAATCTATACATATAAACAGAGAACCTAAAAACAAATCAAAGCATCGCATCTAGAAATAAGTATCAAAAGATTAAATAGGAATTCAATATAAAAAATAACAAAATTTCAATATTACATGTATGTTACTTACAAATCATATATAACTAAAAATCATATGAACATGATTTTACACTGATTTGGAATAATGGAAATCAAGAATGTTATTAACTCCGATCTCGATTTTGTTTTCGTTGATGAAACCCCACTTTTAATTTGAATTGAGGGGATTTGAATTTGGAAATGCCGATTGAAATGGGGAGCATTGAAAAGGAAATTATTTTGGAGCGATTATCTAGGGTGTCAGTGGTTGAGGCGTGGGTATTGAAAGTGTTGACTGGAAGTATAAATGGGGAGGTTATGAGTAGAAGGTGAAGTATAGTAGTTTGGAAGTAGAAGATTTTAAACAAATATGTCTATTGTCTCAGTGGTTGAGGCGTGGTATTGAAAGTAGAGACCCATGTTCGAATCTTGGCTGTGGCAAAAAAAATTTATAATGTATCCGGGACAAGTGCCATGGTGGCATTTCCACCTCATCATAGAGGCGCCATGTCACAATAAAATGCCTAGTAAGCATTATACATGTGTCATGCTTAGTCCATATATATATATATATATATATATATATATATATATATATATATATATATATATATATATATATATATATATATATATATATATATATATATATATATATATATATATATAGATTTTGGGACGTGACAACCATTTACCATTTTCGTGTTACTTGCTATTACATAGATTCTTCACAATTGAAAACACCCAAATCCTAGTGAACGACCTCGCTTACCAACCAAAACTAACTACATATGAAAGGGTCATACTTGCTCGTGTGTTCTTAACTTAATTCGGTAATCCTTGTTATAAATTTAAAACTAGTAGTCGCGAGACACATCAATAAGTCAAACAAATAAAGAGGTCAAGAAAAAAATGTTAAGTAATATAACAAAATATCAAAAGTTGTATGACATTGATTACTTATATCTTTTAGCTTTATATCTTCATACTCTTTCTGACTGATACAAACGTCACTAAAAAGTAGTATACATGTACAACGCACGGGTATTACACTTGTTATCTTTTATGTTTAAGGTATTTAAGTTATTTGTATTAATTAAAAGTTTATTTAATTATTTTCTCCCCAAATCTTTTCACATTAAGGAAAAAGATTTTGAAGAGAAAATTAACCAAAATTCCTTTTTTTTTTTTTTTTTTTTTTTTTTTCTTTTTGATCTAAGGTAATCAATGTTGGTGGATATCGTAACTTTAAGGCGAGGCCGACAAAACTCAAGACTTGATCAACACAAGGGATATTAGCCATCTAATTAGGGATGGCACAAGTTACTTGTGCGACGGAATCAAACCCGAACCAGTGGATCGGGTTCGGGGACTCAGTTAAAGGTGTTTGGGTATTGAATTTTTTTTTAGTTAGGTATAGGTTCGGTGAAGGGTTCTGATAATACCCGTCCGATTACTCGTACTCATATCCGTTTATCCGAACTGCACCGCATTATTGCTATTATAATTAATTAGAATATATATATATATATATATAATTTATTACATTATATTTTTATACATGTATCTCTATTATCTAACATATTTGGATTTTGTACATGAATTATTCAGAACCGTTAAATCGTTTGATACGATATTCGTTTTATTTAGCTTTCACAAAATCTGAATATATTAGGATGTTTTGCTTTGTTTTGTCGGTGGGTTTCAGTGTGACTTAATCTTGATACTCGCCATTTGTCCTTAGAATATTCAATTGGGGAACCGATATCCGCGAGGAAACCTGAAAAACCGATGGATAATATTAACCGAGTAACGAGACGGGTACGGATATGGATATTATAAACGGGTGCGGGTACGGGTACACTTACACTAAAACCCACCCCGAACCCGACCCATTGCCATCCATAGTTTCAGTTTCTCGCTAAGTTTGCAACGTCCAAAGAGCGCAGACTAGCCACGGAGGATCTTCCTCTACAAGATTAGTGCGATTATTTCTTTGAATATGCCAAAGAGTCTCCTCAAGGTAAGACATGTCACGTCCACATTAACCTTCTAAGTTATGTTATATTGAGCAAGATATGTGTTGGAATCACTCCTAAACTATATTTCAAGTGTTTGTAATCAATATGTAATAGGTTGCTTAAATAGACTTTTATATTAGTAATTAAGGCAAGGCTTATGTAGAAAGCCCATAAGCCTTGGCCCAAGTCCAATAAGGAAAGGAAGGGAACTTGTGTGTTGCCTTAGTTCCTTCCCAATAAATAATGTTGTAAACTCCCATTTGGGAGTTGGTTGTTCACTTTCAATACATTTCCTATGCCTAAAGGTTTACATTCATTCGTGTGTGTGTTTGTTAAGTGTTCATCTGATCACCTCTCTTTCTCATTTCTTATATTGATGCTTGTGTTGCAAACATGGGAACCTAACAGTGGTATCATTCGCCATCTAGTTGGGTGAAAAACTATTGTTTTTGAAGTTTTTAAAACTATACGCGTGGGTTTCTCGTATATCAACTTTCATACGCTTAAAAGCTCAAATTTTTACACTTTAAAACTCAAGATTCTTGTACTCTAAGGTTTATTTAGTGTTAAAGTTTAAGTTTAAGTTTTTTGCATCAAGTTTGAAACTTTACGTGTGTAGCACTGTTTTTGAGCTTGTTTTTGGACGTGTGGTCTTTTCTACGCGTAAGGTGAAAAAGGTGTTTTGGATCATCAAGTTTCATACTTTTGTGTTATTTTGGTGATTTTGAAGCTACTTCATCCTACAAATCAGGTTTCTAAACGTTTTTGTGCTTAAAAATCAGTTTTGGTTACATTTGGTACTTCCTACGCATAGTAAAACCCTAGTTTTACTCGTAAGCATTCAAAGTCTACGCAGTAAGCTCTTCATCGCTTGATCTTCGCTATTGGTTTACTCGGTGTTTTCTTGCTTGGATAATCCCGAAAACACTTGACTTTGGATATCTTTTACATCGGTATAAGTGTAAAGGATTTTGGGCAAACCCTAGTCTTATGCATAAGCTAAATCTTACGCAGATAATTCTTTTCCGCTAAGCATTTTCACGCTTAAGCTCTGCCTTACGCATAAGCTAATCTTAAGCATAAGCATTCTACTACTAAGCCTTTGGTTTGCGCCTAAGCTAAGTGTTTTTCAAGTCTACGCGTAAGCTATTCCTACGCGTAAGCTCTATTGTTACGCATAAGCTGGTTTCTACGCATAAGGTTACTTCATCAACAAAGTTTCATTCGACTACAATGATCCATCATCAACACAAGTTTCAAGATGTCTCAACCACTATACTCTAGCTACTTTCCTCATGTGTATCCTCAACAACAACAACAACAACTCTATCAACAACAACAACAATTTCAACAACAATTTCCTCAAGGAGCAATTCAACCACAAATGATTCAACCACCCCTAGTCTTCAAGTACAACCTTACACAAACTTTCAAAATCAGCATCCATCCAAGTATGCTATGAAGGAACCGTCTTGGTTTGCAAAGATGTGTGAAGCTTTAAGTAGCCAACAATCCATTCATGAAGTCGGATCACTGATAGACCTCCAATGCTCACTCCGGAAACTACGATCAATGGGTGATAAGGTTCTTTAGGTTCGTGATCTAAAGAAGCCACATGGAAAGTTCTTGAAGAAGGTCATCCTTGAAGGTCCATTTCGATGCCTATTATCACCGTATCCGGAGATCCGAATGCTAATCCACCAAGAGATGATATCACCAACGTTGTCGGTCTTAATGAACTCACCATCGATCAACTTCTACACATGGAAGCCGATGAACTTGCAATGCACTATATCCTTTGGGATTACCCAACTGATACTTCGTAGTGTTGATGCTCGTAAGATCGCTAAAGCAATGTGGGAGCATATTCATCTTTTAATGGAAGGCACGAACTCAATCAAGAAGACATGGAATCCAAAATCTACTTAGCATATGAACACTTCATGATTGAACGAGGGAGACATTAGAGTCATATCATCATCGATTATCAGATATCATCAATGACTTGGAAAACATAACATCATTATGCCAAGAATTGCGTCAACACTAAGTTCCTTAGTAGTCTTGGTCCTGATTGGGAAAAGTATGTCATTTTCATCCGCTGCTTAAGAATCTTCATCATGCTACATACGGATTCTTGTACGACTATTTGAAGCCCCACCAAAAGGAAGTTGACAAAGAAAGGATTATCCGTGGAGTCCTCGCTTCACCTTCACTTCCGGATAATCAAACTCTAGCTTTGTGGGCTCAAACGTGTTATCCTCAATTCCTACTTTGCAAACCTGTCTTCACAAATCCTCCACAACCAACTCCTACAATTACATCATATGATCCGTCACAAAGAACAATCTCAATAAACTCAATTGGTTCCATACAACAACAACAATGATCAAGCACTTTACGGTGAATCTAATGAGGATGCATAAGCTTTCGATGCATTGCAACAAGGGTTTGTCATGATTGCTAGAGCCTTCGCCGATATTCCAACAAATCCAACAATCGATTCGTACCTCATTAAACACAAGGATCGCCGTTGTTAACAATGGACGTGTTGAAGTTCGTAATCGTGGTAATGTTCGTCAAATGGGTAGTGGTCAAGGGTTTAATGCTAATGGAAGGAATACCATCGGTGCTCCACAACAACGAGCTCAAGTGGTTGAACAGGAAATGCTCGGATCGGGGTTAATGGTCTTCATTGTTATAATCAGTAATGAGAAGGGTCATCCGCTAATGCATGCCCAAAGCCGAGGACAAGAGGCGCGCTTATCACAAAGAGGCTTTACTTGGCTCTCAAGGATGAAGTCGGTGGAACTCTTACCAACAAGGAACAGAGCTTCATGGCAAATGCAGATTCGATGATGACATGGAGGACTTGCAGTGCTAATGCAACAATGATGTTAATGGCAAACATGCAAGAACTCCACACGAGTGACACAGCCCCAGTATGACACTAACGGCTTGTCTCGTGTACCGGATCAAACTATATTCATTATCGACCGATATCTCCGCCAACATCCGCATCCGACAAGGATCGAGTGTTCAACATGAGCCATCTACATTTCATTCCGATGATAATCAAATAGATCCTGTAGTTATATTTGACGATCAAGATGACCTAATGGTTAATACTGATAATCAAGTTGACTTAGTGGTTATATTTGAGGATCTAAATAATGATCGTGTTAAGACTCACGTTGAATAAGCTGAACCTATGTCTAATCCAGATATTGAGCTCATGACCTTAATTCAGACCCAAGAATCTCGAATGGAAATGTGCAAAGACATCAATAAGAAATTAAACGATAAAATTGCACTGTTAACTAAGGATAATGAATGCTTAAAGTTCCAACTCAACATTTTTCAAACACAAGAGAAACGTGAAAAGGTTTTGAAGTCGCTTTTGCTAAATCTTACCAAAATGAAAAATCTTTGGAAAAACAGATATGTGATCTAGTTGCATCCAAGAATGCTTTGTTGTCTCAAATAGAACAACCTAAATATGATCATAAACAACAACTTAACGCCTCACTTCGAAACTCAAAAGCCAAGTCCGAGTTATTAACTTGTCAAAAACAGATTACGTGAGTACAAAAAGCATTTAAGGAAACGAATAGATGACTATCTTGAAGAAATTGTTGACTTAAAAACAAAATCAAAGAGTTTCAAAATGTTGTTTATAAACATGGTGAGTCAATCACAACTATTCAAAAGTTTACTTTAAACCAAATCCAAATGGATATGGACCGAATCTTGTCGATTACAAACCAAAGTTTTCACATAGAGCATTCAAACCAAATTCTCAAGTTTACGTCTGAGTAACACATAATTGATGATTCCATTATGAGTGTTGTTGAATATAATCGTTGGAGGAATTAGATGCGTAAGACGAGAGTCGGTCAAAATTAAAAAATGTTGTTTATAAGAAACCATTATTCAAAAGCCATAACTTTCATCGCACAACAGGACAATTCTAACACACCTTGGGTTATCACGCCTATTTCTGAGTCTTCTAATGTTGGTCCCCAATCCAATACTGCACAAATTAATGGTCTTTTACCTTCACTCAGTGAAGTAAAAACATTACCCGAACGATGTCAAATTCTTAAATATTTTGAAACATTCATTTCGGACATCAAACATTTGGAACGTGAAATTGAAATCAATTTTGAAATAAAAGTTAAACATTTTCAATCGCCTCATGCGCGAGAACAAAGAGATATTTTTCAGAAAAGAATTTTACCTCATGTCCGAAATTTGAAAATGTGTGCAATATATTAGGAAAGGGATTTTCACAAGGAGCTTAAACTTATGAAAACAGTTTTCGAGAAAACAGAAACATCGATTTCAAATACTAAACGAAAAGAAAATGTTAAGAAAAGATGTTGACCGACTCTTGGAAGATGTTCTCTCTCTTTGATACCATAAATGTTGTGTTATTACATTCTGCTGCATATGCATTTGATTATATCACCGATTTCATTGTAAATGTTGAGAATACCGATTATGTGTCACAAATCAAGTCTTTAAAAGTTGAAAATGAGCGATTGTTAAACGAGCTTTCAAATGCAAAACGTCGTCTTCAATGGTGTCAAAAAGATTGTCAAAATCGAGAACTCGCTTTGCAAAACAAAATCAACTAGTTGCATACCAAAACTCTTACTCCAAAATTTGAGCAACTGGATGATGAAAACGTGTCTTTGAAGTATCAAATTTCAAAATATGAACAAGAAATTTCAAAAGTCAAAAAAGAATACGGTGTCATATTTGATTTGCTCAAAAAGACTCGTGCTCAAGCGTCAAAAGATGTTGATGATCATCTTGCATATACCAAAGATGTTTTACGACAAAATAGAAACACTCATTCTGAAAATCAAGATTTGTTACACACTATCCATGATCTAAAAGCAGAGTTGGTAAAACTTAAGAAATATAGGAATAGTAACACAAACGTTATTGCACCAGAATTCTTAGATCGCCTAATGACACATCACAAGAAACTAATGTGCTTCCTCATCGAAACAGAATAGTTGCCTCTTTTCCCAACGCTAGCACTTCACAGCCTTAAGAGCACATCAAGGAAGAATAGGAAGTTGCACGTAAGAAAAGAACAATAAAGACATCTCAAGTAGAAGAACACCTTAGGACTTTGAATAAGACTCAAGTTGCACCCACTTTAGACATTGCGTTAGACAAATGTAATAGAAAAGTGTTGTAACGAATGTTGAACCTTAAGTACTTTAAATGTTATGTTTGAAGCTTCTTGTGTTGGTTGTCGAAAGCATGTTTTCTCGTTGTCATGATAAATGTGTTGCTAATGCTATCTTATCTCGTAAGCGAATAATAGAAAACGGAATACCTCTAGGCCCACTAATGCTTCCAAGTCTGCTCTAGGTAAACACCTCAGTGTTCCGGCCACGATCATTGATGTACCCATAGAACCCCTTCACCTCCTAGGAAGAACTTATCACCTAGTGCATTTACTAAGACCAAAGCTAAGACTAGTTGGAGATGGCGAAATGGTTACATAATGCACTTGGCTTTAAATGGATACCTAAAATCATAAACATGTGTGTTTCAACTATAATCGCATCGAACCTCTAACTCTTGGGTTCCACATCTACTTCTATTCCATCCGTGTAAATCCATGTGTAATGCAGTGATACAGATCATCCTCCGATTGTTATTAGCGGATGTTCGCGACACATGACAGCAATCTCAAATCATATCCAACTTTGTTTCAAAGTTCATTGGCACCGTCAGTTCGAAATGATCACTCGCAACTATCATGGGCTACGGAGATTACATCAATGGTAACATCGAAATTAGCAGGGTTTATTATGTGGAAGGCCTCGGTCACAATCTCTTCTCAGTTGGTCAATTTTGTGATGGGGATTTGGAAGTTGCTTTTCGGGAGAAAACTTGTTTCATTCGTGATCTACAAGGAAATGATCTTATGTCTGGAACCCGCACATCAAGTCTTTACACAATTTCTATGCAAGACATGATTGCTTCATCTCCCATATGTCTAATTTCAAAGGCAACATCTACAAAATCTTGGCTATGGCAATCGACGTCTCACACTTAAACTTTCAAACCATAACCAATCTTGCACGATACAAACTTGTTGAAGGTCTCCCAAGATTTGGTACTCTAAAGATCATCTATGCTCGTGTGAACAAGGGAAAAGCACTCGTGCTCATTTTCCTTCAAAGGTGAAACATGACTCAAAGATGTGCTTCATCTTCTTCACATGGATTTGTGTGGCCCGGATGCGTGTGCAGACGATTAATGGCAAACGCTACATTTTGGTAATTGTCGATGACTACTCAAGATGGACTTGGGTTTATTTTCTTCGAACTAAAGATCAAGCTCCACAGATGATCATCACCTTTCACGAAAATTCAAGTTCACTCCTAACACAAATGACAAATCGAACAAACAAAGGAACTGAATTTTTGAATCAAACACTTCGTGCATAATATGAGAAAGTGGGAATTGAGCATCAAACATCAATTGCACGAACACCAGAACAAAACGGATTTGTTGAAAGATGAAACTGTACGTTAGTGTAAGCTGCAAGAACAATGTTAATTAATGTTAAACTTCCAGATTACTTGTGGGTTGAAGTCGTGTCAAATGCATGCTACACTCAAAACCGTTCAATGATTACTAAACGCCACAACAAAACACCTTATGAGCTTATCCACAACCAGAACTGAATCTCAAACACTTTCATGTATTCGATCCCTTTGTTACCCAAATAATGATCGTGATGACTTTGGTAAGCTCAAAGCCAAAGTCGACATTGAGTCTTTGTTGGATATCGTGAAAACTCTAAGGGTTACCGGATCCGAATCGTCGTGCAAGTGGAGATTATGGAAATGATTCATGCAAATATCGATGAACTTACGTAAATGGCTTCGAGCAAAACAACTTGGAACCCCGACATAACCGCTCTAAACTTCCCCAAACCCCATCATCACCGAACCAAGCTTTCAACTTACTCACAACAAATGGAACAATTTATTTGCTCCTCGCTTAGTGATGATATTGATCAACGTGCTCGGATGTATCAAATATTTCCGATGCTCAACCCGATAATAATCCAATACCGATACACTGAAACAACAACAACTGTGAAGAAGCACCTCCAATTGACTCTACAACAACAATCGAATAAACCGCATCCAATGACGTCGAACCGGTGATGATCTTCGAACCATGAAGTATCCCAACTCGCAGATTATGATCCAAATGTTCTTCAACCCTTTTGCAAATGAAACCGCCACTTATGATATTGCGGAATCATCTACAAGTCATTTGAATCCTCCTAACTGCGTAATGTATATCAACATCAACCTCCACACATCGTTGGACTAGAGACCATCCTCTTGTGAATATTATTGAAACCCGAATCAACCAACAGAATTAGACAACGCCTTCAGACCGACGGTGAACATTGCATTTATGCACTTTCCGCCTCGCCAAGTCGAACCCAAAATATTAAGGAAGCCATGACATATGACAACCGGATTGAATCCATGCAAGAAGAACTTAATCGCTTTAAACGTCTTGAAGTATGGGAATTGGTTGAAAAACCAACTGGGTCTATGTTATTGGTCCGAAATGGATTTGGAAAACAAATTGGATGTTGAAGGTACGATTATCGTAAATAAGTCACGTCTGGTGGGTAAGGGTTATAGACAAGAAGAAGGGATTGACTACGAGGAATCATTCGCACGGTTGCTAGACTTGAGGTTGTTCGGATTTTTCCGCATTTGCGGCTCACATGAACACCACGGTCTTTCCGATGGACGTCAAAAATGCTTTTCTAAATGGAAAACTGAAAGAAACGGTCTATGTTAGTCAGCCAGAAGGATTTTTTGATCCAGAGTTCCCTAATCTCTCTACGGTCTTAAACAAGCCCCTCGGGCGTGGTATGATAAGTTGTCATCCTTTCTTATTTCTCATAATTTCGTCAAAGGATCGGTTGACCCAACACTATTCATACAATATCACGGGGAACACATATTAATCGTTCAAATTTATGTGGATGACATCATTTTTGGGTCAACACATCTAAAATACTCAAACGCTTTTTCAAAACTTAAGAAAAAACATTTTGAAATGTCCATGATGGGTGAACTTACGCTCTTTCTAGGAATGCAAGTTCATCAATCACCCCGTGGTATTTTCCCGAGTCACCCAAATATGCTCTTGAAATTTTAAACAAACATGGAATGCAAAATCGTGACACCTATGCCACACCAATGGCACATACCAAGAAACCGGACGCCGATTTGCATGGAAATTGGTTGACCCTACCAAATCAAGTATTATTGGGTCTCTCATGTATCTAACAACGAAGAGACCCGATATTGTATTTGTTGTATATCTTTGCTCGTTATCATCACGACTAACTCGAAACTCACCTCTATGAGGCTAAAAGAATCCTTCGATACATCAAGGAACCATTAATTTGAGATCCGTATCCGAAGGATTTTGGTTTTAACTAATGGCCTTTATTACCGATCACGCAGTTGCTTAGATTCACGGAAAAGTACTTCAGAGCTCTATAATTTCTTGGTGATAAACCGTGTCATGGCAATCAAGAAGCATGATTGTACATCGATGTCCTCAAACGAAGCAGAATATGTAGCCATGTCGTGTTGTTGTGCTCAAGTCATTTGATGAGAACACAACTCAAAGACTATGGTTACGTATTTGATGTAATCCCGATGTATCGCGACAATCAAGTGCTATTGCAATCTCTGCAACTCGCTCAACATTCAAATCAAAGCACATCGATCTTCGATATCATTTCATCAAGGAGCATGTGGAAAAGGGTACCGTTGAATTATACTTTTGGTACCGGATATCAACGCGCACTTTCTTACCAAAGACCTAGCTCCTGCTAGGTTTACTGAGTTGGTCCACCGGATTGGTATGACGTGTTTGACTCCAGAGGAACTGGACGAACTTTTAAAACAATCTTAAAACCAGTAAAACACCAAAACCTCTTTTGTAAATATTTTTTTTCAAAAACAAATTACAAAAATATAAAATCTATAAAATACAAAAATATTCTTCTATCAAAATTTCTTTCAACATGGCAAGTACAAATCTTCCGTCAACACTTCACATTTTCAAAAATTTCAATATTTTCACGATTAAGTGTTGAGGGGGAGAAAGTAAATATTTCATAAAACCTTGTATTTGCATGTTACCCAATTTTGGTAGTATCTTTGATAACGGTGGACACGTTTCTTGTTTCTTGACACTCCTCGGACCCAAATTTGTAAAATTTCTCTATTTTCTAAGTCGAGGGGGAGTGTTGACATGTTTCTTTCCAAACTTACACTTCATACTTAACCAAAATGGAAGTTATGGGCGTTGGATGAAAATGGCTGAGGTGGAGGGACCATAATTGACAAATGTTTAAACTCTCACTTAACAAAACCTTCCACCTAAAATATCTTCAACATTTATTACATTCATTCAAGTTTTTACCAACCATCATCCACGATCCATATTCAAAACGCAAATCCGTGTTTCAATCTTCGAATTTGTAAGTGTTTTAAGGATCTTTGAGTAATTATAAACAATGGTTTTTAATTATATGAAAATCCAACGGCTAGATTTTGAGATTGTGATGATTTTATGTTCTACGCATAAGCGTATGAACATGAAATCATCATGGAGTGTTTTTAATGAAATGGGTTGTGTTTTCATAGTTTGTTTCATGTCTTTAAACCATTTTCATCATGAAAACATAACCAGAAACTGTTTTAATCACTTATTCAAAAGTTAGGGTTTATGCGTGGATTTAGGGGCTCTCTTGTGTGAGTGTTTCTGGAAAATTAGTTGATTGAATGATGATTGCTACATGCTTAATTGACCAAAACCTCTCTTGATTCTTACCCAGATACATGAATTTTATGAAATTGAGATCTAGGGTTTAAGACTCGTTAGAATTGGGGATTTTTGATTCTTGAGGTTTTGGATGTTAAAACTTGTTGCAAAACAATCACATAGCCTCTAAGACATCCCAGAATTAATTTGGTGTGGTTTTCTTATTCGTAAGATTTGAATCCTTAGGGTTTAAGATCACGCATAAGCAAAACCTACGCGTAACCATCATAAAATGTGATATCTTGTGATCTTGATAGAGGTTGAATAGTATGTTAATGGATATGTTATAATGAATTCATTTCAGGTTATTACGCGTGGAAAATCAGAATCAAGGTTAAAATGGAACTGTACGCATAAGGATCATCTTACGCGTAGAAGGTTACACGTAAGAGAAATCTTACGCGTAAGGTTCTACATGGGGACTACGCGTATCCTATGAAGGATATGCGTAAACTTGAGTCTTACGCATAAGGTTCACTCTTACGAGTAAACCTTACGCATAAGCTCCCACATACGCCACGCGTGAAGCCTTATGCCAAGAGCTCTTTTCCCACGCTTAATATTTCTTACGCAGAAGAGGAGTTCCTACGCATAAGCTTATAACTACGCCGTATGGTCACAATCACACGCATAAGCTTGCAATTTCTACGCTTAAGCCTTATTTTAACCTTTCTTATGAATTGTTACACGATAAACTTGTAAATAAATAACTCATAACGTCACAAAACCAAAATGTCACTAATAAGCTATAATGGTTATAATATTGTGTGAATGAGTGAAAATTTGGACTTTAAAATTCAAAATTAATAAACTCACGAAAGTTATCAAGATTACTTTGGACTATTAGACAAACAAGTGACATTGGACTCGTAACATTCATTAATATAACACATTCAATAATTGGACAATAAAATCAACTTTTGACTAACGTAATGTCTTTCGATATGTTGGTTCTTTTGGCAATATCTTTCAGATCACAATATGGACGTCACAATGGAAAATGTTAACGCACCAAACGTACTCACAATGGAAGATATTTTCCCTACCGGTTACAAGATGAAGATTGGAAAGAATAACCTCAAAGTGGACTTTGATAACTTCACGTGCTCTGAGTCTTCATGTCATATTGATGTGGATATTCAAGACTCGTCCTCACAACAACATGCTCACAAATTTCGCATGATCGAAATCTATATCCACCGCCTGCACACTATGAAGAAGGCCGATGGTCAAGATGTTACGGTGACTCTCAACAACAAACAAGTCACCATCACTGCTGCGGACTTAAGAGCAATTCTTCCGCTCCTCGCTATCGACCTTCCGAATATGTTGCCACTCTATCGGAAGAGGCTACACTCCAATTTATGGTCAACATTGGCTATGATGAAGTCATGGGATCATTACTAAACATTCTTCAGCTTGATTTAAAGAACATCCTCACCGTGGAGAACATTATACATTATGATTGCCAATCTGCTTTCGGACGTGATAGCGGTTATGAGCATCCTAAGCTCATGGAACTACTGAGATATTCGGGGCATGGTCAACAAGATGCATATTGACTTCACAAGTCCGATTTGGGAAGACATGATGTCTTACCTCAAGCCTGGCACCAAGGTCCCTACATCGATATACTAAGGTGTTGATCCAATGGATACTGGAATAACTGACATTCCTTGAGACTTGATGACCCCAACCATCACTCCGCGTTGTTTGAGCCTACTCTAAATGTTGTCGATTCAAAGACTCAACAACAAAGAAACAAGGTGCGCTTTTGCTCGATCGCTTTCTCACCGATGATATCAAGCAACTTCACCATACTCACGATATCAAGCGGAGCATCGTGAAAAGTTGGCTTCATTGATGAAAAGTCTTCCGCAATCCCATCAAGAAGACCGGGAGATCGGTAGTCTGGAAGTGTAGCAAGCTTTGGGAGTATCCGCAAGTATCCAAAGAGAACTCATACCCTCAAAAGGAAAGTTCCATCTATGGCGCTATTCCTAATCCTCAACCGCACCAAAATTAGAGGACGAGGACTCCGAGGATACTGACATGAATGAAGAGGTTCACTACTCGAAACCGCCATGATGATACGACAACATTAGAAAAACCTCTTAGTCCTAAAACTGACAAGGGTAAAACTCCAGTAGATGAGCAGGAAGAAGAAGAGAGTTCGATGAAGAACCAAAGGATGAGGATAAAGACTTTAAAAACATCAAGAATCTCGGGCTACAACATGTTGCAAAGGAATTTAATCTTCAACTGACTAGAGGCCCTGGAGGTTCCAGTGGTGGCGCACTTACCATACCAATTCGTGATGCGGTTAATCAACCCGATAAGCAAACTGGTGCCACCGCTAAGGAATCAACAGAACAACAACAACAAACCTATGAAGTCCCATTCACCTTTGAGGAAGAAGAAGAACAAGAACAGGAGGAGATGGTCACAGACAAAGACCTTGAGGAAGCTGATGGATCTGGACACACACCTTGTGTCAATGATATTTTGTATGATATTATTAAGCACGCAGAATTTACTTAGTAATACTTAGAAGATGGATTATATGATGTATTGTATGTAAACACAGATTGAACACAAAACTTAAGCTCCAATATTATTGATGAATAATACGAGTGATCTTAGCTTATCACTGTGGTTACACTCAAGCCTTTGTGTAGTAATACGAGGTAATTTTTCTAGTACCTAAGACAATGACCTAGGACCTCCTTTTATACAACAAGGAGTCCTTTACAAGATAAGTATAAACTAACATTATAGAATATACACAAGAACTATTCTATACTTATCTAAACACGCTTTCCTATATGATGGTAAGAATGTACCAAGAAGTGGTAATACGCTTCCACCGCTGGTGTTAATCCGAGCAAGGTAAACCACAACTATCTCTGGTAACAGATTATTCCCAACAATCCTCCCTAAACTTATGATTTCTCGCAAATCAATAAGTTTCTTCAATATGCATTATATTCAAGGATTTGGGAATTCAACCAAACACTTTACTTCTTCCTTAACTTCGAATAGCTCTTGAACATTGATCTTGAAGCACGAGTAACAATGCTCTAACCTTCTCATTGTCTTCGTGAACTCTTATAGTAGTACATAACATCAATGTGAGAGTTCCACTTTGAGTGGATATTCTTTCTCAAAGAAGCATGAATGCATCTTCCATTTCTTTGTAGAGACATGATGAACTTCACATGAATCATAGTAAAACCATTTAGTACTGGGACATGTGCATGAGAATTTTAAATCATCATTAACATTTGGTTCATAGAGCCTTCTAAGATTAACCCATAACCGCATCTCCTTCATGTCTTTGAGATCTTGAGCATTAAACCTTTCTTGAACTAACCTCCATAGTGTATCAAGGTCATCTCACAAAAGCTTTTATAATATCTTCAAATTGAATGAATGATGAAGTTTCACCACCTAGCCTAGTGATCTTCCATGTTGGAGCAAAATTGCTAGCAGTGTAAACTTCCCAATCAATGATAGGATGTCTTACTTGCAATGGTTCTGGATAAAAATCTTCTTCTACAACCACAATCATTCAAGTCAGTTGTTCTTCAGTGAATTTCTCAGTAGGAATTTTTTTCTCAGTAGACATTTCTTGTTCTTCAACAACCTTAGTCTTCTTAATAGTATGAGAATCCCTTTCTTTGGCCTTTCTCTTCAATCCAGGAAACCTTCTTGCTTCTTCTTCAGAGCCCATTGAAATAAAATCTCTATCATGTTTTTGAACTCTGTAGTAGATACCTTCAACTTGATTATCAGGCATTCCTTTGAATTGATGCTTTTCCAACCACCAACATGACAACAATAAGTCTTCATGTATGAGATAATTTGTGCCTTGGTTGGTTGTCTTTGTTTCTTTGACCCTTTTGACTGTACTAATCACATCTTCAAGTGCTTGATTGTTCTTCATTTGAATGAAATCATTCAACCGAGTAGTTCTTTGTTCTTGATTAAGGATGCATCGCCTACAAGGTCAATTGCCTTTTCTTGATTATTTGATTATTAGCAATCAAGAACTCAATATCTTCTTGAAGGAACATAACTAAACTCGGAGTATTCTCTAAGAATTGTAGGTTGAGCAGTGGAAAGTGGATCTTCAATAAAATCTTCCATTCTATTCAATCTTTTAGTCTCCAAAAGCTTGCAACTTCCATTTCTTCAAGCTTTTCTTTTCAAAGAACTTGTTCTTCAAGAATCTTATTAGCAATTTCTCTATCAAGAGCAACTGCGCTTGTTGTTTCTTTGAAATCTTTCTTCCAGCTTGCTCTACACTTTCCATAACCGCTTACCGTTGTCTTTCTTGGTTTATCAAATTCTATGTCTTCATGAGTTAAGACAGAGCCATCTACTTGAGTAGAGATGAAAGCATAAAAGGTAGGATCTCCAATACTAGCAACCTTCTTCTTTGAACTGCGGTGGTAACATTAACATTACCATGGAAACTTTAGAACCAAAGAATGTCAACATCATCATCATTGTCATCTTCAGATCATCATCGCCAACAAAGGTTGACAATAATGTAAGCTACTAGAGCTTGTACCAAGTTTCCGCCTTCTTCAACCTTTGCTCAATAAGTTTGAAGTTGTTGTAAAGGCCATTGAGCTTCATTGTTTCTATATCCGATTTGTTTTCCCAGACAAGAACATTAGTTTGAAACTCAAGGCAAACTTCTTAGAAACTTCAAATTGAGGTCTTCCTTTTCTACCTCATTGCCAAACACGGTCGGTTGTGTAACAATCTTTCAAGTTTGGTAAAGATGCTATCAAGTGAGTCATTGCTTGAAGCAGAAGTTTTCATAACTTTGCTTCAACAATGTCTTTTGTGTCTTCTTTGTAGCATCATTACCACCAAACACCGAGCAAATATCTTCAAACAGTTCTTTAGCGGTCATGTGCTTCTTGAATGCAATGATCCGATCTCTAGGAAGAGTCATCAAGAACAAACTTCTAGCCTTAAGATCATTCTTCCTAAGAGCCTTTTCAATACTAGATTCAGTACGTAAACTTTCACAACATCCGTGTCACCAACCTTCACAAAGATTAGTCACGGGCTTGAAAGAATCACCGGTTTGAATGATCTCCCAAAGAGCATAGTCCCGAATGAGAAAGTATTGCTCAATCAATATCCTCCACATCTCAAACTCATTAAGTTTGAGCTTAGGTAGCCTTGGTGTAGAAGAGTTGGACCGGTTGTTTTCCATCTCCATTGAATTGAGTGAGTAGGTTAAGCTTATTCCTTGATCTTCTAAAACAAAATATCAAAACCTTTGCTCGATACCACTTGATGGATCCGACACACACCTTGTGTCAATGATATTTTGTATGATATTATTACACGCCGGAATTTACTTAGTAATACTTAGAAGATGGATTGTATGATGTATTGTATGTAAACACAGATTAAACACAAAACTTAAGCTCCAATATTATTGATGAATAATACGAGTGATCTTAGCTTATCACTAGGGTTACACCTTGAAGCCTTTGTGAGTAATACGTAGGTAATTTTTCTAGTACCTAAGACAATGACCTAGGACCTCCTTTTATACAACAAGGAGTCCTTTACAAGATAAGTATAAAACTAACATTATAGAATATACACAAGAACTATTCTATACTTATCTAAACACGTTTTCCTATAACAATTGGTAATAATGTACCAAGAAGTGGTACGCGTTTCCACCGGTGTTAATCCGGCGATGTAAACCACAACTATCTCGTGGTAACAGATTATTCCCAATGAAGTCGCCAAAGAAAAAGTCAAGAGGAAGCTCAAGCTAAAGCGGAAGAAGAGGCTAGAGTTAAAGGGCGATGAACAAAGCTAAAGTCGAAAAGAAGGCGATGATTATCTTCTAGATAGTCCTGAACATAACCAGAAACAAACTTCTGAGCCACCAAATGACCCAGAGCCTTCTCATTACTCATCTTCGTCTGCCTCATCATCTCATTCATCACCACCACCATCCAAAGATGCTTCCACCAGATCCGCATCCAGATCTGTAAAGAAACTGACCGATACTTGGGCATCACGTGCAAAGACAAAGATTGTCAAAGATGTCAGAAAAGCAAGGAAGCGCAACGTGGTCAACAAGAAACTGAACCAGCTTGCGGACATAATCAATCTACTTCAGACTGTGATAAACGAGTTTTCGGGAGAAAGGGAACAGATTCAACAGTTTCTAAATAGAGACATCCAAGGGGAAATGGACAAGACGATGAGAGAATATACTCACAAGTTTCTTCTCGACATCGTCCCTGGAGTGACAAGAGAGATGTTCGCCAGACAACTCTATCCTAATCTCATGCGATTGGTCAAGCAAACAATGGCATCTACTCCTGTAGCAATGCAAATCAATCCAGTCCAGCCTACGGTTGTCTCCGATGCAGAATTGATTTCCAAGCTTGTTTTACAAATGTCTCAACGATCCGCAACATTTACTTTTGACGAAGCTAAACTATTTGAGGCATTGCTGGAATATCAACTCAAAACTTCATGCAAAGAGTCAGCTGAAAGGGCTAAGCGTCCAAGAGACGATGATGATGCGGATAAGGATTTTGGTAAACGTAAGAAGAAAATGACGAATCATCATCTATGCCTCCACCACCCCAAAGGACCACCACCACTAGAAAATCTCCTCAACGCCCTCTCGCTACTGGACAAACCTCAGACTCGCGTCTCCACCACCAACGCATAAACCGGTGATCACTTTGAATACACTGGTGGTGACGATGAGGAGATTCTGAGCCCCAACAACAACCTCCTTCTACATCAACCAAGAAACCAAAGATCATCCTCCAAGCAAAGAAGAAAAAGTCAACATCGGTTGTATCATGGCTAGATGAAGATGACACTAAAGAATATGGTGGTTCTCAAAGCTTGTGGATGCAACCCTCAATTACTAGGAAGGCCAAGAACCGTAGATGGTCGAACTCGAGCATGCCAAGTTAATTCAGAGAAGTTTAAGGTGAAGAAGATGACGAAAGCGAGTTAAGACGCATCAAGAACGAAGCTTTTCAAGCGCTAAAAGACGATCCGATAAAGCGGTGCAATTGAAGTCAAATATCATCTCGACAACATAGCACGAGCCATGTCCAACAACATTGATTGGCTCAACCTCGAATCCAATATCGACTTCACGGACCGACAATGCTCCATACTACACCGATCGGACAAAGCCACTACCCACCATTGGCCGACCTGATCAACCGAAGATTCCCTACCGTTCTTTCTTTAACAATGACTTGGAATTTCTTCAGCACGGTAGCGATGTAAGCAAGAAATACGCTACTTCACTCACCTTCCCTTTCCCAGAAGCAATATTCTCCAACAATGTGGCCATCGAGGAAGAAGCCACACATATGTTCGTTGATAATGTGGTAAAGTATGACCTCGATGTACTATATGGAATTTATCATTGGCCTAAACGAAGAAGAATCTACTACGTGTCGCTGTGTACCCAAATCAAGAAAGAGGTGTACTGATGACCAAAGGATCGTTGCCATAATGCATGTTAGCTGCTCACCAAGTGGGACTACTCATTCTGAAGAAAATCGTAGTCAAACGCCAAGACGAACAGGAATATGACTTTACTGAAGCGGATTTTCCGAGATTGTCACTCAATGACATTGAAGACATGTATCTTGCTAAGGTACAAGGTCGAATGCGACAGTTCTCCACCAACATCCAGCTCCAGTACATCAAGTCATTGCTAATATTCATCAGAAGCATCGTCATCCAGGAACGTGTTGAAGACCTTCAACTTGCCGTGGAATCATATAAAAAACGTGTTAATCTCACACCACCACAGCTAGACCTTCCTGATATCAACCATCTCGCTCAGTACACCATCATTAGGAAACCAAAGTTTGGGGTTGTTTACCGAAGTGAATTTCACCGTAACTGCTTCATAGCGTGCAAGGAGCTTCACAAGTTCTGTGATCACACTTTAAAGAAGGTTCGGGAAGGGTTAGCATATCGGTTAAAGGAGATTCATGAAGGCATAGGGTCGAAGAAAAGGTGGAATTCTAGGGACAAGAGGGATGTGAAGAAGATCATTACCAGGATTGATGAAAGGTTGTTTGGTCGGGATCAGATGAGGACTTTGGAGAGTTTCGTGGGTGGACGTCAAAGAATATCTCTAACAGGATACCAACGTCCAGAAAGAACTCCTGGTGTTATTGACGGACTTCCTGGTACTCCTTGATTTGTTTCTCTAATTATTATTTGGATGTGTTGATTTATATTTGACAATGGCTTGTGCACACATAACAGTGTACAACCCGTTCTTGTAATGAAAGGACCATGTGGTACGCATCAGTGCCACAATCCTTATAAAAGGAGCGAAAGCTTCTTACTTTTGAGTAAAACTAATCAAAACTTTCACTTTCAAAGTTTTGCTCAAAAGAACAAGTACTTCCCCTTATGATTTTCAAAACCTCAAAAGTTAATATCACTTGTTGAGGGAGAGTATTTGATTAAAACTTTGTTCACAAATGATTCTTCGTGGAAATATTCCCACAAAACTCGAAATGGACATATTCAATATCAAATTTTCGTCAAACATAACATTTATATGCCATTTTTTAGGGGGAGAAAAATTATGTGATAAGAAATATGCTATGGATTGCTATTGAATCTTCGTGCTAAAGACTTAACCAATGAATTGACGAGCTCTTAAATGTTAGTAACCCGAAAAGAATTGTCCGGGACGGGTAATAATTTCAAGCTAGTTCGCTAGTGATGTAAACCTGTCTCGCAAAGGACTTGTCCTAGTAGAATGTACCATTCGAGAAACTCTTGGTAGACATGAACCTTGACGGGTCAAATCTCCTCACCAAGGAGTGTTTACAAATTCAAGCTGACCTAGTCATTGATGTAACCGTGTCTCGCTGGGAATTGTCTATCTTGAGTTGATCAATTCAAAAGTGCGCTCTTTCTCTCACCGCGCGATTTCTATCAAAATACTTAAGCATGTGGAGGGGAGTATTTTTGCAAAATATAAAACTCTCATAGTGGTACAAAATGTTTTTAATCATAAACACTTTGAGAGATTTTTCAAGAAAATGGTATTATGGCAACATAGGTTAGTCATGGAGTTATAAGGTGACTAAGGTTAGGAATAACCATTCTATGATCCGCCTGAATCCGGAGGATCTACCCAAGGACATCACCAATAGTTAGAATTTAGAAGTCCTTAGGTATGATTATAAAATGAGAAATGAGAATCGGAGAAAGAAGGAGTTGAAGAATTAAAAGAAACATAATGAAAGGGTGAAAAGAAATAGCCCTCCAGATTATTCAACTTTAGCGCACACGGGTTCAATTCATATGCTACTTGGTTGTCACTTGATGACACGGTATTGAAGATTAAAGTCGTCATGGACCCGGTGACGCATGCACTAAACCTTCTTAGCCACTCAAGTTTCTCTCAATGTAAGCTTGTTTCATTCTCACAGGAACCCTACGAACTATCGGCTTTCTCTAGAGATTGTCGGTATTGAAGAAGGAGACCTTCTCCTTAGTCTCCGTCAGAAAACGAAAGCGCTTATCGAGTCTAGAGCCACGAGATTCATCAAAAGATCTATTAGAACACTTGACATTTCATCACTTGTCGCTCAACAATAAGGACGCAAGTGATACATTTTAGAGTCCTTCACGATCTTAGCAACTGTCGAGAACATTTATGAGGGGTTCACAACCGTGATCCTCGGTGATTGAATGGAAACTCCCGTGGTCAAAATCAAACGACCTTGACAAAGAAGTCACTTGGTAACTCCTTGTAGGTTACGCTTAGTGTTGTCTTAAACGGTCTATAGTCGTGGGTGATGCTTGATTGTACCTCGACTCACCGAACCATAGATGTACTTTGGTATATCGTGTTAGCCTTCTTGAGGGCATCCAATTTTAGGAACGACCTTTGCTAGAATTAGAGATGTATCTTCACATTATGTTGTTGACACTCTCAAGTTCGAACTCAGGCGCCGGAAATCCCGCTAAGGATATTCCTTTCAAGAATCGAGTCCTCGAATATGGGTCATTACTTGAACTTGTTCAATGTAATGCCAACCGTCCCTTACGGATTCGGACTACCGATTTGCCCGACCAAGGCGAATGGAATCAAGACATTCATCAAGAGAACAAATGTAGTAATCAATTCTTTATGGAAAGATTACAATGATCAATTGGTGTTCGTGGATCGTACTGTAGATGTCTGCCGATGGATGCTCATGGGAGAGAGATCATGTTGATTCTCCACATGCTCATACCAACAACATCACAAAAGAAGTTCTCTCAAAATCAAAGGCAACACAAAGTCATAATGATTCTTCATCTAATAAAAGAATCTACAAAGTTATAAAGACTCGAGAACTACTTCACATCTGGAATTCATTGTCTAAAGAGCGTGTGAGCATGTTGGAGAAAGACGTGGAGACGCTGGAGCAACGAAGCTGACCTGTAGCTGGCGACAACATACTATCACAACCACCACAAAGAACAAAGAATTAAAGAACAAAGAAATAAAAGAAGTTAAAGCAGAATACTTCAAAAGAAACAAGATCCCTACACTAGGGAGATTGTTGGAATCAAGGCACTTCTTCTCACAAGAAAGAAGAATGTCAGAAGACGTCAAAGCAACTATTACATCAGCACCAACAACGTTTCAATATTACTTAAGTTATTAATTACCAACACTTTGGGGGAGATTGTTGGAATCACTCCTAAACTATATTTCAAGTGTTTGTAATCAATATGTAATAGGTTGCTTAAATAGGCTTTTATGTTAGTAATTAAGGCAAGACTTATGTAGAAAGCCCATAAGCCTTGGCCCAAGCCCAATAAGGAAAGGAAGGGAACTTGTGTGTTGCCCTAGTTCCTTCCCTATAAATAATGTTGTAAACTCCCATTTGGGAGTTGGTTGTTCACTTTCAATACATTTCCTACGCCTAAAGGTTTACATTCATTCGTGTGTGTGTTTGTTAAGTGTTCATCCGATCACCTCTCTTTCTCATTTCTTATATTGATGCTTGTGTTGCAAACATGGGAACCTAACAATATGTCGTTGCAAATTTTGTATACGAAAAAATATCATACATTTTACATTCATAGTAAAAAAAATGTGTTTTTTTCTAGCATAAACAGTAATCATATATTCATATCACATTCATTGTTTTCTGGAAAAAGATCTGATTTATTTCCAAAAACTAAATTCATATAAGTTGGCCTATATTGTTTCGTGACGTGTGCATAGACTATGGAGCTACTCCTTTCAGATTGTTCCATTCTTGGTTTGATTGGGATGGGTTTGATATAATGGTTTCTATTGTCTGGAGTGCTACGTCGCTCTCTGATTGTAATGGTATGGTTCGGTTCAAGAAGAAGCTTCAACATTTAAAAAAAGAAATCCGCTCGTGGGTTATGGAGCGTAAGAAGCAGAATATGGGTAATATTTATGATATCAAATCCAAACTTCATGAGTTAGATGTGACGATTGATCAAGGGGGAGCTAATGCTGATATTTTGGCTTCTCGGTTGAATTTGATGAAGAATTTACATGATATCAAAGTGTCGGAGGCTCGTGACTATAGGCAGAAAGCTAAGATCCGATGGGCGGTAGAAGGAGCCGAAAATTCTAAATTCTTTCACGGTATTGTTAATAAGAAACGGTCCAGCTTATCTATTAGGGGGATTTTGGTTGATGGTGAATTGGTGTCTGATCCGGTTCGTGTTAAGGAGGAATTCCGTTTACATTTTGATAAAAGGTTCGAAGAGCCGGCAATTAATCGGAGTAAGATCTCTTTTCAGTTCCCTACTCGATTAAACTCTGATAAGGTTTTGGATTTGGAGCGCCCGGTTTCTTGTGACGAAATTCGTCAGGCTGTTTGGGGTTGTGGAGAAGATAAGTCTCCGGGTCCTGACGGATTTACGTTTGAGTTCTTTCGTAAATTCTGGGATCTTATTGGTCCTGATTTTTGTGTTGCTGTCAAATGGTTTTTTGATCATAGTTCGTTTTCTAGGGGCTGGAATTCTTCGTTTGTTGCTCTTATCCCCAAAAACTCAATCCGAAATTTGTGACTGATTTCCGTCCTATAAGTCTGATTGGATGTTTATACAAGGTGGTTACTAAAATTCTTGCTTTACGATTGTCGGTGATTATCTCAGGTTTGATCTCTGATGTTCAAACGGATTTTGTTCTGGGTAGGCAAATTATGGATGGTCCCTTCATTATTAATGAATTACTTGCTTGGTGCAAACACTATAAGCATCAAGCTATGGTGTTCAAAGTTGATTTTTCTAAAGCTTACGATTTTGTTCGTTGGGATTACTTGATGGATGTTTTAAAGTCTTTTGGGTTTGGGGATAAGTGGTGTGGTTGGATTAAGGCAATTTTATCGCAAGTATGGCGTCTGCTCTTGTTAATGGATCTCCTACGGTTGAATTTCAATTTTTCCGTGGTTTGAAGCAAGGCAATCCTTTGGCGCTTTATCTTTTATTCTTTTTATGGAGTCGTTACATTTGTCGTTCTCCAGAACGGTTGATGTGGGCATTTTCAAAGGGATACAAATTGATAAGGATTTCACGTTGTCTCACCTTTTCTATGCGGATGATGCTGTATTTATTGGAGAATGGTCCGACGAGAATCTTAGTCGGATCTTGCATGTTTTGCATTGTTTCTCTTTAGCTTCTGGCTTGAAAATTAATGTAAAAAAAAGTCACTTGCTTGGAGTTGGAGTCTCGAATGATGCTACAATAGCAGCTCCCACTAACTTAGGTTGTGCAAATATGAAAGCTCCTTTCAAGTATCTTGGCGTTATGGTAGGTGGGAACATGTCGCGAATCGATGCTTGGGACGAATCTTTGAGTAAACTGAGGTCTCGGTTGTCAAAATGGAAGTCTAAAACTTTATCCATAGGCGGGCGACTCACGTTGCAAAAATCGGTACTTGGTTCTTCTCCTATTTATGCCATGTCTTTATATAAGGTGCCAAAGTCTATATTTTCTTCCATGGAAGCAATTCGTAGAAATTTTTTCTACGGTTCTCAAGAAGCTGATAAGAATAATACATGGGTTAAATGGAGTAAAGTTCTAGCACCAAAACAATTCGGTGGTCTTGGAGTTTCTAGCCTCTTTTCTCTTAATAGAGCCCTTCTCATGAGATGGGTTTGGCGTTTTATTTCTCATGATAATTCGTTTTGGTGTCGCTTTATTTCGGCGGTTCATGGTCCTTCGTTTCAGGTTCGATCTGGTTCTTCGTTATGGAGAACCATTACTAGTGAGGTTAATGGGCTGAAGGCCCAAAGAGTGGATATTTTATCTCACTGTTTAAAACGGGTGGGAAACGGTTTGTCTACTAAATTTTGGTTCGATCCCTGGATTGGTAATGTCAAGTTGTGTAATGAATTTCCGTGTCTTTTTGCCCTTGAACTTAATAAATCGATTAGTGTGGCGGAGAAGTTACAGCATTCGGTTGATACGTCTTTTCGGCGGGCCGTTAGGGGAGGGAGCGAGTCGGTTCAACTGGAGCCGCTTTCTGAATTAATCGAAGGGGTTATTTTGTCTAATTCTCGTGACCGTTGGTTTTGGGACTTGAATGGTTCTGGGACTTACAGAGTTAAGGATGTTCGTAATATGCTTGATGACTTTTTTCTTCCCAAAGAGGAAGTGGCTACGCGATGGCTTCCTCATCTTCCGATTATGTTTGCTCGGAGATTATATCTTGATCGTTTGCCGACTAAATCAAATCTGATTGGAAGGTGTATTCAGGTTGACTCTCCTATATGTCCGAACTGTATTTCTTATGATGAAGATGTGCCACACATTTTTTTCAAGTGTACTTTGGCGATTGAAGTCTCTCGGGTTGTTTGTCGTTGGTGGGATGTGGTGTGGGTGCCTTGTGGCTCTTACTCCGAGTGGCTTTCTTGGTTGTTGTCGATTAAAATGGGTCCCAAGATTAAAAGTCTATTTGAAGGAGTTTGGTATGTTTCCTGGTGGACGATTTGGATGCACAGAAATTTAGAGATTTTTTCATCAAAAAAGCCTCGGAAAGCAATGATGTTTGACGACATTGTTGAGCGTTCTTTTTTATGGTTTTCCTCTAGATGTAAATTTTCTTTTAGTTGGGATGTTTGGTGTAAAAACCCTTCTCTTATTTCCTTGTAAGTTTGTACTAGTTTTTTGCTAGTTTTTTTTCCTAATAATAGTTGCCGTTCAAAAAAAATATATATATAAGTTGAACTATAACTCTACAAACATGGGACAGCATAAAAGATTATTAAATGCCAAGAATAATACCTTTCAATTATGATAACAACCAGAAAGTATTGTTCGTATCAACCTCAATAAAACTCAATCTTGTGTACTAAATACCATAGAGTAAAAAAGTAAAATGACACCATGTGAGCTTTTAATTTGCAGTAGTATAAAAGTGACAATGATTGAAGATATATATATTTTCATTGTTTCAAAGATGGTCATATGAATTAAATATACCTCAACTACCACATTTATATCAGTGTATTACTATGTCTACCATGTCATAAAACCTGCTTTTTTCCAAACCATAAAAACATATATATAAAAGTAGCATGTTATAAACATGACAAACACCGCCATAAAGGCATTGATTAGTAGTACTATTAACTATTAAACCTACAACTAAGAGTGGACCAGCAAAAGTGAGCCAACTTATCAAGATTGGACCAAAAACAACCAAGACTCAACTTAATAGTACAATAGAACTGAAGCATATATAGCTACAGGAGCGTATGCACATGCTTGGTTGCTTCAGTTTACCTCAAATTTGATACTTTATTATTTTCAGTGTAAAAAACTAAATTTTTTTGCAGATTTACAATGGTGGTACATATCCAAGAAACTTTTTGTAACGAAGGAAACTAGTCAAAATACAACCCATTCATTAGTAATTAAGACTAATGACATAAGGTTCATAATGCCGTAATGTATATCTTCAGTGAGGCAAATCTACAGTGATCATACGATCTTTGCATTTCAATGGAAAATAATGCATGAAACATACACGAATACCGCATACTAAACCTGAGTGCCAGAAGGGTGACTGCCGAAAAAGCCAAAATTTGCAAGTAGTGTTATTGTTTAATCTTTTAGTTTGACTTTAAGTGCTTCAATAACAGCGGAGAAGTCGTGGTCACTTAAACCATGAGACTTAGCCACCTTGTAAAGCTCGTTTGCAGCAGCTGCAATTGGTGTTGACTGAGAGACAGATTCAGCTAATCCCAAAGCAAGCCTCATATCCTGCAACGATTAAAATAATTGGGCATTTGGGTTATGATCGAGTTACTGAAATTAGTTGGGTCATGGGCATATCAGGATCCAATTTAAAAAATTAACGGGTAAAATAAAGGTTATAAGCTATACCTTCTGCTGATGCTTCAAGGGAAAAGCAGTAGGGTATTTGGATTGAACCATTGCAGGGCCTTTTAGTGAGAACATTGGTGCACTAATGGCACCCTGCGAGATTACCTGAAAAAAGGAATCTAAATGCATTACTAGATTTAGAGATGGTTGCTTTAATTACACTAAAAGAATATCAAAAGAGTTGGATCGGATATAGATGGCAAAACAGACCACAAACGCGTAAAATTCAGAGATAGGTTAAATTGGGTTGATCTGCCAGCATTTTTAACTCATTGAGCTCGTTTGACCCGTTTCCTTTGTAGCCAACTTTTGTATTATATGCATTGAAACAGTTTAGAAACAAACTATAACTCATATTTACATATGTGTGTTAAATTTAACACACTACTTTTTGGCATTGCAGATTTTGCATACACGGTTTGATCAAGGACAAATAAAAAGAAAAAAACGTAGGCCATTTCAGAGTACCTCCACAACCACACTTGGGTCAAGTCCTACTTTCTCACTAAGAAGCAGACCTTCAGCAAAAGAAGTCATCATACTGCAAACAGTAAAAAGAATTAAGCTTAATACAGTAGTTAATACACATAGAAAGAAATTGCTTAACACGAAATATGAAAAAGAGTAAAACTTGCACCATACCTTCCCATGATCATGTTTACAACAAGTTTCATAGCGGCTCCATTTCCAACTTCTCCTAGGTAAAATCTAGACTGAAGAGCAAAAGCAGAAACATCAAATGTTTTTCAGAGTAAAACCAGCTAAAGAAATGCTCAAAAATTTATAGTATAAAAACATAGCTTAAAGAACTTTCACCGACCCCAAAATAGATCAATTTATATAACTTGCTCCACTTAACTGATTTTCTAGCACCATTGCTCAAGGATAGGTATCAAATTGGCGAACTGCATTGTGCAAATACATGTAACCAACAGGTTTAGGTAACCAACTTGACTTAGGCCATGAAGAGACACTGGAGTTTCAAAAGAAATTGGTTTAACTAATTACATAAGATAACCGGTTTTCTAGCGCCACGTCAATGTTACGGAACTTTTTGAAACTTAAATGGGTGTCTCGGCAAAACTAATTGGTTACCTAAAACTGATACTGGAACAAAGTTGATTACTTTTTTACTCAGTTATCACGGGTCAAATAAAGCTGTAACTAGAAAATTGGGTACCTTTCCCATAATGTCCAAGTATGAAGCAACTTGGTCGTATAACAACTTGTCACCTGAATATAGGGCAGACATATGCTTCAAATATAAAAACTGAAGCTAAGATTAATAGCTTTGGCTCATCAAATTATACCTGCAGTGAGGAATATTAGTTGTCCGTCCTCTGCAGGCTTTTTAGACCCAGAAACTGGAGCCTGAAACATGAAAAAAAAATCATTTTTGTTTTGACAATATGCAATGAAAATAGTAAAAATTGTCATACTGTTGTGTAGATTTCTGAATCTCTATAACAAAAGAGAATTAGTCACCTCCAAAAACAGTGCTCCAGTTTCTTTTATTTGTTCATTGATCAATTTGGAAGTGGGGCCATCGACAGTTGAGACATCTACATACCTACAAGTAACCAATAAACCTTCACAAAGTTGTCTCATGAAAATTGCCGCCTTTCGTTTATTGTACTGGTCACGTGTAAAGATCGCGATTGCGACTCATTTACTGAGATTCAGATTATATCTTATCCGCAATGGGTCAAAGTAGCTTAAAATTATAGACTTAGCTAAATTGAAATGGGTTGGGTAACTCATGGGCTTCCACTTATATAACGCAAAAATCTTAAGTTCCTGACTATATTTTCATCGGTATTACTGTAAACCCTAAACAAAATCAGCCCTCTACTTATAACATCGGGGGCCCCAAAAATTTGAAGGCCCTGTGTGGTTGATCAGCACACCCTAAAATCCGGCCCTGCTCATGGCAAAAGTTTATTCAAATACTTAGTTCTCCTAAATCAATCTATTAAGAAAGAAGGTAATAATTTTTATAGCATAGTTTTATGCAGTTATAAATTAACCAAAATTTTTGGTAGATCAAGACAACCAGTTTTGACCCATTACCCAACTGACGCATTTTGCCACATGTACAGATATGTACAATGCACCATTAAAACTGACTCAGATTATACGTATTAAGCTCTTAAATATATAAAAAAAACAGTATTTTAAATGCGTTTATTGCAGCAAGAGGAATATATACCCTTTTCCTGAACTCATTCCACTTGCAGCCCCATCTTCACCACAAGCAACAGCCAACTGATTGTCAAAGCTACCACAGTTAGCTATCACGTATTTATATTATTTATAAGAAAAACACTGTAATATGACATACTCACTGCACTTTCAGGATCAGCAAGCATCGCAAATGTGACATCACAAGATGCTGCTACTTCCCCAGGAGATGACTTATATCTGCACATAAATGACACAAAATTATGTTATTATGGATGTAAATATTGGATTATCTCATTGGCATTTTATGAAGCTAAAATGATTAGAGGAAAATCATTTACAAAACCAAATCATACCTTCACTGAGACTAGAAAACAGTGTTTAGATTTTAAAGCAAACCTACCTTAATAATTGTTTAATAATAAAGATGTTAAAAGTAGCTCGCAGATACTTACTTTGCACCCAGATCGATAAGAGGATCACATTTGCTCTTGGTCCTATTCCAAACAGTCACGTCACATCTACATCAAGCCAACAAAAAAGTATAAACACCACAATGTTACTGTAACGAACTGAAGAACACAATTTTTTTGCTAAATAGGGCCATAACACATGGCTCGAGAAATATAGTTAGCAGAATTAATACCCGGCTTTTATCAGATTTTGTGCCATCGGAGAACCCATAATTCCAAGACCAAGAAACCCCACACGTGTAGGACTTTCATCTGTCACAGATATCCAAAAAAAAAAAAAAATTAAACAAAAAAAATAACGAATATACAGACATAATCGCACAAGAAAATGAACTGATTCATCAAAGTTAGTAATACTCAGTGTGACATTGTGTAAAAGAAAAAGTTGTAACTCCGTTCATCATCATTTTCATAATAGGGCCAAGCCTGATAGCCATGTAAGACAAATTACACAAAAACAATGATGTTAAATCTGAACACTCTTGGAGTTTAGCATCGCTTATTAAAAGCTTACGCATTTATACAAAGGTACTTATTAGCTTATAGTTGTATCAAAACACGATTAAGTTGATAGTGTTTATGCTTATGCCGTATCAAAACGCAATAAGCTGATAACTTGAGAGGCTATTTTCGAGTGTTCGCCAAATTTTCCGATTATAGAGGTAAAAAATGTCACCAAACAATCATCTGGAAACAGCTTGGATAAGTATTAATAAGTTGTATCAAAACTTCAAAACATATTAAGTTGATAAGTTGTTTTAGTAAGTACTTTATGAATGAAAATCATAAGGATTAATTGTTTTTTTGTGAATAACCTAATAGGGTTAAACGGATGAGGTTTTCCCCTATTCATGTTACTTGGTGGGGCGAGTCTTTAACTGAGATGTACGCGGCCTAATCGGGGTATCAACCGTTTCCAACACTTTCCCCGGCCACCCCAAGATGTGTACCTAGTCAGGTCTGAACCTCAGACATCCTGCAAGGACATCTAGTGCCTATCCACTAGGCCAATTCCAAAATAAGTGTCCACCTTACTATTTTAGGGGGTGTTTGTTTCGGCTTATGCAGCGGGCTTATGGCTTATGTGGTTTTCGGTTTATGTTTCATAAGCTCACTTTTTGTGGCTTATTTTGAAACTTATGAGATTATATAAACTTATCATGACATGATAAGCTTATATAAGACAAAAAATCTCAACACAAGCCACAAAAAAATGAGCTTATGAAACATAAGCCGAAAACCAAATTAGCCATAAGCCCACTATATAAGCCGAAACAAACACCCCCTTATTTTACATGTGATTGGTTAACAATATAATCTTTCTACTTTACTAAAAACTATGCGACGCTTTCTAAGTAGACACTTATTTTGCGACAGGAGCGCGTAATGTAGTACTTTCAATTGTTATTCAAGATTGGCATTGTTTCATCCCTAACTGATCACTACATTTGCTAATTTGATAAAAACTATACAGAAATGAGTACAAATATGATTTCAGCTTATCATACAAGACTCCAAATATTTGGGTCAGTTCTAAACTACAATAAAACTGGATACATGAAATAATAATTACCAGGGGATGATTGAGAAGAAAAAACTCTAAAAGAGAAAGAAGATTTAAAAATGGGTTTTGGTTTAAAGTGTAGTGGGAGAGAAGGGCAGAAGCTTGTTGCTGCCATGGCTGTGTAATTGGCTCCTCTCATCAAACTCACCATAGCAAAGCAACTTTGTTCTGTTATTCTTGTTGTCACACATTTCAATGCTGATTAAAGGATAACATTTTGGCCATGTTTGGTTGATGGGGTGAAAGCTCAAGGGTTATACGTGTATATGTTGGTTAGATTGAGGGGGTTTAATGGTTTTCTAGAAATATAAAAGGGTGTATGAAAAAAGGCTATGAAATGAAATGAAACGTTTTTTGGTTAAAGGAAAAGAAAAAGGGGATAAACATTGTTAGTGCAAACTCTATAGAGTTATACGATGTTGCAATGCAAAATGGTCTCTGATTACACAAATGGTCTTTGATAACATTTTTGATGTACACAATTGGTACTTGAATTACACCTAGTAGTAGAGAAGAATCCCTGATGTTTGCAGCAGAGATTATTTTCCCAAAGAAAAATAGTATTGTATTTGAACTTCCGAATTAGTTCAAAGTTCGAATCAAACATAGTAGAAGAATGGTTTTACCGGTAGTTTCGTAGTTAAGATCGATGGTGTTGGTTCTTAGTATTTCTTTCTAGCGCCAAAGGTTATTTGGAACGAAGATCTTCAGCAAAGATCATGGCATTACTTTTTTAAATATTTTTTTTTCGGCATTTGCTTTGTATCATGTCGTCATGGCATTGCTCGGTACAATTGTGTGGTATAATTTTTTTGACTTGAGGCTCCACCGTGTTTTATGTTTGGTTGGGTCGGTTTTTCATCAGATTGGATGATTGCTTTTAAGCGGTTATACGTAAATTGATTTTGAATGACGATTTTTACCTTTGATTCTTAAGTTTTTTTTTTTTTTATCACACCTCAGTCTTAAATTTACTGCATATAAACAAAAACACATAATTAAAAAATACAATCAGTACACTGTGGCACTAATAAAAACCAACATCTAGCTTTAATAACTTCTATGACTGATTAAACTCAAATGAACAATAATGACAATCAAAATAGCATGGTGGATAATAAAAAACTGAGATATAGGACGTCATTTGCATGATTTATGTAATTGTAAAGCCATTTGGTTGGAAGCATCAATTCATGTTGTTGTAATCATCAACACTCTGATAGTTTTAAGATTGTTTAGTCGAAACTAAAATGTCGTATTTTTTTAATGCGATTCTTGTTTTTTACATTATTATGTTATCTACATATTCATTTTTCATAAAAATACTTTTAAGGAAGCTACTCCCTCACTATTAAAGTAAGGTTGTGTTTGTTTTCTAACAAAATCACATAATTTTTTAATGGCTTATAAATTTGAATCGTTAAGTGCTTTTGCCAGTTAAATGTGTTTGTTTTCCCCTTATTTAAAGGCATAAAGAGGTTGAAACCTCTTGCCCAACAAGACATTGGAAGAGATCTTGTTACATCTTAATGATCTATAGCCTAATTTTTGTATTCTAATCATGCATATATTAAAAAAAAATAAAAAATAATAAAAAAAAAATATATATATATATATTTGATTTAGATTCAGTGTATTCCGCCGCAGATTTAGATTAAAACTCACATTCTCTTAATAAACAAACGACACCTAACTGTCATAGTAATTGCCTAATGACAAAAAATACACTATCTAATAGAAACTTAATCATTATTGGCAGCTTTTTCTTACATTTTGCAAATTTACCCCTAATATTATTTAATTAATATTTTTTTAATACGAGTTAATAATCTTAGTTTTTAAGTATGGTTAACATGAAAAACCGATTGCATTTATATGTTCTATTTATCTTAGATGGTGAATAATTAACTCTGAAAAAATGAAAATAATATGCATAATCATCGATGACTCCAGGCTATCCAAAAATATAGTGTCTCTAGTATTAGTCGTCTTGTAATTTCTAGTCCGAAACCTGTTAAATGAGAAAAATAAATCTATACTATTAAACGATTCAATCCTTATATTAAATGAGGAGTGTTAAAGCTTGAACTCATCATACAACACATCATGCAGTTACAACTAAAAAATATCTGAACCATCCTCGAAGCAACATGTTTAATTGCAGCAACTAATGAAGGTGAATATGAAGTGTTTTTGGGAACAGTGTTGCAAAAATCGGCCTTGGTGGCCGATTAATCGCTAGGCAGGGATTAAGCGCCACGATTTTCACTAATCGACCTTATTAATCTGTTTGGACAAAAATCGGTCAACATACTGATTAATCGGATAAAAATCGGACAAATCGGACAAAAATCGGATAAATCGGCCAAATAAGGGCTAAATCGGTCAAATCGGGAAAAATCGGCTAAATCGACCAAATCGGGCATATAGTTTCAAATTTTTCTAATTTTATATATAAAAATCCAATCCGATTAATCACCGCCTAACCAATTAATCGCTAGGCAATACCCGACTACCATGCTACCGCCTAACGATTTTTGCAACCATGCTTGGGAATATAAACCATTAGCAAATAAACACCATCTTTTCATTTGCTTGCAAATAATTAAATGAAATAAGACTTTAAAATATGAATCTTTTCAGTTGTTTTTTTGAATATTATAAATAGACAACTATCGTCATTTTCACCACATCATTTTTTGGCACCAATCTTCGCAATCATGAAAAAATAATAATAAAATAAAATAAATAAAAGATGTGCATTTAACCACAATCTCAGCCCACAACCCCACTATCCTAATTAAAACAAGAACAAAAACAAAAGATCTCAGGTTTTGCATTTCGTGATATATGTAAGCAACCCATCACTGATCTTTAAGACAAACAAAAACCTACCCGAGACCTTATACACAAGATCTTAGCCGAGACTTCATGGTCAATGTGTGCTCCGAACAACAAGACAAGACACGAGGTTTAATGGTTCAAGCTTATTTGTGAATATTCGAATATTCAAAAGAAAGAACAAAACATCGGTTTCACTATTCCTTTAATTTGGTTTAATCAAAACGAACTTACAAGACCTACCCGAGACCGACAAAACGATATTGAAGCCTTTAAATTAATAAGGATAAATTATGGTATAATTTTGATTAATACTCTTTGCTGCAAAATGGGCTACATGAAAACCTTATATTAGGCTGCTGAGTTGGTGGGTTGTATTAATTTAATACTTTATATGTGAAAGAAACAAAGTGCCCATTTGTTTATTCGTCGTTTACCCTCAATTGCTAAAGTTGAAATCTAAACTATATTTACATATTTTAGTACAATAGAGCTTTCAGTTTGAATAATGAGGGCGGCGATTTGTTTATTCAAATTTATAAAATGGAAAATGCACGTATAAAGGTGAGAAACAATATAAAGAATACATCAATGATATATCTGCATTTTCTATACCATTTTCAAAAGAAGGATTATTGTGACAATTGGTAAATCAGTAACGAGAGAAGATAATGATAATATTTTCTTAACGCGAATTAATTATTTCACAATACATACATGGCAAACGATCTCACATATAATAACTTGAACCAACAAACATTTAGTTGATGAGCTTCTCATACAACAAATATATTATTAAAACAGAAGCCCCTACTACAATGTTCATTTACATTTTCTTACTTAAAAGAAACAATATCATTAAAAAAAAAAAAAAAAAAAAAAAAAAAAAAAAAAAAAAGTGTCTAAACCAGTATACTATAAGCCCATCGTTTAAAACTTAGACTAGAAACATAATTTTTTTTATTTAAAAAACACCATAACTATAAACTCAATAACATAGTTACATTACATCTACTAAACATTAACAAAATTATTTCAACAATTAACAAAATTTTCCTGAAGGAGCCCGAGTTATAAATTGTTATATATTTGAACTTAGTCATCATACTAACAACTCGTCAATTCACGCAAACATTATACAATGAATAGTTAGGTAAAACCTGTGTGCATTGCACGGTTGGTAACTCGTAATACATAATTTGTGAGTGATATATTTAAGCAAAAGCAAATTCTAACTTTGAATTAATTAAAATCTAAAAACATATTAATACCTGTATTCACACTTTAATCACACACACACAAGTGGGACTATAAAATAAACCTATTAGGGCGCATCTCAAGGCTAAACCCTTCTCATCTCCTCCTTTCCACCTCTTCCATTTTCTTTCTTTCTTTCTTTCTAGGGTTTCATTTTCACATCACTCTCTAATGGGCAACAACAAAAAAGAACAACTAGACATGTCCGATCTCGGCGCCAATCTTCCAGCAGCCGCCGCCGGTACACAAACAACCTTATTTTATTAACGTTGTAAGATTTAAATATTTGTTATATTTAATGTGTTATTTTTTTGTTTGTTTTGTAGCTCTTAGTGCTGAAGATCGTGCTGGACTTGTTAATGCTTTAAAGGTTTCAAGTCTTTTTTATTATTAGTTTCTGTGTTTGTTGTTATTATTGTTTTAAGGTGCTTATTTGAGATAAAATTTCAGTGGTGTTTTTTAAGACTGGGAGATTATTTTGTTATATTTGTTTTCACTAACCTGTTATTTTAAGGGCATATTTGTTTAGCTTATGACTTGTAATAAGCTCATAAATTAGAAAAAAAATCCAAAAATGGCTTATGAAAATTTTGTATTGCAAATTAACCTTACAAGTCTGAAAATAAGCTAAGACAACCTATGAAATAAGGTAAAACAAGCAAATAAAATGATTCTAAAAAAGTTTTGAAAATATTTATTTTTAAATAAAGTGGTTGATTGTGATGATTATGATTGGTGCTAAAGGGTGATTTTTATAATGTTATTATAAATTGGTTTTTGAGATAAAAAATTAAGGGGGTGTTTGTGTTATTTTATTTATGGGTGTTTGTTAGCTTATTTTAGGGGGTGTTTGTTTTAGTATTTTGTCAGGCGTATGAGGTTTATTTGGTTTGTTTTTCACAAGGCCATTTTCTTGGCTCATTTCTAGCTTATGATTTGTAATTCTAAGTTAGAAAGGAGCTTGGGAATTGGCTTTTGAAAAACAATTGGAACAGAATAATGTTACATGTCTGAAATTAAGCTAAAACCAGTATCCATTAGTTAAGCTAAACCGAACACATCTTTAAATAAATTTAAACAAACACCCTCTAAAATAATTTTGTTTGCTAACCTAGAGGCCTTTAAACATACGCAAGCAAATTGACTGTCTAATTATTCATGTATAATATACTTGTTAAATATTTTTATTGTGTTTTACACCGTAAGCACATGAAAACACTGTTTTATGAAGTGCTTTTGTTTAAGCTGCAAATAAACAGAAAATAGCAAATCCCAAATAAAGTTATTGTTTTTTTTGTTTTTATTTTTTTATTTATTTAGTGATTTTTTTTTTGCGCGCAGAATAAGCTTCAGAATTTAGCTGGACAACATTCAGATGTTCTTGAGAACTTGACTCCAACTGTTAGGAAGAGAGTTGATGTTTTGAGAGAGATTCAGGTATGGATTGTTGTTATTTGAAAGATGTTAATAACTGTTACTATGTTCTATTATGATTAACTAGATGTAAGTTAATTTAATGTTGTGATATTATTTTTAGGTTTGTTGTTAGTGGTTGGTTTAATGTTTAATGCTGTTTTTGGTGTTATAACTTTGTGGTATTATAATGTATATCTAGCTCTAAAGCTTACGCTGACTATTATAAATTTTGATAGTTCAATATTTCTGGAAAGTTGCTATTGAGTTGTTGACTAGCTAGCAGAATTTTTACTGATGGTGTGTCTGGTATGGGTTCGATCTCTCTTGGAGTTTAGAAGGAACATACTGTAATCTAAGGTTTTGCTAACCGCTTGAACCACCACACATCACTCTTAGGCGGCATCTAAAGGATGGTGCTTTTATTGGTTATAGAATCAACTTGTTTTACACATGCTACTACATGTTGTATGCTATTCCTAGGAGATATTACTGACTGATGTGCTCACTGTTTATGCATAGAGCGAACATGTCATCTAGTAAATGTTGGAAACAGCTCATATTTCTTGGTTGCAATCTGTTTCATTACTGCCATTTGTTTTGTTTTTTTATGTCATAAAGTTGGGTTTACCTACTTGAACCTTTTCTCGATTTAATATGTAGTGAGTTGAGGTTCTATTTTACAAACTATAGGATATGCGTCTACTTTTTTCATTACAGGTAATAGGTCACATGCATGACCCTCTACTTTTGTCACACTTTATAGGTTGTATACTTATATGTCACATGCATAGCCCTCTACTTTCTTCATGATGATGTTTTCTTTTTGTCCATATACATTGTTTGTTGTGGGATATTGTACTTTTCTATTACTTAACGCTGACTGCTTTGGCAACTCTATCAATTTCAGAGCGAACATGATGAGATAGAGGCAAAGTTTTTTGAAGAGCGAGCAGCACTAGAATTGAAATACCAGAAACTGTACGAGCCACTTTATTCAAAGGTTTGGATATATGATTCTTTTCTAACTTGCTTATCTGGTCATCATGCGAATATGCGATAAACATTTATTTCATTTTTACGTTTACATTGCATGCTGAATCTGTAACCCTTGTGGGTTAGGACTTAGGAGGGTAAATGAGTTGTAGCAGGGTGTTATTGGGATGTATTACAATTTAGCTGGCTTGAGAATGCTGGCTACTAATTTGCCTAAGTAAAAGTTTCGAGAATCCGAAATTCTGAATTAGTAACATTCCATATATCATGATTACTAGCAAATATTTGGAAGCAATAAAATGGAATTCTAACACTTTGAACAGTACAAACCGAACAAATAGTATGTCACTTAAATATTGTCATATAGATAAGGGTTGACTAGGGAAGGCACTAAAATGTTTGACAGAACATTTTCTTCATTTTATCTGGCCAACACAGGCAAAATAGTCTGAACGTGCCACTTAAACTTGTATTTCCCATCCATCTGGCATGCAATGCATGTAGGTATTTTTAGAGCTTTGAGTTAGAGCGTGTGCCCATCATGTAGGTGCCCATCAATATACATGAGACCTAGTTTGTAAACGTATTAGTGACTCTGAAACAAAGTTTCTGTGAGTTTGAAAATCATATACTACCTAAGATACTCATGTTTTTTAAGTAACCTGGTCTCCTGATGGAGAATAAAATAGAGTAGCATAAACAAGAGAATACAAAAACTTGCAGAGAATCAGAACTGTTGTCAAAGCTTAAGTACATCATACTTGTTAGGTAGAATGACGTGTTTAGCAATACTGAATGTATTCTACTAACCAGGAGCTTGCTAGCTGATGGGCCATTTGGGTGCGGTTGTGATTGATAGGCTATTATTTGCTCTGTATTTACTTAAGTATACTGAATTATATTTTTTTGAAACCACAGAGATACGATATAGTGAATGGTGTCGTTGAGGTTGATGGAGTTAAGGATGAAGCTGCAACTGATGACAGTGCTAAAGAAGGTAACATACTCTTTATTATGTACTGACACTGTATTTCTAATAAGTTTATCACTTGTTTCTTGCATGTAAGAAACCTACTTAATTATTCTGAACAATATTTCAGGAAAGGGTGTGCCTGATTTTTGGCTAACTGCAATGAAGACCAATGAGATATTGGCAGAGGAGGTATGATTCTGTTATATGTCATATTCTTTATCTTTTTGTATCTGTTATTCACTGATCTTGAATTTGGTGCTGTGATCAGATCTCTGAACGAGATGAAGAAGCTCTCAAATATCTGAAAGATATCAAGTGGTGCCGGATGGATGACCCCAAGGGTTTCAAGCTCGAGTTCTTTTTTGATACCAATCCATTTTTTAAGAACTCAGTCTTGACTAAAGTGTATCATATGATTGATGATGATGAGCCAATTCTAGAGAAGGCAATAGGGTAAGTTCTAGTACACAACGGCACCACTAATTCCTGCCGGAGCGGGTTATTTTTTTCACATGTTTTAGCATAAATCCTTAAAACTCATGTTATGCATTGTACTTTTCAGAACAACCATTGAATGGCTACCGGGGAAATGTTTGACACAAAAGATCTTAAAGAAGAAGCCAAAGAAGGGATCAAAGAATGCTAAACCTATCACAAAGACCGAAGATTGTGAAAGTTTCTTCAACTTCTTCAACCCTCCACAAGTGCCTGAAGATGAGGATGATATTGACGAAGAAGAGGTAATATTTAATTTTGATGCAAACATTGAGAATGTTGATTGATATATCTTAGGTGTAACATGTTATAACCATTGTAATCTGTTGATGGCAGGCTGAAGAACTTCAAAATCAAATGGAGCAAGACTATGACATTGGGTGAGTGATGTAATATGATTTTATTTGTGCTGACATCTTAAGTCTCTTAATCTGACATGTTTGTTTTACTGTTAATGTAGTTCAACCATACGAGACAAAATTATCCCCCATGCTGTTTCTTGGTTTACGGGTGAGGCGGTCGAGGAGGATGAGTTTGATGGATTAGAAGAGGAAGACGATGATGACGATGATGATGATGAAGAAATGGATGATGAAGACGAAGAAGACGATGAGGATGATGACGACGACGAGGATGATGATGAAGATGAAGAGGAAGGCAAGAGCAAGAGGAAAACAAAGGTAGAATTTCATTTTCTTTTTTAAGCGTTTTATTTGTCAATGCTTTGGTGCAAGGTTTACATTCTAGGATATATACTAATACATTGTTTTATAATTTGTTTCATGTATTCTTGCAGCCTTCTGCACGAAAGGTAAGAATATGAACATTTCTATAGGCGCTAATTTTGACTCAGTTTACTAAAATAGGCTAATTTGGGTTATGTTAAGGGTCAAGTAAGCCAAATGTTTCAAACACCTGAAAGTCACTCGAAGGATATTTTAGAATTTAGATTAACAAAGTCAAATGCTTTGAAAACCATAAAATAAATCACATCTTAGATTAATTTGTAGTGTGTTCAAAACCCATTTGACTGGCTTATTGACCCGATGCCACCTATGATTTTTTTCTGCGGTCTTTGAATTCAGTATAAGATTTTTGTACAAGTTACTCACTGTATCTAAACTGCAGAAGGGTGGCGTCCCAAGCACTGGCGCTGGCGGAGAAGAGCGACCTCCCGAATGCAAACAACAGTAGTCTTGGTGGCTTCAAAAGGCGTGGTCTGCAGTTTTTGGTTGATGGTTTGGAAGTGTCTTTGAGAATTTTGGCCTATATTTCTTTTTGTGTTTGGAATTCTACATTTATCGGTTCAAATTTCCAGTATGTGTTATTAGGTCGCATTATTGATTTGTGGAAAACAAACGGTATAAATATGTATGTTTTGTCTCATTGTTCTGGGGATGTTTTAGAAATCGGGGATCCATTTTTGCTAGATTGTTGAGTGTGTTGCATGCTTGCTCTGAAGTCTGTTATTTACAATGAAAAATAGCATAATGGTCCTAAAACTGTAATGGTGTTTGGCTTTTATGCATCACAGTGGCTAGCCATTTTTTGATTTCCTGGCCAACTAATTCAAGAGTTTTCAGTCTTTTGACCCCATTGTTACACAAAGACAAATCATGTTTAAGTATTCCTCTTTAAGAAAGGGTGGCTTGGCTATGTGAGGTAGGGGTGTTCACGGTTCGGTTCTTATTGGAGATTTTAATTATCTATCATACTTAGCTCATTTTCTATCCAAAACCGAATCAGTCTTATACGGGTAACGAACATGCGGTACCTAAATGAGTTACACCATGGTTCGGTCACGTTAACTTTTAAAATTTAATCGAATCGAACAAACAATAACATAAAATAGATCGTAATATGTGATTATTGTAAAACTAAATAACATTGAAGAGATTAGAGTCACAGTAAAGTTGTTTTGTCGCAATAAAAACATTCAAATTATCATATGTATCAAAAATTCAAAATAACTAATACTATTTATTTGACGTTTATAGGTTACGATCACTTTAATCATATGTAATCTATAGATGAACTCTTATACACGGTTCGGTTCGGGTAACCGCGGAACTGAAAGTAAAAACCGAAACCGAACCGTGATACACGGGTTTTTCCGGTTTCAGGTTATCTCGGTTTCGGTTTCTTCGGTTATCGATTTTTTGCGGTTTTAGATTGAGCGGATCGGCTCGATTCGTCGTTTCTCAGATTTTTTAAACACCCCTAATGTGAGGAGAAAAATGAACTTGGACATCTCATATTTTAGTAGATTATGAGGTGCTTAGCCATTTCTTTTTTCACTAACCTTTGTTGTTAAAAAAAATGGTTAGTTTTCTTTATATTAGTGTTTTTATTGTTTTTCTGAAACCATGAATCTTCTAATAGCTTGTTACATTCAAAGTCATTGAGTTGCTTGCTAGTATCACCACTTATGCCGATGAATCACATGACTCAATGACTTCAAATTTAGCAAGCATTAAAAAATTCAAGGTGGGTGTGGTGGCCATTTATTTTCGAACCAAGAACTTTTATTAAAACAACTGAAGAATAATAGAAAGACAAAGAATTAAATAGTGTTGTTGAACCAACTATCCCAAATTAAAATTACGATTAACCTAGAACGATACCAAGATAAGATCGCGAAACAACTATCCCAGCTAAAATGGTGGCCACTAATGTGTCGTAACGTCGATGGCGTGAGACATTTATGGCAAATTGGCAATGAAGTCGTTTGCTTACTCGCGACATCGAAGTGAGATGCTTATCGCAATGAAGCAGAGGTAAATCAAAGAGAGAGAAGCCGAAGTCGGGTTCTAGAGAAAGATTGAACTTCAAGAAATTAACGTTTTGTCAAAATAAGTAACGCCTAAATGACGAACTCTTTATGATTTTGATTAACATGTGTTGCGAAAAAACTTTGCAAACGAAGGCAAAAGTTATGGAAAAATCATTAAGTTATTAGTTTATGTTTAATTTTTTTTTAAGTTTGAGTTTAATTTAGTAAGATTATATTTAATATTTTCATTTGATTAATATGTGTCGCGAAAAAATTTGCAAACGAGGCAAAAGTTATGAAAGAATCATTAAGTTATTATTTTATGTTTTAAATTTTTTAAGTTTGAGTTTGATTTAGTAAGTGTATATCACTATCTAATATTTTTTTAATTTTTATCAAAAAGTTTGTCTTATATAGGTGCTCATAAGATAAGACAATGATTAAAATAACTATAATAGTAAATATTAAGTTTATTAAATTAATTTTTATATTCAATTAATAGTAAATAAGTATAATAGTAAGTATTAATTTTATTAAATTAATATAAAATAAAAGTTTGTTTTTATTACTTTAAGGGCATCCATTCTACGCCCTCTTTATGAAAATATAATTTTAAAATTTTATTAAATAATTAAAAAAAATAATTGTGAAATGTCGCTAGGTAGTAATCACTACGAATTTAAGAACGGTAGGAAGATGGTGAGGAAATATGCTAATAGGCGTGACGTGGAAGACCACACCACTACACCACGCCTTGACTTAAACACAATTAGAGCCAACCGTTTATACCACGATCAATTAACTCAGACCTGAACCCCCAAAAGCTTATCATGGTTGGATTTTGAGTGAGGTTTTGTTGACATGTCGGTTCAAAGGAGGTGACAAGCTTTTTGATATGTTCATCTTTTGTCATATGATATTGCTTTCGGACAGTTCGCATAATACAAGAACGAACTTTTCATAATGTACCGATTTGGTACGTGATTTTTTTTGGTTCCACTTTATGTATTGAACTTTCATGTTTTATGTCGATATGCACCATCCTTTACAGGCAACCGGATAAAAAGTTTTAAAACCGACTAACATCCTACGTGGCAATATTAAATCATTAAATGGATAATACGTGGAAATAACAATACTTATACCACTCTTTTTTTTTACCCCGCAATTCATTTCCTATTAAACCTACAAAAATGCTTATATCTGCTAATTTCCATCACAATGGTTTATTCTCCTCATCACCTCTCATGTATAAAGAAGGAGATGTTTCTACAATTCGCGATATTGAATTCAAATGGATGACTCTTATTGCATTGATGAAGAAACTCAAAGGAACATCTCAATTCCCCCATCAAAGGTATATACTTTCTTATTCCTGGTAAAGAACTTAGTAATGGTTCAATGAAGATTAGGTATGATTCTAACCTAGCAGAGTGTATTGGTCTAGCTTTTAAAAATGAAAAGATAATTGATATTTATTTGGAACATTATGAGTATGATTTAAGTCATTGGTTGCAAACTGAGGTTGTGGATGATGAGGTTTCAAATGTTGGTGAGATGGAAGACATAATTGGTTTTGGTGTAGTGATTTTGTAGGAGAAGATGACTTAGTTATACCAAATAGGGCCCTTAATGACTCCTTTCTGAATAAGTTATGCAATGGAAGTTTTATAAGTGATCATCTTGACACAGCTGAATGTAGTGAACCTACTGCTAAAGAGTTAGACATAGATAGTGATGATGAAGATGTGGAAAAAAAGTATAAAGTGGTTGAAGGTGTTTGTTATCCATAATATGACCCTAGCCTTCCATGGAATGAAATGAAACCAATACTAGGTCTGAGGTTTGAACACCCAGAACATCTTAAAGAAAGTCTGACCAATTATGGTGTGGCTAATGGATACCAGTTTGGTACATAAGGAATGACTATAGAAATCTTATGGTTATGTGCGGTAGAGATATTGTAGAGGGTAGAAGTGGTGGTAAGAAAGGTTACAAATGGAACTGGCCTACTAAGAAAGGGAAAGTTGAGAGTGTGAAGAAGGGAAAAGGTGTGTAAATTGGGACACCAACTAAGAAGGGAAAGGGTGTGCAGGCTTGGACAATAACTAAGAAGGAAAATCATGCATATTGGGACACCAACTAAGTAGGCAAAGGGTGTGCGATTGGGTCACCTAGTAAAAAGGAAAGTGGAGTGAAATGCAAGTAACTGGTAAGAAAGGAAAGAGTGCATAGCATAGTTTAAAAAGAAGTTTACACATTGATTGCACATTTAGGCTTTGGGCATCTTGGATGCAAATGAAAGTGGTTTTCAAATCAAAAGTTGTTTTCGTAACGCATATGTTCTAGAAAATCTTTTTTTGGTGCAAAAGTGAAATATATTATTAAACATAATGAAACTATACATCATGATTCGTAGATATAGACATGCCTATACTTTTTCTCAAAACACAACATAAACTTGATCTAGGTGCTTTGGTTACTTATAAATGGATTGCCAATCAATTTGCATTTAAAATCATTCAGATCCCACTATTAGCTATAGGAGTATTCAAGAGCAAACCAAAAGAATTTTTTTGTCAATGTTAGTGTTTGGCGGTGTAAAGAGCAAAGCAATGGCACTATTTGATCATGAAGGTGGCCTCATAGAGCATTACAGTAGGTTATGGGATTACATGCAACAGATTTTGAACACCAATCTTGGTTCATTACTTCACCTACATGTAGAAGAGAAAGAAAATGGTAAAACATACTTCAAAAAAATTTATGTGTGTTTTAAGGCAATGAAAGAAGGATGGAGTGCAGGGTGTAGAGAAGTTATTGGTTTGGATGGATGTTTTCTTAAAGGAACAGTCAAAGGTGAACTCTTGATAGCTATGGGTAGAGATGGAAACAACCAAATGATTCCCATAGCTTAGGTTGTGGTCAATGATAGCAGGTTCGGGGTCGAAAGACTTCCTTTTCTACGAGCTTTACAACCCACTACGCAGTGTACCTAATCGTTGCAGTGTAGGATGGGTAAGCCCAAGGGGGTGATCGTTCTCAGGGATAGAGATGCTAGTAGAGATGTATGACGAAAATGTGAGGTTGAGGGTGGTTTTTTTTTTAGCTTTTGACATTTTTTAGGAAAACAAGTACAATCTCGGGGTTTAGGAGTGGGAGTTTTGTAATTCAACCAATTAAACTACTTAACAATTAAAATTAAAAACTAATTAACTAATGAAAAGAAGAAAATAGCTATGGATTGATTGATTGTGTTTCTTATTATAATTAAAAGTGTGTTTACTTAGACTTTCTTACTCCCTAGTTATCTCTTATTGGTCGGTTGAATTGCCACATCCTCATTCTAATTGGTGCGTTGTATTCCGTGTTAGTCATAGGGGGTGCCTAATTCCCTAGTTCTATGAATTGTAACTCTCCTCTAGACTATCCCGGATCGCCAAGTACCGTAGTATCTCCCCAGAATACTCTATTATCCTAAAGCTACAACTCACGCAATAAACACAACGATGGCTTAAGTGCACTCTCAAATTTTTTACTATTTAGGACGTTCAAGCTCGCAACAATTAAAGAAGAAGCCGGTTTTCCTTACTCTAGCGTCTACCAATTAAAACAAGAGACAACCTAACAATAATTAACAACTAGGTTTCATAGATCTAAGCAAACACAAGAATAATTTAGCTACGCATGATAGATAAGCATGAACACAAACAAACAATTGAACATAGGATAAACATGGTGATATATTGGATTAATAAACTTATCTTTGAGTGTAAAGAAGGGTTTGGAACCCTAAAATACTACCCAAGTCGGACTATGAACGAACTAGGGTTTGCTCTCCAAAATATTACACACAAAATATAGAAAACTCGAAGTCTATATATATAATTACTTCCGCGACGGTGTCGCCTTTTGATGGTGACGCCGTCTGGTCGCCGTCATTAGGGTTTTGTTATGAACAAGTCATCGTTGGGACGACATTAGTTGAGGAAGTGTGACGCCGTCGGGCTTCATAAAGGACGTCGTCTTGGAATGAGTCTTGGTCGTCTGGTGTAAAATAAAGGGTGGCGCCCTCCTGAAATAAGGCGTGAAGCCGTCATGTTGTAAAACCAAACTATGACCTGAGCCGTCGCTTGAGACTTTTTAGAAATCCTTGTGAGCGACGGCGTCGCCCTTTGGTTTGGGACGCCGACAGGTGCATAATTAAGCCTTGAAATCTCGATTTTGTCTTTTTCTTCATGTTTTCGCTCTTTTTCGTCCAAAAGTGCTTGATTTCAATAATTTGCTTCCAAAAGACATAACATGTGAAAATGAACGATTTTAAGTAGTAACGGATATAAAATGTACTGATTTAGGGCTTAAATGACCCTGATGCAGGTTTTACTGACCAAGTCTTAATATTTATAAAGTCTCATTATACCTATGGTCTACCCTAATGCACTAACGGGCAGCTTACCCGGTCGTGTGCAGTGTAGTAATCGGTAAAGCCGAGGTCGTCCCAAGAGCTATGTGTGATGGGTTATTACTAAGTCTAGGTGTCACAGATTAATAATGGTTTCGATATGGATTTAATTAATTAAACTACTAAAGCGTAATAAAATAAAGCGAGATAAATGGTAAAGGGAAATCAATAGAGGAAAGTGGTGCTAACCTAGTTAATCCTCCTAGCTAGTTATGTCTCACGCTACTTACTTCCAATTACTTGTGTGGGGTCAAAGTCGAGGATGTAATTTGGTCAATTCGCCTAACCTATCGCAAAGATGCCACCATAGGAGAAGTCGAGTCCCTCATAAGTCCTGTTGTTCCCGGTCCCTAAGCCAAGTCATTAAGCACCGCTACATGCTAGATTTATAATAGTGAATGCCCTACCGTTAGGAACTTAGACACGCACTCTAATTTTAAGTTCATCCAAACGATAGTGATCGGTTGGTCAAATCGCACAAGTGGAAAGTGGTCGCCAGTTGGTCATATCTTACCCTTCCCGCTCTCGATTCGCTCACCTAGGGTCGGTTGGTCATATCTCTTAGGCAATTGGCCTCTATCGCCATTCAAAACTACCAAACCAAGGGTGGCTACCAATAAACTATGCATGCATCATCGATAACGCCACACGCTGGCTGCTCGTTCGGGTCAAAGGAACTTCCTTTTCGTCGAGCAAGTTTTCAACACCCTAGGCGATGAACCTAATCGTTGTAGTGTAGTATTAGGGTAAGCCACGGAATTGATATAGTTCTCTAGGGAATAGGAATGCTAGTGAGAAGTTACTACGCTAAGGTTGGGGTTGAGGAAGATTATTTTTTTTATCTTTTTTATGTTTTTTTAGGAAATGGAAAAGTATGAATCTCGGGGTTTGATTTTGGGTGGTTGGTATTTCTACCGATTACTTCTACTTATCTAATGATCTAAACTAGTGGTGAGGGTAGTCTATGTCTAATTATTGTGTGCTCGTATGATGATTTAAAGATGTGTTTACTTAGGTTTTATTACTCCTTAATTATCTCCTATTGATGGTTGAATTGTCACGTCCTTATTCTTAATCGCGTTTATCCCTAACTCTTTGAAACTACCAAAGGTTAATGCCTACAAAATCTCTAGGATTTTTAAACTTAACGCTAAGGTACTCTTCGAATGGTTTAGCCTACAATGACTCTAGGTACTATAAGTTAAGGTTCACAAAGATTAATCAAGCATTAACTACACAACGGATGACCTATCGCAATACTAGATCATTAACAATTAAGATAAGAGACAACCAATCAATATTCAATAATTAAGTTTCATATTCCCTAAGCAAACACACAAGTAAATTAGCCGGACATGGAAACATGCAAGCATACACACAATTAATTGAAGGCATAATTAAATTAATGAAGTAAAACACTTATCTTGATGTAAGATAGGGTATGGAACCCTAAAATCGTATAAGACAAACCTTGGTTCGGTTTAAGTTTTTACCCGAGACTACACACATCGAAAACTAAAAATTGGATTCTATATATAAGATTACAAATGCGACGGCGCCATCCTTTGATTTGTGGCGCCGTCGGTCGCCGTCATTAGGGTTTCTGCTCGCCACGTTAGTCTTGGCGACGGCGTCACCTTATGCTTGTGACGCCGTCCCTTCGGCCTCTAACGTCGTCTCGGATCAAATCTAGGCCGCCCGAGTTCGACGCCTACTCTTTTAAAACCCGTCGCCACTTGTAAATGAGAAATTTGGCTCGAGTCATCACAAAAGTTGTCCGACGGCGTCACTATTTTGTGCCCGACGCCGTCCCTTGGCCCAAAGTGACTGAGTGTCTCGATTCTTGACTTTGGCCATTTTCTTAGATATTCGCGCTTTTCGTCCGAATAAGTGTCATTCCAAAGATTTTGCCTTTAAGATACCTAAAAGTGAAAAGGAACGATATTAAGTAATAACGGATCTGTATGATCAAATAAGGGCTTAAATGACCCTCAAAAGGTACATTTTAAAACCTTATCAAATATCCCTACACTTGGTATTTGCTTGTCCTCAAGCAAATGTGCTTTTAGCCAATTAATTTATAAGTTAGGGGTCATGAAGCATTGGTTTAAAACAGTCCACAACACATATAAGCCCCATAAAGTCATAACAAGCACGGAATTACATACTAGCACCTCACATGGGGTGTTTGGATACTCACATCTCTCTCGGGTGTATATGAAATATAACAAGTTAGAAATGGAAGATAAACACTCATTAACCGGTCCTAGTACATAGATTACCATAGGCTTGAGAATAGATCAAACCTCCATTGCTTTGGCGTAAGAACCTAGGAAAGACTATCAAAGAGGTCTTTAAAGGGTTGTAATGTTAGGCTTACGGTAGGGAAACAAAGGGTTTGGTGGGATATGTTATTTAGTGGTGGCAAGTCAAAAATCTTTATGTTACAAGCATGCGAAGAATGGCGTTGCTAAGCCAAGACTCGACACTCTAGACTCTAGATAACTCAAATAAACAAACACAAATTAAAGATAAATGTAGGATGGTAGCCCGTTTTTTTATTTTATTTTTATTTTTTAACACTCTATTTTTTTCTATTTTTTTCGTTTTTTTCCCCATACACTTTTACTCTACCATCCTCTACGATAACATCAAAATGATAGAGATTTATAGGCATATCCCTACACTTGAGTTTTTATTACTCTAACACTAATATGACCCGAATTGAAAAGATCAAAACACTTGGAGTACATTATTACGCAAATAAAGGGAATTTGAATTTAATGTTCCCTTCCCGTCATCTCATAAAATTTAACTTTTCCCATGAGTCCCAATCGTCCTAAAACTGTGTACAAAGGATATGACTCGACTTAGCAACTTATGCAAGCAACAAGATAACTGAACTAAGGGTTTAGGGTGATAACAATAATGCACTAAAAGTGAGTGCATACAAGGTAGGCTAAGGCGATTTGGGTGTACATTTGGGGGTGGGGTGTAAACAATGCTCTTCATTGATATTTCGGAAAACCAAAACATCATGAGAACCGTGAAAAGGATAGGCTTAGAGGGCTTAACTAGGGGTATCGTGTACTAAAGTGAGTACAACACAAAGGTGTGGGGGAATTACTCAACCGATGTGGAAGAAGTAATTATATTACGGGTATCAAATAAGGGTTATCCTAATGCCTCTTATCATTTAGTTATTCCTAACTACACAAGTGTAGTCTTACTAGCGATCTCGGGATGTATCACAAAACAAGTTCTAGAATCTATTATACTACCGGTTCACACTCTAAGCATTAAAGATAAATGCTTTAATTCCTACTAATCTAAGGGTGATCCTCACATTTTAGGTGGAATTTAAGTGGTAAAGGGTTTTTTGTGCTAGTCATATAACTTCCTATCCATGAGACGCTTTATTAAGACTAATGGCCCACTCCTATATGTCATGAAAAATTTTAAATTTGGTGCCAAAATTACCCTAACCGACATTTTCTCATGGTTTATTACACAAATGCAATTGGACAAAGCAAATAATTAAGGATAAGCATAGTTTCAAAGTTCTCGCTTTATTTTCCTCCCCACACTTAAACCGAACATTGTCTCCAATGTTCCCGAAGTATCAAAGTTATGATAATGGAAGGTAATAAAAGATAAAAGAAACTAATACTCCACGATTAGCTCGGTAGGATCCGTAAAGTGGTGGTTACATCTTTCTTCAAGAAGAACGTTTGCGTGAAAAGCTCCTTCTCATCTTATGTATCTTCTTGGTAAATTAAACGCACACTTGAAGAAAACAAACGAAACCTTCACGTAAAATCATGGTAATAATATATATATGACTCTACTAAACTAGGATATAATGCTTGTGGAATGGATGTTTACGAATTTTAGAAAATTAAGACCGAAAATTCCAAAATTTATAAGAGCTTAGAAAACGAGAAAAGTAGTCGTTGTTTCGCTCCTTTCTCGACGTCACGTTGTGATCTCGCCGTCAGTTATCCTGACAAAAGCTGTCGCAATTTTGGAAAATTTACATCTTTAGAATCGGAAAAATTTCACGCAAAACATCCATTATGACTCGATACAAGCATTTGACTCGAACAAACACATGTATATCTTTAATTAATTGAAATTCTCATGTTTACGTTTCTTTTGAAAACGTGTGTAATCCTCCCTACACTTATCCCTTATGTAAAATACCTTTATATGTAATTAAGACGAGGTTAAAGACAAAATAAAGCATTTTTACAAATTTAAACATGAGAATAAACAATCAATAAAAGATACACGACACAAACAAGCAAACAATTAAGCATGGGTTGCCTCCCACGAAGCGCTTTTCTTTATTTATGATTCTTGTAGCTAGACTCGAAGTCGTGCCCCTACGTGACTTCATTACCGTCACCTTCTTCCTCATGACGGTCTCTAGTGGGTGATTCCATGTTGTAGAAGTGCCCTATGATGCATCTTTCTAAGAGTTCGTCCTCTCCCCACTTAGTTCTATATTCCGGTCCTAAGTTCAAGCAATCCTTATAGAAACCGAAAATCTTGGCCATAACATAATCCACTCCTTTCTCCTTATCCTTTTCATTCCTATAGTAGACTGATAGTTTAAGTTCCTTTTCATCATTGGAGAGTGATGAAAATTTCTCAATCTTAAACGGCATTTGATAGGCTACATCATCGGTCTCATCCTTGAATCGCACTATTCCTAACGAGGGATCATAAGTCATCCGATTGCTTTATGAAAGGTTTCCTAGAATAACGTGGGACAAGCTAGGATCTATGGCCGTACTAATATCATCCACTATTATGAAATCCGTAGGAAACGTGAAACTACCTACATAAACGGGCAATCCTTAATTCTACCAAGAAAATTGCAACTAACCCTAGGATTATCGGGATCTTACCTAGTTGGGATAGGCTTCATTACCCAATTATAGTAGGTGCTAGTCATTATGTTTATTGGGGATTTGCGGTCAATGTAGGCCTTTGCCACAAAAATGTATCCTATGCAACATGGTATGTTAAGATTCCAAGGGTTCCCAAACTTGATCCTAGGGCTTCTCCTAACATACATGTGACGGAGGTCACGCACTAAGTGAGGGTGGCGAGATAGTTCTTCTTCCGTAGGAAACTTATTGAAATAGTCATTGTCTACTTCATCAACTTCCTCGGTTGTTTCATTCCTCGGTGTTTCACTAACCTCAAGTATCGTTTCATGGTTCGCTTTGTCATTTGTTCTATTAGGTTTTTCTAAGGTGATGGTATTGACGAATTGAACGTGCTTAGCTAGCTTACTTGGGTCCTTAATCTCTACACCGGAAGTTTCGGGGGTTGAGATAGCATTAACCTTCCTATCACTATTGGTCATGGCTTTCAAGAGGTTATCTATCTTCCTATCCATCTCGGCTTGTTGTTGGTTAAAACGGTCGAGAGGTTAGCTATTTGAGCTTTGGGATGCGACTAGGTGTTGCAACATCCCTCAATGTTTTGTTGGTTGGGGCCGTGAGATGGGGCCATGAGAAATCATTGATGTGAATTCTTTGGTTTGTCCTCAATAAAATTCGGGCTTGCCCTTCCATGCTTCTCGGGTGTCATTAAAAGTCCTAGGTCCGGTGTTGTAGGAATCTTCCTCCTGCTCCATTAGTACGCGAGGATGCGTAGTCAACGGAAGCTTGTTCGGGAATCTTGTGCAAGTGCGTGTTATGAGAATCACTACACGGATCACACGAGGAAGAAACTTTGTTCACTTGGCGTGAAGACTTAGGATTTTCGTAGGAGCTCATTAGGAATTTAACTTGATCTTCAAGCTCGAGCATCCTACGGTCAGAATATTGTGAGTCAATGGGAGGCAAGGAGATTGCCTTAACGGTTTTGGGCAACTCACGGGGGTCATTCCAACTTTCCTTGTCATAGAGAGCAAGGTCCTCTATTATACCCCATGATTCTTCCGGTGAGATCACTAAGTTTTCCACCGCCGCTTGGTCAATGGATCGCTTTGGTGGGAAGTTGACATGATCATAGAAGAGTTGGACTTGAGCCAAAGATCAATGCGTGATGAGGACTTTATGGAGTAAGTCCTTGAATCGAGTCCATGCTTCATAGAGATTCACCTTGACGTTGTTGGAACATCAAGATATCATTCCTAAGCTTAGTGGTTCTCCCGGTGGGAAAAATTGAGCAAAGCGAGAGGTGAGATCATCCCAACTTGAGATGGAGCCCGGGAAGTCGCTCAAGCCAATTACTAGCTTGGTCCCGTGGGAGAGAATGGAAGAGACGCAGACGCGTGGTCTCCCGAGTAGTAGCATCGAGGTCGATGGAATCGACAATTTTAAGGAAGTCCTTAAGATGCTGATTAGGATCTTCGGAACGAAGTCCATGGAATGCACATCCGTTTTGCACCAACTGGATGGTGTCGGATCGCAGGGCCGTAGTTTAGGCTTGGTCGGGAATCTCAAATGGTGTTCCTATAGCATAGGTGGCTTGGTCTCGAGTATTCACCAAGAGTACGGCCTCTTGGCGGGTCATTTGGTGGTACGTTGATAAATGGTTGTTGGTTATCACCTTCCATGATGAAAAGTGATGGGGTTACGAACAAAGGTCACGAAGAAGGGGGATAGACTACGAGGAAGCTAAAATTTGGAAAAAAGCTTACTTGATAGGAATCAAGCAAGGAAACCTAAACGAGGTGGACTCCTAACTAGCTATTCTATTCCCTAACTCTTTGAAACTACCAAAGGTTAATGCCTACAAAATCTCTAGGATTTATAAACTTAACGCTAAGGTACTCTTCGGATGGTTTAGCCTACAATGACTCTAGGTACTATAAGCTAAGGTTCACAAAGATTAATCAAGCATTAACTACACAACGGATGACCTATCGCAATACTAGATCATTAACAATTAAGATAGAGACAACCAATCAATATTCAATAATTAAGTTTCATATTCCCTAAGCAAACACACAAGTAAATTAGCGGGACACGGAAACATGCAAGCATACACACAATTAATTGAAGACATAATTAAATTAATGAAGTAAAACACTTATCTTGATGTAAGATAGGGTATGGAACCCTAAAATCTTGTACAAGACTGACCTTGGTTCGGTTTAGGTTTTACCCAAAGACTACACACCGAAAACTAAAAATTGGATTCTATATATAAGATTACAAATGCGACGGCGTCACCTTTGATTTGTGACGGATGCCGGTCGCCGTCATTAGGGTTTCGCTTGGCCACGTTAGTCTTGCGACGACGCCACCTTATGCTTGTGACGCCGTCCCTTCGCCTCGACGTCGTCGGATCAAATCTAGGCCGTCCGAGTTGCGACGCCTCTACTCTTTTAAAACCCAAGCCGTCACTTGTAAATGAGCAATTTAGCTCTTGAGCCGTCATAAAGTTGTCCGACGGCGCCACTATTTAATGCCTGACCGTCCTCTTCGATTCAATGACTGAGTGTCTTGATTCTTGACTTTGGCCATTTTCTTCAGATATTCGCGCCTTTTCGTCCGAATAAGTGTCATTCCAACATTTTGCCTTCAAGATACCTAAAAGTGAAAAGGAACGATATTAAGTAATATCGAATACAAAAGTGATCAAATAAGGGCTTAAACGACCCCTCAAAAAGGTACATTTTAAAACCTTATCACATACACTTAGAAATAATTGTACGAAAGTAAAGTAAACGCAAACAAAACAATTAAGGAATCATAACTAGGCCAAGACCAAGAGGTGCAGCTCATATTAATCATGCAAACCAATTCAATATTCAAAGGTACGAAATACATGAATTGAAAGTAAAGAAATATAAAACGCTAATGCTTATCGGGGAGTGATTTCTCCTTGGAGACGACTCCGATGCTCCTCTAGACCTGCCTTGAGCTTTTTCCACGTTCTCGAGTATTGTGTGTGGAATGGAATGAATAGAAATTTGGAATTCATGGGTATTTATAGGCGGATCCGGTTTACAGAACTAATATAAGAGTTACGCAGAACCTTCTATTTCCTCATATTTTGCACTAGATTTCTTTGGTTACGCGTAACCTTATGAGTGGTTACGCCGTAGTCTTAAATAAACTTCAGTTACGTCATATAAGAGATGAGTTACGTGATAAGTATCGCGTGGAACCTCATTTGACCTAATGTAGTTACGTCGTAACCTTTGGGAAGAGTTACGCCGTAACCTTATGATAAGTTGGTTTTCGAGTCACGCAATAGTTATGGCGTAATGTGAGAGACGAGTTACGCCAGAACTTCTTCAAAATAGCATATTGTGATAAATCTTTAGATATTTCTCCAAGATGCAGCGTCTCTTTAGCTCCAATGCTCGTAATTTACCCGAAAGTGGAAAACAATGGAAAACAAGCGTAAATCCATATAAATGATATAAATTACAAGCATTATCTGGGAAATTGACACTTAATATTCAAGACTATTTGATGTTATCAAATATCCCCATGAACTCTACTTGCCCTCAAGTAGAACTTATTAGAAAGATTCCTAAAAGATATCTCCCATAACACGAAAATATAAGTTTACAAATCCTTATGCTAGAATAAAACAAAGCGAACACCTCACGAAAGGGAACAAAACACTCAAACCACTCAACTATTCTAAGTGTCAATTTCGGGGTGATCACTCAATCGCACAATCATAGCATGTATTCTATCATAAGCTTGGCGGTTACACAAATCTCCACCACTAGAGTTAAGGGCTAAACAATTCTCGAAGGCAATATGGGTAGACACGACAAAGGTTAAGGGGTGACTCGTCATTACTAACATGTCACGTGAAGTGGAAAAATCAATGATACATGACCAAATCCATGGCCAAGACACCAAAGATTGCTCACGCATCACCTAGACACGCTCATGACTAAAGGGTAGGATAAGACATGGGATAAATAATTGGTGTAAAATAAAACAAGCGGTAGTCTAAATCTATAACCAAGTCATCACCACTCACCGTCCGCCCAAAGTTCAAGCTTTGAAGTCAAGAAGCGGATCATGAAATGCAAGGTAGATGTGTCATTAGAGGACGCCGTGATGGGCACACTACCTTTTCTCCAACTGTTGTCATAACTACCAACCCAATCTTCAAATATGACCGAGATGGCCTCCTCGATGCTAAATCAATAAAGCTCATATTACGATTGCTTATAACATCGCACTTTACAATAACATAACAACTTTTTTTCAACATAACAAGAATACTAAACATAATATCCCCACTTGAGATGAATAATGGGAATTGTGGGGTCTTCAATGATCTTCGTAAATGTTGTCGATGAAAGTGTGATTTCGAACCTTTCCACTCGAACCTTGAACTTAGGCAAATGATGACTTCCCAATCACAAATAAAGACTACGAGGTAGGCTAAGGTGTATAGGTGTAATCTGAAACAATATATCGGGTTAACAAAATGAAAGGAATGGCTCAGAAGGGTGTATCTAGGGGTATTTTGCACTAAAGATGAATGCAACAAAAGGGTTTCACATGGGGGTCGAGAAGTCGAGGTGACTAATCGATAGACACACAATGGTAGGCTGTTTGGGTGATAATCCTATAATATTGCCTTCTAAAACTGAAAAGTCCAAATACATCGAGCTAACTCAACATACCTCGTCTATGGTCTCGAAATGATGCAAAGGCCAAGTTCTAAAGTTTACAAGCTATCGGCACACTCATAATTTGGTGGATTTAGGGTAAAATATAGGAAATGGATAAGGCTAATCTCACCATATAATATCAAGGGTTGTATGTGCTCTGCTAAGGTCTAATCTAGTTAGGTTAAGAAAAACATGTCAAAATTTTAAAATGGCATAATTTTCAAAATAAACTAGAAAATGAGGGCTAAATAATGTTCAAGAAATAATTCTACTCCGTCCCCCACTTGAATTGTACAATGTCCCATTTGTACTAAGCATTAAATAAAGGTGAAGAGAAAAGTAGAATTAGGCGAGAACTTCCCGAAATTTGCTCCATAAAGAAGGAAGGCCCACTAAAAAGAGACGTGCCTTCGTATAAGCATCATGAACAAACTTCAATCCTTTAAATCACACTACCGACAAGCATAATTCTAAAAGAAAAAAATGAAAATGAAAACAAACCTAACTCACTTTCAGATGAATCACGGTTGCATTTAGCATATGCAACAAGCCTTTAAACCATTTGGTGTCCCAAGTGGACGAGTGAAGTCTCGTGAGGGTTTATAGGAACACACCCACAAAGTTCATTTAAAATACTAATACAAGGTTATTGTGTTTTAAAGTGAAAGAATTAAAGCAAAGGAAGGTTACGTCATAACTCTTTTGGGGAGTTACGCCAGTAACTAACAAAACCTCGACATAAGTTGCAAAGCGAGTGGTTATGGCGTAACCACCGAGATTGTATTCTGCCGTAATTGGTAATGCGTCAAGAATTTCACGCTAAACGGTTGGTTACGGCGTAATCACCAAGATGAGTTACGCCGTAACTGCTCAGATCGAGAAGCAAAGAAAGAATTAGTTCCTCGTTTTCGCAAAAATAGTTAGAAAACACAAACCCTACGAAATGGAAATAAAACAAAGAAAGGGATAATTGGGTTGTCTCCTAAAGAGCACTTTTCTTTATTTACTGAGTCTTTGTTAGACTCGAGCCGTCGGGCTTCTATGGGGGCCTGGACTTCCCGACCTCTTCAATATCTTTCATTAAGTTATGCCTCATCCAGGTGACATTCGTAGCCATTCGAGGTATTCATTAGTTTCGATTTTCGATTTTACAAAATTTTCCTCCGGTCCCAAGTGGTAGCGAGTGAATTCGTATTTTTGACAATAATAGGTGGTGGTCTCTTGTAGTGAATCCCATGAGTTTGCACCTCCTTTGCTCATAAGCTTAAATCGTCGGGATCAGTAAACTCCTCATTACCTTGCAACTCGAGGTAATCTAGGGTCCTTTCAATGTCATCATCATCTGAAGCAGTACCTTTGAACCATTCTTCATCAAGCAGATTCTCCACTATTTCATCTCTAACCAACTCCTTGTCATTCTCAATTGTTATTTCACTCGTGTTGTTGAGACTTTCATTGTTTGAATTTTCTCGATCCATGTACTCCTTCCAAATATTCTCTTTGGTTAACGTATCCACATGTCCATACTTAATTTTTACCCAACTATCGAATCCTAGATTCTCCAGCCAAGGCAAACTCGTTCTCTCCTCATCATTGGTTGAGGACCAAAAGAATTCGTCTTTTCCTATTCTCCCAGAGCTGCTTCCCCCGTTACACATATCGTCAAACGGGTTGCATGACCCCCAGAAAATTTCCCAGGAGATTTTACTCTTTCGCACTAGTGACTGCGTATTTCCATGTTGTCAGTTTCACTTAAATGCTCATCCATGCAGTAGATGTCTTTATTAGCCACTTCCTTTTTCCGAATGTGCTCCTCGTAATCAATTTTTAGCTTCTTAAGAAGATTCGGGTTAATCTTGGCATCTCCGAATTGTATTGCGTACCAGTCATCAAATGCCAAGTTACCGAACTTAATACAATGTCTTTCACGCTCATGAGGGCATGTCCACTCTTCCTCTCTTTTACTATCCCCGCCGTTGCAATACTCGCGGAAGGGATTGCATGTAGCCCATGCTCGTGTGGACTCCTTGTTAGTTATGATAACCGGAGTACACAGTGAGTGATAAGTGGCTCTTCTTCATCTTCAAGGGAGAGTTTCTCGAGTCTTTCATCATCAGTATATGCAGGCCACATAAATTTGTTATGGTTGATCCTATCCTTATTGCTTCCTCCATCGCAAACCTCATTTCTCGGGTCACACGAGGCCCAAAGATCATACCAATCTCCCTTAACAACCGGTATCATTTTGCACCAGTGATATTTCTTCTTAGATTTGGGCAGAGGGCACAAGTCAATGTCGTGAAACCATTCGTTTCCTGATTCGTCCACTTCGAGGAATTTTTACGCCACGTATCCGATTTACGCCGAATCGAGATTCTTGGTTACTGGCGTGTCGTTAGAGTCGTTTTCCTCAAGATTCTTCATAACCCCGTTATCATTTGTCAAAAACATAGTTACGTCAGAACTCATAAGGTGTTACTGGCGTAACTTAGATCTGTCGACGAAATCATCCCTCGAATCCGTATCATTGGCTCGAACCTTGAGTTATCATCAAGAAAATCACTTTACATTCCATAGTTGGTTTAGATCCTTCAGGTTTATTGTTATTCATCCTTACTTTTTCACTGAGCTTTTCCACCATGGATTCTAGGTTCTTCAGAGTTGTGTCGTGCTTGGAAAGGTTTCTATCAGTGTTTTCCTTGAATTCTTTTAACCATTCATCTTGCTGCTTTTGTCTTTGGGCTGAACTTTCCAGGAACTTATTAATTGTTTCTTCAAGACTGGGCTTTCTTTCTCCATAAGGCCCACGGTTGTAATTTCCACGATACCCATTACTATTTCGATTATCTCCGTAAAATGGTTGATTTTCTCCATACTTGGCTTCTTCAATATTCTCTTCGTCCACATGAGGACAATTCTTCGTGAGATGTCCTCCTCCACAGCTTTCACAACCTACTTGGATGGCATGAACGATTTCTATGACCTTCAGCATATCTCGACTGAGATTTTCAATTTTACTAGCGATTGCTGCAATTCCGTCAAAACTTCCGCCTTGGTTTCTTTTACTTCCTCCGTCGTGCCAATTTTTAGAGTGATCCGCCATTTTTTGAATGACTTCAATTGCAAGAGTAGGAGTCATGTTCGGGATAGGTCCTTGATAGTCCAACATTTGCCTTGTAGTTACGTTAATTCCTTTGTATAAAATGTTGACCTTCTGCTGGTTGTTCAAATCATGTGTAGGACACTTGTAAAGGAGATCGTTGTATCTATCCCAGGCTTGATAAAACGTTTCGTCATCTTCTTGTTTGAAATTATGGAACTCCAAAATTTGGTTAGAAATCTTGATGGTGGACAATATCTCTTAATAAAGTGCTTTAAGTAGCGCCCAGTATTAATACCGTGGCAATCTTTCAATCCATCTTCCGCGGCTCAGAAGAGTCATAGGAAAGGCTTGCGATGTATAGGAATTTTCAACGTGCTCATATGCATCTTCGTCCCTGTTTCCTGAAAAAGGGTTAGCATGAAGCTCCATCATAAATTGGTCTATGATTTCGAAACGGACATCCGCTCCAATTGCCGGTCTTACGAGACCCGGCCCTTGTTCCGCTCTCGTCAACGCCAAGTATTCCTCAAGAGTGAGGTCATCAATGTTAACAACTTCCATAGTACCTGAAAACTTGAAATATGATCGTGAGAAAAGTTTTAAAACGAAATGAAAGACTTAATTATAATCCTAAAATAACTCCAAGCCGGCGCCAAAAACTTGATGCGAGTTTCTCGACCATGTCTTAATATTTATAAAGTCTCGTTATACCTATGGTTCACCCTAGTGCACTAACGGGCGGTGTACCCGATTGTGTGTAGTGTAGTAATCGGTAAAGCCGAGGTCGTCCCAAGAGCTATGTGTGATGGATTATTACTAAGTCTAGGTGTCACAGATTAATAATGGTTTCGATAGGATTTAATTAATTAAACTACTAAAGCATAATAAAATAAAGCAGATAAATGGTAAAGGGAAATCAATAGAGGAAAGTGGTGCTAACCTAGTTAATCCTCCTAGCTAGTTATGTCTACGTCTACTTACTTCCAATTACTTCAGGTGGGGTCAAAGTCGAGAGGACAACATTTGGTCAATTCGCCCTAACCTATCAGCAAAGATGCCACCACGGGAGAAGTCAGGTGTCCCTTCATAAGTCCCGTTGTTCCCGGTCCCTAAGCCAAGTCATTAAGTACCACTACATGCTAGATTTATAATAGTGAATGCCCGACCGTTAGGAACTTAGACACGCACCCCCTAATTCTTAAGTTCATCCAAACGATAAGTGATCAGTTGGTCAAATCGCACAAGTGGAAAGGGTCGTTAGTTGGTCATATCTTACCCTTCCCGTCTCAGTCCACTCACCTAGGGTCAGTTGGTCATATCTCCTAGGAAATTGGCCTCTATCGCCATTCAAAACTACCGAACCAAGGGTGGCTACCAATAAACTATGCATGCATACACTTACAAATAATTGTACGGAAGTAAAGTAAACGCAAACAAAACAATTAAGGAATCATAACTAGGCCAGCACCAAGAGGTGCTTAGCCGCTCATATTAATCATGGAAACCAATTCAATATACAAAGGTACGAAATACATGAATTGAAAGTAAAAGAAATCTAAAACGCTAATGCTTATCGTAGGGGAGTGATTTCTCCCTTGGAGTCAGCTCCGTATGCTCCTCTAGACCTGCCTTGAGCTTTTTCCCACGTTCTCTGAGTATTGTGTGTGGAATGAAATGAATAGAAATGCTTGAATTCGCGGGGAATTTATAGGCCAGATCTGGGTTACGGCGTAACTAATATAAGAGTTACGCGCCGTAACCTTCTATATCCTCGTATGTTAATACAAATAAGCCGTAAAAACGTTTATTTATATTTTACGATAACAAACGTAAAATCATTTTAACGAAACAAATAAAATACGTAAATAGTTTGAGTTAATAGTTTCATAACACACTTACGTTTTCACATAAACACTAAAACATGTATAAGTGATTTTATGATTTAGTAATACATATGTACAACAACTAGTGTTTACATATTGGGTTAGCATATACTTAAACTAAGTATACCAAAATGGGTAAAAACAAGTATATACTAAAATGGGTAAAAACAAGTATATACTAAATGGGTAAAAACTAGCAAATGGTATTGACCCATAACCCATGGTTTTATATATACCACTTAACCAAGTTCATTGTATCTAGAAAAAAAACCATGGATCAACCCATAACCAAATATACCCATGGGCAAAGAGGAGCGTTCCACGGATCCCTGGCTTTGTGCTAATCGGATCCGGGGAACAATAGAGAATTTTCTCTATAAATAGAGAGCCATTTCTTCCTTTCTACTCACTACTTCACATACATACTTCCCAAGTATTATAACCCTCTAACCTCAGATCCATGTGATCTATGTAGTTTGTCTTTTGTTTTTGTGTGATCTTCTAGGTTCCTCTTAAAGGCAAGATCACCACTTCTTGAAGACGAGCAAGCTCAAGTCCATGAGTTCCCATGCTTCGTCATCATCAAGATAACTAAGGTTCTCTTGTTGATAGTTCTTACTTTCTCCATAGATGTTGGGTTGAAGGCATTAAGTGAAGAATGCCGAAAGTGTCAAGATGAAAGCATTAGTGAAAGGTGCTCATCATCCGTGTCAAAGCATTAGTGAAGAATGCTAAAGGTGTCAAGACGAAGGCATTAGTGAAGGGTGCCAAGCGTTGTGTCTAAGGCATTAGTGAAGGATGCCGAAGAATCAAATCAAGTCGCATTTGGGAAGAATGCCTAGGTCGTATAATCGATGAGGTGCATCGTTATACATATAAGTAATTATTTGTTTCCAAGGATGGTGATATCCTTGATGGTATTGTAATAAGGAGTGGATCTCCTTGATATTAGGTGTTGTGTTGTGAAGGGTAGTAGTTCCTCCATAGTAATGGAACTAGGTGCTTAGCCTAGTACCTAATAAAGGGTAGGAGACGTTGTAATAGGATTAGTTCTCCTTGGTGTGAAAGAACTCGGTGGTTAGCCTAGCACCGTATAAAGGGTAGGCGACGTTGTGTTAGGTGTGGTTCGCCTTGTGTGAAGGAACTCGGTATTTAGCTTTGTACGGAAAAAGGTTAAGCGGACGTTGTGAAGGCTTCTCCGCCTATAAGGAGTTGGTGTAGTGTTTACGAACTCTCGAGTAGGTGACTCGGGAGTGGAGTAGGCAAGGAAGGTGTCCTTGTGGCGAACCACTATAAATAACTTGTGTCGTGGTGATGTGCTTCTACTCTTTATCTTTCATTACACGTTTATATATCTATCTATCAACGTCCAACATAAATAACCAAATAGATTGACATAAAGCGATCTAAATATTTAAAAGGAAGTTTTAAATTGGTAAACTATTCAACCCCCCTTCTAGTTTTCCACAATTGGTATCAGAGCTTCGTTACCAAGTTTCTTAGAGTATGTTGTACTTTAAAAACTTGATACGATCCATGTATGTTTGAAAACTACAAATAAGGATTATTTTTGTCATATTTTAAAAATTGTTATATTGTTTATTGTTGGACAATGATAGAATGCTCTAACAATTTTTTTTAAAAGAATTATCCATACTTGGATTTGGAGTTACCAAGAAGATCATAAAGAATTTATCTAAATATTTCTTTTCACAAAAAGAATGTTTAGTATTCTTACAACATTAATCTGGAGATTCCAAGAAGATCACAAAACATCTAAATACTTCTTTTCTTAAAAAGAATATTTGGCAAAGGTATGATCTTTAATTACTTACCTTTATTGTTATTATTAAATTCTTAGTTGTATGATTTATTAGTAATTGTTCTAGTAGTTTTTCATATTATAGTCATCATCAAATTAGTATTCTCCTACTTATTTAGACTACATTACCAACTCATAATAATGATATCTTGGTTATTCGATAACCTGAATCATTGTTCATCACAAAGGATTTATTGACACTTTATCTATGTCAATAAATATCCATGTGAAACTTCTTATATTATGATAAAATGGGATTTTATTATAATGTTTGAAAAAGCTTCTCAAGAATTAAGACTAATTCCTAGAAAAGGAACCTCGTTCAATAGGAATAGTATTAAATCGTCAAAACCTCAAACCACAAGTTTTAGAACCTTAACACCAAAACACTAGACGTTTTAGAACTCCCAAACCAAAGTTATCAAGGAATTTTGAGTGACTTTTCTTTGTCATGCCGGATCCCTAAGTTTATACTAGCCGGATCCCAAATGAGAGGATACGCGGGATCCGTGCAATGAAGACATGATATGCTCAAGAATGATCATCGTGGATGTTTCACAATAATACTCACCTCAAAGACTCACGAACAAAAACCTGTGTCTCGTTCATGGAGCAATTTGATCATTCCTCTCAAGTTTGACAATCACTTGTGTAAGTACAATCTTCACTACATTGTTAAGTTAATTCCTTGATTTCTAAGATTACAATTTATTCATCTTTAAGAGTTGGGTTCAAATGGGTTTATCATAATTTGTCACCACATTGTTTTCTAAGATAATCTAAATCAAAGAATTAACATTGTTAATATAAATTAAACACATTTCTTGAACTCAACAAAGATGATGAGAGCAAAATTGTGATCAAACCCTCTAGGTTACTATTCACCATTAACACCACATTGTGGTTGTATTGTTTAGGAACATCATGCCAAGCAACAAGCAACAAGATTACCAAGACACCGCTTCACTACATACCCATGTACCATAGGAAAAGTGGATTAAGTCCGGACGATAGGAAAGCCTTTAAGTTGCTTGAAAGGAGACTCTTTCATGAAGGTAGAGTTGTTGATCCATCATTCCTTGCAAATACCGACATGAGGGAAGTATTTGAAACTATTGGGTTTGATTGTTTATTGGATATAAACGAGCAAATTTGCCCGGTCTTTGTGCTTGAGTTCTACAAGACTATGGGTATAATTAGAAATGATGATGGGTCCATCTCAATTGAATTCACCATAAATGAACAAGAGTTTACCCTCTCACTTGAGGAGTTTGGAAGAATAATAGGGGTGCCACATGATGGTGTTTGCATGTATTCTAATGAGTGGTCGTTGGAGGAGATACACTCTATGGTTGATCATCATGACATTTATCACGCAACAATCCCGGAAGCAACCACGGTAAGGGATACCGTGTTTATGCCAAGAACATCCCCATCAAGAGTTACTAGGAAGTCGAAAGTGATCTATAGAGATCCTTTCCAAATGGAGCTCTCGGAGATGTATGCGTTGTATAGAAAATGGGAAGATGTGATAAGGGAGAATGTGGTGTGTCTAGTAGGAAACAAGGATCACCCCAACGCATGTCTAAGCTTCATGATCTATTGTCTTGTGACCGAGACTCGCTTCAACATTTCCTACTACATGGTCAAGAGAATGGCAAGTGTAAGAAGCATGGACAAGATGGTGCTTCCGTATGCAATGCTTCTAACCCGTCTTGCCAAATTCATCTTTGCATTAGACCCTTTCCCACAATCCTTGGATCATAGCTTTTGCAATAAGGTTATGGTACCATTAACCGAGGGTAGAGCAACAAGGTTTATGGTGGAAGGCAAGAGGCCACACCCACCCACGGATTCCTCGGACGAAAGGGAGAGGCAAGGAGAAGATGAAGGGAGTAGTGGCAACCCACTTGAAAATGTCGATCTTGACCCCTTGGACTACATTAACCAATTGCCAAACATCCCTAATGAATCACCCGAATGGCAACAAACCAAGGGAATCTTCAAATGCTTCGCCAATTTCTTGAGGAAGAAGAAGTGAAGATAGTTTGATAAAGAGTGGAGGACGGGTGAAGAAGTGAAGGAGGAGAAGAATGGTAAGGTCTCAGAACTCAAATGTATGATGAACAATTTCAAACAATAGTTTGTAAACACTTTAAACTATGCTCGTAGTATGTAGGTATTGCCATATCTTGGCACTAAACAATCCTAACTTAGGTATTTGGAAAATGAGATTTTACGACCTCTTTAGTGGTCGTCGTCACTCATTCTAGGAATTTTAGCTCTTCCTACTTTGATGTACATTATATTAGTTGTGAACTTGCATTTAGTCCCCATAGAAACAACTAGGAAAAGCATTTACTATAAAGTGCAAAGTTGCGCATTTCACGAAAGCTCTCGATCTGCGGTTGGCGGATCCCGACTTTTGAACTAGCGGGATCCCTCCCATAAGGGAACCACGGGATCCGTGGCATCCGATATGCTGTCTGATTTGCCTACATCAAAATAGTCTACTAGATCACCTCACACAAGTCAAACATAAGATACTAGAGCCAACTAAGTCTTCCTCAAATAGTTGAAAACCTCACTCATCCATAGCTTATCTAGGATATATTTTCAAGTATTTTTTTAACTAGTCAAACTCACCATAATTCCGCTCCAACACTCACATTATCTATCACGTCCGATAGCACTTAGCTTGGTCTATCCTTCGATTTTAGCAAATTGATTTCAAATCATCTTTGACTCAAAATTAGGCTCAAAATTAGTTTTTCATTTCTTTTTATTTTTTAAAGATTTTAGTAAATTCCTCTTAGGACATCATCTGACTTCTAGGACTTGTTGTCACAATTTCTCCACATCAAATTAAATGAAATCCTTGTCAAACATATAGTTAGACTACCCAAGGTCAATTTTCTTGGCCAAAACCATCATTAAGCACCATTACTTGTTATGGTTGAGGATTTAAGATATCCAACAGCTAAAGACTTCAAAATTAAGTCAAAACCTCGAAATTCATTAATAATAAACCTTACTAAAGCATAATGATTTCACCCAAACCCTATCGATAGCGGATCCTCGGTCTTTAACCAGCGGATCCTGGCGAGAGGATCCGCGGGATCCGTAGATGCGTAAAGCATAAATCGCTTCCATATTCAAATTCAAGTCACCTTTTGGTTCTCTAACCACTTTTAGCATTCATTAATTATCCTCCTAGAGCTGATCAAAACCTCAAGAGCATGCTTAGTCCTCTAAGTGGTCAAGAATTTAATTTCCTAATTCAAACTATCCCTTATAAACCAAACAACCTTAGGTTTAAGGCACCATCCTCACTCACCTTTCAAAACTCAAGAATTAGAAGCTCACATTAGCATCATCATCACCATGACTAAGACTCTTAGCAACAACTCCACAACCTTAGGATCAACCAAAGAAAGGGTCAAATGATCCATGAAATATCTTCCACCGAAACATCCCCACTAGAGATAATGATACTAGAACCCCATCCCATCAAACTCATCCAACAAAGGCCAAGAGAACCGCAAGAATTAGTATCAAACCTTTCGGACTAGAGAAAGGATCCTCTAGCTCAAAACCAAACTTGACTAGTTCTAGCAAGCCATCAAACCATCATTCATTGAGCATGATCTACATTCCTCGAATGAGCCTCTCCTCACCCAAACATCTATTCATTATTTCATTCACCACAAAGAAACTCCCATTCACCAACCTTTTCGTTAAATAGGGAACCACCTACAACACCAACTAGCCCATCATGGGAGACAAGGAACAACCTTGATCATATGGAAGAAGTTCCATTACCACCCTCATTTTAGAACCTCTTCCTACCTCTCAAAATGAAGACCATGAAACACACATTGAGCCTCCTCAAAATATCCATTTCCTCCGGGTTCAAACCAAGACAATAATTGTCCAAATTGTCTAAACACTCAAGGACTTGTTCAAGAAGCACGAAATGAGATACATTTCATGTTTAATCATCTTCTTGCAAAGTTGGATCAAATCAACAAGTCCACTCATCCCTAGACTCATGCACATTGTAGAATTTTAAGTCTAGTAACTAGTTAGTATTTAGTGGTACTTGTGTGTCCTAGTTCATTCTCTTAGTTTTAGAGATTTGTTTGGTTATCTCCTGTTTTATTGAATGAATATTTATATGCTTTGATTATTTTGTGCGTTGTGCTCTTTATTGCACATATATTATCTCCACACTAGCCTTTGTTGACAAATCTTCCGTTGAAGAAAGCGTCACGAGATAGCCGGATCCCTACAAAATGCCTAGACGGATCCTCCAAGAAGGGCAGTGGGATCCGTGGATCGAAGCACAAATTTCTACTCACTTGAGTTTTATTTGCAGGAAATTATGCACTATACTCTTGTTTTCTAACATTTACTTTGTAGATTTTCAAAATAACACATGAAGATTTTGACACCATTGAGCTAGGGGGAGCTTTGTGTCAAACGATATTGCAAAAACATTTGCGACTTAATCCGATTTTGGACTATACTTCATGACACCTCATTGAAACTTTGCAATCTTCAAGGGGGAGCACGTTCTCGTCACTTAGACGAACCATTTGCAAACATAATTGCAAACAAAATTAGTTTATTTTATGTCATGTCCTTGACGCCCTTTCAAAGGGATGAACTCGTCAAGGGGGAGTTAAGACGAGTACCATTCCCGTCACTTGCTCTCTTTACATTTTTACATATTTTTTAAAAATTGTGTTAGTTTCTTTTAACACTTTTTGTTTCGACAAAAAGGGGGGGAAGAAAGTAAAAACTACTAATTCAAACTTACTACAAATTTTAGTTTTTCTTAAAATAATTTTATGTTTTGTCATCAACAAAAAGGGGGAGATTGTTAATACAAATAAGCCGTAAAACGTTTATTTATATTTTACGATCTTCAAATGTTTTGTCGATAACAAACGTAAAATCATTTTAACGAAACAAATAAAATACGTAAATAATTTGAGTTAATAGTTTCATAACACACTTACGTTTTCACATAAAACACTAAAACATGTATAAGTGATTTTATGATTTAGTAATACATATGTACAACAACTAGTGTTTACATATTGGGTTAGCATATACTTAAACTAAGTATACCAAAATGGGTAAAAACAAGTATATACTAAAATGGGTAAAAACAAGTATATACTAAATGGGTTAAAACTAGCAAATGGTATTGACCCATAACCCATGGTTTTATATATACCACTTAACCAAGTTCATTGTATCTAGAAAGAAAACCATGGATCAACCCATAACCAAAAATACCCATGGGAAAGAGGCGTTCCACGGATCCACGGCTTTGTGCTAGCGGATCCTTGTGGTAGGGATCCGTGGGATCCGGGAACGATGAGAGAATTTTCTCTATAAATAGAGAGCCATTTCTTCCTTTCTACTCACTACTTCACATACATACTTCCCAAGTATTATAACCCTCAACCTCGGATCCATGTGATCTATGTAGTTTGTCTTTGTTTTGTATGATCTTCTAGGTTCCTCTTAAAGGCAAGATCACCACTTGAAGACGAGCAAGCTCAAGTCCATGAGTTCCCATGCCGTCATCATCAAGATAACTAAGGTTCTCTTGTTGATAGTTCTTACTTTCTCCATAGATGTTGGGTTGAAGGCATTAAGTGAAGAATGCCGAAAGTGTCAAGATTAAAACATTAGTGAAAGGTGCTCATCATCCGTGTCAAAGCATTAGTGAAGAATGATAAAGGTGTCAAGACGAAGGCATTAGTGAAGGGTGCCAAGCGTTGTGTCTAAGGCATTAGTGAAGGATGCCGAAGAATCAAATCAAGTCGCATTTAGGAAGAATGCCTAGGTCGTATAATCGATGAGGTGCATCGTTATACATATAAGTAATTATTTGTTTCAAGGATGGTGATATCCTTGATGGTATTGTAACAAGGTGGATCTCCTTGATATTAGGTGTTGTGTTGTGAAGGGTAGTAGTTCCTCCATAGTAATGGAACTAGGTGCTTAGCCTAGTACCTAATAAAGGGTAGGCGACGTTGTGATAGGATTAGTTCTCCTTGGTGTGAAAGAACTCGGTGGTTAGCCTAGCACAGTATAAAGGGTAGGCGACGTTGTGTTAGGTGTGGTTCGCCTTGGTGTGAAGGAACTCGATATTTAGCTTTGTACCGGAAAAGGTTAAGCGGCGTTGTGAAGGCTTCTCCGCCATAAGGAGTTGGTGTAGTGTTTATGAACTCTAGTAGGTGACTCGGGGAGTGGAGTAGGGCAAGGAAGGTGTCCTTGTAGCCGAACCACTATAAATAACTTGTGTCGTGGTGATGTGCTTCTTACTCTTTATCTTTCATTACACGTTTATATATCTATCTATCAACGTCCAACATAAATAACCAAATAGATTGACATAAGTCGATCTAAATATTTAAAAGGAAGTTTTAAATTGGTAAAACTATTCAACCCCCCCTTCTAGTTTTCCACATCGTATTTTGCACTAGATCTACTGGTTATGGCGTAACCTTATGAGTGGTTACACCGTAGTCTTCAATAAACTCGGTTACATCGTAAGAGATGCAGTAGTTACGGCGTAAGTATCAGCTGCGTGGAACCTCATTTGACCTAATGTAATTACGTCGTAACCTTTGGGAAGAGTTACGCCGTAACCTTATGATAAGTTGGTTTTCTGAGTCACGCAATAGTTATGGCGTAATGTGAGAGACAAGTTACGCGTAACTTTTTCAAAATAACATACTTGTGATAAATCTTTAGATATTTCTCCAGCCCGTCTCTTTAGCTCCAATGCTCGTAATTTACGAAAGTGGAAAACAATGGAAAACAAGCGTAAATCCATATAAATGATATAAATTACAAGTAGGTCACTAGTTTTACAACACAAGCATCAATAGAAAGAGTAAAGAGAGAAGAGATCGGATGAACACGTAACACACACACACACACGTAAAATACTAAGACGGTTATGCGTAGAGTGTATGTGAAGTGAATAAATTGAACAACCAACCCTCAAGTGAGGGTTATACAAGAGTATTTATAGGAAGGGAGCTAGGCAACACCCTACTCCCTTCCTTTCCTTAATGGACATGGGCCTAAGCTCATGGGCCTTCTACATAAGCTTAAGCTAATAACAAACATAAAGGCCATAATTAAGCTAACTATTACATATGAATCACTAACACTTGATTTAGGTTTAGGAGTGATTCCAACAATCTCCCCTAAGTGTTGGTGATGAATGAATATAAACGGTGAAGGCGTTGATGTAATAGTAGCTTTGACGCCTTCGACATTCTTCTTTCTTGTGAGAAGAATTGCCTTGATTCGAACAATCTCCCAAAGGTAGAGAAATTGTTTTCTTTAAACAGTTTTGCTTTGACGTCATCTTTAACTTTGTTCTTTGATCATTGTTCTTTGTGATGGTAGTGATAGTATGTTGTTGTTGTCCGCATCAAGTCTCGCTTCAGTCCGCTTCACGCTCCAAAGGTTCCACGCCATTCTTCAACATGCTCACACGCCTTTGACGTTGGATTTCAAGATCGATGAAGTTCTTTAAGTCTTTAACTTTGTAGATTCTTTGGCTTGACGAAGAATCATTCGACTTTTGTGTTGCTTTTAGATAGAACTTCCATTAGTGATGATGTTGGCATGAGCATGTGAAGAATCGCACGATCATTCCGCCCCGAGCTTCCATAAGAAGAAAACATGAAAACGGTTAGTAATAAGCGGATTCCGCACTTACAAGTTTGAACTTCGAGAGTGTTAACAAAGATAGTGTGAAAACACAACTCTAATTCTCACAAAGGCCGCTCTCGAACCGGAGTCCCACAAGTGAGATAACACGATGTACCAAGTACACCCTACAGCTCGATGAGTCGCCGAGGTACACCAAGCATCACCTCACGATCAGACCGCTTGAGACACACTAAGCGTAATCCACGGGAGTTACCAAGTGACCGCCGTCGTGGTCGTTTGATGTTGACCGCAGAGTTTCCATTCAATCACCGAGGATCACAATTGTGAACCTCTCATAAATGTTCTCGACATTGCTAAGATCCGTGAAGGACTCGATAACGCACCACCGATGTTCTTATTGTTGAACATCAAGTGATGAAATGTCAAGTGTACCTAAGAGATCTTTTGATGAATCTCGTGGCTCTAGACTCAATAGTGCTTTTGGTTTTCCCGAGCGGAGACTAGGAGAGGGTCTCCTTCTTCAATACCGCGATCTCTAAGAGAAAGCCAATAGTTTACGTAGGGTTCCCGTGAGAATGAAACAAGCTTCTTTTGAGAGAAACTTGAGTGGCTAAGAAGGTTTAGTGCATGCGCCACCGGGTCCATGACGACTTTTAATCTTCAATACCGGCCACTAAGTGACAACCAAGAGTATATGAATTGAACCCGTGTCCGCTCTAAGTTGAATAATTTGAGGGCTATTTCTTTTCACCCTTTTCTTTGCATTTCTTTTAATTCTTCAACTCCTTCTTTCTCCGATTCTCATTTTCTCCTTTTATAATCATACCTAAGGACTTCTAAGTACTAACTATTTGTGATGTCCTTGGGTAGATCCCTCCGGCTGGCGGATCATAGGACGGTTATTCCTAACCTTAGTCACCTTATAACTCCATGACTAACCTATGTTGCCATAAAACCAATTTTCAAGAAAATCTCTCAAACGGTTTATGAATGAAAACATTTTGTACCATCGTAAGAGTTTGAGATTTTGCATAAATACCCTCCACATGTGCTTAAGAGTTTTTACGGAAATCAGACCGTGAGGAAAGAGCGCGACTTTTGAATTGATCAACTCAAGATAGACAATCCCGCGAGACACGGTTACGTTGCATAGTTAAAGAGTTACATTGTCGCCTTTTAGGTGACAACTAGCTCTAATAACTACCTTGAAGGTGTAGACAAACCTCGAAAGGTTGTCAAACCCGCCGAGTTCATGTCTACCAAGAGTTTCTCGAATGGTACTTTCTACTCGGACAAGTCCTTTGCGAGACACGCTTACATTACTAGCGAACTAGCTTGAAATTATTACCCGTCCCGACAAGTCTTTTCGAGTTACTAATGCTAAGTATCATCAATTCTGGTTAAGTCTATAGCACAAAGATTCATTTGCATTTACACAACATATTTCTTATCACATAATTTTCTCCCTCAAAATGGCATATAAAATGTTATTTTTGAAAAGTTGAGAATAAATATGACCATTTCGAGTGTTATGGAAGATGACCATCGTGAACAATTTGTGAACAAAGTTTTAATTCAAATACCCCTCAACAAGTGATATAAACGGTTGAGGTTTTGAAAATCATACGGGAAGTACTTGTTCTTTTGAGCAAAACCTTTGAAAATGAAAGGTTTGATAGGTTTTACTCAAAAGTAAGAAGCTTTCGCTCCTTTTATAAGGATTGTGGCAATCAAGCGCACCACGTGGTCCTTTCATTGACAAGAACGGGTTGTACATCGTAATGTGTGCACAAGCCATTGTCGATAATCAAACAAACAAAATCACAATCAAGAGAGTACCCAATGATTACAGACGATCGCCTACTTTTCGAGGACGTTGGAAAGTCGAATCGGAAAGTTTGGTCATCCTCCCACATAGCTCTCCAACCGCAGATCCGATCCCGATGAATCAAACATTCATCAATCCTAGTGATAAATCAACGAACATCCTTGCGATCCTTTGAATTCCATCTCTTCGTCTCGAATTATACCCAACTCAATGTCCTTCAATCGATATGCCAATCCATCTCGAACCATCTCCGTGGTGGCGCCATAGAACTTAGTGAATTTCATCGAAAGCCATGAAGCAAGTATGATGATTTTCACTTTGGTAGACAAACCCAAACTTTTGTTTATGAACGATTTTGTACCGAGGTTCTTGATTGATTCCGATGAAGTGTAGAATTTAGGTAAGATTCGACCCGAGGTGGAGAACTTCAACACGCCTTTGATTTGAAGCGATGAAAACAAGGAGTGCAAGAATGTACTTGATCTAAATTTCGTTGAGGTTTCGTTGGGCTCGTGTATGTCGTGATCCTCACCACCAATGTATGTAAAGTGATCAACGGTTTTCCATTGGTGGTGTGGTTTCAATCCCTTGGTTGATCGATGGTGGTGGTGTGTAGCTTGTTGTGTAGTGGTGATAACCCGCTTAACCATTTGTCGAATCATTGGATGGAGTTGCCTTTTAATGATTTTGTTGTTGACATAGGTGTTTTTATGTTGATGGAGGTGATGATTGAGATGATGATTTGGGTTTGGTGGAAGTGTCAAGAGGTGGTTCAAGACCGTTGAGGTTTGTGTATTGGATTGTCAACTATGTAGTTGTCTCGATTCCTTCTTAAACTTTTCCTCCTCACTCTAGCAGCCTTCTTTTGCCTCTTTTCGAATCATTTCCTCTTCAGCCTCCAAATTATCATCATCAGGGACTCTTTCATCCTTATCATGATCGTAATCTCCTTCGTCATATATTTCCACATCTTCACCATGCTTTTCTTCTTGCGGTTGTTTTAGTTGTTGTTGTGGTTGCTTCATTTCAACATTAGTAGTGACAGTGACACCCTGATCCTTACCGGGTTGATTAACCGGATCGGATGGGGTAAGAGATGTTTGCAATGGATCTTCCATAAGTGGAGGACTACTACTTGACCCTCCTGCCCCACCGGGTTGATTAACCGGAAAGGTTGAAGCATGGTATTCCATCCTTTTCTGCTTTAATGTCTTATGAAATTTTATTTCCTCTTCCATTGAATCATACTCATCATCGATGACTTTGTGAGCATGAATTTGAATGGATGTTGCGTAGGATGTCCACAACAATTTCGCAAGATGATTATGAGCATATGAAGTTGTTGAAGATGACACGAGATTGTTCTTGCCAATTGTTTTGTCGTATCCACTGGAATGTGTTTGCCATCAAGAGCTCACTGGGCATTGATGATTGCTTGATTTGCACCATTTTGTGATCCGAAAGACATTAGACAAAAAGATGTATATATGGAAACACAATGTGTTTGTTTTAGTCTGATTTATTATCTAATTCCTTGTTTGATGGTAACATGTTTATGTTAGTTACAAGTCCTAAGTCACATTATTCCAATTGATTGAAGTTGATGTGATAAGTTACGTGAACATGTTAATTTTGAAATTTCAAAGTCCAATTTTTCACTTAACACACAACATATTAACTTTTGTAAGCTTATACGAAACATCAGGTATTTGTGACTTATGCGTAACATTTAACAAGTAACATATGCGTAATAGGCCAAAATGTAGTGAACAGTGGGTTATGAGTAACAAGGATCCTTATGCGTAAGAAAGGAGCTTATGCGTAGGAGTAAGCTAAAGCGTAAGACCAAGCTTATGCGTAAGAGTTTCTTACGCGTAAGACAAGTTCAAAGGCTTTAGGCTTACGCGTAGGAATAAGCAAGATGTTACGCGTAAAGTTTACTCGTAAGAGTAAAGCTTATGCGTAGCAAGCCTTGTTTACGAATATCTTTCCAAGATACACGTAATCCATCAGAGACCTCTTATGCGTAAGAGTTACGCAGAAGATTTCTCTTAGGCGCTACCTTTACGCATAAAAGTATTCTTTAAGCGTAACGGTTTGAACACCAAGATTTCGACATTACTAATAATTAACCCGTTAACTATAAACATGAAAACTTGATTGCGCTTAATTCCAAACATCTTTTAGATCACAAAACAAGCATAAGAACATATCGATACACACGTAAAGACTTAGGCGTAAAATTACTTAAACCCTAAACCCTTAATCTACGTGTAAGAGATATAGCTACACAAATCAAACAAGAATGTTTCGAGTGTCCTAGATGTCATATGAGTGCAATGGAACAAGATTTAACACATTTCCACCACGTAATCAAGATTTATGGGAGATGAACCCTAAAACCTAAAACTTAAATTCTTACAGCTTTAGATGTTTCGGCTAATTTAAAGGTTCAAAACATGCATATAAACTTATTCTAACACTTTCTTGACTACCTAATAACATATCACGTAATAGAAAAACCCTAGATGAGCGCAAGAACCCTAGAATTCAAATTAATGAAATTTAAGATTCGTGATGGTTTTGGACGATTGAAACAAGTTTAATAGACACTAAGAAAGGTTTTAACACAACTCATTTCAATCCAAACACTTTTATGCATAAACACCCAATTGCTCGAGTGAACAATTTTCCAAAATCGCTTTAAAGAGTTTTAACCGTTGGATTTGAAAGAATTTTAGAAATCCTTGTTTATCATCTTGATTAAAACAGTTTAGAACTTATAGATTATGAAAAACTTGAACGGATTTAGAAGATTTGATTTGGGCCGTTTGATCTTGGTTGTTTTAGGAGTAAATGATTTTGTTAAAATTAATTTGCCAAGTTGACACATTCAGTCCCTCAACCTTAAAGAGGTTCCAACCAAGATCCTTTAACTTCCGTTTAGGTTAGACAAAACACATGTAAGGCAAGAAACTTAACGATACTCCCCCGACTTTTGAAATAATGAATTTTGAAAACATTTGAGTCCGAGGAGAGTATTTGACAAGAAACGATCCACCATTTTAGAAGAAACAACATATTTTTGAAAACATGGAAGTACAAGGTTTTATGAAACCGAAAATATTTACTTTCTCCCTCAACACTTGTTCGGGAAAATAGTGAAAGATTTGATAGAACAAAGTGTTGATCAAGATTTGTACTTGCCATGTTTGAAAGAATTTAGATAGAAGAATATTTTTGATTTTATCGATTTTATAATTTTGTATTTTGTTTTTGAAAATATTTACAAAAGAGGTTTTGGTGTTTGATCGGTTTTAAGAATGTTTTAAGAGTTCATCCAATTCCTCTTGAGTCAAACACCGCATACCAATCCGTGGACCAACTCATTAAACCTAGCGGGAGGCAAGGCTTTGGTGAGAAGATCGCCAATTGGTATTCTCGCACCACATAAGTATAATTCAACTGCACTGCTCCACGTGGTCCTTGATGAAATGATAGCGAAGATCGATGTGCTTTGATTTCAATGTCGAATCGAGTTGCACGAGATCGCAATGGCACCGATTGTCGCAAAGACATCGGATTATGTCAAACACGTAACCATAGTCTTTGAGTTGTGTTCTCATCCGATGACTTGAGCACAACACCGACATGGCTACATATTCTCGCTTCGTTGATGACAACGATGTACAATCCTCGCTTCTTCGATTGCCAAGACACCGCTTATCACCAAGAAATTGTAGTGCTCTCAAGTACTTTTCCGTGAATCTAAACATCCCGCGTGATCAAGATCTCAAAAAGCGATTAGTTCAAAACCGTAATCCTTCTGATACCGATCCCCAAGTTAATGGTTCCCTTGATGTATCGGAGGATTCTTTTAGCCTCGTAGAGGTGGGTTTTCATTGGTCGCGATCGATAACGGGAGCATAGATAAACGGCAAAGACAATATCGTGTCTCGCTAGTCGTTAGATACATGAGAGACCCAATAATACTACGGTATTTTGTAGGGTCCACTAATTTCCCATGTAAATCAAAGATCTAGCTTCTTGGTATGAGTCATTGGTGTGGCATAAGTGTCATGTGTTTTCATTCCAAATTTGTTTAACAATTCAAGGGCATATTTGATCGACTCAAGAAAATACCACGGGTGATTGATGAACTTGCGTCCTAGAAAGAACGTAAGTTCACCCATCATGGACATTTCAAAAATTTTCTTCATTAGTTTTGCAAAAGCGATTGAGTACTTTTTATGTGTAGACCCAAAATGATGTCATCCACGTAAATTTGAACAATTAAGATATGTGCCCCGTGATATTGTATAAAAAGAGTAGGGTCGATCAACCTTTGGTGAAATTATTGGCAATGAGGAAAGATGATAGCTTATCGCACCATGCCCGAGGAGCTTGTTTGAGACCATAAAGAGCTTTGTTCGCTTTGTAGACATGGTTCGGGAACTCGGATCAACGAATCCTTCCGTTGGTCGACATAAACCATTTTTTAAGCTTGTCCATTGAGAAACGCAGCTTTGACATCCATCCGAAAGACCGTCATATTCATATGAGCCGCGAACGAGAAATATCCGAATGCCTCAAGACGAGCAACCGGAGCAAAAGATTCTTCAAAGTCTATACCTCTTCCCGACGATAACCCTTAGCAACTAGACGTGACTTGTTTCGATTACGCCCTTCAAAGATCCAATTTGTTCTTCCAAATCCATTTGAGACCAATGACGAGACCCCGTTGGTCTTTCAACCGCTCCCATACTTCAAGACGCTTGAATTGGTTGAGTTCTTCTTGCATGGATTCAATCCAGCTTGTCTTTTGTCATTGCGCCTTTAATGTTTTTAGGCTCGATTGGCAGACGGTGAGTGCATAAATGCAATGTTCACCATCCGAGTGAAGACGTTGTCTCGTAACGACCGGTTGATTTGGGTTGCCAATAATATTTTCCGAGGATGGTCTTTTGTCCATCGATGTGTAGAGGGTTGATGTTGGTATACATTGTGCGATTTCGAGGATTCAAATGGTTTGTTGATGATTCCGCGACATCGTGCAAGATGTCATTAGCAAACGGGTTAAAGAACGATTTGGATCAAAATCGCAGTGGGGGTACTTCATTAAGAACATCATCACCGGTTCATCATTGTTGGAAGCGGTTTGTTCAACTGCTGTGGTGGAGTCAATCGGTGGTGGTGCTTCAACAAAGAGTTGTTGTAGCAGTGTATCGTATAAGAGTAGTATCAGTTGAGCAATGAAACATCGGATACACCGAGCACGCTCATCAATATCGCCACCGAACAGAGGAGCAAATAACCTTTCCATTTGTTGACGAGTGAGTCGGGGCTTTGTTCACCGATGATGGGGTTTGAGGAAGTTTAAGCGGTTGTGACCGGTTCCAAGTCATATACTCGTAAGCCATTTCCGTAAGTTCATCAAATGAGCATGAATCGCTTCCATAACCTCGCTTTGTACGACGATTCCGCATCCGTAACCTTTAGAATTCTCACAATATCCAATAAAGACTCCAATGTCGCTTTGGCTTTGAGCTTTCCAAAATCATCACGATCATTATTCGGATAGCAAAGGGATCCAAATACATGAAAGTGTTTGAGATTCGGTTTATGGTTGTGGAGAAGCTCAAAAGGTGTTTTGTTGTATGCTTAGTAATCATAGAACGGTTTTGAGTATAGCATGCAGAGATACAACTTCGCCCATAAGTAACTGGAAGTTTAGCATTGATTAACATTGTTCTTGCAGCTTCCACTAACGCTCGGTTTCATCTTTCAACAACTCCGCTTTGTTCTCGTGTACGTGCAATAGATGTCCGATGTCAATTCCCACTTTCTCATAAAATTCACGAAGAGTTTGGTTAACAAATTCAGCCTTTGTCTGCTCTTATTTGGCGGACGGTGTTTCGAGTCGAACTTGAATTTTTGTGAGAAAGGTGATGATCATTTGTGGAGCTTGGTCTTTGCTTCAAGAAAGTAGACCCAAGTCCATCGTGAATAGTCATCAACAATTACTAAGATGTAGCGTTTGCCATTGATCGCTTGCACGCCGATCGGGCCACACAAATCCATGTGAAGAAGATGAAGCACATGTCGAGAGTCGTGTTCCACCTTTGAAGGAAAATGAGCACGAGTGCTTTTCCCTTGTTCACAGTCGAGCAAAGGTGATCTTTAGAATACCGGAATCGGGAGACCTTCAACTAGTTTGTGTCGAGCAAGATTGGTTATAGTTTGAAAGTTTAAATGTGAGAGACGACGGTGCCATAGCCGTGATTTTGTTGATGTTGCCTTTGAAAGTAAGCGGATGGGAGATGAAGCAACCATGTCTTGCATAGAGATAGTGTAAAGACTAGAATTACGCGAGCGCACATAAGGTCGCTTCCTTGTAGATCACGAATGAAACAAGATTTCTCCCCGAAAGCAACCTCCAAATCTCCATCACGTAACCGACCCATCGAAACAGATTGTGACCGAGGCCTTCCACATAATAAACCCCGCTAATTTCGATGTTCCCATTGATATAGTCTCCGTAGCCCATGATAGTCTGAAGTGATCATTCCCGAATCGACAAAGCCAATGAACTTTGCAATAAAGTTTGATAACAGCTTAAGGTTGCTCGTCATGTGTCGGGAACATCCGCTATCAACAATCCAGAGAATGATCTCAGATCACCGTGATTACACATGCATTTACACAGATGGAATAGAAGTAGATGTGGAACCCAAATGTTAGAGGGTTCCGAGCGCTTATAGTAGACATACACACATCAATAACTTTAGGCATCCATTTAAATCCTAGTGTGTTATATATCCATTTCGCCATCTCCAACTAGTATTTGCTTTAGTCTTAGTGAATGCACTAGGTGGTACTACATTCTTAGGAGGTGAAACTGAGCTACAGGACATCAATGCTTGCCTTAGAATCTAAAGAAGGCGGTCTACTGCACGACTTAGAATGATTAGTGGGCCTAGAGGTATTCCGATTCTTAGGATTCCGTAAACGAGAGATGATAGCTTTAGCAACACATTTGTCATGACAATCGAATTCATACTTTTACGACAAATAACACAAGGTGCATCGATCAATATCAAAAGTACTTAAAGGTTTAGCATTCGTTACATCACTATTTCTATTACATTTGCCGACGCAATATCTATAGTGGAAGCAACGTGAGTCTTATTCATAGTCCTAGGGTGTTCTTCTACTTTAGCATTCCTTATTGATCTTTTCTTAGGTCGCAACTTCCTATTCTTCGATGTAGTGCTCCTAGGTCGTGAAGTGCGGACGCTTGGAAAAGAGGCAACTATTCCTGCTTTCAAGAGAAGGAAGCACGTTAGCAACTTGTGTTTTGGCAAGAGGCATTCTAGGTTCACGATTACTAAGTGTTACCGGTGCTATTCTCTTAATCACGGTAGGCGGAAGTTGTTCATACTTTCCTAACATTTCTCTTAACTTAAAGATAGTGTGAATCAAATCTTGATTTTCGTAACTAATATTACCAAAGAAAATTCATTACTTTCTAGTGTGTGCAAGATAGTGATCAAGTTCGTTTGATGCTTCATGACGAGTCTTATTGAGTAAATCAAATATGACACCATATTCTGCTTAACTTTTACAAGTTCTTGTTCATATTTTGAGATTTGACTTTTCAAAGACACGCTTTGATCATCCAGCTTGCTCAAATTTTGGATTAAAATTGTTTGATTGCAACCGGTGGATTTTGTTTTGCAAAGCAAGTTCACGATTTTGACAATCTTTTGACACCATTGAAGACGACGTTTTGCATTTGAAAGTTCGCTTAAGAGACGCTCATTTTCAACTTTTAAAGACTCGATCCAAGCACATTATCGATTCTCAACAGCTACAACATTATCAACAAGATCGCAGAGATATAATCGATGCATATGACAAAGAATTCAATAACACAACATTATGGATATCAAGACAGATAACATCTTTCAAGAGTCGATCAACATCTTTTCTCAACATTTTCTTTTTACGCTTAGTATTAGAAATAGATGTTTATGTTTTCTCAAAACGACCTTCATCACTCCAAGTTCCTTATGAAAGTCCTGCTCCCAAGACAATGCACAATTTTTCAAATTTTTAACATTTGGTAAAAGATTTTTCCGAAAAATGTCTCTTTGTTCTCGCGCCAGAGGCGATTGAAAATGTTGAACTTTGATTTCGTAATGATATTCTATCTCATGTTGTAAAGTTTTGAGGTCACCATGAAAAGGTCAAAATATCTAAGAATTTTGCGATTTTCGTGTTTTGAATTTACTTCACCGATGGAAGGTAAAGGACCATAAATTTGTGCATAATCCGTTGGGGATTAACATTAGAAGACTCGACGCTTTTATGATAATCCTTGGTGTGTTAGAAGAATCCGCTGGTGTGACGAAGTGACCGGTTTTGAATAATTAAAAGGTTTGTTGTAAACAACAGCTTTTAATTTTGATCGACTCGCCTTCGTGATCTAATTCCTCTTGACGATGATATTCAACAACACTCATAATGTAATTATCAATTTTATATTTCTGACCGGAAACTTCGTGATTTGGTTTGAATGCTTTGGTTGAAAGCTTAGGTTTGTAATCGCAAGATTCGTCCATATCCATTTGATTGGGTTTTAAAGTAAACTTTTCAATAGCAGCATCGACTCACCATGTTTGTAAACAACAGCTTTAAACTCTTTAAGTTTGTTTTGCAAGTCGATAATTTCTTCAAGATGATCATCTATTCGCTTCGTTGAATGCTTTTTGTATGCAGAGAACTGCTTTTGACAAGTTAACAACTCACTTTAGCTTTTTGATTTTCCAAGGTGAGAGCGTTAATTTGCTTTTTATGTTCATGTTTCAGCTTGTTCTATTTCGCATAACAAAGCATTCTTCAAGCGGCTAGATCACGATCCGTCTCTAAATATTTTTCGCTTTGATGAGATTTAGCAAAGGCGGCTTCAAAACCTTTTTCACGCTTTTTCTTGAGTTTTGAAAAGTTGAGTTGCATTTGTAAACATTCAAAATCCTTGGTTAACAAAGCAGCATTTTACTTTTTAAGTCCCGATTTAATGCACGACATTCTTCCACTATGGATTGTTGGTTTTAAGCCAGAGATCAACATCCGGACGAGGCAAAGTTCGGTGTGTTCAACGTGAGTCACAACATGATCATTATTTAGATCCTCAAGTATAACCACGGAGTCAATTTGATTATCAATGGAAACCATAAGGTCATCTTGATCGTCAAATGTAACTACGGGTCTAATTGAAAATCGTCGGAATGAGATGTGGATGACTCATTTTGAACATTCCGAGCCTTGCCGGATTCGGATGTTGGCGGAGATATTAGATCGTAGATAAATATGGTTTGTTTCGGTACCGAGACAAGCCATCGTTGTCATACATCGGGCCTGTGTCACCATGTGTAACTCATGCATATTAGCCATCAACATAATAAATGCATTGGCCCGCAAGTCCTCCATATCATCATCTCGAGTCTCAGATCCGCCATAAAACTCGTTCTTTGTCCGTGAGAGTTCCACCACTTCATCCTTAAGAGCCAAAAGAAGAGCCTCCTTGTGATAAGCACCGCCCCTAGTCCTCGGCTTTGGGCATGCATTAGCCTGTGTGTCCTTCTCATTGCGCTTGTAGCATCAAGACCATTCAACCCATTCTCGAGCATTTCCTTGCTCCACCACTTGAGCTCGTTGTTATTCCTACCCATAGCATTAAACCCTTGACCACCGCCCATCCGACGACCATAACCACGATTCGAACTTCAACTCGTCCATTGTTCACAACAAACCGATTCCTTGTGTTTGATGAGGAACGAATGCGATTGTTGGATTTGTTTGTATAACGCCAAAAGCATTAGCAATCATAACAAATCCTTGTTGCAATGCTTCGAACGGATCGGATTCCTCATTAGCTTGACTATAAAGTGCCCGATCATTGTTGTTGTTGTAAGGAACCAATTGATTTTGTTGAGATTGCCGTGATTGATCATTTGGTGTGATTGTGGCGCTTGGTTGAGTTGTCGGTTGAGGAGGATAACTGCTTTGAGCATACAAGGCAAGTTGTTGATTTTCCGGATGTGAAGGTGAAGCAATTTGAGCACGGAGAATCCTTTCCTTATCAACTTCCTTTTGATGAGGCTTCAAGTAATCGTACAACAATCCGTATGTAGAATGATGCATGTTCTTCGCTTGACGGAGAAAAATGACATACTTCTCCCATTCGTGACCAAGACTACTCAGAACTTAGTATTAACCGCAATTCTTGGCATGATGATGTTGTGTTTATCCAAATCATTTATGATGTCCGAGAATCGATGATGATAAGACTCTAGTGTCTCTCCGTGTTCAATCATGAAGTGTTCATAAGCCAAGTAAATTTTGGATTCCATATCCTCCCGATTGAGTGCGATCCTTCCATAAGAAGATGAATATGTTCCCACATTGCCTTTGCAGCCTTTTGAGCATCAACACTTCAAGAATTGGGTTTGGTAATCCTAAAAGGATATATTGCATTGCAAGCTCATCGCTTCATAGTGTAGAAGTTCTTCGGATTCAAGTCCGCAACAAGAGCAATGTTTGATTGTTCATCTCTTGGTGGATTAGCATTTGGATCTCCGGCACAATGACAAGAGGCATCCAAATGGACCTTCCAAGATAACCTTCTTTAAGAACTTTCCATGTGGCTTCTTCGATCACAAAACCTAAAGAACCTAATTACCCATTGATCGTAGTTTCGGAGTGAGCATTGGAGGTCTATCAAGTGATCCACCTCATGAATTGATTGTTGGTCGCTTAAAGCTTCACACATCTTTGCAAACCAAGTGGGTTCCTTCATAGTGTTCCTTGATGGATGTTGATTGAAATCATTTGTGTAGGGTTGAACTTGAAGACTTGGTGGTGGTTGAACCATTTGTGGTGGTGGAATTGCTCCAAGTTGTGGAGTATGTTGTTGATTAAATTGTTGTTGATAAATTGCTTGTTGTTGATTCCATTGTTGATGTTGTGGACTTAGTTGTTGTTGTCGTTGAGAATAAGTGTAAGGAAATAGTTAGAGTATGGTGGTTGTGACATGTTGAAAACTTGTGTTATAAAATGGATCTTTGTAGTCGAATGAACCTTTGTTGATGAAGTATCCTTAGGCGAGAAATCACAATAAACCAAGTAGCACTTATGCGTAAAACACCAAAGTTACGCTGTAACAAGCAAGAGTTACGCTGTAGGTTTAGCTTACGCGTAAGTAAGGTGAAAAACACTAAAGTTATGCGCGAAACAAGAAGTTAGGCGAGAAAACTTAGGCGAGGATTACCTTATGCGTAAGACTAAGCTTAGCGTAAGATGAATCTTATGCGAGGATTTCTACGCAGAAGCTTTATGCTTATGCGTAAGTTTAGGTTTTTGCTCAAATGATCTTTTACACTATCACAAAGGCAAAAGATATCCAAAGTCGACGATTTTCGTGCTTATCCAAGCAAGAAAACACGGAGTAAACCACTAAAATCAAGATCAAACCAAGGATAAAGTTACGCGTAGTTTTAGGGTTTTGATACGCGTAGCTTACTCGTAAAATGATTTTGCCCAAAGATGTTTCTAAACCGATTTTTGTGATGAAATAGCTTCAATATCACCAAAATAACACAAAAGTGTGAAACTTGATGATCCAAAGTGTCTAAAACAGTTACGCGTAGAATGAAACCCTCGAACAAAAACAAGCTTAAAACGATGATCCACGCAGAAGTTTGAAACTTTTGCCAAAACAAGCTTATTTTAACACCTTAAAACGTTGAAAGTACAAGAATCTTGGATTAAAAAGTGTAAAAACGTGTTTTAAGCGAACCAAAGTATCTCGTATGTTTTACGCGTAGAGACCAAAACCCACTTCAAAAGCAATAACGATTCACCCAACTAGTAGGCGATTGATACCACCGTTAGGTCACTAAGTTTACAACACAAGCATCAATAGAAAGAGATAGAGAAGAGAAGAGATCGTTGATGAACAAGAACAAACACACACACACACGTAAGACTACTAAGACAAACGGTTATGCGAGAGTATGTGAAAGAGAGTGATAAATTGAACAACCAACCCTCAAGTGAGGGTTATTACAAGAGTATTTATAGGAAGGGAGCTAGGCAACACTCCTACTCCCTTCCTTTCCTTAATGGACTTGGGCCTAAGCTCATGGGCCTTCTACATAAGCTTAAGCTAATAACAAACATAAAGGCCATAATTAAGCTAACTATTACATATGAATCACTAACACTTGATTTAGGTTTAGGAGTGATTCCAACACAGCACAACCATGCGATTTGTTACCCATTGAAAGTAGAAGGCTATAATGAATGGTATCATTCAGCTGACCTCAAACCACCACTTCGACCAATGCCAGAACCACACGCATATAACTGTCAATGTTGCAAAAATACATTTCAAGGTCGTGAGGAACTACGCCTGTTTAAGGAACAGGCGCGCCACATGTGGACATCCATTAACAACTATATTGTCCAACTCATGGAGGAACGCGTCAAAAAACCATAAGAGTTGTTCTATCTATGATATGGTTGTATTAATATCAGTTTTAACTAAGTTTATGTAATATGTTTTAAGAACAACTATGAATTTCAAATCTATATGTTTTCTATCTATGATATGGTTGTATTAATATGTTTTAAGAACATCTATGTAATATGTTTTAATTCAAATCTAGATGTGATTTCTTCTTTGACTGCTTTTATTGTTGCAAATATGAACACAATTATTCATTTGTATATATATTTGTATATGAGTATGTCGTTTGTAAACAAAAGAGTAAGAGATGAAGTAAATTTAGTTGATAATTTTGATCTTGATGTTCCGAGTTTTGGTTTCACTTGCATGTTTGCAGATGCATTTGCAGTTTAGGGGTTGTTTGGATTTGACGGGTTTGACTTTTAAAAGTCAACATAAAGCCAAAAAAATGAATGACTGAGTAACCAAACTATTTCAACACAGTTTTAGTATTCACTTTAATGTTTAATACATTCAAGTTGTTTTAATTTGTGGCATGCAACTGTTAAACACAATCTACTTCTGTTTGGAACTGCATTTTGCATATGCAATATCACTTTGACTTATAAAAGTCAACATAGATAGATTCAGTGTTAACATGTGTTTTATGCAGATTCAGTGTCAGCATTTGCATATACTAGTTTCACTTTCATTATTAAAAAACAAACGTATAGTTAAGTTACAACTTAATCTGAAAATGAATAAGATACATAGCCAAATTCTAACAAAAAAAATTACTTCTTCCTTTCGTTCTTGCATAAATATGTCCTCCCACTCTTGTTTAGCCCTTGCTTCTTCTTATAGTGTTTGTGACAATGCTTCTTGGTCTAACCTCATTTGATGTTCCTGTTGATCAATAAGATATCAACCAGCCTGCCACTATTGTTCAACTCGTTCTTCTTCTTCTTCTTCTTCTTCTTCTAACAATTTGATTATTTCTTCTTCGTCTAATATTCACATACCACCTACACCACTCCCGTGTCCATAAAGTGTATCCTTGTGGAAAACCTTAAATTAAGTTTTTTAGTGTGATGTTAAGATAATGGAGAGATGTTTTAGGAGAAAACACTGATATATTATGAAGTATCAAAACAACTCCTACAGTAATATCCTTCCAATAAACCCCTTCTGTAAGGACTTTGTGATGTACTGAACCAGATATCGTACCTGATAGATCTTTGAGACTTATTGTAAGATCGCTAAGGTCATTTGGCTTATACGACTTGATTATTGCAACAACTTGATCAAGTTTCCCATTATTGATAAAGCGGTTGATATCACCTAAACTTCCAATCACAACCCCCCATTAGCATTCACAAACTCGACTGCGCTAAGCCATTGCCCACGTGTAAAATCATCATCCTCACCCACATCCTCAACAACTTTCCTAATATACTCTTGTGTGAAAATTACACACTCTTGCCCACCTTCGCTAATATCTACTTGTTTATGACGCTTCGCCACTGGAACAATACCAACAGGATCGGGTATTATCCTAACCGACTTTACAGGGTTGTGTGATGAAACTAGGTTTTCCAAGGTGGGGGTTGTGTGACAGCTTTAGTGGTGGTTGTTGCAGGGACGAAGGGGGTTGTTGCACGGATGGTGGGGCTGTTGTAGGTATCGGATTTCTCCATTTCGTTTGAAGAAGTATAATCAGATAATTTGTGAATTTGTGTTTCAGAACTTGTATTTGTGAATTTGGGGTTATAAATACTGAAATGGTGCTACAGAACTTTGGTTGTGCTTGAAGGGAAAAAAGCCAAACGGGTGGACTTCGTTTATTGAAGAAAACGAGGGTAAATTAGTCATTTCACATGGCCACTAAAAGGAAAAGTTAACGATCGTTAGCAAAAGGGGTATTTAATGATTAAGGGTATTTCTCAAAAAAATGTAACATTAGGGACACAACACGATAATTTTACTTTCAAGGACATTTTTCAAAAAAAAAAAAAAAAATTTAGAAACATTTTTTGCAGTTCACTCTAATATAAAAATGTCTTGTCGGTCGAGCTACAGTGGTCGCACAAAATATCACTTTTTGGGTGTAACTAAGAGGGTGTTTCTTTTTTTCCTTAGCTAAGAGACTATGTAGATCCTATATTTATATAAACTACTTATTGGGAAATATAATAAAATTCATGTCTTGAGAATATAGACTAACTAAGAGAAATAGTGAATCCCACTTAAAAAAATAATATCAAATAAAGGTGTGTTTATTTTTAAAAAAAAATCTTACTAGCCCTCTTACTCTTACCAATAAGAGGTGAGCGATCGCGTTTGCATGTTTGTTTTTTCTTTTGAGTAAACCCGTTAGACATATAACATCTTACTCAAGAAGAGGTGGGGTATGTGTCTTTATCGCTCTTACTCGCTTTTGTAAACTTTATATAATATATTTGATTATTTATTAACTATGTTATATTTATGATAAAAAGTCTTGTTTCATATTTACATAAGTTACTTATTATCGCATTGCGTTGGTTTAATAAACAAATTGCAAAAACGAGCACTTAAAATCATTCGGACACTCATACAAAAACAAACAACATTATTTCGTTCAGATTTAGACTTTCTAGCCACCTCTTACCAGTAAGATGCGGTAGTCAGATTCAAACCCAAAACATCTTAGTGAAACAAACACACCCTAAGTTTATGGACTCAATCCTTTATCTAAAAAAAAACGCGCTAACAATATTCCAATAGCCTCTGCCCTTAGGACACAAAACTAAATTTAAAAAATGTTTGTTTTACTAAAAAGTGAACTCACAAACTAAAAGTTAAGAGCATGCACATTAGTAACGCCATAACGGGCGTTATGGAGGATTTAACGCCGTTAACGAGCGTTATACCGTTGGAGGAGTTGCGTTAACGAGGCGTTGGAGGAGTTGCGTTAAATGGGCAACAGCGCTAAAGGTTTAAAAAAAAAAAAAAAAAAAAAACTAAAAAATTCACACTTTCACCCTTCAACGGCTAGTGGCCGTTATTATTTAAAAAATTCAAAAACTTACACTTTGATCCCCTAGCTGCTAGTTCTAATAATAATAAATAAAAAAAAATTCAAAAACATTTTTTTACCACTGTAAATACCCAACTAAAACACCATTTTTTTTCACACTTCCACTACTCAATCCTCTCAATCTTCAATCTTTCATTCACTGAAAAAAAAATGTCGGGAGGCAACGATGATACATTCTTCAATCTTCTCGGTGGTGGGTAGAATACCTCATGTTAGCCTTAATAGTTTTATTAGAAGTGATGGTCATTCACGTTTAGGAACTTTGTAACGTGTGTTAGATATCGTGATAGAATAGTCAACGGGCTCGTGGACTTGGGCTAAGCTAATTGGTTATAAGTTGTTGTTAGCCTTATGTATGATGTAATCCAACCCAAGCCCAAACGAGCCCATGCCAAGCCCTTTAGGGCATCTACTACTGTATTATATAAACCCCTCAAAGTCTCATTTGAGGGGTGTGCTTGAGTGTGTGTGTGTGTGTGTGTTTTCTTTCAAGTAATACAACTTTATTGTTTTCATCTTCTCTCACAACATACACGATTTTATATCATTCAAGTCACCATCTTTCCTTTCTTTGTTTCTTACTTCTACGCATAGAGTGTTTGGTTTAACGTGTTCATCTTGTGATAGGGTGTGTTACGCGTAAGGTTGATGTATAAGTAAGGTCCTACAATTGGTATCAATCGCCTAACAATGGTTTAGGAGTGGTTGGTTGAAGTTTTTTTGTTGTTTGTATTCTACGCGTAAGCTCTCGGTACTCATATTTGTCACGCTTAAAACTTTATTTTTTGCACTAAAATCTTCAAGATTATTGTGGTTTGAGGTTCCTTTAGTGGTAAAGAGTCTAGTTTTGGAAAAAAGTTTGAAGCTTTACGTGTTTTACATCAGTTTTAAACTCGTGTTTATTGACGGCACGCTTTCACGCCAGAAGGTTTCCAAGCACTTTGGGTGAAAAAGGTCAACTGATTTGTGTTATTGGAGTGTCTTTAAGGCTGTTTGTGCAAGAGAAATTGGTTGAATCGTTGGAAATTTTTACGCGTAAGTCAAAACCCTCTTTTACGCGAAGAAAGTCAAACCCTTTTTCACGCATAACTTCCTACGCATAACTTTTGGCTAAGAATCTTCGAGATCAAAGGTTACTCGGTGCTTCCTCACTTGGATAAGTGTGTAGAACACTTCGACTTGTGGATATCTTTTACTACCGTGTGGTGTAAAGGATTTTTGGTTCTAAACCTAAGTTTACGATAAGCATAACGCTCACGCCAGAATAATCTACGATAAGTTCCACTTACGCATAAGATTTCTCGCCTAAGCATTTTTGTTTACGCCTAAGCCTTAAGTTTACGCCAGAAGACACTGTTTACGATAAGGAATCCTACGCTTAAGCTATCTACGATAAAGAATCCTACACGATAAGCATTTCTACGCTTACATCGGGTTTACGAGTAAGTTTTTGAGCAAAACTCTAACGGCTATAACTTTTGAACCAGTAATCCGCTTTCGCCGATCTACCCATCAAAACGACCGTGAGAACGAGGAGAATAGACCGAATAAACTAAAGTTGATTCGGTCAACCTTCAAGTCTTAAAACGCCCGAGCGAAGTTATTGAGGTTTTTAAGTTTTAGACCAAATTTTCACTACAACAACCGAGCTTAATCTTCATCCAACACAACTCCTTCATCGTTGAATCGATCCCACGCCAACTTTATCATATCATACCTTCATCAATGGCAACTCAACAAGACATTCATGCGCCGGTCGGCACAAAACCGCCCTCCTATGTTGGAAAAAGGTGGTTATCTTCAATGGACAAGTCGAATGCTTCGTTACATCAAGACAAAACCTAATGGAAAATTGATGATCAAATCCATTCGTGATGGACCCTTCATACCTCGACAAGTCCAAGACCCGAAATGCCGATGCAACACCTCCGCCCCACCATTTTTTCGCCTTCAAAAGAATCGGAATACTCAAGAGGATCGTAAACAAGTCGAAGCGATGACATGGCAATTCATATTGTCCAACCTGGTTTACCAAGAGACATCTTTCTTCTTTGTCAGAGCAGCCAGAAACACTTTCGATATGTGGGAACGTGTTAGAAGACTTTGTCATGGAATGTAAATTGGTCAACAAGACACGTAGAACAAGTTGCTAACCGCTTGGGAGAAGTTTACATCTACCCGAGAGAATCCATTGAATCCTACTATGGAAGGTTCTGCACTTTAATGAATGAGTCGATCGTAAACAAGTTGACACCCGTAACTATCGTGAGCAACATCAAGTTCTTGAACAATCTACCGTAAGAATGGGGACGATATGTCACTATTGTCAACCAAACAAAAGACTTACATCAAGTGAACTTTGATCAACTCAACGATTTTCAAACAAAACCAAAATGAAGTGAATGAAGTCAGCAAGAAAGATTAGCAAAGAATCATGATCCATTGGCACTCATTACAAAGACTCAAACTCCGGTGAATACACAACAACAAGCTTCATCATCTTCCACTAACAACAACTTGCGCAATACATCCCTCCACAACAAAACTATCCACCGAACAACAACATTACCAGAACAAGGAATCACCGATCTTGAAATGGAACCCAAGAAGCTTTGTCACAAGTATTTTCTTTATTGGGTAAAGCATTCAGAGGTCGCTATTCCACACCAACTAACAACAACCAAAGGATTTCATCAAACACTCGCAATGTGCAAATTGCACAGGGTGTGAACATGGGTAATCAAAGACAAATGGTTGGCGTTATTGGGAATCGGCAGGATATGCTACCGATTTCGCATGGGTAATCGCGGTTTCAATCGGTAACGTTGGGTCGAATGTTGGGAATAGATCAAATGGTAATCGAATGGGAATGTTGCAGCCCAATCGTTGGGAATTATGGAAATGTGAATCGGTAATCAGTTACGTGTTATAGCTCGTCAAGGATTGGGTCACATGGCAAGGAATTGTCCAACTAAGCCGAAAAAGAAGGATCGTGCGTTTCTTGAAAGCTATTATGTTGGTACAAAAGGAACAACGGACTTCAAATAAGTGCCGAGGAACATGACTTCATGGCTATTATGGATGATTTGGAAGACCTCGAGGAACTCAATGCAAACTACATCTTCATGGCAAATATTCAGAGACCAAGCACGACATCGATTCGGACGCACCTCCTGCCTATGACGCCAACGCAGATCCGAGGTACCAATCATTGATCCATGCTATAACAATGTCATATTTGATGTGTTTACTCATGACTTAACAAGATTTCGCGACGCCAAGACCTACTTATGATACATACCGACAATCCGAGTTGTAGCAATACTAACTCGAAACTCCGATGTGGATCCTAGTGGAGGCCGTGGCACAAAATAATCGAGACCGATGAGGAAACACGTTTACTTTGAATCATTAATCAATAAGCGTGGCATTGAAATTGAGAAAGTTAAAATGGTCAATCGCGAAGTTAAGGCCGCGAATGCCAAATCGACCGCTAAGCTTAAGAGTTACAAGGAGAACGCAAAAGCCTTTGAATTTCAAAAACAAAGAATCGAATTAGAAATTGGTTATCGAAATTTGGTTTCTAAAGAACAACTTTGCAAATCAAGTATAACACACTTGATGTGAATTTGAACTTAAAATTAAATCTTTAAACAAGGAAATTTCTTATTTAAATAACCAACTTTCTAAACAAAAGAAATGTTTTCTAATCTTGAAAAGAGAAGAAGCGCTTGATTACCGATTTTTCAAAACGAGAAGATTCTCTTCTTGATGAAATTCTTGATAAAATGAAAAAATCCAAACTTTGGAAAATTTGCTTTAAAACGGGTCATTCGCTTCAAACAATCAAGATGCTTTCTAATCAAGTAAATCCAGCGCTTTCATACTACTAATAGAATGGCACTTGTAACGACCTTCTTCGTTCCTCAAGAAAGCTCGTAAATCTCGAATGTGTTAAACAATGGAAATGTTTTGCATAAACCCATAATTGTTCGTGATTCTCTTGAAACGTTAGAACTATCTCAAGAGAGTAGATCAAAATGAAACAAAAGAACTGGAAATCAAACCTATTGATTATAACAAATGGAACAAAATTAACGGAATTACTTTTGTTAATCAAAAGAAAAGTCAAAGTTCTCCATCACACCAAATGTTTCAAACAAAGAGTCAAAACTGCTTTAAAATCGTTTCAAAACCGGTTGTTGTCCCCAAATCTCTTTCGAACATTGAACAAATGTCTTCAAACAATCCTTTTAACACAAGTGATGCGAGAAGTATTTTAGAAAATGTGAAAACTAGAATTGTGGATCTTCAAGACATCGTTATGTTGGGTTCAAGAATACCCAAACCCCTTAATCTAGGATTTGAATAGAAAATAACCTAAGTGTTTAATCCGTTAAACACAATCGTGTCACCGAGCGCATAGTCTCTCGGTGAGCTATCTTCGTGACACTTAGTATGAGGCGAAGAAGGAGCCTCCACTGCAAGGCGGAACTTAAAGAGTGAAGACTAAGTCAAGAAGAAGATAGTGGATTCAGTGAGTGATGACAATAACTCACCGAATCCTTCGACTCCTCTCCAACTGTTAAACATCAAGACAAACGAAGGAAGAGATCAAGGCTTTAAAGATCAAGAATGAGTCGGACTAGGCGGAAAGTTTTACCCGATAAAACTAAGTCCTCAAGTGTTTATCCGCCTATACATAGTCTCAATCTATCAAGATCATATCTTCCCATTTATAGTAAGCGGCGATTCTCTCGTCAAGGAAAGAGTCTCACGCCTACTATAGAAAGGTGAACAAGAACCGAATATATCAATATTCGTGTTTGCCGTGATCCATGTTTTTGTCTTCTAGGTTAAAGTTAATAATCATACTTGTATAAATAGATAAGAGAATGAGTGAAAAGTTTAAGCTTGTGAATTGTAAAACACACATACACACAAGCCAACTTTTCACTCCTCCAAATACAACTTTATCCTTGAGCTAGCTCAGCTGGGTTCTAAGAGTTGTGCTCGACTTAGCCCGAGCTAGAGAGGAGTCACCCAAACTTTGTTATTTCAATCCCAAGTACTATTCCGCAAGTACTTGGGTAACGATTCTTTGATTTATTTCTAATAAGAATATGATGTTGAAAATTACTTGTGTGTGTTACTTACATTACTTTCACCATTATTCATTGTTAAATTGTTTTAAGCACTTAATTGTTTTTAAACGATAGTGAATAGGAACAACAAGTGGTATCAGAGCAAGGTCGATTATAAAACCTTTAAGCCGCTCTAAAACGCTTTTAAATCAGATTCCTATGGTCGAAATTGATGTACCCCAACTAGTCGATAAAAGGGTGGAGCTTATTCACCTGCTTCCCTAGACTTGAAGTTGGCAAATTCAACAAATGGAAAAAGCGATGCTTTGCTATTTGATCGATGGAACCTTATTATATCAAATGTATTAATGAGGGTCCATTTGTCCCAAAGATCAAGGTTTGCCCAAACTCAAGCTCATGGACTCGTGATGAAAGGAGAGTGGTCAACCAGACCAAAGACTCAAAAGTATCATCATATCATGTCTTCCGATGATATAATGGAGTCGCTTATAAGTCAGAATACGGCTAAACAAACTGGATGACTGGTCCATAGCCATGAAGGTCCATCCGACACCAAGGAAAACAGGATAATGGACCAAACTTGAGTATAATACCTTCGTGGCTAGGGACTCAAAACTCTCTCAAACTTACACCGTTATAAAACTCTTTTAAATGAACGGCTAATGATGGTGTTAAGTTATCCAAACATGAGATAAATGTTGGTTTTGTTAATTGTCTCCCGAGAAATGGTTGAACTTCTCGTGGACTTAGAAATGCAAATCACATCCAAACTCTTGAACTTCCCGAAATTTATGGAAATTTGTCTATGAGGAAAACCTCATCAACAGACGATACCCCGACTTAAAGAAGTCTCGTGAAGTCAAGAAGTCCCCACCATCACCTCACCTATATCAACCGCCTTCTTTTCTAACAATGTGGTTCAAGATTTTCAAGAAAATTCGATGATGAGCCCGATGAGAGATCAAGTGAGGAGTACCTAAATGACCGAACGTTGAATTTCGTGAAAGGCACTCCTTGCAAACTCTCAAGGTTTATTAAAAGAAACAAAGGTTTTTCAACTGCTAAAGCAAATGAGGACACCGAATGCTTTAAGTGTCACAAAAGAGGCCATTTTGCAAAGGACTGCTTTTCAAAACAATTTCAACCTCTTACTGCACCATCGTGGTCAAATCACCCTCGTGCTTTAGCAAATTTCAACCTAAAATCTATCGGCCTCATCAAAACTTTCGTAATAAATCGACCGTAACAAAACAATAGATTTTGAAGCCAAGTATAGGAAGATCAAAGCTAAGCTTGCATTACTTGAGGCCACCCTCGTAACCAAAAAGTGTTCAACTGCGGTGGTAAAACAAAGGTCTTGTTGTCGAAACCTTCGATCGATGAAGAGCCGCCTCATCGATGATGAAATGGTGCATGTCAACAAGACCGATGGCCCTCTCGAGGAAGACAAGCTAGTTGTTGGAAAGAATCATGCCGTAAATGGAGAATGGGTCAACATCACAATGAAGAAGGTAAATATTCTACTTTCTATGGATGATGATTCGATTGGCGGCCCTATATGAACTATATCAATGTTGATCTTAAGTTTGTAGAGGAGCAAAGACTAAATCTTTTTCTAAGTACAACAAGCTAAGTTTTGAATTGAATAAGTGTAGGGATGAGTTACTTGTGTTAAAACAAAACAAGCTTGAGGCTATCACCTTACAAATTCAAAACACCGAATTAGTTAAAAGAAATCGTGCTCTTCAAGATGAACTTAAGAAAGAAAAAGAAATCATTGATAGTTGGACCAACAAGAATCCAAGAGTCTTTGATGTTGTGGGTGCCCCAAGAGCAAAAAGAGAGTCATAGGTGAACATCATCTTTCCGACTCTCACAACAAAGACCGCCTCCTAAACCATTTGTGTCCGTGGCATGATTACCAACATGTTGTCTGCTCCCAAGTCCGGTGATTGGATTGAAAGACTTAATCCCGAGAGTAAGCTTCCTAACTTTGACTGGAAGAATTCTAGAGCTCGAAAGTCAAGCTCTAAAGAGCATGCTTGACTCCCGTGATGTGCCCAAGAGCACCGATCACATCTCCGAGTCTCAAGATGAATCTCAAGCACCACTTCCACCTTTGGAACCTCTTCGTGGTGCCGATCCTAGCTCGAGCTTACTCCATTACATTACAATCCACACTCTCCTAAAGAAAGGTCCGACTTGGTAGAACCATTTTGAAAAACCATCAAAACCAAATCAACAAGAATCCACCCCACCGAAAATTCCACATCCTCGGTCCCCATCAAGTCGATCGATTCAAGAATCGATCGAACTTGTGAGGAAGCTAACCGACAAAATGGAAGCTATTGAAAAGGTCCCCGAACCAATCAAGGAGACAAAGTCGCCTCTAGTTCCTCAAAGTCAAAAGCCACCACCAAAACAAATGTAAGTGTGATCTGTGCCACTATACCACCATACCATCGACAATTGTTATAGAATCCTTTTTGCATGATTCGTAAAAGGATGATCACAGGATCGCCGACCACTTGCAATATGTGAACTCTCTTAGTCAAGAAAACTACACCAAAGTTGGTCATCAAGATGCTTCTTCATCCAAAGCTCAAAAGTTGAGAGCAAAGCCTTTTCCTCCTTGCCCACATCGTGGCTTTAATGATCATCGCCCGATGATTGTCTTATGAACACATGCCGTGATATTTGCGGTAACACAACTCATAAGACATCTCAAGATGACAATGTCATCCATGCAAGGAGAAGTTCAAAACAACCCAAATCCACCGAGTCATCCTCGCCTCTAAATGCAAAACCCGTGGTAGCTCATTGCACTCCACCACCGACCATGAATCTATTGCTCAATTCAAAGAGACCATGAGACCCAAGCCCACTAGTAAGTGGGTCACGAAGAGAAACTAATTCGTTTACTACTTGTGCAGAGGCATGCCGTGGAGCCTATCCGCATCTAGACAAAGGATGTTCAAGAAGCATGACCGTGTGAAGGAATATCTCGCACAAGTATGTAAAGGAACCAGGCCAAAGGTAGTATTTGGTGATAACTCATCATGTCCCATCAAGGTTATGGTTCAAGAACTGTAATGGAATAGTTTTCTAGGATTGCTTATGTCAATGGTCTCAAATACAATCTCATCGCTGTCACCACCTATGTGATGCTAAGTACATTGTACAATTCAATGACAAACAAGGTACCATTTTCAATGCCAACAAGGAAGTTGTGTTGATTGCTCCTAGAGAGACGATGTTTATGTCTTAGACATGTCAACTCTCTAAAGATGGAACTCGCTCTTTGCCAAAGCCACCGAAACTATCAACCGTTGTGGCACAAGAGACTCTCACACTTAAACTTCAAAACATCAACAACTTGGCAAAACAAAACAAGGTCCTTGGCTTACCATCACGGTTTTTGCAAAAGATAAACCATGCTCACCGTGAAAAGGCAAACATAAAAGAGCATCTTTCAAAACCAAGCAAAATTTCTATCAAAAGTCGCTTCACCTCTCGTGATATGGATCTCTTTGGACCACCATCCTAGATCAATCCAAAGATGAGAAGTATACACTTGTCATTGTTGATGAGTATTCAAGATACACTTGGGTATACTTTCTTTCCAAAAGAGTCAGCAATGATACTATAATGTCATTCATCGTGAACATTGAAAACCGTAATGACATTACAAGTTGAAACAAATCGAACCGACAATGGTATCGAATTTAGAAATGCCGAGCTTGAGAGTTTCGTGATGAGAAGGAATCTCCCAAAATTTCTCATCTCCTTATACCCCGAACAAAATGGGGTAGCCGAAAGGAAAACAGAACTCTCATTGAGGTCAAGAACCATGTTAAATGGCTCACTCTTTCAAAGCATTTCGGATCAAGCAGTTAAAACAACTGTTACACTCAAAACAGTCAATCATTGTCAAAAGACATAATAAAACCCCATATGAGATATTCAAAGGTAGACTTCGACATTAGCTACTTCCATGTGTTTGGATGTCCTGTGTTTATTCATAACCACAAGGATCATCTAGGCAAGTTCGATGCTAAAGTCGATGATGGATACTTTCTAGGTTACTCACCGATCTCCAAAGCCTTCGTGGTATTTAACACAAGGAGACAACAAGTTGAGGAAACCTATCATGTCACCTTTGATGAAAGTATAGAAAGCATCAGTTCACCAACACTTCAATGGAAGAAATAGAATTGATAACTCATCAAGATATCCTCCCGATGAGTACAACATCGAAACCAATTCCTCATACCAAGTCGATGTCGACATCTCATATTATGTCTTGCCTCACAACCCGTCACAACCAACTATCGTGAATTCATTGATAATCATTCATCCCTCACAGGATAGGTAACATCGATCCAAATGATCGTGATCCCAGAACTCAAGAACCTCTACCGTAACAAGACACCTCAACAGATGATCTAAATGATCTTGTGGGTCTTGCACCGATCTCACGACGAACTCCCAAGGACATCTTCAAGCTCGTATCCCGCACCACAAAGTAAGTGGACAAGATCTCGTGACATTGAGCTTGTAAACATCATTGGTGAACCCATCAAGGCATGCTCACTAGAAGCATGGTCGCTAACTTAATCGCAGCTTCACCAATGAATGTCTATATGTCGATTACCTATCGAAATAGAACCCAAAAGTGTCACCGAGGCTCTAAAATACCCAAGCCGGGTTCAAAGCTATGCAAGAAGAACTGCAACAGCTTGATAAAAACAAGGTCATGACCTTGATCAAATGTCCTCGTGATGTAGTAGTCATAGGAATGAAGTGGGTTTTCGTAAACAAAACCGATGAAAACGGCATCGCTATTAAAAACAAAGCCGACTTGTAGCCAAAGGTTACAACAACAAGAAGGCATTGACTATGATGAAACATTTGCTCTCGCTGCAAGAATGGAAGCCATCAGATCTTTCTTGCATATGCAACATACATGAACTTCGTGGTCTACCAAATGGATGTTAAAAGTGCATTCTTAAATGGTGATCTCAAGGAAGATGTATATGTTCAAGAACCTCCGTGCTTTGAGAGTAGTGAATTTCGACTATGTCTCAGAACTTGACAAGGCCCTTTATGGACTTAAACAAGCTCCTGTGGCATGGTATGAAACTCTCTCACCTTCCCGATACAAAACAAGTTTGTCGAGGAAAGATAGACAACACATCGCTTGTCTATAGAACTCAACAGATGTGATACTAGTCCAAGTGTATGTTGATGACATCATCTTTGGCTCAACAAACTACAACTTTGCAAACAGCTTGAAAACCGATGACAAAGAAGTTTGAAATGAGCATGATGGGGAACTCACATACTTTCTTGACTACAAATCGTGCAAACCGATAAAGGAATATCCATCACCAAGAGAAATACACCGTAAATCTCTTGAAGAAATATGAGATATCCGATCGTGCCTCAAGAAGACTCCAATGGTCCCACCTAACAACCTTGGACCCGATCTCACCGGCAAATCACCAATCAAACTCATTTCGAGGGATTGTTGGCTCACCGATGTATCTAATCGCTTCTAGACCGATATCCAATTCTCACTGCCTAATAGCAAGATATCACCAATCCTAAAGAATCCCATCTCATCGCAGCCAAAAGAATACTCAGTATCAAGGGAACCCCAAGCCTTGGACTCTATTATCCAAAGTGCTCGTGGTTTGATCTCAAGGGTTACTCGATTTCGATTATGTCGGCCGCAACATGGATGTAAAAAGTACCTCGTGGTCCGCACAATTTCTTGGAGGAAAACTAGTTTGTTGGAGTGCTAAAAGCAACAATCAAGAGTTATGTCCTCACCGAAGTCGAATATGTAGTCAGCAGCAGGATGTTGTGCCAATGTATTATGGATGAAAAGTCAACTCATGACTATGACATCCATTACAAAATGGTGCCCATCTTTCGTGACAACACCAAGTTATTGCAATCTCCAACAACCCCGTCCTCCACCAAAGAACCAAACACATCGATATCGATATCACTTCATCGTGGATCACATAATGAAGGGAGACATTGAACTTCATTTCATCCCTCATCAATATCAACGGCCGATATCTTCACAAAACCCTTGATGAACCTACCTTCGAGAGACCGAAGTCGAATTGGGAATGCTTGACATTGAAAGTCGTATCCGAAACCAATCTCAAGAAGTTCTCTCAAATGGTTCATCCTCCCGAACATCCAAAACAAACCTCTCACCGAATGAGTAAGACTCACTGTGGTCCCCGATGAAAGCATTGAATGAGTAACTAAATGCTCCAAGTATTAGTTACTTAAATGTCCTAGGTTGGTAATCCCACCAATTTAATATAGGAATACATGTCTTATCGTCAGAGTATCATCATTTACCTCACCCCACTTGGCATTAAATGCCTTCTCTCACATAAAATATCCCATGGATATTTTATTATCGCTAAAGTGCACTTTTATCGCGCATTGCAACTGCTTTTCCTTGAAAGACGGATTTTATCGTGAAGTGGTGGGTGGCAATAAATGTGGAATATCAAACAATTTCAAAATGGTCTTTACATATCCACATTTATACAAAACCACCCTCTCGCTACTCTATAAATACCTCTTCAAAACCACAAAACACACACAAATTATTTTCTCGCAACTAAACTCACAAAATTCTTTCTCAAATCCGTAAATATTTGTGTGTTCTCAATATCTTTAAAACCTCTTTTGAAAACCCTCCTTGTAAACATTTACAAAAGTTTTTCATCACAAACTTGAAGAGATCTAAATACTTTGATTGTTCTAGTCAAAACATTTTTCAAAACCCTAAAATCTTCTTTAATGGAAATGGCTAGAACACAATCTCTCCGATTGCTTCTCTGGGTAGGGATCTTACTAACGTTGAATTTAAAACAAATAATGTCATAGGAAATTTTGAATATCCCGAAAATGTCCCAACCTATAAAGACATTATAAAATTTTTATTCAACCGCCCACCAAAACGGCCTTTGTAAATGTCCTCAAGATCTGCACTCCAAACTACCTCGTGGAGTTTTGGGCTACAGCCAGAGCCTTTGACCCGACACCTTCTCATCGATGAGAATAACCTTAGACCTCTCGTGGAGTATCTCATCGTTCGCCTTAATGGGGAAACAATTCACCCCGGATTACAAAACGCTTTGCACTTCAACAGGTTAGATTATAACAAAGGTGTTTATGTCGCCCATCCCGAACCCTCCATGTTGAAGGATGGGTTAAAACAAATCGCTTTAGATCCAACTTTTTGGACAAGACCCCACCACTAAAAGCTCATTCCCGTGGCTTGGAGGATCCTCTTCACTTTTGTGATTCGTGTCCCTATGGAACCACTCATCCACCGAACAAGTTAACTCTATTCGCTTGATGATGGCATACCGCTTGATGAATGGGGTCACCGTCGACATAGGGAGATCATTTACAAGTGATCTCAGAACGAAGCTACAGAGCAAAACTAGGACGGCACGCTTCGTATCCTAGGTTTGTCTCTTGTGCTTTGCAATCGTTATCGATCCAATTATACTCGTGGATGAAAAATTTGGAAATTTACCGCATCCCGAGTCCATCAAATTTTCAAAAGGACCCATCCCTTGTCACTCCTATTGAATTGACGGCCCATATGGTTGTCAGAACAACTGTGAGGATCTGTCTCCAAACCCCGCTCCTAAAAGAGAAAGGGAAGTCTCGATCGACTAAGACTAAACCAAAGTCTCAGGCCCCGAGGCTTCGTGAGCACACCAAGAGGCACAAAAGCCCGAGACTAAACAGACACCCACCGACTGTGCAACAACCACCCCGTGACAACGAAGGACACCGATACATCACGCCAAGGCCCTTGGTCACACCTACTACTCCCCAAGATCCGTAGGAAACAAACAACCACCGGTAGGGGAGCGCCCACTACGCCCGATGAGGACATTAGCAAATCAAAGCCTTTGTCCGAGGGCACACCGATCGATCCCAAAGACTCGTGGGGAAACAAACAACCCACCGATAGGGATACAACAATCACCGACTCGCTAAAGGCACTGAAAACCCATCGTTGTCTCGTGGGTCAATGGGGACAAAGACTGGAGGAAAGGAACAACCCACCGATATGGAACCCAAAACCAATCCTCGACTCCCGAGAAGACGCTGGAAACTCCCACCTGTCCGAGGGGTCCACGGGGACAAAGACTCGTAGGATCAATACCACCACCGATATGGAACCCATTCCCACCCCTTGTTAACCGCTGTCGAGGTTACCGAGTTGCTAAAATCGATGATGACCTTGCCGAAAGTGATGAAGAAATTTTATCGCTAGGGATGAAGCTGACGCCGAGGTTCAATCGAACAAGAGCCTCACCGATCCACGTGAGCATACCGAATCCCCATTCCAACATGATGATCGCCTCTCAATCCTCCTCAAGCTCGATGAATTCAAAGAGTTTGACAATGTTCTTCCCTCACCGAAAGGCGCTTGGCTCGCTGGATCACCGTGGCTTCAAGGAAGCTATACTGTGGGTTACTAAAACATTGTGGGAACAACATACCGAGGTCGCCGCAAGTTATGCCGATCTAAAGGCGAGGCATGTGGCTTCATGAAAATGTTCATGAGCATGTGGACTTGATGTATGACAAACTCTTCTGATCGAATGAAAATATGGCCAACTTCTTAAGGCACCTTCGATCAGAGGCACAAAGATCGATGAAATCGTGGAGTTTGTCAAAGAAGATCCAACACTTAACTCTCAAGTGCTAAAGACTATCGAGGCATACTTGAAACAATCCTCAAACCTTAATGAACCGCTAGATCCGCTCAAGTCTCGCAAATGTTCGTGGTCTTCCATCCTCACCCGCCTCTTCAAGCTACAATGGACTCTTTGAATACACAGTGGCGACCATGGCTCGTGCATCCTCCTCCTCGCCCGGAATCTTGGTCCCTGATGATCGCTTTGAGCTTTCTCAAGCTAACTTGATGAAAAGGTCACCGTATTCGTGCCGATACTACGTAGATTAAGGCTATGATGACCGAAATCTATCAGCCTTCAAGGGTCAAGCCGCCACCCCCTCAAGACCAACGCTAACTCTTGCCCTCACCAAGCTCCCAACAGCTGAGGGGAGAATATCATCAAGAAACTCCTCTTCACACCGAGGGGAGCAAACACCACCGCCTCAAGAGCTCCCATATCATCTCGCACCAGCCTCAAGAATACCCATCTCATCTCTACCACCACAAACATCAACAACAACACTAACAAATACAACACCAATAATGACAACACCACCACCCTTGGTTGCATCTTCTTCCTCGTGCCAGACAAAGGCAAAGGCATATTGACAACAATCGAGCCCGAGAAGATTCCCTACAAAATCGGTGACATCAATACCTCTTCACTCCTCAATGCCTAACCAAACACCTTGCTAAAGAAGAAAGGAAATTGAAACAACGAGGATGATAAGAAGACCAAAGAAGCACCGCAAAGGTTGTCGCCAAGAAGCCGAGAACATGGGATTAGATGCAAGCAAGCTCCCAAAGGGTCAGCAGACAAAAGTTCAAAGATGCTCAGTCGCTCAAATGGTCGCAATGAGAAAGCAGATGAAGAAAAGAGAAAGAAAATCAAGCTCTCGTGCAAAGCGTAATCGAGGAGTACAATCGACAATGACCACCAAGGCTTCCTCGAAAAATCATCGATGTCAAGATTATTCCCAACACCAAACCATTGGCTATGAATGTTTACGTAGGGATGACAAAAGACACTTTGAGGTTCATGATCCCTTAAAATTCAAAGTGACTTTGGGATCACCGAACTTGATGAACTTGGTCCGATCATTGGAAAGAAGCAAAATAAGGTGGTCAAGGATCCGATGAAAATGCTCAAGAAAAGATATGAAAGGTCGAGGATGCACCACCAACTGGAATTCACCGCTTGATCGCACCTCAAGGATCTCAACCACAAGCTTCCACCGCAAAAGGAAAAGAGTTGAGTTCCAACCGAAATCAAAGTGCTCGCTTAGAATGCAACAGAGAGTCGCTCGAGGGGTAAAATTTGTGAACTGCTTAGTGATTGAAAAGCCCGAAAGAGGGCTATTTTTCATTGATGTCTACGGAACCCGCCTTTCCAAAGGTGGAGTGATATCGATCAGCAGAGTGGCTACAATGATCGCCTATATCCCGCTGGCCTCTCGATCCAATCCTCAAAGAAACATCGTGTTCGCCAAGACCGAATGCAAAGATAAGAGACCATCCCGACAGTGGAAACACTCATCACCAAGAAAGTGAAGCTCAAGCACCGGGTATCCATCCGACCGACATCATTTTATCCTTTTGTACTAGTGATAGGAAATATGTAATCGATCAATAAAAGATGTATGTTTTGTCAAATTACTCAAATGTTCCTTGTTATATTCATTAGTACATTCAAGTAAGAAGAAGTTTTTGCTCACTTACACCGATCAAACACTTAGGCTATTTGTATATCCAAATAGGGGAGACCGCTGGTTCAAGAATACCCAAACCCTTAATCTAGGATTTGAATAGAAAATAACCTAAGTGTTTAATCCGTTAAACACAATCGTGTCATCGAGCGCATAGTCTCTCAATGAGCTATCTTCGTGACACTTAGTATGAGGCTAAGAAGGAGCCTCCACTGCAAGGCGGAACTTAAAGAGTGAAGACTAAGTCAAGAAGAAGATAGTGGATTCAGTGAGTGATGACAATAACTCACCGAATCCCTTCGACTCCTCTCCAACCGTTAAACATCAAGACAAACGAAGGAAGAGATCAAGGCTTTAAAGATCAAGAATGAGTCGGACTAGGCGGAAAGTTTTACCCGATAAAACTAAGTCCTCAAGTGTTTATCCGCCTATACATAGCCTCAATCTATCAAGATCATATCTTCCCATTTATAGTAAGCGCGATTCTCTCGTCAAGGAAAGAAGTCACGCCTACTATAGAAAGGTGAATAAAGAACCGAATATATCAATATTCGTGTTTGTCGTGATCCATGTTTTGTCTTCTAGGTTAAAGTTAATAATCATACTTGTATAAATAGCATAAGAGAATGAGTGAAAAGTTTAAGCTTGTGAATTGTAAAACACACATACACACAAGCCAACTTTTCACCTCCAAATACAACTTTATCCTTGAGCTAGCTCAGCTGGGTTCTAAGAGTTGTGCTCGACTTAGCCCGAGCTTAGAGAGGAGTCACCCCAAACTTTGTTATTTCAATCCCAAGTACTATTCGCAAGTACTGGGTAACGATTCTTTGATTTATTTCTAATAAGAATATGATGTTGAAAATTACTTTTGTGTGTTACTTACATTACTTTCACCATTATTCATTGTTAAATTGTTTTAAGCACTTAATTGTTTTTAAACGATAGTGAATAGGAACAAACCAAACTTTCACACCCGTAATGGTAGAATGAGTGATGCACCCGTCCTACCAATAGATGACTTCTATGAGTGTGATCAGATTTTACCTCTAACCCAAAGGAACCAAAATCAAAACGGTTTCCAAAATCTTCTTCTTCTCGTTATTGGCGTGCTATCGAAATATGTCTTTGGATCGTCGACTGGGTTGCTCCAAGCACATGACCGGAATCAAGTCGCCGATCAATTTCGTCCGGCAATTCATGGGAACCGTACATTTCGGAAATGATCATGTAGCAACTATCATGGGTTATGGAGATCTACCTTTGGAAATTATTTGATCTCTCGGGTTTACTATGTCCAAGGGTTGGGACACAATTTATTTTCAACAGGCGCCTGTGATGCGATTTAGAGGTTGCTTTAGGAAAATGCTTGCTTCGTTAGAAACTTGATGGCATCGGTCTCTTAACGGGAATCGTGATACAAACTTGTATGCTATCGACATCAATCAAATGGCCTCTTCATCACCAATATGTCTTATGACACGAGCATCCGGAACTCATCCGGTTGTGGCATAGAAGGTTATCCCATCTCATTTCGACACCATCAACAATCTTGCCAAAGACAACATCACAATGGACTTCCAAAGTTCAAATACACCAAGGATCACTTATGTCCATCATGCGAACAAGGAAAAAGCAAAAGAGCATCATATAAACCCAAAACCGTATATAGTTCGGAAGCAAAGTTACATATGTTGCACATGGACTTATGTGGCCCAATGAGAGTTGAAAGCATTAATGGGAAAAAGTATATTCTTGTTATCGTTGATGACTATTCAAGATATACATGGGTTAGGTTTTTGAGATCAAAAGACGAAGCACCGTGCATTATCATCACCTTCCGAAACGTATTCAAGTACTTCTTCAAGCTCCTATAAGAGTTGTAAGAATGTATAACGCATGTAATTCACAAATCGAGTTAAGAGCTTATTTTGAAGATGTTGGAATAACTCATCAAACATCGGTTGTTAGAACTCCACAACAGAATGGGGTAGTTGAAAGAAGAAATCGAACTCTTGTGGAAGCCGCCGACAATGCTAATTTATTCCAGCACCGTTATTTCTATGGGCCGATGTCACAACGCTTGTTTCACTCGTAACCGATCCCTAATCCATCCAAGATTCAATAAAACCCCATATGAGCTTGTGAACAATGAAAACCAGATATCTCTTACTTTCACGTGTTTGGCGCTTGTGCTATCCCACGAATGACATAGAAGATCTTGGAAAACCGAAAGCAAAAGGTGATATTGGAATCTTCATTGGATATTCGGATAACTCGAGGGCATTCGTGGTATATAATGAAGAACTAGGAGGATCATGGAGACGATGAATGTGAAATTTGATGAACTTTCACATATGGCTTCCGAGAGACTCGCCTAGAACCCGCACTAAACCCGCACTTCGGACACATCGATTCAGACTCGACCTCAAAGAGCTCAATCAACTTCGCTTGACAATACTAAAGAACAAGAATGGGAAAATTTCTTCGAGTTAATGTTCGATGAATACTATGGTGGAACTTCGACAAATGCATCAAATCATCATTCGCCGCACCGCCAAAATCATCTACCACCACCACCAATGTAAGATGCATCTACAACGGTCGAAACCAATGCACCAACTCCATCTACATCATCCACATCTACTACGCTTATTGCACCCGCTCTACCAAGAAGCTGATGAGCAAAACCAAAACCAAACGATGCAACATTAGATGAAGACTTATTTGAAAACCCGCTTGCTACGGAATCAATCGAATCTTCCTCAAGCTTACGAGAACCATCTAACTCGTGACACGATAACCAACGGTATCCTTCACTCAAGTGGACAAAAGACCACCCAATTGAACAAGTTATGGTGAACCTTCAAGGCCAATTCAGACGAGACGCCAACTTGCCACCGATTGTGACTTGTGCATTTACCTTTGCTCAATTAGCAATATTGAACCAAAGAACATTCGCGAGGCAATGGCGTAACCCGCATGGATAGAAGCGATGCAGAGGAACTTCTCCAATACCGCCTTCATGACTCTTGGAAATGGTTCCAAGACCAATTGACATTTCGCCATTGATCTCAAATGGTTATGGAAGAACAAAAGGGATGAAGAGATAACCGTAATTGCAACAAAGCTCGTCTTGTGGCCAAAGGATACGTATAAGAAGAAGGATAGACTTTGAAGAGTCATTCGCGGTAGCTAGACTTGAGGCATCAGATATTCTTAGCCTATGCGTACCACAAAACATCACGGTTTATCGATGGACATTAAGACCGTTCTTGAATGGAACTCGAAAGAAGAAGTGTGACGTGAGTCACCGTAAGGCTTCATAGACATGGAACATCCGCACACGCCTACAAACTCAAAAGGCAATCTATGGTTTAAAGAAGTCTCGAGAGCGTGGTATGACGAACTATCCTCTTCCTTATCCAAAACAATTTCACCAAAGGAACAGCTGATCCTACCTTGTTTACACAAAATGCAAAACGACATTTTGATTGTTCGATTATATGGACGACATCATCTTTGGGTCCACTAATCCGAATCTTTCAAAACATTTTGAAAATCTCATGAAAAGTAAATTTGAAATGTCCATGATGGGTGAACTAAAATTCTTTCTTGGTTTACAAATACATCGCCCCTCGTGGAATTTTTATTAATCAAGCGAAATACACAATCGAGATTTTGAAAAATCATGGTATGGATAATTGTGACTGCGGAACACCAATGGTAACTTTACCAAAATTGAGCCGATTTGTTTGGGAAACCTATTGATCCAAGAAATATCGAGCATGATTGGTTCTCTCATGTACCTCATCGCTAGTCGACTGTGATATTCATTTTGTCGTTTGCTTATTAGCACGGTTTCGTGCAAAGCTCACCGAATCGCACCTCAAAGAGGTTAAACGGATCTTCGGTGCACCAAGACATCCATTCACATGGGACTTTGGTATCCGAAGGAATCCAGATTGATCTAATTACCTTTTCGATGCGCACCACGCAGTGATCAAGTTACGACAAAAAGTACATCGAGGAGCACAATTTTGGGTGAAAAGTTAGTAAGTCGGTCTTCAAAGAAACAAGATTGCACCGCACTTTCAACCAAGCCGAGTATGTGTCTCTATCTCGTGTTGTGCTCAAGTTCTATGGATGAGAACACAACTCACAGATTATGGCTTTACTTTCGATAAAATACCTATGTATTGTGACTCAAAAGTGTCATAGCCATATCATGCAACTCGCTCATCACCAAAGACTAAGCATATCGTAGCACGCTATCACTTCATAAAAGAACATGTGGAAGAAGGCATCGTTGAATTATTTTTCGTGAAGATGATTACCAACTCGCCGATATATTTACTAAAGCCCTTCCAAAAGAAAGGTTTGACGATTTAGTTCGATTTAATTGAATGCGTAAGCCCAACCCCGAGGAGTTAGAACGCCTTCTCGAATCTTCTTGAAAATGATTTTCCAACAAGTCATTGTAAATATTTTTGAAAACAAAATACAAAATTTGAAAACCAACAAAAGCAAAATATAAAATATAAAACTTTCAAAATACAAAACAATATAAAATCAAAAATCCAAAATATTCTTCTCATGACATGTCTCTCAGATAATCGATATTCAGACGTTTAGAAATGTCATTCAACAATGATACGGGCATGTATGAGATGCTTGAGCGAGAGTTCTTTAATTGTTTTCTAAAACATGTCGCTTCTCAAAATTTCTTCATAATAATGGCTTTCAGATACATCAAGACGAAACCCGGACCGAAATGATGACTTTTGATTATTTTTTCAAATCAAAACTCGTGCTTTTTAATGAAAATCACTAGTGTACGCTCAAAGGCACTACACTTCAAAATGGTGAGAAATCATCATCATCTTGAGCACCTTTTCAAGATTGTTCAAAAGATTTTCAAAATCTTTCAAAATATTTTGTGCTCAAGATAACTCCTCTAAAACCCTTTAATTGACTATGCTTTATTAAAGGGGAGTATAAAACTAAATGTTCCAAATTCATGCTTAAATCAAACCGTTTGTCTCCCCAAAAGATTCTAAAATGTTGTTTAATCCGTTGATATAAAAATATCACGATATGCTATTTTTGAGGGGAGGAGACGTGATTAAAATGTGATAAAAAAAAGTTTAATGATCGTTGTTTGAATCTCAAAATGAGCTCGACTCATTGAAACCAATGAATCGACGAGAATCATGTACCATCTCGAGAAACTTTCTATGGACTTGACCAGAATGGTAATAATTTCAAGCTAGTTCTCTAGTGATGTAAACGTGTCTCGAATCGGTCTAGTTCATTTAAAGTCGATCAATTCAAACGACGAACTCTACCTCTATGTGCAAATTTCACAAAACATATAAGCACATGTGAAGGGGAGTGTTTCGAAAATATAAAACTCTCAAGGTGTTAAAACATGTATTCTATCATAAACACTTTGAGAGATTTTCAAGAAAATGGTTTTATGGCAACAATAGGATGTCATGGAGTTATAAGGTGTCTAAGGATAGGAAATCTGTTCTATGATCCGCCAGAGTCGAGGGATCTACCCAAGGACATCACAAATAGTTAGTATTAGAAGTCCTTAGGTATGATTGAAAAAGGAGTAATGTGAGAAATGAGAAGAAGGGGTTGAAGAATTAAAAGAAATGTAAAAGAAAGGGTGAAAAGAAATAGCCTCCATATTCAACCTTAGGGCGTAAACCGGTTCAATTCATCTGCTACTAGTTGTCACTAGATGACACCGGTATTGAAGACAAAGACGCCATGGACCCAAAGTGACGACCGCACTAAACCTTCTAGCCACTCAATTCCTCTTAAAAGGATTTGTTTCATTCTCACCGGGAACCCTACATAATCTATCGACTTTCTCTTGAGATCGCTGGTATGAAGAAGGAGACCCTCCCTAGTCTCCGCTCAGAAAACCAAAATGCACTATTGAGTCTAGAGCCACGAGATTCATCAAAAGATCTCATAGGAACACATGACATGACATCGCTTGTTGTTCATCAATAAGGACACAAGTGATATATTCTAGAGTCCCACGCAGATCTTAGCAACCGCCGTAACATTTATGAGAGGTTTCACAATTGTGATCCTCGGTGATTGAATGGAAACTCCCGCCAGGTCAACATCAAGCAGCCTCGACAAGAGGTCACTTGTAACTCCCCGGATTACGCTTAGTGTGTCTCAAACGGTCTACATCGTGGGTGATGCTTCATGTACCTCACGACTCATCCGAATCAGAGGTGTACTTCTGATATCGTGTTATCTCACTTGGGACTCCAGCTCAGAACGGCCTTTGTGAGAATTAGAGATGTGTTTTCACACTATGTCATAACACCTCAAAATTCAAACTTGTAAGTGCTTTAACCGCTTATTACTAACCTGCTTTTATGTTTTCTTCTTATGGAAGCTCTGAGCGGATTGATCGTGATTCTCCACATGCTCATACCAACAACACATGATAGTTCTCATCAAAATCAAAGGCAACATTAAAGTTAAAGATGATTCTTCGTCAATGTCAAAGAATCAACAAAGTTTAAAGACTCGAGAACAACATCATTGGTAACCAAAAGTCAAATAGAAGTGTGAGCATGGTGGACAAAGACGTGGAGACACCTAACCAACGAAGTTGACAACGTCAGAAAACCACATTAACCGATCACAAAGCATGAAGGAACAAAGAATTAAGACTATTCTATATCTACACGCAAAGTTCTAGCTCGAGAAAAGTAAAGACCTAATCAAGTGGAGCATCATTTGAATGACCACCCTTGGGGAGATTGTTAGCCTTAATAGTTTTATTAGAAGTGATGGTCATTCACGCTTAGGAACTTTGTAACGCGTGTTAGATATCGTGATAGAATAGTCAATGTGCTCGTGGACTTGGGCTAAGCTAATTGGTTATAAGTTAAGTTAAGCTAGCCTTATGTATGATGTAATCCAACCCAAGCCCAAACGAGCCCATGCCAAGGCCTTTAGGGCATCTACTACTTGTACTATATAAACCCCTCAAAGTCTCATTTGAGGGGTGTGCTTGAGTGTGTGTGTGTGTGTGTGTTTTCTTTCAAGTAATACAACTTTATTGTTTTCATCTTCTCTCACAACATACACGGTTTTATATCATTCAAGTCACCATCTTTCCTTTATTTGTTTCTTACTTCTACGCATAGAGTGTTTGGTTTAACGTGTTCATCTTGTGATAACGTGTGTTACGCGTAAGGTTGATGTATAAGTAAGGTCCTACACCTCAAACCCGGGTTCATCATCTAACCCGAACGCGGGTTCATCTTCAAACTCCAACATGTCTCTTCCCAACCCACTAGGCTTCTCGAGCCAAGAAATGTGGCAACAACATCAAGCATATCTGTATTGGCAACAACAAAACCAACAAAGCACCTTAAACTCCAACTTTCAAAATCTACAATTCACACAACACTCACAACATTCACAAACTGAAACACATGATGTTCCTGAGATACCCACGTCTCCTCCAAAAAAATCCAAAGGTCGTGTTAAACGAAAATAAAAAAAATCCAAAGAAGAGGAAGAATTCGCTACTGGGCGTTGGACTCCAGCAGAGGAAGAATTACTTGCAAGGTGTTACATAGATGTTACGGAGGATCCGAAAGTTGGGCGTGCACAACCCAAATATATGTTTTGGTATCGGGTCACAAATGAGTTCAATAGACTCAACTTTCAACGGCGCAACAAGGATATGATGTCAAGCAAGTGGAAAACGTTGAACGCTTGTTGCACAAAGTTCAACTCTTTTTACAAACGTGCGCAACGGGAACAACGGCGGGAAAGTGAGATGGATGTGATGAAACGGGCAAAGCAATGGTATCGTGAGGAAACCAAAGCAAGACCGTTTGCTCTCGATGACGCTGGGAGGTTTTGCGTCATTTTAAGAAATGGACGCCCCGAACCAGGTTGATTTAACCCACGATGCCCTGTTAAACAAACGAGGCTTTGTTTGGTCACGATGAACAACCACGCCCATGGAAAGAAACGCTACCAAGAAAGCAAGATCCGAGAGCACGACAAGTACTGGGGAGCAAGCACTGGAGGAACGAGCTCACAACTTATTTCACTAAAACTATGGAAAACGAGTATCGATCAACGCGAAACGTAGCGGCAGATCGGCCCAACAGAAAAAGATGAAACAATAATAAGGTTGGAGGAGTTGAAGTTTTGATGACGGATATCGAAGGAAAGATCCAAATGTCGTGCTTTGGATCAATGACGAAAAAGACCGAATCATCAAAAATATAACTTGCAACCTCGCTATTAGATCAGATATCGCTATTTCTTTTACGTTGTAACGCTTAATTTTCAAATGTCTTTTTAATTTCGTTGTAGTTTTTCTTCAGATTGTAATATGTTTTCAAATTTAATGATATGTTTAGTTTAATAAATGAAGTTGTTTGTTTTAGTTTAGGGTTGAAATTGAAAATATGAAACGTTAAAATTTAACTGGGACGTTATCGATGTAGTGTTTTTTGAGGATGTTAAAGTGAAATATTAAAGTTCGATGCATACCGACGCCATGATGTAAGATTTAACTTGAGTTATGGATGTGTATGCTCTAACTACTTTTTATAATTTCTAAAAAAGGATTGTTTGGTTTACACAATAATCATAGCATTATTTATGATTTGTTGTATCTAGCATTTAACAGGGCAGAGACCTCGTACCAAAGGCCAAAAACCCTTTTCATATCTCCTCCTCCTCCTCAAGGTTTACACTTTCATCTCTTTCAATATCTATTAGGGTTTCTCAATAACCATCCTTAATGGGCAACAACAAAAAAGAACAGCTAGACATGTCCGATCTCAGCGCCAACCTTCCCGCAGCCGCCGCCGGTACTTTCACAAACAAACAACCTTACTTTATAAACGTTGTTATATTTAATGTGTCGTGTTTTTTTTGTTTGTTTGTAGCTCTTAGTGCTGAAGACCGTGCTGGACTTGTTAACGCTCTTAAGGTTTGAAGTTTTTTTTTATTAGTTTTTGTGTTTTTGTTTTGGGGCAAAATAAGTCGATTTTTAAGGGGGTGTTTGTTTAAGCTTATTTTTGGGCTCATGTTTTTCAAACTCTATTTTTTGCTTATTATGAGACTTACGGATTGTATATAAGATTGTTATGACTTATATGAGCTTATTATGTCATAATAAGCTTATTTAAGCCCATAAGTTTAAAATTAAGCCGGGAAATGGGTTTGTGAAACATACGCCGAAACCTCAAAAACTCATGACCCCCAAAATAAAGTTAAATAAATACCCCTTAATGGTGCTAATTTGAGATTGAGTTATAAGCACATGTTTGTTTTAGCTTGTTTTTCTGGTTTATCGGGTTATTTTTTTTGGCTTAGGTTGGGTGGCTTGTTTTCTTACTTATGAGTTTATTTTCTGTTTTTTATAATAAGCTCATAAGCCAGGTTTAAAAAAAATCTGGGCTTATGAAAATAAGCCGAAGGAAGTAACCTCGTAAACCCTGACAAAAAGCCAAAACAAACACCCTTGAAAGTGCGGTGTTTGAGATTGCTTATTTGTTTTAGCAAAACCAGTTTTATGTTATCCATACTTTATGTTATCCATACTGCTTTTGCATATATGTAAAATAAACAGATTTTGATAAACTGGTAGGGAGCTGCCTATTTCAAAATGCTTATATGAAATGATATTAAAATTATTTTACGCCATCATGTTTTACCTAAAACCTTTTCGAAATGAATTTGATAAAAAAAAGTTTCAACAAATTACAATATCAAGTAGTATCGCATTTATCACAGAATAAGCAAATCCATACACTATTTTCTTAAGTACTTACTTCTAAGCAGAAAAGAAAAGCAATACCAAACATTCCCTTACTGTTATATCTATCCTAAAAACCTTGAAACATGTATTACATTGGTAAACGGGCTGTCCAATTATTTCTCTATATACTAATGAAATATCTATATATTTTTTATGGCATAAGCAACCCGAACACTTTCTATGAAGACATGAAGTGCATATTTTAAAGCCGCATATAAGCATAAAATAGCAAATACCCAACAAAGTTACTGTATAGTTAATTTTATTTACGATTATTTTGTGTGTGCAGGATAAGCTTCAAAATCTAGCTGGACAACATTCGGATGTTCTTGAGAATTTGACTCCAACTGTTAGGAAGAGAGTTGAGGTTTTGAGAGGCATCCAGGTATGGATCTTTATTTACAGCTGTTAATTACTGTTGATATGTTCTATTATGTTTAAGTTGATCTATATTAAAAGATTGTTACTATGTTTAATTATTGAGGTTTGTTGTTTCAAGTGGCTGGTTTAACAAGTAAATACTGTTTTTAAAGGTTTTTGAACTTCTTAATGTTTAAATCTTACTTAAAGAGTTAGAGTATAAGTTAAATTTCAGACTCTGAATTTTCGGGAGAGAATTGTATGATCGATAGCGTAAGATTTTTGAAAAATTGCTATTGAGTTATTGACTAGCTGGCAGTATTTATCAATGATGTGGTGGTATGGGAGTGTGGCTACTTGCTTTTATAGATATATAGAAGGAGCATGCTGTAATATCAGGTTCGGGTAACAGTTCAAACCAGAATATGGCGATTTACATTAAGACCAGATTTTTTATTATTAATTATGTAAATAGCGAGTATTTGCATGGTACTTCATGTTGTCTACCATACTTGATTGATGTGTCAGCTGTCCACCTAGCAGCAAGTCTCTAAAATGTTCGACGTGGTTCTCATTTTGTTGGAAACAGTTCAGTTTTCTTAGGTGTAATGTGTTTACTTGCTACCGTTTCTTTCTTTATCTTATGACTTTAAAGTTGGGATTATTGATTTAAACTCTCAAGTGAAACATAATGGAGTTAAGATTCTAGTTGACTATTCATATACTAGTACTTTATTTGTTATTGTTATAGGTTATAACAACTTATAAGTTCACATGCATAACCAGTTACTTTTGTCACACTGTAGTTTTATATATCTTTGCATATGCATCGTTATTAGTGGGATAATTACTCTTCTGTTACTTAAAGCTAACTGGTTTGTATGCTTTATCATATGCAGAGTGAACATGATGAGATAGAAGCAAATTTTTTTGAAGAGAGAGCAGCACTGGAACGAAAATACCAGAAACTGTATGAGCCACTATATTCAAAGGTTTGGGCGTAGTATTCTACTTCTTTTTAACTTGCATATCTGGTCATTGTGGGACTGGCATTTATTCAATTACTACATTTACATTACATGCTGAATTTGTAGCCCTTGTGGGTTAGGAGGGTATATGATTTGTCACGAGTGCAAAACGATGTATGACAACTTAGTCGGACGGATATCGGGAAACAATAAGATGGAATATTAAATACTTTGAACTGTACAAACAGAAACAAGTTAATTGTCATGTGAATGATATTGTCATCCAGAGAATGAAAGATTAGATAAGAGAAGTGTTTCGTACCCCATGTTTCAAGTGGCTAAGTCAGGCATAACAATCTGAACTTCTCACATGTTTGAATGCTTGTATACTTGTTTTGCCCATCTATCTGGCATGTGTTGCATGCAGGTATTATGAGAGCTATGAGGTGTAGCATGTGTCCATCAAAAGACCTGAGACCTAGTTTGTAAACATGTTAATGACGCTGAATCCTAGATGTTTGTTTGAGTTTTGTAATTATACACCAAAGAACTGTTGTCAAAGCTTAGGTACAAGATAGGTGTACTAGTTAGCTGCTGACAAAGGCTTTGGACATGATTTTTTTTGCTTGTTCTATTTTATGTATACTGAACTTATAATTTCTTGAAACTGCAGAGATATGATATAGTGAATGGTGTTGTTGAGGTTGATGGAGTGAAGGATGAAGCTGAAACTGGCGCGACAGATGACAGTGCCAAAGAAGGTAACATACTCTCTATAATCATATATGACCTGTACTTGTATTTCTAATGTGCCTTTCGCCTTTTTCTTGTGCGTAAAAAACCTACTTCATTATTTTGGACAATTTTTCAGAAAAGGGTGTGCCTGATTTTTGGTTAACTGCAATGAAGACCAATGAAATATTGGCAGAGGAGGTATGTATCTGTTATTTGAGATATCCATGGGTTATTCATGGCTTTTACGTATCTTCTATTTACTGATTTTGATTTTGGCACTACATCAGATCTCAGAACGAGATGAAGAAGCTCTCAAATATCTAAAAGATATTAAGTGGTGCCGGATGGATGACCCCAAGGGTTTCAAGCTCGAGTTCTTCTTTGATACCAATCCATTTTTCAAGAACTCAGTTTTGACTAAAGTGTATCATATGGTTGATGACGATGAGCCAATTTTAGAGAAGGCAATAGGGTAAATTTTTATATATCTATATTTCATTTCACGTGTTTTAGCATACATCCTTAAAGTTCATGATATGATTTGTATGTTTCAGAACAACCATTGAATGGCTACCGGGTAAATGTTTGACACAAAAGATCTTAAAGAAGAAGCCAAAGAAGGGATCAAAGAATGCTAAACCTATCACAAAGACTGAAGATTGTGAAAGTTTCTTTAACTTCTTCAACCCTCCACAAGTGCCTGAAGATGAGGACGATATTGACGAAGAGGAGGTAATATTTTCTCGATACAGATATTGAGGCCGCGGCTAAAATATGTTTTAACCATTATGAATCTGTTAATGGCAGGCTGAAGAACTTCAGAATCAAATGGAGCAAGACTATGACATTGGGTGAGTGGTAAAAAATATAATTTATATCAACATCTGAAGTCTCTCTCAACCTGACATGTTGGTTTTACTGTTAATGTAGTTCAACCATACGAGACAAAATTATCCCTCATGCTGTTTCTTGGTTTACGGGTGAGGCTGTCGAGGAGGATGAGTTTGATGGATTAGAAGAGGAAGACGAAGATGACGACGACGATGATGAAGAAATGGATGATGATGAAGACGAAGAAGAAGATGATGATGACGAGGAGGATGAAGAAGATGAAGAGGAAAGCAAGAAGAGCAAGAGGAAAACAAAGGTGAAGTTTGTTTATATTTATACTTTTTAATATTTACGGTTTTAAACTCTAGGATATACTAAGATATCTGTTATGTATTCTATTTCATATACTCTTGCAGCCTTCTGCACAAAAGGTAAGAATATGAGCATGTTGTGGTTTCTTCCATAGGTGGTAATTGTGATCCGTTTACTAAAACGGGTCGATTTGGGTTATGCTATATCTAACGGGTCAAATGGCTTAAGCTTAAGGGTTAAACTAGAAGAAAACAGGAAAATGGGTCAAACAAGTTGAAAGTCACTCTAAGAGTATTCAAGTGCAGAAATACCTCCTAAGTTGCTGTACAGATTAATTTGTATAATTCACTATTATCTATCCATATCTTTCTAAACATAAAGAAATTTGTAGGCCCACAATTGACTATGACCCATTTGACTCGTTAATTGATCCGTCCCTTTTGCCACCTATGGTCTCTTTTGCATAATTGTTGAATTGATTTGATAATATGGTTTTACAAGTTAGTTGTGTCTGATGTGCAGAAGGGAAGCATCCCAAACGCTGGCCCTGGTGGAGAAGAACGACCTCCAGAATGCAAGCAACAATAGCTTTGAAGGATGCAAAAGGCGTGGTCTGCAGTTATGGTTGAGGGTTTGGAAGTGTCGGTTTGAGATATTTGGCCTATATTTATTTTCAATTATTTTTTCTTTTTGTGTATGGAGTTCTACATTGATCGGTTCAAATTTTAAGTTTGTGTTATTAGGTCACAATATTGAATTGTTAAAAAGGTATAAATATGTATGTTCTGTCTCATTTTGTTGGGCATGTTTCAGAAACTGTTGTACCATTTTTGCTTCAACTGTTGAATGTGCAGCATGCATTACTTTGCAGTCTTGCTATATGAAGATGGTAATTTTGATTCACGATGGTGTTACCGTAACATGTGTAAAGGTCTTAAAATTATAAGTGTGGGTTGATGGTGTTTGTGTTTTCTGCGTCATGGTAACTACAGTAGTTTTTATTGAGGTCGTTGATAGCTAATGGCTGATTATATGTTTAGATGGAGGTTGGGTGTGAATGTTGATTATGACCAATCGAAAAGTGACGTGGCTTTTGGACGCTACGACAGCTTCTTGATGGTGATTATGATACAGAGATAATGAGAACATAAACTAGTTTCTAGATTGATTATATAGATTTTATACGATTTGAATTTAAGTCTGTGAACACTTTACGGGCATCAACAAGTTTGAACTATATCTCTCGCCATTTTAATGATGACAAGTATCTACGTTTTGCCAATCGACCGATCATTAGCTCATTATAATGGGAAGATTATGCATCGATGAATGTTTACATTTAGTTAAAATTATATCAAACAAGTTAATTTTTAGCAAGGTTTTCAAATAAACAAAAACCATTAAAAAAAAAATCTTTTAGTAGGGTTTACCCAAACACCCTCAACCAGATTCACATTTAAACACAGTTACCAAACACCCCTGAAATCCCACAAACACCCCTATATAACAAGAGTTTCACCAACACAATAACTTCAGGGTTAGGGTTTTGGTTCTTAAAAAACACACTCAGACAAAAATCAAGAAATGAGGCAGTACGAGGAACATCAAAATGGTTTTTTTATTAAGGTTGTTGCCGCCTCTTACTGTCAATGATTTTCCTTAAACCCCATCAAATCTCAACAACCTTAATTTTTGTTTGTGTTTGTATGTAAGAGAGAGAGAAAGAAAGACACTATGTGTTTTTTTTATAAACATGAACAAACAATATCAACATAATCATCATCAACTTCCATTCACCTTTTATTTATGGGGCAGTGATGATATTAATGAATGAGTTTTTTTTTGTCTGAGTGAATTGAACAAAGTTTGAGATTGGCCGTATCTTGGCGTGGTAATTTATTTATTTTGCAGCCATGGCGGTTTTATCCTCTTTGTTTCATACTTTTTTTTCTTTCAGATCTGAGCCTCCTGAAATCATTTTCACAATCTACATTTTCCATTTTTTACATTATATTTTACTACTTTTCTGTTTGTTTTAAAGATTTGGAATAATGGACCTGTGGTTTGAAAGCTTTGATTCAGATTAAGTTAAAATAACGTCTTTGTAAATAGTTAAAGTTCTGTTAAGGGGTGGTGTTTGGCTAGACTTATTTCAACTATGCATTTTTTAAGCTAAATGAGACTATTTTTTCACGAGTTAAGCCAAACGAAGTGCTTATTTTTCCACATGCATTTTTGTTCGATTTTATACGTATTCATCCGTTTTTATACGCCGTTTCACACGCTTTTATCCGTTTTGTCCGCTTTATATGTTTTCATCCGTTTTATACGTTTTTGTCGGTTTTATATGTTTTGTTCGTAATTATCCATTTTCATTCATTTTTATACGGTTTCATAAGTTTTCCGCTTTTATATCGCTCGTCCTGCTTTTTTTACATTTTATCCGCTTTTATACGCTTTGTCCGCTTTATACGTTTTACTGCTTTTATACGCCGCAGCTTTTATACGTTTGTATAATTTTTTATAAGTTTTCGTCTGTCTTTTACGTTTCTTTCATGTTTTTATACGTTTTAATATGTTTTTATACGTTTTTATCCGTTTTTATACGTATAAAAACGAAATAAAAAAAGATACAAACGTAAGAAAATGGATAATGTATAAAAATGAACAAAAACGTATAAAACAGATGAAAACGTATAAAAATGGACAAAAGCCTATAAAACGGATAAAACAGATGAAAACGTGTAAAAACGGACAAAAACGTATAAAACGAAGGAAAATATATAAAAACGAACAAAAATGTAAAAAACGGTCAAAAACATAAAAACTGTGATACAATGATTTATGGTGGTTCGGCTAGAAGAACACATTCCTTGTTATTCCACTCCCCGAGTACCCAACTCGAGAGTTCTTAAGCATTTTGTCAACAAGCTCCTTAACCGGCGGAGAAGCCTCACAACGTCGCTTACACTTTTTCTGATAAGCTAAATACCCGGTTCTTTACAACAGAAGAATCAATCCAACAACACAACTAACACAACAAGTTTATGATTACAATATGATGAATCAAATACAAGACCAATTAAGTGATCTTGTAATGATGATGAAGTCTAACAACACTTTTCTTGAACCTTGCAAGTATTATATGCAAAAAGTCATGATCTCGCCTTTTAAGAAGAACCTTGAAATCACTAAAAGATAACTACAAGAATGATCTTTAGATCTGAGGTTAGAGAGATATAAGAATATAAAAAGAATGTAAGAGAATGGGTGAGGAATAATGAAGAAATGACTCATTATTTATAGGCAAAAAGTTCATTATTCAGCCGGATCCAGCATATCCCTTTCAAAAAGGATCCGACCAGTGTAATCCAAGGGATCCAACACACTGGTTAATCCAGTCCGGATTTTGAATTGCAATTTCAAGTTTTGAGTCATACTTAATGGATTATTGGTAATGGGTCATGGACTTTGAGCCAGGATAACCCAACATGATATCCCAATTTGAAATGCCCCAATTTAAGTCATTATATAAAAATTAAATATTTGCCAATAGGCTAAGCAAACAAACATGACTTGAAATTTGAATTTCAAATAACCTCAAATTCCTCAACTTCTTCTAACCAAACGGCTTGTCACTGCTTTACGACATGTATAATAATGAAACATATTCTGAAACTTCAATGACCGTCATCCATTACTTGAAAAAGGGTAAATTTCATATAATCCCTCTTTAATTTTAAAAAATTTCATATTTACCCAAACATACTTTAAAAATACTGTTAATTGTGCATTCAATGATTATACTCTGGATACATATGAAAATATTCATGAAAGTAAGGGGAGATGTGAAATTCATCGAAAAAAAAATATTGATAGTGTATGAGCTTGACCCATTCTTTTAGGTACTTATATCAAATTTGTAGTCATCTATCAAATGACAAATCATTTCACTAAATCACAAAACAACACAGCTACATTCATATGATAATTTAAAAGCGTAGAAGTCTTATTCTAGTGCCATGTTGATTATATGTTATGTATTTATAAAGAAGGTGAGACTAATTATGTATGTTACAGTTTGACCCACAATCAAACTGGTTTCATAGTTTTTAAGAATTACTATGGGCAACAAGAAAGAACAATTCGACATGCATGGTCTTGGTGGTACGTTCACATGCTTGCAAACTTGTAGCACCACCTAAAATTTAGTACAATATTAGTTTTGTTAATCATGTAGCTCTTATTGCTGAGGATCATACTGTAGAGAATAAGTGTCAAAATCTAGTGGGACAAGAGATGGCTGTTCTCAGGAGTTTGACTCCATCGGTTCGAAAGATAGTTGATGTTCTAAGAGATATTGAGGTAAATAAACTGATTTATATATCTATTGGATCACATATCCATGTTTGATTTTGATATTTTTTTGGTTCCTAGTGGTTGGTTAAGTAAGTAAATGACTAGATGTTCAAAAAAAAAAAAGAAGAAGAAGCAAATGACTAGATGTTGAATACAACAACATACACAATCTCGCTGAAGCGGGGTACAAGGGAAGTGGAATCTAGACACATCCTGCCCTTACCTCAGGATAAACCCAAAAAACCACCGTGATTGATGATTGGGTAGGTGGGTTAGTGCACCTCTCGCCCAGTGGGAAGTAATTGTTGGAATCCCTCCTAAACTAGATTACAAGTGTTAGTAATTAATATGTAATAGTTAGCTTAATTAAGGCTTTTATGTTAGTAATTAAGGCTAGGCTCATGTAAAAAGCCCATGAGCCTATGCCAAAGCCCAATAAGGAAAGAAAGGGACTAGGAGTGTTGCCCTAGCTCCCTCTCCTATATATAGCCTTGTAAACCTTCACTTGAAGGTTGGTTGTTCATTTTCTCTCAATACCTACGCATATCCTTTCCATATTCATTCGTGTATTGTGTGTTCGTGTTCAACCGATCTATCTCTTCTATATTTCTTCATATTGATGCTTGTGTTACATAAATGGGAACCTAACAGTGGTATCATTCGCCAAATAGTTGGGTGAACGATTTTGTTTTTGAGGTTTTCCTTTCTACGCATAAGTTTCGGTATTCAAACCTTCAAACGCTTCAAAACTTTGATTTTTACACTTTAAAACTCAAGATTCTTGTACTTTAAAGGTTATTTGGTGATAAAGTTGAAGTTTTTGGCAAAAAGTTTGAAACTTTATGTGTATTTCTTTGTTTTAAGCTTGGTTTGATACGTGTAGAGTGTTTTACGCGTAAGGGTATAAATAGTTTTAGATCATCAAGTTTCACACTTTTGTGTTATTTTGATGATATTGAAGCTTTTCATCACAAAATCGGTTTAGAAACATTGGCACGTGATGAGTGTCTAAATACTCATCATTTTTGTATCGATTAGATCGCTAAAACATCCGAAACACTCGAAATGCATCAAAATGATAAAATATCACAAACAAGTGTTTTATGTGTTTTAAATGCAAAATATCAAAATCGGTGAAAACGATCAAGTTTGCATAATTGGCGCTTTAGTCCCCAAGTTTGTAAAATTGTCAAAAACAGTCCTCGGTAAAACCAAATTAAGGAAAATATCATTTTAAGTCCTTAGGGATTCAAAAGTTGTCAAATTGGTCCTTGAGATTCAAATTTACAAAATTACAACTTTAGTCCCCGAACTTTGAAATTGGCAAAATAGTCCTTTGAAAATAGGAAAATGGCAAGTTTAGTCCTTGCACTATTGAAGGTTGTCAATTTCAGTCCTTATGGTAACTTTGGAAATATTGGCGTTTGGTCCTCAACTTTGGAGTATTTTCGCTTTGGTCCTTGTCTAAACTAAACCTAAAGACTTGTCAATACCAATTAAGACCCCGCCATTATTCTATTTTGAACCCTCGTCACAAACTCATTTTGACCCTTGGTCAAAATAAGTCAAATAAATGTAACACGCCTCTCCTTCTTCTTCCACATCCCTCTTCCCCACCCGTTCACTCGCAACCCATCACCTCTCCCATCACTTTTCCACCACCCCATCATCACTAGCACTCCACAATTAATGCCACCCCCTATCTACAAATTCAGAGGTCTATGTGTCAAATTGCATCTTCCGCCAAAATTGGTAAAACATGAAATACACTCAAAACAATCCCATTGGTTCTCAAATGAGGTGGGATCCGCTCTAAGGACACGTGTAAGCAATTTGGAAGCATAAAGAGAGAGAAAGAAGCGAGAGAAGAAGTAGTCGTAGTTAATTTTCAATTTCACTTGTATGTCGTATTTCTTTAAAATGTTTTAATTAGCTTTTCATTTTGTAATTTTCAAGCTTAATGATATTGAAATCAAAGTATTTAGTCAATGTAATTCGGTTTGATCCTTAAAATCAAAGTTTCATTTCATTTGCAAATCTTATGTACACTCGTTCTAAATTTCAAACTCAAACTCGGTATTCAAAGCTTCAATAAGCTTTATTTAAGCTCAAATCAACTTACTTAAGCTCTATATAGCTTTTTGTAAGCTTGAAGGACCATTCAATCAAGTTCCTCAAGGTCAACAAAAGTCAACTTAAGAGGCACATTTGGTTAAACAGCATAGAAATGGAATTTGGTGATGCGAGATATGGGTTTGGGGTGATTTAGAAGCACAATGTTTGGTTTAGAATAGTGGTGATTTCATTGGTTTAGTACAAGCCAACGTGACTAAAGTTCCATTTGTAAGCAATTTTCCAAATCTCATTAGCTTAATCATATTGTAATCTTAAGTGGTTAAAACAAGTTTAATTAGTTGTGTTTAGTTCAAGTAAACTTAGATTAATCAGCTTTATTAGCTTAAATGTAGTTAGTCTATATTTAATTTGCAACCGGACTATTAAAGGGTGTTTGGATTAGTGGATTACAAGAGCTTAAGCTCTTGTTATTGCTTGTAACTTGTCTATGCAGTCTCAATAATAGTTTCTTGAATCACTGTAATTAGTCATTTGGTCATTAGAACTTCAAAAGTCAAAAGTCACTTAGATCCTGTTAAAACACCATAACTGTTTGATTTTCAGAATCTATGCTCATGATTTCTTGGTCATAAGTTGTTATAATAGCTTAATATAGTCTTGTTATAGCTTAATACAACTAATTAGGTCTATAGAATAAATCGAAGTTCAAAAAGTCAAGCTTTTAGTTTTCTTAAAAGTCAATAAGGCCACATGTACGCTTTGCCATCTTTTCACAAGCTTGTAAAAGCTTATCGCTTGGTCTCACTTGTGATGCTTGGTTCTTGGGATAGCTAACCAAGCCAACTTAAGGTTCCAAGTTCACTTTTTCACTTTTTAGCTTATTTGAGTAGTCGCTATAGCTTTTAGTTTTGTCCAAAACTCAGCATTCACTGAGTCTTTACTCAGTGATTTTTTCAGTTTTTTCAAAAGCTCCTCAAAAGCTCATTTTTGTAATCCAAAGTGAGTAAATTAGTTTTTTAGAAAGTTCAGCTGGTCAGCTTGTTTGTACAAGTGCTTATTTCCATTTTATAGCTTATTCAAGTGCTTAAATTCAATCTAGAAAGTAGCTATAAAACCAACAATACCTGTGTGATCGGTTGGTATTTGTGCTTATTGGAAGCTTAATCGCTTATCTATAGTATTCAAGCTTATTCAGCTTGTAAAATTAGTTTGTTAACTATTACTTAGCTTATTTCATTGTAGTTTTGCTTATTTCTAGCTTAATAATCATTTTAGCTTAACTAGTTCTTATTTCCATTTTCAAAAGCCAACTGTTGTTATTCTTGTGCTTATTCATGCTTATCGCTGGTTTTAGAAAAGTCACGCTTGTGAAAAGTGCTTATCTCATTGGTGTTAATAAGTTTGTCAAAAGAAAAAGTTAAAAAATAGTTTACAAAAGTGCCACCGCTGGATTTGATCTCGCCACCCACCACCACACACACTCCTTACCAACGCTACTGGTCTTTCTCGTTAAAAGCTTACACAACTCATCTCTTATATACGTTTTTACGCTTTAGCTTATTAAGTTTAATTAGCTTATTCCTAGCTTATTTAGTATAGCTTTTTCCGCTTTAGCATTTTTATTAAATCAGATTAGTATTAAGTATTTTTCGTAAAAGTTGGGATTTTTCTAATTAGTTTTAATATTTTTAATCAATTAATTAGTGTTTTATAGTAATTAAATCATAATAAAAATATAAAAGTCAAAAAATATAAATCTTTTTTAAAAATTTCTTTTATCATATAGTAAGTAAAAAATTAGTTTTACACTGTAAGCCTTTTATTTCATAAATTTTACGCTTTTGCTTGCGCCCAACAGTAATTTTTAAACGTAACGCTGCTTTAGTTTTAAGTAACATTTTTAGATAATTTGAGTTTACGTTTTAGTTAAGATAGTTTATTTAAGTCATTTTATTTTATAAAATCACAAAAACATCATTGTAAAAATAGTGATAGCGTTTATTTAATAGATTTTAACTTTTTAATTTTCTTAATTTGCATTTAAGTCGCTATAATTTACAAATCTTTTCTTTAGGTAATTATCCATCCAAAACCTTATTGATCACTATCCTTAGTGGTTATTCGACATCTGATTGTGTTAAACACCAGTCATCCTCCGTGGGACTTAACGACCCGGAATCCACCGTATTCTCCGATCTTAATTGCATTTGTGTTTAAGTTTCGTTTTAAGTCTATTAGACTTGACCTGTTTGGACCCAATCAAATTTTAGGCGCCACGCCGGGAGGTCATGAAGCGTGTTTCTAGCATTATCGCACCTGCACTTGCACATATACCACAGTTTGTAAAAGTTTTTCGTAAAGTTAATATAAATCAAAGTTCATTAACACTTTTCCTAAAGTGTTAAAACCCAAAAACAATATAAAACAACAAAACAATCGTAACGTTTTCGCTTTTGTGTTTCTTTTAAGGTGATTCTTAAAGAGATACGATTTGGTTAAACGGACGATACCAAAATATTTTCCAAAAGTTTTAAACCCTTTGCACAAATCATACCTACGTCTTTTCAAAGTAGTACTTAATTTACATAAAATCAACCACCGAAATCAAGGCGGTGCACTACCTAACTGGGGTGCGACCATAATAAGTTCCGAACATCGATTTAAAACTTGCCTTTGTGTCCCCGTGATTTGGTGTACCTTTTTCAAAGAAGCCATTTCACTTGTGATTATTGGTTAAGTTCACTTGTCGTTTTGCCTCGCATTTGTTTTGAAACCGATTTTTATACTTAGTGCATGCGCACTCGTTCTTCCGATTCTACAAGTCCATTGTCGAACTTGAAAGATTCCTCAAGACGTGAGGACGCTCGCTCCTTCACCGTGATCGAGGAACGTCTACCACCACCACCACCGCCATAATGGCGTAAGACAAGCCGATGAATGAGCTTCTCCAAGCACCCATCGAGGTTACGGAGATGCCATTGTTGTCCCACCATCGTGGTCGACACTTTTGAGCTCAAACCGGTTACTTAACTGCAACCCAAAGCCAATTCTATGGTTTTGAGCGGGATGATCCTCATGCACACATTCGATGGTTTAACAAGATCGCATCTACCATCAAGTATAAGAATGTCCCACAAGAAGCTATCAAGCTTCTTCGCTCCCATTTTCTCTGAGGACAAGCCCGAATTGGCTCGAGAAACAACCCCTCGCTCCATTGAGACATGGGAAGATCTTGTCACAAAGTTTGTGAACAATTCTATCCTCCATCCCGAACTACAAGTCTTAAGAATGAGATAATGAAATTCTCTCAAAGATTTGATGAATCATTCGGGAGGCATGGATCGTTACAAAGATTTGCTCCGCAAGTGTCCGCATCATGGTTTTACCGAGTTAATGCAAATGGATACTTTCTACAATGGTCCGAACCAGCCAATCAAGACTCTCTAAATGCCTCCGCTGGAGGTAATTTCTTGAGCAAGACCACAAAAGAAGCCTTGCAAATCATTGAAAACAAGTCCTGTGTCCGTCCTTTCCGCACAAAGACATATCATATCGAGTCTAATCTTGGACCTTCTATTTCATCTCCGTGAGTACATCTAGCGCCGATGCTAAGATTGACAAACTCACGGATATTGTTCAGCTTTGGTTCTTGCTAACCAGAAGAAAGTCACTTTCACACAAACACCATCATATGGTGAAGTGAAGAAAGTTGAAGTTTGTGTTACCTGTGGTGGTCCTCATGCATACTACAATCAGATCGCCACCGATGGTAGTCCGTTTGAAGCTAATGCTATAGCCGGTACTTCAAATCAAGGAGGTAATCAATACCGTCCTCAAAATGAACCAAACTACCGAGCTAGTACTTATCAGCACCACCGGTTTCAACCGTAATCCTAACCGAATCGAACCAACCAAGAATGAACCAAGGTTATCAAAACCAAGGTAATTTCTATTCGGACCCAATCAAGGTTTCCAACAACAAGGAAATCTTAATCAAAACACTTACAACCGAGGGAATCAATTTCGGGAATATGAACCCTAATCAAGGGAATTCGCTATAACCGTAACATACGGCCTCAAATTGTCCCTCCTCCTCCTCCTCCCGTGTCAACATCCGATGAGCTTTTAAGGCAATTCATGAAGACTCAAGAGGAGACAAACAGTTGTTGGTCACCGATCATTGAATTGAAGAAGTCTTTAAATGATCTACCCTCGAGCTCGTGTACTCTACCTAGCAACACGATCGCTAATCCGAGGGGCGATGCAAAGGCGATCACAACCAAGTGGTGTTTCATACAATGGACCCGCTATTCCTACTACTCTTCTTCTTCTCTCCCAAAGGTAGTAGAAAGTGAACCTAAGAAGCACAATGGACCTTCGACTCCAATGCCTCCTCCACTAGGAGCAATGAGTCAAGTTACCAAGGATACAACGGACAAGGTGCATTATTCAAGCCCACGGCATCAAGACACGTCCAACCTTCGGTAGTCCAAGCTTTAAGTCCGAACCCAAGTTTCAAGACACATTCGAGCCGAAAACACTTCCATCCCGGCTCAAAAGTCTAGTCGACTTCCTTACCCATCAAGAATGAATGATGAGAAGCAAAAGACAAAAATAAAGAGAGATGGAAAATTTTTCCAAATCTTCAATGAGCTTCACTTTGATATAAGCTTCGTTGATGCTCTCGTTCTAATGCCTAAATTTGCATCCACGCTTAAAGGCTTACTAAGCAACAAAGATAAGTTGTCCGAGATGACGAAAACCCTCTAAATGAGCAATGCTCGGCCATTCTTAATAAGCTTCCGAAAAGCTTGAAGACCCCGGCCGGTTTTAATCCGTGTGATTTCTTGGGATGTTTCAATGCTCCGCCTTGGCCGATCTTGGCGCTAGCATTAACCTCATGCCACTTTCAAGATGGAAGAAACTGTCTCTTCCTAAACTTTCATCCACTTGTATGACACTCGAGCTAGCGGACCGTACCATAACTCGTCCACTGGGATAGCCGAGGATGTTGTGATGAAAGTGGGAAAGTTTCACTTTCCCACCGACTTTGTTGTAGTAGACTTGATGCAGATTCTAGAGTTCCCTCATCTTGGGAGAGCTTTCTTGAAGCAGTCGTGCTCGATTGATGTGTTCACAAGAGTTGACCATACGGGTTGACAATGAAGAGCTCACGTTAAATATCAACCGAACTCCAAACCTCTCAGACAAACAAAGTGTTGCCACAATTGATCAAAAATCGAAGATTCAATGCAACACTCTCCAATTTCACGGTTAAGAGGAGTTTTCAAAACGTGCCGAGCTCAAAGCTTTGAAAATCACCCCGGTTCAAACAAATGGTTTGAAAGTCGTACTGTGGAAGTCAAGAGTGTTCTTGATGATGATGATGATCTAGATTCGAGACTTCATCGAAGTGGTGGAAACCGCTAGCTCTAAGAGCACACCACTTGTCCCACCTCCGGAATCGCTTTGTCGCATCGAGTTTGTTAACTCGTGGATGAAACCAAACTCTCTTCGCTTCATCCGAATTGGATGATGATGTTTGTGATCCAATGGGAGACATTCTTCCCATTGATGAATTGATCAAAATGATCCATCATCTTCCGCCTTATTCCCGACTCTTCCATCCCTTCCTTCACTCCTCGATGAGGAAGATGACAATTTTGGAATGAAGTCAATGCATTTCTTAGTGATGAGTCAATTCCTCTGAGAATTGATAACACTTACTTGATCCGGAGGAGACATCCTTTTCCGGAAAGTCCGTTGATTGAAGAACCATTTCCCACCCTCCTCCCGGACATCTTCTTGACAATCACCATATAAGCTTCAAGTTTAAGCTTAAAATGTCAAAATGGTGATTTGCTTCTTTCGATGAGGAATGGACTTGCATTGTCATGCATATCTTTGTTCCATTCTTCACAGATGGTGTGGTTGCTCTTTCCTTTTCTCTTTCGGAATGAGGACACCATCTTTGACCCCGTATCATTCTTAATAGTTTTACTATTAACAATACCATGGTTGTGTCTCGTCGGTGTGGAACTTTCGATGTTCATATGTTTGTTAACACCGTGAACGAAAGTCCGACCGAGATTGGTTTTCCACGTTACTTTCCCAAGAACAAATGAATTGGGGTCGAGTCAAGCTAGCGACTCGGTAATCAAAAACAAGAGCTAAACATGGGTTTTCACCCGTCTGTACCACCCTAGTGTGGGGAGTTGCCCACATGTTGTATATAAAGTCTCAAAAAAAAAAAAAAAAAAAAAAAAAACCTTTCTAAATAATGGCCGTAGTATTTCCTTTACGTTCTTTGTTTCGGCATAACCATGGGTACTTTGAATATTGAGGGCAATATTCATCTCTAGTGTGGGGGATTCTCACGAATTTTATCATGTAATTATACCGCCTAATCCCCATTTTGGCCAAAATTTTTTTGGAGTAAGTGTTTTACACTTACTCATTTGGTTATCATCCGCCATGTACGTAAGACAAAAGGATTAGCTAATCCAGAGCAAACGGCTCTTGGTAAAGATATCTCAAATCCGTTTATATGACTTGCAATTTGCCCAAAATTGTATGGTATTCATTCACCATATCCTAAAAAGTGAAGAGTTGGCTAGCCCGCAAGTTTATGGCTTGTGGTAAAGGCGGTTGAAAACCATAATTGGTAATCGACTCACCAAAGATATTTTATCTAAGAGTTGGCTAGTCCAGAGCAAACGGCTTCGTAAAGACAAATCAAACCCGTTGAAGTCGATGATTTGCTCAAAATCATTTGGTTATCGGTGTACCAAAGTTCTTACTTGAACTGAAACATTTGGCTACTCCGTAGTAATGGCTTTTGGTAAAGAGATCAAATCCATTAAATTTTTCTCAAAACATTGCTAGGGACTAGCAATATCTTAGTGTGGGGGATTGATGAGTGTAAATACTCATCATTTTGTCTCGATTAGATCGCTAAAACATCCGAAAACACTTTAAATGCATCAAAATGATAAAATATCACAAACAAGTGTTTTATGTGTTTTAAATGCAAAATATCAAAATCGGTGAAAACGTATCAAGTTTGCATAATTGGCGCTTTAGTCCCCAAGTTTGTAAAATTGTCAAAAGCACCCCGGTAAAACCAAATTAAGGAAAATATCATTTTAAGTCCTTAGGGATTCAAAAGTTGTCAAAATTGGTCCTTGAGATTCAAATTTACAAAATTACAACTTTAGTCCCCGAACTTTGAAATTGGCAAAATAGTCCTTTGAAAATAGGAAAATGGCAAGTTTAGTCCTTGCACTATTGAAGGTTGTCAATTTCAGTCCTTATGGTAACTTTGGAAATATTGGCAGTTTGGTCCCTCAACTTTGGAGTATTTTCAGTTTTGGTCCTTGTCTAAACTAAACCTAAAGACTTGTCAATACCAATTAAGACCCCTGCCATTATTCTATTTTGAACCCCCTGTCACAAACTCATTTTGACCCCTTGGTCAAAATAAGTCAAATAAACAGAACACGCGCCCTCTCCTTCTTCTTCCACATCCCCTCTTCCCCACCTGTTGCCTGCAACCCATCACCTCTCCCATCACTTTTCCACCACCCCCATCATCACTAGCACTCCACAATTAATGCCACCCCCTATCTACAAATTCAGAGGTCTACAGGTCAAATTGCATCTTCCCGCCAAAATTGGTAAAACATGAAATACACTCAAAACAATCCCATTGGTTCTCAAATGAGGTGGGATCTGCTCTAAGGACACGTGTAAGCAATTTGGAAGCATAAAAGAGGAGAAAGAAGCAGAGAAGAAGTAGTCGTAGTTAATTTTCAATTTCACTTGTATGTCGTATTTCTTTAAAATGTTTTAATTAGCTTTTCATTTTGTAATTTTCAAGCTTAATGATATTGAAATCAAAGTATTTAGTCAATGTAATTCAGTTTGATCCTTAAAATCAAAGTTTCATTTCATTTGCAAATCTTATGTACACTGTTCTAAATTTCAAACTCAAACTCTGGTATTCAAAGCTTCAATAAGCTTTATTTAAGCTCAAATCAACTTACTTAAGCTCTATATAGCTTTTTGTAAGCTTGAAGGACGATTCAATCAAGTTCCCTTGAAGGTCAACAAAAGTCAACTTAAGAGGCACATTTGGTTAAACAGGCATAGAAATGGAATTTGGTGATGCAGACATGGGTTTGGGGTGATTTAGAAGCACAATGTTTGGTTTAGAATAGGTGGTGATTTCATTGGTTTAGTACAAGCCACTGTGACTAAAGTTCCATTTGTAAGCAATTTTCCAAATCTCATTAGCTTAATCTGATATTGTAATCTTAAGTGGTTAAAACAAGTTTAATTAGTTGTGTTTAGTTCAAGTAAACTTAGATTAATCGCTTTATTAGCTTAAACAGTAGTTAGTCTATATTTAATTTGCAACTCAGACTATTAAAGGGTGTTTGGATTAGTGGATTACAAGAGCTTAAGCTCTTGTTATTGCTTGTAACTTGTCTATGCAGTCTCAATAATAGTTTCTTGAATCACTGTAATTAGTCATTTGGTCATTAGAACTTCAAAAGTCAAAAGTCACTTAGATCCTGTTAAAACACCATAACTGTTTGATTTTCAGAATCTATGCTCATGATTTCTTGGTCATAAGTTGTTATAATAGCTTAATATAGTCTTGTTATAGCTTAATACAACTAATTCAGTCTATAGAATAAATCAGAAGTTCAAAAAAGTCAAGCTTTTAGTTTTCTTAAAAAGTCAAATAAGGCCCTGTGCACAGCTTTGCCATCTTTTTCACAAGCTTGTAAAAAGCTTATCAGTTGGTCTCAGCTTGTGATGCTTGGTTCTTGGGATAGCTAACCAAGCCAACTTAAGGTTCCAAGTTCACTTTTTCACTTTTTAGCTTATTTGAGTAGGCTGCTATAGCTTTTTAGTTTTGTCCAAAACTCAGCATTCACTGAGTCTTTACTCAGTGATTTTTTCAGTTTTTTCAAAAGCTCCTCAAAAGCTCATTTGTGTAATCCAAAGTGAGTAAATTAGTTTTTTAGAAAGTTCAGCTGGTCAGCTTGTTTGTACAAGTGCTTACTTCCATTTTATAGCTTATTCAAGTGCTTAAATTCAATCTAGAAAGTAGCTATAAAACCAACAATACCCTGTGTGATCAGTTGGTATTTGTGCTTATTGGAAGCTTAATCAGTGCTTATCTATAGTATTCAAGCTTATTCAGTTGTAAAATTAGTTTGTTAACTATTACTTAGCTTATTTCATTGTAGTTTTTGCTTATTTCTAGCTTAATAATCATTTTAGCTTAACTAGTTCTTATTTCCATTTTCAAAAGCCAACTGTTGTTATTCTTGTGCTTATTCAGGCTTATCGGTGGTTTTAGAAAAGTCACAGTTGTGAAAAGTGCTTATCTCATTGGTGTTAATAAGTTTGTCAAAAGAAAAAGTTAAAAAAATAGTTTACAAAAGTGCCACTGGATTTGATCTCCGCCACCCACTCACCACACACTCCTTACCAACGCTACTGGGTCTTTCTCGTTAAAAGCTTACACAACTCATCTCTTATATACGTTTTTACAGTTTAGCTTATTAAGTTTAATTAGCTTATTCCTAGCTTATTTAGTATAGCTTTTTCCAGTTTAGCATTTTTATTAAATCTGTATTAGTATTAAGTATTTTCTGTAAAAAGTTGGGATTTTTCTAATTAGTTTTAATATTTTTAATCAATTAATTAGTGTTTTATAGTAATTAAATCATAATAAAAAAATATAAAAGTCAAAAAAATATAAATCTTTTTTTTAAAAATTTCTTTTATCATATAGTAAGTAAAAAAATTAGTTTTACACTCGTAAGCCTTTTATTTCATAAATTTTACGTTTTGCTTGCGCCCAAAGTAATTTTTAAAAATAACGCTGCTTTAGTTTTAAGTAACATTTTTAGATAATTTGAGTTTACGTTTTAGTTAAGATAGTTTATTTAAGTCATTTTATTTTATAAAATCACAAAACATCATTGTAAAAATAGTGATAGCGTTTATTTAATAGATTTTAACTTTTTAATTTTCTTAATTTGCATTTAAGTCGCTATAATTTACAAATCTTTTCTTTAGGTAATTATCCATCCAAAACCTTACTGATCACTATCCTTAGTGGTTATTCGACATCTGATTGTGTTAAACACCAGTCATCCTCCGTGGGACTTAACGACCCGGGAATCCACTGTATTCTCCTGATCTTAATTGCATTTGTGTTTAAGCTGTTTTAAGTCTATTAGACTTGACTGTTTGGACCCAATCAGCATGCTTAAAAATCAGTTTTGGTTAAGATTGGCTATTCCTACGCGTAACTAAACCCCAGTTATACGCGTAAGAACTCAAAGTCTACGCATAAGATTTTCTAGGCTTGATCTTCAGTGCTAATTGGTTTACTCAGTGTTTTCTTGCTTGGATAAGCCTGAAAACACTTCGACTTTGGATATCTTTTACACTGGAATAAGTGTAAAGGATTTTTTGGGCAAAACCCTAGTTTTACGCCTAAGCTAAAACTTACGCGTAGAATCTTTACGCCTACGCATTTTCTTACGCCTAAGCCTTGTCTTACGCATAAGCAAATCTTACGCATAAGCATTCTACTACTAAGCTTTTGGATTACGCATAATCTAAGGTTTCCTTACCCTACGCGTAAGCTCTCTTCTTACGCGTAAGTTGGTGTTTTTACGCATAAGGTACTTTCTTTGCCTAAGCTAGTTTTCTACGCATAAGGATACTTCATCTACAAAGTTTCATTCGACTACAAAGATCCATCATCAACACAAGTTTCAAGATGTCTCAACCACCATACTCTAGCTACTTCCTCATGTGTATCCTCAACAACAACAACAACAACAACTCAATCAACAACAACAATTTTATCAACAAGCGCAACAACAACAACAACAACAACAATTTCAACAACAATTTCCTCAAGGAGCAATTCAACCACAAATGATTCAACCACCCCTAGTCTTCAAGTACAACCTTACACAAACTTTAACAATCAACATCCATCCGTAAATACTATGAAGGAACCGTCTTGGTTTGCAAAGATGTGTGAAGCTTTAAGTAGCCAACAATCCATTCATGAGGTTGGATCACTTGATAGACCTCCAATGCTCACTCCCGAAACTACGATCAATGGGTAATAAGGTTCTTTAGGTTTTGTGATCTAAAGAAGCCACATGGAAAGTTCTTGAAAAAGGTCATCCGGAAGGTCCATTTCGGATGCCTACCATCCTTTGACCGGAGATCCAAGCGCTAATCCACCAAGAGGTGATGTCACCAACATTGTCGGTTTAATGAACTTACCATCGATCAACTACGCACTTTGAAGCCGATGGCGGCAATGCAATACATCTTTTAGGATTACCCAATCCGATCTTTGCGAAGTGTTGATGCTCAAAAGGCGCTAAAGCAATGTGGGAACATATTCATCTTCTCATGGAAGGCATAAAACTCAATCAAGAAGACATGGAATCCAAAATCTACTTGGCTTATGAACACTTCATGATTGAACCAGGGGAGACATTAGAGTCATATCATCATCGATTCTCAGATATCATCAATGACTTGGAAAAACATAACATCATTATGTCAAGAATTGCAGTCAATACTAAGTTCCTGAGTAGTCTTGGTCCTGATTGGGAAAAATATGTCATATTCATCCGTCAAGCGAAGAATCTTCATCATGCTACTTACGGATTGTTGTACGACTATTTGAAACCCCACCAAAAGGAAGTGGACAAAGAAAGGGTTATCCGTGGACTACCTGTTTCACCTTCACTTCCGGATAATCAATCTTTAGCTTTGTGGGCTCAAACTTGTTATCCTCAATTCCCGACATTACAAACTGTCTTCACAAATCCTCCACAACCAATCGCAACAATTACACCATATGATCCGTCACAAAACCAATCTCAAGAAACTCAATTGGTTCCATACAACAACAACAATGATCAAGCACTTTACGATTGAATCTAATGAGGATACAAAAGCTTTCGATGCATTGCAACAAGGGTTTGTCATGATTGCTAGAGCCTTCGCCGATATTCAAACAAATCCAACAATCGCATTCATACCTCATCAAACACAAGGAATCAGTTGTTGTTAACAATGGACGTGTTGAAGTTCGAGAATAGTGGTAATGTTCATCAGATGGGCGGTGGTCAAAGGTTTAATCTAATGGGAAGGAATAACATGGGTGCTCCACAACAACAAAGGGCTCAAATGGTTGAACAAGGTAATGCTCCAAATGGGATTAATGGTCTTCGTTGCTATAACTGCAATGAAAAGGTTCATCTAGCAAATGCATGCCCTAAGCCGAGGACAAGAGGCATCGCTTATCACAAAGAGGCTTTACTCTTGGCTCTTAAGGATTTAGCTGGTGGAACTCTCACAAACAAGGAACAGAGCTTCATGGCAGATGCCGATTTAGATGATGACATGGAGGACTTGCAGGCTAATGTTGCTATGATGTTAATGGCCAACATGCAAGAGATCTACATGAGTGACACAGGCCCAGTGTATGACACTGATGGCTTGTATCGTAATCGGATCATAATATACTTATTCCTGATCTGATATCTCCGCCAACATCTGCATCCGACGAGGCTCAGAGTGTTCAACATGAGTCGTCTACATCTCATTCCGATGATAATCAATTAGATCCCGTAGTTATATTTGACGATCAAGATGACCTTCTGGTTACTTTTGATAATCAAGTTGACTCCATGGTTATACTTGAGGATCTGAATAATGATCATGTTGAATCTCACGTTGAACAAGCTGAACCTTTATCTCATCCAAATATTGAGCCCATGACCTTAATTAATGACCAAAAATCTCAAATGGAAAAATGTCTTGCAATCAATTAGCAATTAAAAGATAAAAATGCACTGCTGACTAAGGATAATGAATGCTTAAACTATCAACTCAACATTTTCAAACACAGGAAAAATGTGAAAAAGGTTTTGAAGTCGCTTTTGCTAAATCCTACCAAAACGAAAAATCTTTGGAAAAACAGATATGTGATCTAGTTGCATCTAAGAATGCCTTCTTTGTCTCAAATAGAACAACCGAATATGATCATAAACAACAACTTAATGCTCTCACTTTGGAAACTCAAAAGCAAAGTCCGAGTTGTTAACTTGTCAAAACAGCTTTGTAGTACAAAAGCATTCTCTGAAACGAATAGATGACTATCTTGAAGAAATTATCGACTTACAAAACAAAATCAAAGAGTTTCGAAATGTTGTTTATAAACATGGTGAATCAATCACAACGATTCAAAAGTTTACTTTCAAACCAAATCCAAATGGATATGGACCGAGTCTTGCTGATTACAAACCTAAGTTTTCACATAGAGCATTCAAACCAAATCCTCAAGTCTATAGTGCAGAACATAGAATTGTTGACTCTATCATGACTGTTGTTGAATATAATATAATGGAGGATTTAGATGCAGAATACGAGAGTCGGTCAAAATTGGAAAATGTTGTTTATTGCAAACCATTTAACTATTCAAAAGCCGTTACTTTTGTCGAACAACAGGATACTTCTAACACACCTTGGGTTATTACACCTATTTCTGAGTCTTCTAATGTTGGTCCCCAAACCAATACTGCACAAGTAAATGGTCCTTTACCTTCACTTAGTGAAGTCAAAACCTTACCCGAAAAATGTCAAATTCTAAAATATTTTGAAACATTCATTTCGGATATCAAACTTTTGGAACGTGAAATTGAATTCCACTCTGAAATTAAAGTTGAACATTTTCAATCGCCTCATGCGCGAGAACAAAGAGACATTTTTCAGAAACGAATTTTGCCTCATGTCCAAAATTTGAAAATGTGTGCAATCTATTGGGAAAGGGATTTTCACAAGGAACTTGGACTTATGAAAACAGTTTTCGAGAAAACAGAAACATGAATTTCAAGTACTAAACGGAAAAAGAAAATGTTAAGAAAAGATGTTGACCGACTCTTGGAAGATGTTATCTGTGCTGATACTATAAATGTTGTGTTACTACATTTTGTTGCATATGCATTTGATTATATCTCTCACGATTCGTTGATCTTGTTGAAAATGTTGAGAATACCGATCTCGTGTCACAAATCAAGTATTTAAAAGTTGAAAATGAGCTATTGTTAAACGAGCTTTCAAATGCAAAACGTCGTCTTCAATGGTGTAAAAAAGATTGTCAAAATCGAGAACTCGCTTTGCAAAACAAAATCAACCAGTTGCACACAAAAACTCTTAATCCAAAACTTGAGCAACTGGATGATGAAAACGTGTCTCTGAAGTGTCAAATTTCAAAATATGAACAAGAAATTTTAAAAGTTAAAAAGGAATATGGTGTCATATTTGATTTACTCAAAAAGACTCGTGCTCAAGCGTCAAAAGATGTTGATGATCATCTTGCATATACCAAAGATGTTTTATGACTAGATGGACTCACTGCTCGAAAATCTAGATTTGTTACACACTATCCATGATCTAAAAGCAGAGTTGGTGAAACTTAAGAAAGATAGGAATAGTAACACAGTAGCAACTACACCTAAAAAGATTCAACATGACTCTAGAACATCTAATGACAAACCACAAGAAACTAATGTGGTTCACTCTACTGAAACAGGAATAGTTGCCTCTTTTCCCAACGCTTGCACTTCACAGCCTAGGAGCAATACAAGGAAGAATAGGAAGTTGCGACGTAAGAAAAGAACAATAAAGATTGCTGAAGTAGAAGAACACCTTAGGACTTTGAATAAAACTCAAGTTGCACCCACTTTAGACATTGCGTTAGATAAATGTAATAGAAAAAGTGATGTAACGAATACTGAATCTTTAAGTACTTTGAATGTTATGTTTAAAGCTTCTTGTGTTGGTTGTCGTAAAAGCATGTTCTCTGGTTGTCATGATAAATGTGTTTCTAAGGCTATCTTGAATCGTAAGCGGAATAATAGAAAACGGAATACCTCTAGGCCCACTAATGCTTCTAAGTCTGTGCTAGGTAAAACACCCTCTAGTATTCCCGCTACAATCATTGATGTACCTAGTGAAACCCCCACACCTCCTAGGAAGAACTTATCACCTAGTGCATTTACTAAGACAAAAGCTAAGACTAGTTGGAGATGGCAGAAATGGTTACATAATACACTTGGCTTTAAATTGATACCTAAAATCATAAACATGTGTGTTTCAACTATAATCGCTTCGAACCCTCTAACTCTTGGGTTCTACATCTACTTCTATTCCATCGTGTAAATCGCGTGTGTAATGCATGTGATATGATCATCCTCGGGTTTTGATAGCGGATGTTCCGTCACATGACAGCAATCTTAAGCGTTATTAAACTTTGTCTCAAAGTTCATTGGCACTGTCGATTCGGAATGATCACTGCAGCTATCATGGGCTTCGAGATTACATCAATGGCAACATCAAAATTAGCGAGGGTTTATTATGTGGAAGGTCTCGATCACAATCTATTCTCAGTTGGTCAATTCTGTGATGGATTTGGAAGTTGCATTTTGGGAGAAAACTTGTTTCATTCGTGATCTACAAGGAAACGATCTTATGTCTGGAACCTGCACATCAAGTATTTATACAATCTCAATGCAAGACATGATTGCTTCATCTCCCATATGTCTACTTTCAAAGGCTTCATCTACAAAATCTTGGCTATGGCACCGTCGTCTCTCACATTTAAACTTTCAAACCATAACCAATCTTGCACGTTACAAACTTGTTGAAGGTCTCCCAAGATTTCGATATTCTAAAGATCACTTATGCTCAGCTTGTGAACAAGGGAAAAGTACTCGTGCTCATTTTCCTTCAAAGATGGAACACAGCTCTCAGCATGTGCTTCATCTTCTTCACATGGATTTGTGTGGTCCGATGCGTGTGCAGAAGAATAACGGCAAATGCTATATCTTGGTAATTGTCGATGACTACTCAAGATGGACTTGGGTTTATTTTCTTCGAAGTAAAGATCAAGCTCCATAGATGATCATCACCTTCTCACGAAAATTCAAGATCGGCCCGGAATACGGATCGGACAAATCGAATGCACAAAGGAACCGAATTGTGAATCAAACTCTTCGTGCATTTTATGAGAAAGTGGAATTGAGCATCAAATATCCATTGCACGAACACCAGAACAAAACGGAGTTGTTGAAAGACGAAACCGTACGTTAGTGGAAGCTGCAAAAACGACGTTGATTAATGCGAAACTTCCAGATTACTTATGGGCTGAAGCCGTGTCAATTGCATGCTATACTCAGAACCGTTCTATGATTACTAAACGCCACAACAAAACACCTTACGAGCTTGTCCATAACCGTAAACCGAATCTCAAACACTTTCATGTATTTGGATCTCTTTGCTACCCAAATAATGATCGTGATGACTTTGGTAAGCTCAAGGCCAAAGCTGACATAGGAGTCTTTGTTGGATACTGTGAAAACTCAAAGGGTTACCGGATCTGGAATCGTCGTACAAGGGAGATTATGGAAACGATTCATGCAAACTTTGATGAGCTTACAGAAATGGCTTCTGAGCATAACAGCTTGGAACCCAGACATAACCGTCTAAACTTCCCCCAAACCCCATCATCGGTGAACCTAGTTTACAACTTACTTGACGTCAAATGGAACATCTATTTGCTCCTCGTTTAGTGATGATATTGATGAACGTGCTCGGTGTATCAAATGTTTCATTGCTCAACCTAATCATAATCCAATACGATACACCGCTACAACAACTCTCTTGAGGAAGCACCACCCATTGATTCTACAACAACAATCGAACAAACCGCATCCAATGATTTGGACCGGTGATGATATTCTGAACAATGAAGTACCCCCACCTGCAGATTATGATCCAAATGCGTTCTTCAACCCTTTTTGTCACAATTCTCAATTTCTGGTCATTTTTCAAAATTTACTATTCATTCCCGGAGAAAATTTATATTTCATTAACGTATATTTTTCTTATTAAATAAACGCTATTGTACGATCATTTATTTTGAACAATTGATCCGACACTTCCCAAAACTTATCCTGATATATTTTTATACTCAATTTAAGACCATAAAAATAATATTATTAGTTTACCCGATGTTTTGAATTCATTTTGTATATAAATTGTTATATATATAAATATTTACGACGGTTTTCGTAAATTCAACTCGATAATTATTTATTCACTTAATTCTTGCGAGAAATGTATTTTTAAAATTTTTATAACTTCGATATATTTTATTTTGTTCCGTTAAAATCGATTTCTAGCTAACTCTATACATAATAAATAAATATCTAATAAAAATCTTCCAAAGTTATCAAAACCAAATTGGATACTTCACTTTCATTTATTTTATTCAAAAAAAAAATATGTTCTCTTTCTTTTTCTTGGAGATGCACGACCAATACATCAAACATGAAGGAATCACCATTTTATTTCTTCCAAGATCAAATACTATTATGATCCTATTAGTGTTCTAGTTAAGGTTTAGGATTAAACCTTGAAGATTAACTAAGTTTTCTATCATCTATCCTCATAATCACTTCAAGTAAGTTACTAATATTTTTTTATAATCTTTCATACTCTTACTTGATGTATTTTTATGTTTCTTTTAGAAAACATGCATGAATTCCATGATCCATACCACTTTTTATTGTTTTTAAGTGTTAAAAATATATATTCATCATCCTATAAATTATCCCTTGAAACATATCATGTTTGATGATGTCTAGGAACCCATGACACCCTAAGAAGGTGTATGGTATGTTTAGAATAGCTTCGGCATTGATTTGAATTGGTTAGAATATGTTTTGCACGAGAAAAACTCATTTCGAACTATAATTAAGGGTCTGTTGGTTTTTGTTAAATCTGGAATTTTCGTCAGTTGATAAAAATTATTGGGCTAGATATTTAGAAAATACACTTTAAAACGAAAACGTGGCCGCTTGAACAGATTAAAACGGAGCTATAACGAAAAAGTTATGCTATTTACAAGTTATACGACGAAAACTATAAAATTCTGAAAATTCAGCATGTTACGTCCACTTTTTACGAGTCAAAAATGAGGCTTAGGCGTTATAAATTATGTCGACTTATCAAAAATATATTAGTATACTTTGATACGAAGCTAAGGACATATAAAACGTAGAAAACGGATTTGCAACGATTAAATTACACACGTTTACACAAAGTTGCCGTAACTTTATTATATAAGAAAAATTAGTATATTTCTATTAGACAAACCTTACGTCAACAAAGGACCATGTTGAGGATCGTTTTTAACATTGACGTAGTACTTTTTATAACATGATGTCTTCTAGTAAAAGTAAGTTCGCCAAGCATATTTTCCAAAATGTCCAACCGTCCGTCAAGCGGAGTTGTAATGAATAAAATGCGGTCACTTAAACTTTGCCGAAAACCACCTTTAAACGATATTTTGGACAAAAGTACCATACTTTACCTATGTTTTTCTCCATGATCGAGACCTCTATGATAAAAACTTAAATGCTAAAACTTTGAGATAATGATACAAGCTTCTCAAAACCGTTGAGTTTGTTTCCTAACACTCGATGTGCACCATTTTACGACTAGCTTTTTGAGGCTATTTAGTCATTTTCATGAATTTTCCAAATGACATTATTTTACGACGAAAAGTTATAATTTCATAATAAATCATTAAATGACTATCGTAAGATATCATTTCAACGTAAATACTTGTAAAGTATTTTATAACATGACGAGATGTCATAAACATATATTTCGACGATAAATACTATTTTCAAAAGCGTACAAGTGGTATAGATTTCATGTGAGTTTGCATGCACGACATTGTTTCATGACTTATATTAGAGCATATCATTCATTATAGGTCGCGGTTAGACTGTTGCGTCTCATTTCTGTGCATCCACTTTGTCATCATAACTATTGCAACAGGTGAGTTCGTAGCCCCACTTTTACTCATTTAATTGTTTTATAAACTCTTCGGGGGAGATACATGCTCAATTTCATGCTTTTACTTTACACTTATATGAACTTAAACTATATTGTTTGAACTATCATGACTTGTACCCTTTTGTTTCACTACTTATGCTAGTAAGTAGATTGTGCCCAAACTAAATTGATCACTATGTTATGAACACTATTATTTGAACCACTTTCCGTGATATTGAGCCCTTCGACATATATATTTGAACTTTTTTTAACTTGATTGGAACATATTGGCATAGATTTGAACACTTTAACTTGATTTAAAACATTTTGACATATAAGTAATCTCTTTTACTTAATATTGAACCTTTGATTATTTCGAACATGTTTGACGTAACAATGAACCCTTTGACTATTTTGAAGTTATTTGACATAATATTGAACCCTTTAACCTTTTGACATATAGTTAAACTCTTTTAACTTGTACAAGGACCCTTTTGATATCTTTTAAACTTGTTTGACATGATGTTGAACGCTTCGACTATCTTGAACTTTTTGATATTATTTGAGCTCTTTGACTATTTTGAACTTTTGAACTCGACTTAAACCCTTGAACTTAATTACGAACTTTTGAATGGGACCCTTGAACTTAATTACGAACTTATGACTTGTTTGAACTTATTGACCCGTACATGCTACGACCTTGACCTAAAGTCTCCCTTGATCGAAGCATCACTATAAAGTCTCCCCTATTCGGAGCATCACTATAAAGTCTCGCCTTATTGGTGGAGCGTACAAAGTCTCCCTTATTCGGAGCAACCTTAAGCCTCCCGGTCCGGGAAGGAATGTCTCCCTATGGGAGCGGAGCATTTTCAATCTAAGTCTCCCCTTCTCGAGAAAGGCAAATTCTCCCATGTTCGGAGTGTTCTTAATTGTATATAATAGTTGTATGATGTCTTGTTCGTACATTCGCATTGTTAGTCTCCTATTAGTAGGTAGTATGGATAGCGCTATTAGAGGTCGGCCAACCTCTCGTCCACTATGTTACGGACATATTATTTATTCTAGGGGCTTTGCCTGGCATACATTATTATATACGTGGTGCTATACTATGAACTATTATGACATCGTATACTTGACTATTAAACATACTATATTTTGTGCAATGGGTTGTGAACACACAGGTTGCAAGTTTTGTATGGGCGGAACTTGGAACTGAGTGGATTTACAATGCCTTTGCTTTGTGAACTCATTTGACAACGTGTGCATGAACATAAACTAGACATATTTTGGCAGTGGGTTGTGAACACACAGGTTGCAAGTTTTGTATGGGCGGAGCTTGGGCCGAGTGGATTTACAATGCCTTTGCTTTGTGGACTATTCTAAATGACCAAAACTTTGCCTTTGTTGCATGAGCGCTCTTTAAAAGCTTTACTTGTTAACCAAACTCTATGAACTCACTCAACCATTGTGTTGACACTTTTAGCATGTTTTATCTCAGGTATCTAAGGCATTCACTTCATGGCATGCATGTGGACTTATCATAGAGTCGCGGTGTCGACGCGTCTCACATATATTTTATGCACTTAACTATCGTTTGATTGTGACAAACTCATTTTTGGTATATTGGAAATATTTTGGGACCTATGTTTTGTAAACTCTGATTATTTTACTTAATCAAACGATGTTTTCATAACGACACTTTAGGTCGTTCGATATAACTGTAACTTTGATGATATGCGGTCATCCCCGAGAATTCCATTCCACTGCAAAAATGTAATTTGGGGTGTGACACTTTTGCTAATGAAGCGCCACACCGATATTGCGAATCATCCACAAGCCATTTGAATCCTCTAATCTGCAGAATGTATATCAACATCAACCCTCACACATCGTTAGACGAAGACCATCCTCTTATGAACATTATTGGAAACCCGAATCAACCGATCGCAACTAGACAACGCCTTCAGATGACGGTGAACATTGCATCTATGCACTTACCGTACTCGCCAAGTGAACCAAAATATTAAGGAAGCCATGACATATGACAAGCGGATTGAATCCATGCAAGAAGAACTCAATCGGTTTAAACGTCTTAAAGTATGGAACTGGTTGAAAAACCAACCGGGTCTATGTTATTGGTCTCAAATGGATTTGGAAAAACAAGCTGAATCTTTGAAGGTACGGTTATCGAAACAAGTCACGTCGGTGGCTAAGGGTTATAGAAAGGAAGAAGGATTGATTACGAGGAATCATTCGCACGGTTGCTAGACTTGAGGTGTCACGGATTTTTACGGCATTCGCGGCTCACATGAACATCACGGTCTTTCGGATGGGCGTCAAAGCGACTTTTCGAATGGTAAACTGAAAGAAACGGTCTATGTTAGTCAGCCAGAAGGATTTATTGATCCAGAGTGTTAATACAAATAAACCGTAAAACCGTTTATTAATATTTTGCGATCTCTTTGTGTTTTGTTGATAACAAATATAATGTTATCTTAAGTACAATTATAAAGGATACATGTTAGTTTTGTAAAGCATTTACATATAACCATTTAAATATAAAAATGTAGTAATTAAGCATTTGTTGTAATAGTTTATTAGGATGGGTAAATATCATAACCCATGGATCTTAACCCATACCCAAAGAGACTTGATACAACGTATTCTTAGATACATTGAATCTAGATATAACCCATGGACCAACCCATGACCCATAACCAAAAACCCATGGGCAAAGAGGCGTTCCACGGATCCCTAGGATTACACTAGACGGATCCCTTGTGGAAGGGATCCGTGGGATCCGTGGGAACAGTGAAGAAATTTTCCTATAAATGAGAGCCATTTCTTCATTCTAACTCACCCTCTTCTTACTAAATCTCTCATACACTCTCATTCTCTTCTAACATATAGATCACTTGATCTAGAGAGTTGTTCTTCTTTCTTTCTATTTGTAATCCTCATATAGGTCCTTCTAAGGCGAGATCACGAGCATTCTACAAGTCATCCAAGCAAGGGTCCTTGATTGATTTGTCACTCCATAAGATTTACGTAGCGAAGATCTTGTATTTGATATTTCACATATTTGTTGTGTAATAGTTGTGTTGGTTTGGTCCACCGTGCTACGGACTCGGTATCTAGCTTTGTACCGGAAAAAGTGTAAGCAACGTTGTGAAGGCTTCTCCGCCAAGTGAAGGAGTTTGTTGACATAGTGCTTGAACTCTCGAGTAGGTGACTCGGGGAGTGGAGTAGGCAAGGAAGGTGACCTTGTAGCCGAACCACTATAAATCGGTTGTGTCATTTCTATCCCTTAACTTTATTTATTTGCTTGCATTATCATTAGATCTACACGTTCTCAACATCCATACGATTTCACATAATATCGAATCTAAAGTTTTGAAATCAACATTAAAATCGGTAAAACTATTCAACCCCCTTCTAGTTTTCCACAATTGGCATCAAGAGCTAAGTTTATAAAAGTTTTAAAATAAAATTGTATTTTAAAACTTTTCGATCACTATGGGTTCGAAAATTATAAGGAAGGGCAATCTATGCAACGACCACCACTACTAGAAACTAATGGTTTTATATCTTTGGAAAAATAGATTCGAAACATATGTGAAGTCTAAAGATATTCATCTTTGGTACATTATTGTTGAAGGTGATTTTGAGGCTACCTCAAATGATGATAAAGGAAATTTAATTCACATACCTCATGATAAACTAAATGATGAAATGAAGAAAAGCTTTCTAAAAATAGTGAAGCAAAAATGGTTTTATATAATGCTTTACCGAAAAGGAATTGAAAGAATTTATATGCTTAAAACCTCTAAAGAAATTTGGAATTCTTTAGTTGTAACTCATCAAGGCAACCAACAAGTTAAAAATAATAAAATCGATTTATTTGTTCAACAATATGAACAATTTTCAATATCGGATGAGGAAACTATAGATCATTCATTTGCTAACTATAATACTATTATTACATCTTTACAAGCACTTGATGAATCCTTTTCTAGCCGTAACTATGTTAGGAGATATCTAAGGCACTTCCATCGAAGTGGAGATCCAAGGTGATGCAATCGAAGAGTCAAAAGATTTGACAATCCTCACCCTCGATGAACTCATAGGCAACCTAAAAGTCTACGAGCTTGTCCTTGCTAAAGATTCCGAAGCCTCAAAGGTGAAAGAGAAACACAAATCTCTTGCCCTTAAAGCCAAAAAGGCTTGAGCGATGAGGAGAACTCATCTTCGAGTAGTGACGACGAAAAGTACGCTATGGCGGTAAGGGACTTTAAAAGTTCTTTAGAAGAAAGGGTAGATCGTCAAACAACCGTATGACGATAAGAAAGGCTTTCGGAAAAGCAAAGAGGACGAAGCCAAAGGATGATCGTACTTGCTTTAAATGTGGGGACCCAAACCACTTTATTAGTAAGTGTCCCAAACGGGATGATCAAAAGGCGTTCGTGAGCGGAACATGGGGAATGAGCGACGAGGAAGACGAAGAAATTTGTCTCATGGCAAGCGACGAGGTATGTCACGAATACTATAGTAGCTCATCACTTGATGACGACTCATTGCATAATGAATATGATAAACTATGCAATATTAGCTTAAAATTAGTTAACAAAAATAAGCTTTTAAAGAGTCAAAATCAACGTTTAGATAAAGAAGTCATAGAATTAAAAGCAAAACTAAAACGTTTAGAAAAAGGTAAAATAGCAAGTGGTGAATGTGAACTTTGTGTTCAACTTCAAACACTAGTGGATAACTTAGATTCAATACTCGAAGGTGTTAAAACCGGTAATAATCAAAAAGGTCTAGGTAGTCAACAACTTGATCCATCAACTAGTGAAAGTAAAGAAACAAAATTTGTTAAGGAACTAGAGAAACCGACCAACTTGTTGTGGCGGATCCCTGGATCCCTAAAAGGGAACCGGCTAGTGTACGAAAGGGATCCGTGGATCTGCTGTAGCAAACAATAGCAATAACGTAGCTTCCTTACCTAGAACTGAGTTTGTTATAGTTAATAGGAAGAAACCAACTCATGTCACCACTAGACAACCACCTCCAAAATATAATCCTACTTTTGCAAGAAACAAAGCTCCATCTTTTTCAAAACCTAATTCATTTAGGAGACCTAATAACGTTTACCCAAAAAGTAACCATCAAATGGGATGGAATCCAAACATGCAAAACGGTTTTCCTTTTCAAAACTTTGCTCCATGGAATGCATACTCATCTTATCCATACATGTCTAACATGAATGGAATGTTTAACACTAATGGACCCATGAACAAATGGGGACCAAACTTTTGAGTTTATTATTGTTTTAGGTATGCTCAAAGGTCGACCTAGACCCCGATGAATGGGTCGAGGATAAGCGGGTGCACAAGGCACATGACCGCAATAAGGATCTATTCTCCACGCATTGAATCCTTCAATGGAGGTAATGTGGTGTTTGGAAATAACAAAAGTAGAATCATCGGTAAAGGTACGATTTCTAACAAATCTCTAACCATTAACGATGTGTGTCACGAGAAAACCTAAACTTTAATCTCTTAAGTATAGGACAAATATGTGATAAAAGTGCAATGTACTTTTTACGAAACCGTAGTAAGATACTTAAAATGGCATAACCATAGGAAGAGGAATTAGGAAACATGGAGTCTATGTCATTAAAATCGGTAATGAACCTAAAGAAAACTATGTCTTACCTCTATGGATGATACTTGACCTTATGGCATCGAAGATTGGGTCACGCCAACATGCGACTTCTTGATCGCTATCATCCAAAGATCTAGTAAGAGATCTACCTAAGTTAAAATATGAACATCATTTTGTGATGCTTGTAATATAGGAAAACAAGCTCATTCGAGTCATAAAGCTAAAAACATGGTGTCCACAACTAAGTGTCTAGAATTACTACATATGAGTTTATTTGGTCCATCCGCTATCCAAAGTTATGGAGGCAACTACTATACTTTGGTAATAGTGGATGACTACTCTAGGTATACTTGGACAAAATTTTTAAAGAACAAAACGAAACCTTTAACTATTTTGAAATTTTAAGCAAAAGATCCAAAGACAACTAGGAAGACCCATAGTGTCTATTAGGACGGATCATGGTAGGGAATTCGATAATGAAGTGCAATTCGGAGCTTTTGTGACGCTAATGTTATTACTCACAACTTCTCGGCTCCACGCACTCCACAATCGAATGGGGTAGTAGAAAGAAAGAATAGAACTCTACAAGAAATGAGTCGAACCATGCTTAATGAACAATCCATACCTCAAAAGTTTTGGTGTAATGCCGTTGATACTTCAACGTATATACTCAATCGAGTCTTGATTAGACCAATCTTAGGAAAAACTCCATATGAGTTATTTCGAGGCAAAAAAGCCTACGTTAAATCACCTTAGAGTCTTTGGTAGTAAATGTTTTATTCTTAACACTAAAGATTACCTTACAAAATTTGATCCTAAATCAACCGAAGTTATCTTTTTAGGTTATTCGCCAAATAGCAAAGCTTACGTCATATTAAACAAAGAAACAATAAAGGTAGAAGAGTCATTAAATATAAAATTTGATGAAAGTCCACCCAAACCTCTCCACCTCTTGTCGATGACGAGATTATAGAAAGTGAAGCCATAGTAATAAAGAAAAGATAAGTGAAGAAGAAGAACCTCTAAGTGATGTAATAGTAAACATTAAAGAGTCCAAAGATCACCCGTAGATAAAGTCATAGGAAAACTAAACGAACGAACATTAAGGTCTCAAGTTCAAAACCAAAGTAGCTTGTTTTGTTTCGTTTCAACCTTAGAACCTAAGAATACACAAGAAGCCATAAAAGATGAAAGTTGGGTAATGGCTATGCAAGAAGAACTAAATCAATTTGTTTCTAATGATGTTTGGACACTTGTCCCTCCACCTAGTAATCAAACCATAATAGGAACCAAATGGGTTTATAAAAACAAATTAGATGCAAACGGAGTAGTGTCTAGGAACAAGGCTAGACTCGTTGCTCAAGGGTATAACCAACAAGAGGAATAGACTTTGATGAGACCTATGCCCCGTGGCTAGATTAGAGTCTATAAGAATACTTCTTGCGATGCTTGTGCTAATGATCTAAAGCTTTATCAAATGGATGTCAATAGCGCTTTTCTAAATGGTGTCATAAATGAAGAAGTATATGTAGCTCAACCTCCGGGTTTCATTGATTTTGAAAACCCAAACATGTGTATAAATTAAAGAAAGCCCTTTACGGTCTTAAACAAGCTCCAAAAGCTTGGTATGATAGACTCAAGTCATTTCTAGTTAAACACAACTACACCATGGGGTTAGTTGACAACACACTTTTACTAAGAAAGAGAGTCACTTATAATCATAGTACAAATATATGTAGATGATATTATATTCGGATCCACTTGTCAAGACATGTGTGATGATTTCTCAAAAATCATGCATGACGAGTTTGAGATGAGTATGATGGGAGAACTTAGTTTCTTTCTTGGTCTACAAATAAAACAAGTAGAAGATGGTATCTTCTTTAATCAATCTAAATACATCAAGGAGATGTTAAATAAATTCGGTCTAGAAGAGTCAAAACCAATTAGGACTCCAATGTCATCCGACACCAAACTCACAAAAGGCGAGGACGGAGAATCCGTTGATAATACTAAATATCGTGGCATGATAGGTAGCCTTCTCACCTCACGGCAAGTAGGCGAATATCATGTTTAGTGTTTGCTTATGTGCTAGGTTTCAAGAAGACCCTAAAATATCACACCTAGAAGCCGTAAAAGAATATTTAGATATATTAAAGGTACAACACAATTAGGATTATGGTATCCTAAGAGCACGGAGTAGAAACAATTGTATATGCAGATTCGACCATGCGGTGATTACGTTGATAGAAAAAGCACAAGTGGGGTATGTACTTTTATGGGATGTTGTTTAACATCATGGTTTTCTAAGAAACAAAGCGGCACTTGCAATATCAACAACGAAGCCGAGTACGTCTCCGCCGCAAAGCATGCCAACAAGCACTATGGATGAAACAAGCGTTAGTAGACTACGACATCTATCTAAGCGACATAGCCATCCTATGTGACAACAAAGGTGCAATCGACTTAAGCAAGAATCCAGTATTACATTCTCGCACAAAGCATATAGAGATTCGTTATCACTTTCTAAGAGACAATGTTCAAAAGGGGAACATCTCTATTGAGAAGGTTGCATCCGAAGACAACATAGCCGACGTCCTCACCAAACCGTTGAAGCGGGAACAATTCAACCTACTTCGTCTTGGTCTTGGTCTAATGGAACAAACGTCATAACTTAATTGACTCTACAAGGTATGTAAACACTAGCCTTCTTGTTTCTGAGTCTAGGATCTCTATTTCACGCACAACTCACATACAATACGGGAATTTTCAAAACCCAAGATAAGTCTTCCATTTATAATTTTTTTTTACACATAACTACATACACATGTTTTAAGAAAATCTCCTTTCAAAATGTTTTCTAAAAGAATGATACCTTCCGTATCAATTTCACAAAAGCAATTTCTCACGTCTAGGACAAATCACTTCTTCATTATTAATACAAAGTAAAACCCATTTCATCGCATCTCATGTCTTTTGAATGCTAAAGGAACATATAACTAATATGTGTTTTGGTACATTCATTTAAGCAAAATGAATTAGGAGCATTGATAACACAATATTACGTACTTATGCACCAAATGTGTGTTTTCGGGTTATCTCAATTAGGATTTATTTTTCTCTAGTTATTTTCCTTTCTTTTTAGAGGTCGAGAAAACCGCAACTCCAAATAGTTTGCATATAGGCACACAATAGGCAAAATTGTTTCCAAAAGAAAATTTTGTCTTTGCTGAATCACGTGACCCACGGATCCGGCCTTTCATGCCGGACGGATCCCTCAAGGGAAGGATCCGTGGGATCCGTGTATCTGTCTGTTTTCAACTTCTTTTTCACTTTGGATGAAAAACCAAATTTGCTTCATTTTTGGAGTATGCTCTTTAATGCTTGTGTTCTCATGATCACATGCCTTGAATTCATATCTAATCATTAGATTTTAATCCACATTTTGGGTCAAGCATTCATTACAATGTGTTGTTTTTCTATATATATAACTCCCAAAATGCTTGCATACTCCATCTTCTTCTCACAAACACCCTTCATCATGTCATCCAAAAACCCTTTAGGAGAATCATCTAGTACAAACAATCATGATATCCAAACCTTTGTACTTCCACCATCTAAAATACCACAATCAAATGCTAGGATATCCGTACGGATTAGTATCCGATCTTGTTGTTTAGCAAAACCAACCTCAAATGATTCATCCTCAACAAATAACTCATCACAAGATGCTTCCATTATAGCACCACCCTCATCACCAACAAGTACACCAACTTCATCACCACCTAAAATAACTCTTTTGGAACTCCTTAAGACTCCAACAAGATCTAATCAACCTAAAGAAAAAGAATTAGTCTTTTCAACACCCCCACATCTCCAAATACTATATTTCAAGATCTTGAAATACCACCACCATTAGCTCACATCACATCACAAGAACATCTAGGTTCTTTTCCACCACCACTTACTAACATTCCGGATATTGATCCATATTTTCCTATTTTTCCACCACAACTTCCGCATAACTCAAATCAAATCAACCCGGAAAACTTCCGCACTCATCACCCACATCATTTACATTGTGAACATTGCCAATCCACTAGGGAAATTGCAATAGAAGTTAGGGAAGAAATGCGTTTCATACTCAACCTCATCCTTGAACTCATCAATACCATTACTCATCAAAACCTCCATCCATAACCTTATGCAAGCATGGAAGGAATCACTACTACTACTTTTCTACTTTTAAGTATTATTTTTGAAGTCATTTTTCAAGAACAAGTCTTGTTCTTATTTTTACATGCTTGTAAGTGGCTTACATACCACTACAATTTGTTGTTTTATTACAAGGCCTTGTTTACATACCTTGGCTCCCAATCTTGATTCTCGGCAACCACAAGATTATATAAGCATGTTACTAACCTTTCTTTTTGTAGGATTTTTATTTTTCTTCACGTGACGCCCAAACAAGGGGAGCTACCGTCAAGGGGAGTTAGAAGTTTGTTTATTTCTTCCAGGTTAACTTTTGTTTCGACAAAAGGGGAGAAAAGTAAAACTTAGGGCTTTCAAAACTTACATCTATTCTTAAGTTTTACTCATCATAACATTATGTTTTGTCATCAACAAAAGGGAGATTGTTAATACAAATAAACCGTAAAACCGTTTATTAATATTTTGCGATCTCTTTGTGTTTTGTTGATAACAAATATAATATTATCTTAAGTACAATTATAAAGGATACATGTTAGTTTTGTAAAGCATTTACATATAAGCATTTAAATACAAAAATGTAGTAATTAAGCATTTGTTGTAATAGTTTATTAGGATGGGTAAATATCATAACCCATGGATCTTAACCCATACCCAAAGAGACTTGATACAATGTATTCTTAGATACATTGAATCTAGATATAACCCATGGACCAACCCATGAACCATAACCAAAAACCCATGGGCAAAGAGGGCGTTCCACGGATCCCTAGGATTACACTAGACGGATCCTTGTGGAAGGGATCCGTGGGATCCGTGGGAGCAGTGAAGAAATTTGCCTATAAATAGAGAGCCATTTCTTCATTCTAACTCACCCTCTTCTAACTAAATCTCTCATACACTCTCATTCTCTTCTAACATATAGATCACTTGATCTAGAGAGTTGTTCTTCTTTCTTTCTATTTGTGATCCTCATATAGGTCCTTCTCTAAGGCGAGATCACGAGCATTCTACAAGTCATCCAAGCAAAGGGTCCTTGATTGATTTGTCACTCCGCAAGATTTACATAGCGAAGATCTTGTATTTGATATTTCACATATTTGTTATGTAATAGTTGTGTTGGTTTGGTCCACCGTGCTACGGACTCGGTATCTAGCTTTGTACCGGAAAAAGTGTAAGCAACGTTGTGAAGGCTTCTCCGCCAAGTGAAGGAGTTTGTTGACATAGTGCTTGAACTCTCGAGTAGGTGACTCGGGAGTGGAGTAGGCAAGGAAGGTGACCTTGTGGCGAACCACTATAAATCGGTTGTGTCATTTCTATCCCTTAACTTTATTTATTTGCTTGCATTATCATTAGATCTACACGTTCTCAACATCCATACGATTTCACATAATATCGAATCTAAAGTTTTTGAAATCAACATTAAAATCGGTAAAACTATTCAACCCCCCCTTCTAGTTTTCCACACAGAGTTCCCGAATCATGTCTACAAGTTGAACAAGGCTCTCTACGGTCTCAAACAAGCCCCTCGGGCGTGGTATGATGAGTTATCATCCTTTCTCCTATCTCACCAATTTGTCAAAGGATCGGTCGACCCAAAGACTTTTCATACAATATCACGGGCACACATTTTAATCGTTCAAATTTATGTGGATGACATCATTTTGGGTCAACACATCTAAAATACTCAAGCGCTTTTTCAAAACTTATGAAAAATATTTTGAAATGTCCATGATGGGTGAACTTCGTTCTTTCTAGGACTTCAAGTTCATCAATCACCCCGTGGTATTTTTCCCGAGTCGATCAAATATGCCCTTGAAATTTTAAACAAACATGGAATGCAAACTGTGATACCTATGCCACACCAATGGCACGTACCAAGAAACTAGAAACTGATTTACATGGGAAATTGGTGGACCCTACTAAATACCAAAGTATTATTGGGTCTCTCATGCATCTAACAGCCAAATAGACCTGATATTGTTTTTGCCGTATATCTTTGCTCTCGTTATCAGTCAAGACCAACTGAAACTCACCTCTCTGAGGCTAAAAGAATCCTCCGATACATCAAGGGAACCATTAATTTGGGAATATGGTATCCGAAGGATTTTGGTTTTCAACTAATAGCTTTTTCAGATGCTGATCACGCAGGTTGCTTAGATTCTCGGAAAAGTACTTAAGGAGCTTTACAATTTCTTGGTTATAAACTGGTGTCATGGTAATCGAAGAAGCAGGATTATACATCTCTGTCTTCAACTGAAGCAGAATATGTAGCCATGTCCGCGTGTTGTGCTCAAGTAATTTGGATGAGAACACAACTCAAAGACTATGGTTACGTGTTTGACGAATCCCGATGTCTGCGACAATCAAAGTGCTATTGCGATCTCGTGCAACTCGTTCAACATTCAAGTCTAAGCACATTGATCTTGATATCATTTCATCAAGGAGCATGTGGAAAAGGGTACCGTTGAATTATACTTTGTGGGAGTCGAATACCAATGGCGAGATCTTCTCACCAAAGCCTTAGCTCCTGCTAGGTTTCTTGAGTTGGTCCACCGGATTGGTATGCGGTGTTTGACTCGGAGGAACTGGAAGAACTTTTAAAACAATCTTAAAACCAGTCAAACACCAAAACCTCTTTTGTAAATATTTTTCAAAAACAGAATATAAAAATATAAAACTTACAAAACTACAAAAATATTCTTCTATCTAAATTTCTGTTAACATGGCAAGTACAAATATTCCGTCAACACTTTACTATTTCAAATTCCCAGTATTTTTTCAGTCAAGTGTTGAGGGGGAGAAAGTAAATATTTCTCTGTTTCATAAAACCTTGTACTTGCATGTTACCTCATCCTGGTTGTTTCTTTGATAATAGTGGTCACATTTCTGGTTTCTTGACACTCCCCGGACTCAAATTTGTAAAATTTCATTATTTCTTAAGTCGAGGGGGAGTGTCGTCATGTTTTTTTCCAAATATCATGCTTTACGTAACCAAAATGGAAGTTATGGGCGTTGGATGAAAATGGTTAAGGTGGAGGGACCAAAGTTGTCAAAAGATCAAAATATTTTTTAACAAAATCTCTCCACCAACTTCACTTACACATTAATTCAAACATTTAATTCTCCAACTAACAATCCTACGCCTAAGATTCGTTCTACAAATATGTTCTTTAAACTTCTAATCTGTAAGTGTTTTAATGATCTTTGTGTTATTATAAACAACGATTTTTAATTTCATAAACATCTAACGGTTATAATTTGAGTTTGAGATGATTTGGTGTTCTACGCGTATGCGTATGAACACAAAATCATCATGGAGTGTTTATGATGATAATTATTGTGTCAAAATGCTTAAAAACAAGTGTTATAAACATTTTCAACTTTGAAATCTACCCAGAAAACGTTTTTGAATCATCTTCAAGTTTAGGGTTTATGCGTAGATTTAGGGCTTTTCATATGAGAGTGTTTCTGGTCAATTAGATGCTTGTGTTATGTTTGTTAGATGTTTAATTAATCAAAACCAGTCACAAATCATACCCAGAAACATCAATTTTGTGAAAATTAAGATTTAGGGTTTATGTATCATACGAATTGGGTATTCTTGATTCATAAGGGTTTTGATGTTAAAACTTGTTTAAGACAACTCATTAGGCATCTAAGATATCCCAGAAAACGTTTGGTGCAAATCCTATGGCTAAATCACTTATTCGTAGAAATTGAATGCTTAGGGTTTAACTTTTACGCGTAAGCAGTCTTTACGCGTAAACTGGGTTCATGTGAAAATTAAAGAGTATTGGATAATATGTTAATGAATGAGTTATGATGTATTTGTTTCAGGTTATTACGCGTGAAAAATTCAGAATCAAGGTTAACTGAGCTCCTACGCATAAGGATCACCTTACGCATAAAATGTTATGCGTAAGAGAAATCTTACGCGTAACCTTTACACGTAAGGTTCTACAAAGGGACTACGCGTATCATGTGAAGGATATGCATAAACTTGAGTCTTACGCATAAGGTTTACTCGTAGGTTTACCCTTACGAGTAAACCTTACGCATAAGCTCCCACATGTGCTTACGCGTAAGCTCTATGCTAAGGGTTCTGTTCCTACGCGTAATATTTCTTACGCGTAAGTTAAGTTACGCATAAGCTTATGCCTACGCGTATGGTCTACTGTTTACGCATAAGCTTGAAAATCCTACGCCTAAGCCTAATTTTGACCATAATTATGAATTGTTACGCGTACAAACTTGTAAATAAATAAATCATAACGTCACGAAACCAAAATGTCACTAATAAGCTTAAATGGTTAATATGTTGTGATAATGTGTGTAAATTTGGACTTTAAAACTCAAAGTTAATAAATTCACGAACTTTTCACGACTACCTTGGACTATTGGACAAACAAGTGACGTTGGACTCGTAACATTCATTGACATAACATATTCAATAATTGTACAATAAAATCAACTCTTGACTAACGTAATGTCTTTCGATATGTTGGTTCTTTTGGCTCAATATCTTTCAGATCATGATATGGACGTTCAAATGGAAAACATTGATGCACCAAATGTTCTCTCAATGGAAGATATCTTCCCCAACGGTTACACAATGACGATCGGGAAGAACAACCTCAGAGTTAATTTTGACAACTTCACGTGTTCTGAGTCGTCTTGTCAAATTGCTGTGGATATTATGAAAACTCACCCTTACCAGAACATACTTACCAATTCTGCTACTGTGCCGGAGATCTATGTTCACCAATTCTGGCACACCATACAAAAGGTCAAAGTGCTGTGACAGTGACGCTTAACAACAAACAAGTCACCATCACTCCTACAGATAAGGGCTATTCTTCTCCTTCCAACCATCGAGCCTACTGAGTTCACTGCTACTCCAACGGAAGAGGTCGTTCTCCAGTTCATGGTCGACATCGGCTATGATGAAGCTGCTGGGGTTATTACAAAACACTCTTCAGTTGATCTCAAGAACATTCCCTAGACATGGAGAACACTTTACATCATGATTGCCAAATCCATTTCCGGACGTGACAGTGGTTATGAGCATCCCAAGCTCATGGAACTTCAAATATTTTGGGGCATGGTCAACATGAAACACATCGAATTTGCAGCTCTGATCTGGGACGACATGATGACTTACCTTAAAAGGCCTGGCACCAAGATCCATTATATCAGATAAACAAAATTGTTGATCAAAAGGATTCTTGAAACTAATCCAGATATCCCCCAAAGACTTGATGACCCCAACCATCACTCCGTGTTGCTTGAACCCACACTCAACGTGGTAAGATTTAAAGAATAAACAACGAAGAAATAGGGTGTAGTGTTGCCAGATTATCTACTTACTGATGCTATCAAAGGACTTCAATCGTACAAACGATATCTGGTAGCAGTTGAATCAGGCAAGGAGGGATTCATCGATGAGAAGACTTCCGGTGTACCTGCCAAGAGGACAAGAAGATCTGGCAGTACTGGAAGTATTGCAAGCACTGGAGTACCAGAAGGTATCGAAAGAGGACTCACACAGTCAAAAAGAGAGTTCCTCTTACTAGTGCCACCCCTAATCCAAAACCAGAACCTAAACTTATGGATGAAAGCTCGGACGAAACTGAAACAGACGAAGAGGTTATCTACTCTTAAACACCAACCGATGATACCTTGAGAGTAGAAAAACCTCCCAGTCCAAAATCTGATAAAGGCAAAACTCCAGTTGCTGAGCCAGAGGAAGAAGAGAGCTCAGATGAAGAGCCACTGGATGAAGACAGAGATTACAGGAAAAAGCTGAAGAATCTCAGACTCGAACATGTTGCTAAAGAGTTCAACCTGCAACAAACTCATGGCCCTGGAGGGTCAAGTGGTGGTGTTCAAACCACACCAGTTTCCGATGTGGTTAATCAACCCGATAAGGGAACTGGTACCACCACCCACGAAGCACAACAACAGCAACAGGAAGATGAGATCATCTTTGATTTTGAGGAACCAAAAAAGAAGAAGGAAAAGACTGATGAAACTGCTGATAAAGATGTTGAAGCTGCAGCTAAAGAAAAAGCAGAAAAAGAGGCTCAAGCTCAAGCAGATGAAGAGGCAAGGGTCAAGGCTGCAGAAAAGGCTAAAGCTGAGAAGGAAGCCGATGATTACCTTCTAGATAGTCTCGAACGTAGCAAAGAACAAACTTCTGAGCCACCAAAGGACCCTGAACCTTCACATGACTCATCATCATCAGATTCATCTTCTCACTCATCTCCTCCACCATCCAAAGCAACAACCAGATCAGCATCCAAATCGGTAAAGAAACCGACCGATACTTGGATATCACGTACTAAAACAAAGATTGTCAAAGCTGTCAGGCAAGTAAGGAAGAAACACGTAGTAAACAAGAAACTGAACCAACTGGCCGACAGAGTTAACCTTCTTCAGGACGTGATAAACGAGTTTTCAGATGAAAGGGAACAGCTTCAACAATTTCTTAATAGAGATGTCCAAAGGGAAATGAACAGGACTATCAAAGAATACACTCACAAGTTTCTTCTTGATACAATCCCTGGAGTGACAAGAGAAATGTTCACCAGACAACTTTATCCTAACCTCATGCAATTGGTCAAGCAAACAATGCAATCTACTCTGGTAGCAATGAAAATCAACCCAATTGAACCTGCGGTTGTCTCCGATGCTGAAATGGTTTCCAAGCTTGTGCTACAAATGTCTCAACGGTCTGCAATGTTTACTTCTGATGAAGCTAAACTGTTTGACGCATTGCTGGAATACCAACTAAAAACTTCTTGCAAAGCGGCAGCTGAAAGGCCCAAGCGTCCAAGAGACGACGATGATCAGAATAAGGATAAAGAGTCCAAACGCAAGAAGAAGTCTGGTGAATCCTCCTCCATGCCTCCACCACACCCAGGACCACCGAAGAAGATCTCCTCCACGTTACTGCGCTCGAGAAACCTCGGGACTCGAGTTACCACCCCAAACAGAGAAAACCGGTGATCATTTGAATACACTGGTGGTGACGATGAACAACAACCCACCCCTTCTGCCACAACAAAGAAACCAGAATCATCATCAAAGCCAAATAAAAAGAAGAAGAAGACCGTTGTTGTCTCATGGCTAGATGAAGATACTACAGAATAATATGACTGGTTTTCTAGACTTGTTGATGCTACCCCCTCATTACCTGAAGGTCAAGAAATGGTAGATGGCCGTACAATGGAACATGTGAAGCTCATATAGGAAAAGTTTAAAGTGAAGAAGATGACTAAGGCAGAGTTAAGGCGAATAAAGAATGATGCTTTCCAACTACTTAAAGACAGCTCAGACAGTGCAATTGAAGTCAAATATCATCTCGACAACATTGCACGAGCCATGTCGAACAACATCGATTGGCTCAACCCTAAAGCTAACATCGACTTCACCAGACAAGACAAGGCTCCATATTACACTGACTGGACCAAACCTCTACCGACCATTGGCCGACCGGATCAACCTCAAATTCCATATCGTTACTTCTTCAACAACGACTTGGAGTTTCTTCTACACGGTAGCGATGTTACCAGAAAATACGCTACATCACTCACCTTCCCTTTCCCGGCAGCAATATACTCAAACAGCATAGCCATCGAGGAAGAAGCCACATGAATGTTTGCTGACAAGGTAGAAAAATACGACCTCGATGCACTGTATGGGATTCATCACTGGCCTGAACGCAGACGAATCTACTACAGAAGCTGCCAAGTGCTTAAATCGAAGAAGGAAGTGTTCAGTGATAAACGGATCGTTGCAATTCAGCATGTTACCCTGTCGTTAAAGTGGGACTACACATTCTTAAAGAAAATTGTGGTCAAACAACAAGACGAAGAGGAATATGACTTCTCTAAAGCGGATTTCCCATGATTGTCGCTAAACGATATTGAAGATATGTATCTGGCCAAGGTACAAGGAAGAATGCGACATTTATCAACGAACATCCAGCTTCAGTACATCAAGTCATTGCTGATATTCATCTGAAGCATTGTGATCCAAGAGCGTGTAGAAGATATCCAACTTGCCGTGGAATCTTATCAGAAACGTGTCAATCTCACAAAACCTCAGCTAGACCTTCCCCGACATAAACCGACTTCCTCAGTACACCCTTATCAAGACACCATTTGGGGTAGTCTACCGAAGTGAACTACACCATAATTGCTTTATGGCGTGCAAAGAGCTTCATAAGTTTGGGGATCACATACTGAAGAAAGTTCAGGACGGGTTAGCATACAGGTTAAAGGAGATTCATGACAACATCGGGTCACCAAAGAGATGGAATTCGAGGGAAAGAAGGGATGTAAAGAAGTTCATCACAAGGATTGATGAAAGGTTGTTTAGGCGGGATCAGATCAGAACATTGGAGAGTTTCGTTGGTGGTCGCCCTAGCATATCTCTCACAGGCTACCAGCGTCCAAACCGCATTCCTGGAGTAATTGACGGACTTCCTGGTACCCCTGAGTCTCCTTGATATGTTTATCATTATTTGGATGTTTGATTTATATCTGACTATGGCTTGTGCACACATAACAGTGTACAACCCGTACTTGTAATGAAAGGACCCTGTGGTATGCATCAGTGCCACAATTCTATAAAAGGAGCGAAAGCTTCTTACTTTTGAGTAAAACTAATCAAAACTTTCATTTTTAAAGTTTTGCTCAAAAGGACAAGTACTTCCCCTTATAGTTTTTCAAAACCTCAAAAGTTTATATCACTTGTTGAGGGGGAGTATTTGCTTAAAAACTTTGTTCACACAATTGTTCTTCGTGGTAATCTTCCCACATTCTTCGAAATGGACATATTCGATATCAAAAATTTCGTCAAAAATAACATTTAATATGCCATTTTTGAGGGGGAGAAAAGTTATGTGATAAGAAATATGTTGTGAATTGCTAATGAATCGTCGTACCAAAGACTTAACCAATGAATTGACGAGATCTTAAATGTTAGTAACTCGAAAAGACTTGTCCGGGACGGGTAATAATTTCAAACTAGTTTGCTAGTAATGTAAACGTGTCTCGCAAAGGACTTGTCCTAGTAGAATGTACCATCCGAGAAACTCTTGATAGACATGAACTTTGACGGGTTTCACAAACCTTTCGAGGCTTGTCCACATCTTCAAGATAGTTATTAGAGCTAGTTGTCACCTAAAAGCTGACAATGTATCTCTTTAACTACTCAACGTAATCATGTCTCGCAAGGAACTGTCTATCTCGAGTCGATCAATTCAAAAGTGCCCGCTCTTCTCTCACCGTGTAGATTTCTGTTAAAACACTTAAGCACGTGTGGAGGGGGAGTATTTCTACAAAATACAAAACTCTCACAGTGGTACAAAATGTCTTTACTCATAACCACTTTGAGAAATTTTAAGGAAAATGGTTTTATGGCAACATAGGTTAGTCATGGTGTTATAAGGTGACTAAGGTTAGGAATAACCGTCCTATGATCTGCCAGAGCCGGATGGATCTACCCAAGGACACCACCAATAGCTAGAATCTAGAAGTCCTTAGGTATGATTGTAAAAAGGAGAAAATGAGAATCGGAGAAAGAAGGAGTTGAAGAATTAAAAAGAAAAGTAAAGAAAAAGGGTGAAAAGAAATAGCCCTCAGTTATTCAACTTAGGGCGACACAGATTCAATTCATATGCTATTGGTTGTCACTTGATGACACCGGTATTGAAGATCAAAGTCGTCATGGACCCGGTGGCGCATGCACTAAACCTTCTTAGCCACTCAAGTTTCTCTCAGCGTAAGCTTGTTTCATTCTCACGGGGAACCCTACGTAAACTATCGGCATTCTCTTAGAGATTCTTTGGTATTGAAGAAGGAGACCCTCTCCTAGTCTCCGCTCATGAAAACCAAAGCGCACTATTGAGTCTAGAGCCACGAGATTCATCAAAAGATCTCTTAGGTACACTTGACATTTCATCACTTGTAGTTCAACATTAAGGACTTAGGTGATCGTTTCGAGTCATACACGGATCTTAGCAATCTGTCGAGAACATTTATGAGAGGTTCACATGATCCTTAGTGATTGAATGGAAACTCTGCCGGGGTCAACATCAAACAACCACGATAGCGAGTTACCGGTAACTCCTTGTGGGTTACGCTTAGTGTGTCTCAAAGCGGTCTGCATCGTGGGGTGATGCTTGGTGTACCTCAACGACTCACTAAAGCTGTAGGTGTACTTGGTACATCGCGTTATCTCACTTGTGGGACTGCGGTTCGAGAACGACCTTTGTGAGAATTAGAGGCGTGTTTTCACACTATGTCGTTAACACACTCGAAGTTCAAACTTGTGTTACCGGATTATTTCTAACCCATGTTTTATGTTTTCTTCTTATGGATGCTCGCAGGAGGAAAAGATCGTGCAGATTCTTCACATGCTCATACCAACAACAACACTAATTGAAGTTCTCTCAAAAGGCAATACAAAGTCAGAATGATTCTTCGTCAAAGTCAAAGAATCTACAAAGTTTAAAGACTAAGAGAACTACATCGGTACTGAAATTCAACGTTAAAGAGCGTGTGAGCATGTTGAAGAAAGACGTTGAGAAACTGGAGCAATGAAGCGGATATGATGCAGATAACCACAACATACTATCACTACCACCACAAAGAACAAAGATCAAAGAACAAAGAAAATCAAAGACGTCAAAGCAGAATACTTCAAAGGAAACAAGATCCCTACACTGGGGAGATTGTTCAAATCAAGACAATTCTTCTCACAAGAAAGAAGAATGTCAGAAGACGTCGAAGCTACTATTACATCAGCACCTACAACGTTTTTTTTACTCTAATCATTAATCACCAACACTTAGGGGGAGATTGTTGGAATCATTCATAAACTAGATTACAAGTGTTAGTAATTAATATGTAATAGTTAGCTTAATTAAGGCTTTTATGTTAGTAATTAAGGCTAGGCTCATGTAGAAAGCCCATGAGCCTATGCCAAAGCCCAATAAGGAAAGGAAGGGACTAGGAGTGTTGCCTTAGCTCCCTCTCCTATATATAGCCTTGTAAACCTTCACTTGAAGGTTGGTTGTTCATTTTCTCTCAATACCTACGCATATCCTTTTCATATTCATTCGTGTATTGCGTGTTCTTGTTCAACTGATCTATCTCTTCTATATTTCTTCATATTGATGCTTGTGTTACATAAATGAGAACCTAACAGTAATAAAGGATAATACTTTTAAAAAGCATAATATTTGTAAAAAAAAATACTTTTCTAAGTAGCGAAAAAAATACACTGTTATGAGTACTAATGTTGAAACTTTTGTCTTTATGTAAGTAGTAAAAACCTGCGATGACGATTTTACCTTTTGGATTTTTGAAAATTGCATCCACCGTCCTTAGCGTAAATTAAATAAATGGTTTATGTGATTTAGCGAAAACTGACTCCATAGTCCCAATGTTTTTTTCGGAAACCTTTTTTGCCACAGGTGAAATTTTTTATCGGAAAAATATTTTTTTTTTGTCACGCAATTTTTTTTTCTAAAAAAAAGATATTTCAAAAAAAAGTTTTTCGACAAAAAATTCCTAAAAAAAAACTGAAAAAAAATATTGGAAAAAAATTTTCGAAAAAAACGAACAAAATAAAAATTCTGGAAAAAAGAATTCAAAAACAAATTAGGGACGGTGGATGCAATTTTCTCCAAACGATGAGAGGCCATTTATGTAATTTACCCTAGGGACGTTGGATACAATTTTCGCAAACCCACATGGATCATTTATGTAATTTGGAAGGTAAAATGGTCATACTACTCACATAAAGACAAAAGTGTCAACATTAGTACCCATAGAGTATTTTTTTTGTTCGCTACTTAAAAGAGTAATTTTGGACAAGTATGGTGTTTTTTAAAAGTATTATCTCGAAGTAATTAGGCTATCCCCCAACACCGTCTTGTGAATGAAGAAGTAGTAAGGCTCTACCCCCGCGATGCGCCTTTATTTAGTATGTAGTTTAGATTTATATTCTTTCTATTTTTTAATTACCAATACGGAGACTGCTTCTAGGAAAACCTCCGTCAAATGTATATGTGTAGGTGTGCTTTGATATAAATGCATATGTGAATGTGTGCAATCGCAAGAATTAGGTGTTATTAAAGAAATATATAAAGAAAAATGACGAAAGCAAGCATACAGAGCTACAGACAAAAAAACCATTATACTGAGAATAAAGGCAAAAGGACATAAAAGCATACACCCCATGAGAACACAATATATAGGATATTAAAAGCGCTAAAGAGATAAAAGGGGACATAAGCATAAACATAAAAATATAAACGCATAAAGGGCAGGGGGCACATAAAAAAAAGCGCAAAGGGAAAGGGCCTAAAAGCCAAAATAGATCCAAGACCTAAAGGAGCAATAAAGGTTTAGGTATGGGCAACGCTATGGGGATCTATACTTACGGGCAAAGCGAAAAGAACAACGGGGGCTACTTAGTTCCTACAAATCCTATAAACGCAAAAAAAAACAACCTCAAAACAACAAGCAACATAGCTCGACTAACCTCCTATACTAATTCTGTCTTTCTACGCGTTCTTATTCAGAGGTCATGTCGGCGGACCAGAGAAACTCCTTCATAACCTGTTTAAGTCTATTATCCTACGCAAGTTTTGGTGTACCCCTTTTCCTCAAGCCATTAACTATCAAAGCTTCGACTTTCCTTACTGGCACTGTTTGCAACCTCCTGCTGACATGTTTAAACCAGCTAACCCATCCTTCCTCATCTTGTGGATTATAGTTTCTGACTTCAATAAAGGGAACCAAACATTATCGAACATCTTTCTTGTGTGATACCTTATATAAGAATCGAATTATAGTTAGATACCCTTCTGGCACAAATCAGTTAACGAAATAGCTTACACATTATCGAAACACAATGAAGGAATGCGAAGAACAAAGAGGAAATATGAGGTTAAAATTGTAAATTAGCATAAGCACTTGTAAAAGATCTTACACAACTATCTTAATTACTTACGATAAATGATAAATAAGCCTAATTAAATAGACCTAAAAAGAAGCCTGCAAATTAGATTGGTACATCTGTTCATGCATTGAGAAACGATCATAGTGCCAATCATTATTTACTATCATGGTGGCAATCTTATTATTCAATAGAATATAGTTCAACGGCTTCATCATCATTGTGGCAATTATTTCTCAGAGTTTTCTTTAGAGTAAATTTCTTAAATGAACCATTTTCATTAGTCATTTACAAATATGAACTTCGCCTATATTGTTTATCAAAATGAACTTTTCAACCTTGGGCGAGATTCTGAGCGACAACCAACCTTGAGCGAAATTCCGTGCGACAACCAACCTTGGGCGAAATTCCAGGCGAGCCTCAGGCGAGATTCTGGGCGACAACCATCTTTGGGCGAAATTCCAAGCGAGCCTCAAGCGAGATTCTGGGCGACAACCACCCGTGGGCGAAATTCTGGGCGAATGGAAAATCATTGATCTAAAACATGTAAGGTATTTCACTTCTATTTTCCAAGTATTTCACGTTTTCATTAAACACATCACAATGTTGTTCTTGTAACCACATATGTGCAGTGTGAGCTTGTGAAGATGGTTGAAATGCTTTGAATATAGAGATGAAATAAAAAAGAAAGACATAGAGATAAGATGTGATGAATGGATGGTTGTGAATGAGGCATGAGGAATACTCATACGTATGGATGAAAAGAATAAAATGGTCCCCTATGCATGGTGTGATATATTTTTTTTTTAATTTTTGTAAAATGTTGAAAAAAGTTTGTATTTGTAGATAGGTATTGAAATGGATTATTTAGGTAATTTACTTTTTTCTTTATGTTATGTATTTGTTGCCTTTAAACCCTAAACCCTAAAAACAAGTAGACTCCCATAATCGTCACAAACGATTATACGGTTTTCGTTCTACGTTTTGTTCATATTTGAAACAATTAACAAATAATTCTTTCTACCAGCATTATTGTTCATATTAACATCATTGTTATCAGAAAGTTCAACATAAAAAACGTTAAATAAATTTGCAACACTTCATGAGAAGATTACTTTATTCATGAGAAGATTAACTTTCAATTGGCCAGTTAAAATGCTCAACTTCGCTTACTCAACAAAATAAAGCTTTTTCATTGGTCTAATTGAAAACTACTCAAAATTTTGATTGTCCATTTTGTAAATTTACTTATATTATATAAGAGATAAGAAGGATAAGTATCTGATAAATATTAAAGTTATAGCATTTTAAAAAATCCAACAACTATGATCATATTAGAACCCTATCCCTTTGGATAATTATATTTGTAACTTGACCTAATTCATTCAGAATATTTTGCATCAAACAAAAATTTATAAAATTAAGAATCCAGTCTACCAATATACTTTCAGGAAACAGTAATTTTATTCGATATGATGACAATCATAAATCAAGATACGCAAGAAAAGTCACAACACCCTAATCAAGATGAAAGTGATCAACACCAAGAAGAAGAAGAAACATTCACGTGTGAGATTTGCATCGAACCCGTAAAGCTCCCAAACAGTGACTTCAAGAATAGTAATAGATGCATTCACCCTTTTTGCACGGATTGTATGATTAAATACATTCAAGTGAAACTTGAAGACAATGTATCGGACATCAAATGCCCTGCCACCACATGCGATCATTCTCTCGACCCTTTATCATGCCGCCCTAAATTGACACACCAACTATTTAATAAATGGTGTGATGTGTTATGTGAATCAACTGTGTTAGGGGTTGATAGGGTTTATTGTCCGAACATGGTGTGTTCAGGATTGATTTTAAACGAGTGTGGTAAGGCCCGTGAGGGTAACAATTTTAAAAGAGAGTGTCCTTATTGCAAGAAACCGTTTTGTCTCAAGTGTAAGGTTTCATGGCATGTTGGTTATTCTTGTGACGAGACAAGAGATTTAAACGATGTTGCTTTTCGTGTTATTTCCGAGAGTGAAGGGTGGAGGAGGTGTCCCAAGTGTAGTCATTGTATTGAGCGTACTCGTGGTTGTGATACTATTACATGCAGGTATTCATCTTCTCCTTCCTCTTACACACATTAACTTCTAATCTGTTTACATATTATAATGGTTGATTTGACTCTTAATTAGTCCGTATATTTGTTGTTAGTATTATGAGCCTTATTAGCATATTGTAGTCTAAGCCCACTTTGCATTGTTTCTAGTTCATTCTTTGTAACTATATATTTGATGTATTGATGATTAATAAGATGGGAATTACCAATCTAATATCGTCAAGTTTTTTACTAATAGAAATTGTTCTTTACCAAAATCAGTATCTAACTTCAATTATATTTTATCAATAAGAGCGATAGGTATTGTTTGGTGTCTTGGGTGATGCCATGAAAAAAATTATGCCACATCAATATTTTTTCCCATGACACCATTTTTAGCTATGGTAACCAAAACCCCCTCCCTAGCAAAAAAGTGGTGTCGTAAAGTTAAGTGGTGCCATAGTACACAAAAAGACAAAAACAAAAGGAAAGGAAATAAGCTTGGCATGAGCTGGTGACCACGGCACGAGAGCCTACTAGCCCACCCACGGTATGGTGTCTCGTGCCAATGGTTGGTGTCGAAGCCTATGACTTAAGTCATGGCACTCTATACCCGGACCTCTAAAAAGAGGAGAGATTATGGAGTATTATATATTTTTTAACAGCAGAAGAGGAAAATAAATAAAACCATCTAAAAGAAACTCGGGGAACAGACTAATATGAGAATTAGAGAATGTGTCACAAGTGATAACGAACCACTCTAACCAATATATAGAAATTCTACTTTGGCTACTTGAATCTAAGCAAAAGAAACTAAATTGATGTCATTAAATATGAGATTCTTTGATGGTGTTGCTCAATCAGATCTATTTATTTGGCGCTTTAGAAAAAAACAAAAGAAATGAAATTATCTTTGTTAGCTAAAGATATTTAGGGCATGTTTGGCACATAAAATTGTGTTTATTTAAAACTAATTAAAATATAATTTTTGTTTGACACACATAACTTATCATATATTTTTTAAAAAAAAAAAACAAAAGAAAAAAACAAAATTGTGTCATGGGAAAAAACTAAAGAAATGAAATCATCTTTGTTAGCTAAAGATATTTAGGGCATGTTTGGCACACAAAATTGTGTTTATTTAAAACTACTTAAAATATAATCTTTGTTTGATACACATATCTTATTATATATTTTAGAAAAAGAATTTTTCATAATTGTTTAAAATCAAATGTTACTCCATGTAGCTTATAAATATAATCTTTATCGCTTCATCTCTAACTATAGCTACATCTTTGGTTTCAGCAACACTTACTTTCGTCAACCATCCCTTTTGTGCAAATTGCGTGATTAACTGGAATTCATTACGCCTTTTCAGGTGTGGATACAAATTTTGCTACCATTGTGGGAAGCACATGTGCCACCATAGTCATCTTGGAGAATTTCTTATTGGTTCTGTGATTTATATTATTGTAATTCTCATAATGGTTTTGCTAATTGTAGTCTCTACCGCAATTGTCAACAAACTAAAGTGGTCGTAACAATCTAGTTGGTAGTTATAAATGAACTATTGATGGAAGAATGTGGTGTAGTGAACAACTATTTAAATCTAGTACTATAGGATCAGAACCTTGTAATCAATATTTCGAACTATGAAATTCTATTTATCAGCATAAAAACATGTAAGATAAATGATGATATGTTAGAAATAGGTTCGATGTTTATGTTTCCCATATAGACGAACACCGGGGTTTATTAAACAATGTTCAAATTCTATTTGATCTATATTGAATGGTGAAAACAAGTAAAAACAACTTTATTAGTTGTAACATCCATTAGAAAGTTGTTGCTTTTCTGTCTAGGTGTTGGACTTGGCAAGTTGAACAATGTTTGACTCGGGCAAGTCCACTGGCTCAGCTCGGTTACCCTTCACAATGAAGCTCAAAGCCAGAACCTCAGATCTTTTGATTTTTGCTCAAATATAAGATACACATGATATATAATACAATGGTGTGTGAGTACTCTTTATGTGACCTCATACGTTCCTATATAGATAGCAATACAGTTATATAGCTAACATGTCGTTACATGCACATATGGAGATATAGGGATAGAATTCACTACAACAAAAAGAAGAACGAACAACGGGGTTTTTGGCGAGGACACCTTCGTCCTGGCCAAAAGTCGTTATTTTATTCAGTCAATTATGCTCTTATGTTTATTTACTTATAACCTTAATTAAGCCAAATAGCTAATTAAGCCCAATAAGTAAATAACCTATTTACCGTTATTAGTTAATATTAATATATATACGCTATATATGATTCGGGTATCTCGTGTTATATGTGTTTGACCCTTAGGTCTCATAAGAAATGACCAATATAATTTGTATTTTCGTCATACACATAATAATACCAACAAAAAACCTGGGATTCTAGTTAGGAGGTTGTTGTGAGTTTGCTATTATGGCAAGAATGATCCTTTAAGTCTCTTTTCTTTTAGTTAGACCACATAGTATTTTTTAAATATTACATATATTTAGTTTTGACTTATCGCTTAAACATTTTGACCAACTAATCAAATTTAGCCTTCGAGTGCTTTAAAGTCATAGTCAAGTTATCCAATGGCATTCTAGTAATAATATACTAAAAACCGATTTTGAGGTGTTACACCCGGCACGACACACCCTTAGGGTGTTCGGCCGATTACTAAGGCCCAAAAGGGAAAGTTCCCCTTTTCGTTCTTGGTTTAAGGCCATTACACTTTAATTAGTCCAACTAACTAAACCTAATTCTATTAACTTATGTTATGCCATGCACATATTCCTACAATTAGATTTCAATATTGGTTTGTCGAAAAATTAAACAATATAAATATGTATGTTTTGTCTCGTTTTGCTGGGCATGTTTCAAAAACTGGTGTACCATTTTTGATTCAACTGTCAAATGCCTTTCGTGCTATTACTGTGTAGTCTTGTTATGAAGCTAGTAATTTTACTTCACAAATATACATATACAAAAACGCATATAAAAACGTATATAAAACGTATACGAAAATGTATATAAAAGTGTATAAAAAATATATATATAAACACGTATAAAAAATATACGAGAACGTGTATAAAAAACTATACAATAATGTATATGTTTTTACAAAAACCTATATAAAAACGTATATAAAAGCGTATAATTACTTAATATAAAAAGTATAAAAAAGCGTATATAATAATATATACAAAACGTATATAAAAACGTATAAAAAGTATATAAAACGTGTATAAAAACATATATAAGAACATGTATAAACCATATATAAACAAGTATATGTTTTTATAAATATGTATATAAAAATGTATATAAAAACGTATACAAAAGCGTATATAAAACGTACATAAAACGTATATTAAAAGCGTTTACAAAACATATATAAACAAGTATAAAAAGTATATAAGAACGTGCATGCAAACATATATAAAATTGTATATAATGACATATATGTTTTATAAATACGTATAATAAATATGTATATAATAACATATATGTTTTATAAATATGTATATAAAAGCGTCTAAAAACTTATATTAAAAGTATAAAAAACGTATAAAAAATGTATATAAAAATGTATAAAAGTAAAAAAAGTATACAAGAATATATAAAAAACGTATATAAGAACGTGTATAAAAACGTATATAGAAACATATACAAAAACCAATATACGTATATAAAAGCGTATAAAAACTTATATAAAAATGTATATGTTTTTACAAAAATGTATGTAAAAAACAAAAAAATTTAAATAAACCAAATATTTTAAATTATAAACGGCCATTAGTTTAAAGGATGAACGATGCAACGATTCGTCACACAAAGGGCTAACGATAAGCGATAAAGAATTCACTTAACGCCTGTTAAAAACAAGGACCAAAACGGAACTGACATTTCCCCATAGAAAGGCTGCCTGCACTTTCGAAAGACCAGAGACTAAGCGTGCAATCTGAGGCAAACCACAAGGACCATTTCTACAACTTACTCTTTTAGTTATAAACAATGGGAACCCATAAACAATTCTTTGAATTGTTGCTATTCATTAAATAGTACTCCATTCGTTCTAAAATTATTGTCCTTATTTGACTTTTTCGGTCTTACTTTTACAACTTTAACCTTAAGTATTTTTGTTTGTATTATCTAATACTTGATGAAAAATATATGAATAGATTAAATTTTGAATGTATTTTCATTGGTATAATTTTCATCAACTATTGTATAACAAAAACAAAAACATTTAAGGTCAAAGTTAAAAAAAAAAAAGACCGAAAAAGTCAAACGGGAACAATAATTTTGGGACGGAGGTAGTAACAATTTTGTCATTCTGAACATATTTAAAATTAAAAATATACGGAGTATATCATATTTTAAGAGGGCTAGGTATAATAATGTGGGTTTGGGCGTTGGACTCACGTGGCTCGCGTTGAAGTGGCGTTTACGATACCAGCTTCACCGGCGTTGAGCTTGCGTTGAGCTCCAAGTTACTATCACAACTTAAACTCATACGCACGTATGGACAAAATGAAATTACACAAACCACCCCTAGTCCAAACAACTAGTTTGGTAGAATTAAAAAAAGTTAAAAAAATAAATAATCACAACCATATGGAGCTTACTAAGGGCAAGTGGGGTTGTGGCCCCCTCAAATCTAGGACTACCAAGCCTTATTTTTTGTAGTTTTTGAGTACACTATTTTTTAAAAATTGGGTATAAAAGTAAAATAATTATAGGTTTGGCTCCTCAAAATTATTACGACTATATTTCGGCCCCTCCATTAATATTTCTCAAGCTCCGTCTCTGATCACAACACACCCCTCATTTAATTGTGCAACGGTAAAAAAAAAGGTGGTTTACGGCTATAATTAAAAAAAAAGAATCAAAACATTATAAATACTCACCTTCATATATGTTTTTGTACGCACTTCCACAACTCAAACTCAAAATTATATACTTCCATTCTTACAAAAAAAATAAGAGAAGAAAAGAAGCAATGTCGAGAAATTAAAACGAGAGTTTTTGTAACCTACTAGGTTTTCAAAATCAGAACGCTGGATCTTCTTCAAACCCGAACCCAAACACGTCTTCATCCGGTTTCCCTAACCCACTTGGCTTGACACCCGAACAACTTATGTGGCAAAATGCCAATTTCCAAAATTTTCAATAAAACCCACCACAATTCGAACAACAAACCCAACCGCAAACCCAATCCTCACATTCTCAAATCAACACCGAAGCTACGTCTCCCCGAAAGCCCAAAAGTCGAGGTAAACGTATGTCAAAAAAATCCAAAGAATCCAAAGAACCCGAACCCTATTCCGAAAGAAATCATGACGTGATCGGGACTACATTACGTTGGTTACCGGCCGAGGAAATAATACTAGCCTCGTGTTACGTTGTCGTTTTCGAGGATCCAAATGTCGGAGTTTCACAAACGTGCAAGACATTTTGTTATTGGGTTATGAACGAGTTCAATCGGAAAAAATTTCAACCACGCAACAAGGATATGATAACAAGCAAGTGGCATACGTTGAACAGAAATTGCCAAAAGTTCAACGTGCTAAACGTTTGGAAAAGAGTGGGGAAAATGAAATGGATTATATGAGACGGGCTAGAACAATGTATCGTGACGAGCATAAAGGTGTTTCGTTTGCTCAAGAGAAAGCGTGGGACATTTTGAAATCCCATGCAAAATGGGACGTGCCGAAACCGGTTGATTTAACCGGAGACATCCCCTGGGAAAGCTACGGGGAGCTATTCAGTGATGATGCACGACCACGTCCGGCCGGGCAAACCACGCGCTGGAAAAAAACAAAAATCCGATACCACGGCGAGCATAAGGGAAAGTTCGTCAAGCCAATTCAGTGATTTTATGTCATCCGAGCTTCGTCTCAAACGGGACGTGGCCCAAGAGGCGTACGAGGCCGCTAAAGAGAAAGACGTACGATAATGCGTTTGGGAGAGTTTAAATTTCTCGGTCTTAGCATAAAGTAGATGGATGATGACGTTGCGTAATGGATTGAAATGGAAAAGAAGAGAATCAAAGAAAAATAGAAGTTGCACCGTCCTGAGTAGTTTTATTTTATCACCGTATTGTATTTTTATTTCGTAACTATTTTTATGTACTCGTAGTAGTTTTTGCACTTCGTATTTTTTTATGTCGTAATTTTTTTTATTTGTAATGTTTTTATTTTGTATTGTAATTTTTAACTTTATTAATGGAGTATTAGGTTGTTTAACGAATGAAATTGTTGAGGGGTTAATTTGTAAATTGTAATATTCTAAAATGTGGGTCTCAAAAAGGTGGTGTTATTTAGTTTTATGATAATGGGTGATTTTTTTGTGTTAAATGTTTTGGTGTTAATTGATGTGGCGCTGAAGTAACGTCACTTTTTTAGTGTTAAAATGTTATTGTACCAAGAGCTCTAAGGATTAAAACATAATGTCAATTGGTTATTCATGGTTTTATTGTATTCAAAAAATTGTGAGCTCCCAGATCAAGCCTTTGACAAATACAGAGTAATAAAAAGAAACAAAAAAAATTATTTGGAGGCTCCAAAGATTTTTTTTTTTTTTTTGTTTTGTCTCTAATTTTATAGTATATGAAAAGCTTGCTATTTACATAAAGATTACTGCTAATATTTAAAGGTTTATTTTAGACTATTTGCTTTATTCTCTTTCTTTTTAGATTCTTTATTTATTTGAATTTACGTATATGAGCTGTGGGTAAAAAAAATTATATCGAAAAATGTTTGCTCAACTCGAGGGCATATCCCCCTCGTTCATAGAGAAAAAAATGCGTTCTCATACGAAAAAACTACTGTATATAGTAATTATTTTGAAGTCTTTAAGCTTTTTCACATTAAAAATGCTCTAATGTTGTTTAGCTCCTTACTACATTTTAGCTTATATTTAATATTTTACACACATTGTTAACTTAAATCTAAGAAAGAGCGTATATGACTTCCAAGCGTAAGATCGATTATAATATTTTAACAATTGAAGGTACATACCCATTTTCCACATAGTGTCTTTAGTCAAACAGACACGGTCATACATTCACACGGCATATGTGAAAAGCGTCACCTAGCCCACCAAATCACACGCCCCACCGACAATATTCGTCAATGCCGGTCTCCTTCCTTTATATATTATTCTTTCATAAACTTTTATAAGGTATAGTTCTCACACACACTCAATACATGCACACATACAAATGACCATATCACATGATTCAAGTACAACTAGCTGTTTCTCATCCATTATCCGTCGTCTTATTTGCTCCAATGGCATTCCTACCCATCCTTCCTCAGACGTAGACAATCCAAATGTGGAACAAATCAAACTCCACCCTCCATCACCTCCAGCTCCAGCTCCAGCTAATATAGTAGCGAGACTTATGGGTCTTGACTCCTTACCAAACTCAATTCACTCTTCAAAAGCTTCATTAGGCTCACTCATGCGTAAAAGCAGGTCAGTTGGATCTCTAGACTTTATACAAAATTTCGATATAACGAAACAACCCCATCATCGTCGTCTTCGAACTTCAGTATCTTACCGGGAAGATGTTACCAGCACATTCATGCAAACTTCACATAACCATGACCAAATTTCTAGAAAACCTAAGAGTACAGGTTTGAGTCCAATTCAAGAAAAGCCAAATATTTTGAACAAGAACCGTCGTCAATGTCAAAAAGTGAAGGTAAATAATAGCAAAAAACAAGTGTCCGTGTTGCCTAAGAAGATTACAAGGAAGAAATTAGTTGATGATGGTTTTCCAGAAAAAAAGAACAAGTTAAAGTCAAGAAGTAGAAGGTGTAACAACCCTTTGCCAAAGGCGACAAAGAAGAAAGTAGTTGATGATGATAAAGAGAATAAAATGTCCATATTGAAAAGAAGACAAAGTGATCAAGAGTATTGCATCAAAGTATTAATGGAAGTTGGTAGGTTAACAATGGAGGAAGTACAAGGAAATGGTGTCTGGGTGGTTAATGATATAAAAGAAATAAGCTATGAGATTGGTCATGACATCCTACAACTTCTTGTGTATGAAATGGTCGATGAATTATGTATTTCTATGTAGCACTAGACTTTCTTATGTTTATCTACAACTTATTATTCACATTATATACCAAACAATTGTATTATATAGAAATGTTGCCTTTCGTGACATGATAGTAGTCAAATAAAGGTTATTTAGATCACTTGGATTAATTAAGGCATTGTATATACGCTTTAAAATGTAATTTTATGTGATATAAATGGATGAAAAGTTAATTAACTAATATTGATAAATAGATAAGAATTTTTAGTGCAAAATATCAAATAACGTGAAAAGAACCATGTAAACTTAAAAGTTATTTAGGTTGCGTTTAGTTGGGGAATTATTATTATTTTTTTATTTTTTTAAATTTCTTGTTTTATAGAAAAAAAGGAGGGGGAGGGCTTTAAAAAATAAAAGCACGTTTAGTTAAAAAACATGCGTTTGTATTTTCCATTTTGCAAAACTAAAAATATGTTCAGTCTTTGTTGTTTTTATCTCAATTCTCTATTCACCTTTGTAATATTATAAAGGCATATTTGAAACACAAAAAACAAATATTATAGACTAACCAACTACGGAATAATTATAAAATAACTAAAAAAAGTATAATACAAGAAAATAAGGAAATAAAAAAGTAGAATTTAACATCAAAGAATATGAAGAAAAAAAAATTTCAAACGATTACAATTCGACATAAAAACGATAAATTCAACATAAAATAAAATTCCCTATTTTATCCGCTATTGTAAGCATTTTTTTTTTTTTTTTTTTCGTTTTATCCGTTTTGTACATTTGTATTTGGTTTTGTACATTTTGAGCGTTTTATATGTTTTTACGTTTTCATTCTCGTCCGTTTTTATACGTTTTCGTTCGTTTCCGTCAATTTCATCCATTTTCTTAGGTTTTTATACGTTTTCGTCCGTTTTTATACGTATTCGTTCATTTTTATACGTTTTCGTTCGTTTTTATACATATTATACGTTTTATGCATTTTTATACGTTTTCATATGTTTTTATCCGTTATTATTCATTTTTATCCGTTTTCATGTGTATAAAAACGGATAAAAACATATATAAACAAATAAAAAGTATGAAAACGATAAAAAAAAAACGTATAGAAATAGACAAATGTATAAAAACGGATGAAAACATTTAAAACGGATGAAAACGTACAAAACGTATAAAATGGACGAAAATGTATAAACACGTATAAAACGAAAGTAAAACGTATAAAAATGGCCGAAAACTATTAAAACGTTAGGAAATGTATAAAAACGGACGTAAATATATAAAATGGATAAAAACGTATAAAAGCGAATGAAAATGTATAAAAACGTATAAAAATTGACAAAAACGTATAAAAACGGATGAAAAAGAATGAGAATGGATAAAAACGGAAGCAAACATGTAAAATGGACGAAAACGTATAAAAGCGAGCAGCGTATAAAAGCGAATGAAAGCGTATAAAAGCGAGCAGCGTATAAACAGGCAGAAAACGTATATGTTTGGTTATAGAAAATCAAAAATGTTTATTACGATTAATAACAGTTTGGTTAATTGGTTAAAACAGTTTGTTTAATCAATTAATTCGGTTAACCAACATTTTTTGGTCTCATGTAAATTCGGCGAAACAAATTTGACGCAACCTTTTAAACTATAAAATATATAGAAGACACATAATTACTAACCAAAATATGATTCTTTCATTGTAGGGAAACTATCCATAATCAGAAGTCACAATGAAGATGCAATACAAACATAATCTAAACAAATAGAGATTAGTAATTGGCATATATGAATATAAACTTTATCAAAAATAAAAGAAAGGAAGTAGATGAAACCGATTCAAGAACGTGAACGAGGAACATGTTTGACACGCTTCCTTTAAAATAGATTCGCCGCCATTTCATCGTCTGTTTCCTATGATACAACGATCGGAACAGTATGTTGTACTGCCGGACGTGACCTTATGCCTGAAATTCTCATCAAACAAAAACTTGTGTTGCTGGAATTATTAGTGCATGAGTAATATGTCATTTGTATATTACTTCTATGTATATCTTTAGGGAAACCAAAAGTGTCCATTTCATAACCGAATCAAATAAGAAACGGTTTTATGCCATAACAACCATTAAACTACGTCTTTGACTTTTATTGCTTTTGGTTCCAAGCACCTAATTTGAGACTCGATATCTCCTTCACACTAAAGTTGGCAAAATCTAAATTATTCGCCAAATTTTCCAAACATCCCCCACATGAATAGAGATCGATTCGAAAACACACAAATTTCCAATGAAAATTTCAACAGTTGAATCCTGCATAGGATAGGTATGTGCTACCCTTTGAACCATTGTTTCTCTTGTGAAATATACTTTTGCAGGTTTGTGTACTCAAGACTCGAAGTGTGTAAATAAATTTAAATGTTTACAAGTGGTTGTGTTTAATGTTGCTTGTGTGGCAAATGTTTAAAGTTCAAAAATAAAATGTTTTCAAATGTTATGCTAAAAGTAAGAGACATATTTGCAAGTATTGGCTCTTGGAATAGATGTGGGAAAATGTATACGAAACTTTCGTATAAGAGTCGGCTCAAATATTGGCTCAAGAGTTGGGTTTCGAGATGAGAAAATATATTTATGTTTGTATATATTTTTATAGAAGTTGTGTGTATGTATTATATTTGGAAAAACACAATATTTATAGTTTACGCGGACGAGGTCGTTAAATAAAGCACGTGTTAAATATATTTATGAAAAGTGATAAAGTAATATAAGTTTATCAAACTTATAAGGTTTTAGGGTGAAAAGTGTCAAGTAAATAAATTAGAGGGGTTAAAGTTGTAAAGGTTATTACAAATTTCAAAGACTTATAAAAGTTTTTAAGAAGGTGTTAAATTGACTAAAGTGGAAGGGTTGAAAGTGTAGAGCTTAACATAAATTATACTTATATGAGTTTTGAAGAAATGACATTTGGTGCAAAGTCAAAGGGCTAAATCTGCCAATAAGCGAAACTGGCAAGAGTAAAACAAAATAAAAATAAATATGAGCAGCGTCGCTGCTAAGGATTGAACTCAAGACCTTTCGCTTACACTGACTCGTCCCTCCCAACTGAGCCTAGGGTTCATTTGATGATATGTCTTGCAGTTTAGCGTATTTAAGGGGATTCGCAACTGTTTATTATTTGTTATGCATGTCCTTTTCAGTATGTCGCATGAGTAAGATTTGTTGTTTCATTTCTTTCTTTTTCTCCAACTGAGTTTGCATGCATGTCGACTATAACTAGCATCTTATGTATTTCAAACTGGTTTTATGGTACCACACAAGCTTTTACAATACGTTATGTTTGTTTAGTTTCGATTTTATGCGTGACATGTGTGAAATGAAAACGAGTTTAGAAGTTTAAAGCACTTCGCGAGCATTACAAAGAAACTAAGTACGAGACTTGAAGCTACTATACGCATTGAAATGGGTTGGGAGACTTACGACACCAATAGTGGTGGGAAGAACACGTATGGAAAAGAAATGAGAACCAAGGAACTCGACTAGCAACCGCTTGATTTCCAAATTATACCCGCCTAGAAACTAAACCGACATGATCGCTTAGCTCATGAAATGAAACCCGAAACCTTGCTCGATTGGTAGTATGTTTAGAATGTGAGAAGTGTTTGAGTGAGTTAGATATGTAGTGAGTTTGTGAGTTTAGCAATGGTCTTAGGAGTTTATATAGAAGGAGATGGGCATGGTCTTCACGTGGCTTTCAAGGGCTTTGTCTTCAACCACGAACCATAGAGACAAGAAACAAGGACGGGGACCTCTGATTCTTGTCGATTCTCTTCCGAATTATAGTGGAGCGTGGTGTGGTCAAGGAGAGAGGATGAGCGTTTTTCTTGCTTTGGTGTCAGCCCTTGTTTTTCGAAAAGGAGTTAAGGAGGCTTTAGAGGTGGAGTATGGTTGTTGGAATCTTGCTAGAAGAGGAAGATGAAGTGGGGATAGAGAGAGGCGCAGGTTCAGGGGAAGTAGGTAAATGGCAAAGTGTTATCACATGGGTTTCACATGGAAATCACATGCAAGAGAACAAAGTTCACGTAGTGCGGGGGACCAAGTTGAATGTTTTGCTTTGCCTTGTGTTTATCTTGTTCGCACGTAAGCAGAAAAGTACAAGTTTCAAATATTTTATTTGTGTAAAGTGTCATGCTACAAAGATTCATTTAAAGGTATAGCTTGGACTAGCTTTTGTGTCTACACATACGACACATATATGGTGACCAAAGATAGAATTTGACTTGTGTTGCTTTTGTTTGTCTCGCTAGTCACAGAAAAAAAAAGACGCATGGTATAATGTCGCCAAAGGTGATGTTGGGTTTGTATTGCTTTTGCTTGTCTTCGTGGGATTATAGAAGTCAAGGAAGACATATAGTATAAATGTTAGTGTCAAATATTACAAGAATTTACTTGGTTTGTTTTGTCTTTGCCTCACATGGGTCACAAAAATAATGTGGGTATACTAGTCAATATTTTGAGTCACAAGGTTAAAATGGGGTGTGTTCTTGAGGCTTTAGTGATCACAGAAACATGGTAATATTACCACAAAAGACTTGCAACAAATTTTGTTATCTCAAATATTTGAGGAACGCTGGGCTGAGCAGGAAGAAACGAATGGGCTAGGCCCAGTGGGAGATTTAAGTTGGTTGGGTTAGAGGCATGAGATAAAAACGAATCGGGTTGGGCTAGGCCCAATGAAGAAATGAAAAGATTGTAAGTACACGAGCCCAATAAACAAAAGAGATGGATCAGGTTTGGGTTAAGAGGCCCGGTGGAAAATAAAAATATAAAAGTTTATTATATATTATTTATATAGTTTATATAAAAAAACTTATCGAGGTCGCGGTAAGTTTGAAAAAATCCGTATCTTGTCTCGATGAAAGAAAGAAAAAATATATAGGCGCGAAAACCGGTAGGGAAATTTACGAGTTGTTATAGTACCTACCCCTTAAAAGAAACCACGTCCTCGTGGTTTATGATGCGAGGATCGCCGAGGTCGATACGGTGATGAGATGTAAGTATCTACTCTTAAAATGTGATATAGGAGAAGAGGCTAGTCGTTCAAGGAAGATTCGGTGACGTGAGACGATAAGTGAACAACGGATAAATGATTCATCAAACGGAATACAACGCGGTATCATAAAAGAGTACGATAGTTGAGTTCAAAATAGAAAGAAAAGAGTCGTATGAGGTTACGAAGGACAGAGCGTAAGAGTGGAATAAGAGATCGTGACCAGTGACAGATGTGGTTTAACTACAATTGTGAGGATCAAGTTGTTGTATGTTACATAATAACATAGGCGCGATGATTTAGTTATGCGTTACATAGAGAAATAACGTCGAGGCGATTATGGAAGCATAGCATAGTGCGATATTGTAATAGTGGGCATGTTAAGCAGTTTAACATAGAGATGTAACAAGTATAAGCATTCGTAGTCTACTCTACACTCTCCTTAAATTAAGTATTCCTTAATTTCATTCAGTTTGTTACATCAACATTATTCTCATTTAAACTTCGCGACCCAATCAAACAAGAACAGCCTTAAAGTTTAAATGTGAGTTAATTAAGAAACTTAATGACTTTGAGAAATAATTAATTTAATTCAAATGAGAGCTTATCTGAACCTAAAATATAGCAAGAATACATAGCACGACTACATCGTGTAACGATGAGCAAGGCATGGCGTACATCCATGTTGTGGCGGTGTTGAAGTGTTTTAGGAAACTTTGGTTATAGTTTAGGTTTTGAAAATACCTAATTCTCTATAACCTTGGCTCGATACCAATCTGTAACACCCCAAATTTCACAAATGAAGCGTTCGGTCATGAGGTGCTACTAAATCAATAATCACAACACAAGGTAATAAAGAATGGAAATTCTATTCCATTTTCAAAATATAGATTAATTTAAGAAATAGTTTACATCATTGTTTCAAAGTGCGGAAGTAAAGCCCATAAAATGTATGTTGTCCCATTAAAAGTTGTATTAAAATGTTTGAAACACTTGGATGCAGTCTTCAACGAATGCCTTTGCCATTGCCCACGCCAATAAGTAAACCCGAGAAAAACATGCTAAATGTCAACACAAAGGTTGGTGAGTTCATAGGTTTAAGTAATCAAGTTTTCAAGTTGGACCACAGTTGCACATATAGCATCTCCGTGAATGACACTATATACAAAAGGCTATTACGCTAGTACCAAGTTCATGCGATCGAAACTACGACGGTGTGCATGCATCTAGAAGCATGATAAATAAAAGCCCAGCAAGTGTATTTCCAAGTACACTCAATCAATACGATATGATATCGCCCAACGCTTGCCTATCCGGTCAAACTTCGAGCGAGTGTCATCCCAATAGATCTATTCATAACAATCGCGCCTCCCCAAAGGGAACTAACGGTAGCATAGTTGGGATTCAAGGTTGTTTCACGTAATAGTGTCTTCGTTTCGGTCCGAAAAGAGTTTTGCATGTTTCTCACTTGTAGTTTTATAAAGCAAGTAAATAAGAGTAAAAGTTGGGCTATAAACTCACCTTAGCAAGACAAAGAGATCGAGTGTGATATAGCGATGGCTCCTACCGGAACCTCGAGAATGAGATGGCGAGACTCGGTTGCGAGTTTGTGTACTCAAGACTCGAAGTGTGTAAATAAATTTAAATGTTTACAAGTGGTTGTGTTTAATGTTGCTTGTGTGGCAAATGTTTAAAGTTCAAAAATAAAATGTTTTCAAATGTTATGCTAAAAGTAAGAGACATATTTGCAAGTATTGGCTCTTGGAATAGATGTGGAAAATGTATACTGAAACTTTCGTATAAGAGTCGGCTCAAATATTGGCTCAAGAGTTGGGTTTGAGATGAGAAAATATATTTATGTTTGTATATATTTTATAGAAGTTTGTGTATGTATTATATTTGGAAAAACACAATATTTATAGTTTACGCGGACGAGGTCGTTAAATAAAGCACGTGTTAAATATATTTATGAAAAGTGATAAAGTAATATAAGTTTATCAAACTTATAAGGTTTTAGGGTGAAAAGTGTCAAGTAAATAAATTAGAGGTTAAAGTTGTAAAGGTTATTACAAATTTCAAAGACTTATAAAGTTTTTAAGAAGGTGTTAAATTGACTAAAGTGGAAGGGTTGAAAGTGTAGAGCTTAACATAAATTATACTTATATGAGTTTTGAAGAAATGACATTTGGTGCAAAGTCAAAGGGCTAAATCTGCTAATAAGCGAAACTGGCAAGAGTAAAACAAAATAAAAATAAAAATGAGCAGCGTCGCTGCTAAGGATTGAACTCAAGACCTTTCGCTTACACTGACTCGTCCCTCCCAACTGAGCCTAGGGTTCATTTGATGATATGTCTTGCGCTTTAAGCGTATTTAAGGGGATTCATAGCTGTTTATTATTTGTTATGCATGTCCTTTTCAAGATGTCGCATGAGTAAGATTTGTTGTTTCATTTCTTTCTTTTCTCCAATCGAGTTTGCATGCATGTCGGCTATAACTAGCATCTTATGTATTTCAAACTGGTTTTATGGTACCACACAAGCTTTTACAATACATTATGTTTGTTTAGTTTCGATTTTATGCGTGACATGTGTGAAATGAAAACGAGTTTAGAAGTTTAAAGCACTTGCATGAGCATTACAAAGAAACTAAGTACGAGACTTGAAGCTACTATACGCATTGAAATGGGTTGGGAGACTTACGACACCAATAGTGGTGGGAAGAACACGTATGGAAAAGAAATGAGAACCAAGGAACTCGACTAGCAACCGCTTGATTTCCAAATTATACCCGCCTAGAAACTAAACCGACATGATCGCTTAGCTCATGAAATGAAACCCGAAACCTTGCTCAGTGGGCGAGTATGTTTAGAATGTGAGAAGTGTTTGAGTGAGTTAGATATGTAGTGAGTTTGTGAGTTTAGCAATGGTCTTAGGAGTTTATATAGAAGGAGATGGGCATGGTCTTCACGTGGCTTTCAAGGGCTTTGTCTTCAACCACGAACCATAGAGACAAGAAACAAGGACGGGGACCTCTGATTCTTGTCGATTCTCTTCCGAATTATAGTGGGCGTGGTGTGGTCAAGGAGAGAGGATGAGCGTTTTTCTTGCTTTGGTGTCGCCCCTTGTTTTTGAAAAGGAGTTAAGGAGGCTTTAGAGGTGGAATATGGTTGTTGGAATCTTGCTAGAAGAGGAAGATGAAGTGGGGATAGAGAGAGGCGCAGGTTCAGGGGAAGCAGGTAAATGGCAAAGTGTTATCACATGGGTTTCACATGGAAATCACATGCAAGAGAACAAAGTTCACAGAAAAGGGGGGGGACCAAGTTGAATGTTTTTGCTTTGCCTTGTGTTTATCTTGTTCACACAGAAACAGAAAAGTACGAGTTGTTATATACTTAGCCTACTAGCTGCCAGTAGAATGTGATATATTTGAATTGATCTGCTGTTTATATAGACGACAATATAAGTTCACACAGGACTCTCCCTGACAAGGTAAAATCCTCATAGCCGTGTTCGTTATGGTCATGAACATTATCCTGGTTCCACAAGAGATTTTAGGAACTGCACCCAAAACATTTCCCTTTGAAGCGACCCCACTTCTCTCTCACATAGTTGATTTCTATCAAATCATTAAAAGTGAAAATATTATCCTCTTATTGTCACTGTTATAGGAATAGACTTGGAAGTTTACTAACTCCCTTAGATGGATAGAGAGTTGATTGCTCCCCCACAGTGACCTCCCTCGGTTTATACAATTAGGTTGTCCTATTGACCCATATCTTAGGATCTCCAGTCAGATGGGTTAGGTTTTCATTCATATAAACTTTTCTAGGGCTTTAGTCCCATTCCTCCACATAACTTGGTAACTCACTCTCTGATTAAGCCTTTTATAAGCGGATCCACATCATTATCATTTGACTTCACATTGTCAAAAGTAATTAATCATGTTGAGAGTAGTTGTCGTATTGACATAATATGTCTTGACTCACCATTATACGTTGTGATACAGGCTCTGCCAATTCTTTAATGGCTGCCACATTGTATGCAACTACCATTGTAGGAGTGTTGGTGCGCCATCTTCTGTTAACCGTAAACATTTTGTCTCTTATCCAAATTTATCTATCGCGATAAAATCAGAATTCGTCATGGACCTAGCTATATTTTATGTCTAGAAGACATCCAAAATATAGTGTCATTTCAAAAGTGTATACATAGCCATTCATGATTTAAAAGTAGCCGATCATTAATAACATTAGTTACCCATCAAATTGTTGTTATGTTTTGCTCTAAATAAAACCGTAACTGTGGTTCTCCTAATAATTCATGAGAATTTCAAATGGGTGATACCTCCATCTCTATTTTGGATAGATGTTGATTGGTGTCATTTGAACTCTAGTTGGGACGAAATACCCCACATTGAACCTATCTCAAGAATCTTGTAAAAAATGGTTCTTCCTTTCAATGTCAATCTCGTTTAAGAGATACGCTTTTGAGTATATGACATGAATAGCCTTAGTAATTTATCACTACACAAGTTTAATATTTGTGTATACACTCTTTAAATGTTTGATGTTAATTATTTTCCATGTCATAATTAACAAATTCCGAGTCTAGCATGCAATAGACCAAGGTTAAAGTTGGTAAAAATATGCGATATTATAGCACAAGTCTATTTGTGATATTAATCCAAATTGATAAACAATTTTATTGCAAGCAATGAAGTACTATCCTTCCTTCTATGCCATGCATATCCATAAGTTTGATGATTTTTACATTATAGAAAATGGGTGTATTTTTCATTACTACATTCTAGGAATGGCTCATTGTTTCCCACGGCTTAGACAGATACTATCAGTGTTTAACTTACACCAAAGTGGTGTCGTATAGAATAAGAACATGAATATTCTGAATGTCCAATGCATAAGATATTTGATAGAATGTCCAAGCTGAATTAAGTATTCCAATACCAAGCAAATGTCGTCTAACATGAACAAAACTTTCAATAAAATCAAATGTAATTAAACTTCATCTAGAATTTAATTAATATTAATTATCAAACAGTTACTGACCACACAATGATTATAACTCTACTGGTACTATTGTAATAAATTAAATGATGAGTTTTGCAATGCCTAAGGTAGGACGGAGTGGAGCTCGGGTACTCCATCGAGCTCATGAACCCGCTCGGGTACACCGTCCCTAGTTGCTCGGGTACCTTCATCGAGTTCAAATTTCGAGCTCGGAACCCGCATGTTAACCATGTGTTGTGTTTGTATTTTTTTTTCTTTTGTCTTTTGGTTTTGCAGGTACAAGAAGACTTGCAGGTAGGTTTTGCACAGGAGGAAGAAGACAGGTAGGTGAATTTGGTTTTATTTACAAAAAAAAACTAATAATAAAAAAATCGGGTACTAGGGTACCACTCCGTCCACGTAGGGTAGTGTTAGGGTAGTATTGAGGTAGTTTTGAGTTGGAAGGTTTTTATTGGATAGAGGTGATGTGGCACCCCCAAGATATTAGGGTATTAGGCAACCACTCCTTCCTCCCTAAGCTATAAAAATAAAGGATCCCTACAACATTTGAGACCCTACGTACTATTTTGTTCCTAAATGATTATTTGTGAGATGCTTCTCCGCGGACATTGTTTTTGATGACTGATACTTGTATGATGTTTCGTGGGCCATGGATAGGTTCATTCAGAGTCTTCTACGACAAACCTGAACACATAAAATATGAATAAAAACTTGTTAATATATGATCCAATGTAAGCCAGTGGTTGACTGAATGGAATTTTTTTGAAACTTTGATAGTTTTTATGGTTGATATAGAGTTTGAGGTACCAAATTGCAACAGATCTCAAACTTGATAACTATTTAATAACTTTCACCCGATATTTAATAATTTTCACCCCTATATTTAACGCTAAATTTTTATGTTTTCTCATACCAAAAAAAAGTCTGATTGGAGATTGGTATTTAAACTCACATCCTTTAATATTCTCATTAAAGATACTTTTGGGCATAAATATGAAACTTAAGTGTGGACATTTAAGTTTGAAATTTAAGTGTGGACAAGAAGAATGAATTTAATTAAAAGTTTTTACATCATTAAGACTCAACACTTGAAACTTTAAGACTTGACATTAATGAACAAGACTTAATCTTTTAGTATATACTAGACGAGTACCCGCGCGCGCTTATCGGCAGCGGTGTCTAGTTTTCTGCAAAATTCCGACAACCCATAAGTTTCTTTCAACAAACTGTATGTGCAGCGTTAGAGAATCATTTTCAAATAACAATAATTTTGATGCGTGGTTGCATAACAACAGAAATATACAGTTTTCAAAAAAATTATGTGGAGGGTCGATATAAGTGTGGGAGTATATTTTCTAATATGATTGTTTTAAGTTATTAAGATTTTAGTAATATTATATTCAAGCATTAAAAAAAGCAATGGTATTATATAGTTGACAATATTGTATTGTAATTTAGAGATATAGCTAACGTGTGATAACAATTTAGGCAGTGATAACAATTTATTTATTTATTTATTTTTTATTATTATTTGTTACATGTGTAGCGTTTATCATTTGGTGTGTGGCTTTTAAACTTGTAACCTTACAAATTTGATATCAACATAATAAGATTATCTTGTACTATTAATTTGCATAGATATTTAAGTATTGTTCAAAGCTATTTGTTTGGGGTACAAATAATTATCGCTAAAGATAACAATACTATTTAATTTTTGTGATTCTAATAAACTTACATAACATTATTTATATACTGGACAAAGGGCTATACAATATATATTAACTTTTAAAAGACAATTCATATATGCTAGTCCCTTAAGTGGTGCAAGACCAATATTTTTTAAATAACATTATACAAATGACAAAGTACATGTGTCAAAACAAAATAAACAACAAAAAACTTCAATTACTTTGTCTCTCATTTTTCCAAATTTGTCACGGGTTCCAAAACTACTTTATCGTTTCTCATATAATTTTGTCAAATATGAAACCCAGTTTGACCCGGGTGGGTCAACCGGTTGAATCGTTCCGGTCAAAAAACAGATCGATTTAAACCGAGTCAACTCAACAGGTTTGTTCGAAACAGGTCAAATTAACCGGGTCAACCGCGGGTTTTAGGCGTCCACAGTCAACTTGGGTTTTTATGTGTATTAATAGTTTCTATCACGAGTTTCTTGACCAAGTTTTAATATTTATAAGTGTCTCGTTTACCTATGGTCTACCTTATGCACTTCTTGAGTGTACCCGATTGTGTGTAGTGTGTCGGTAAAACCGAGGTCGTCCCAAGAGCTATGAGTGGATTCTAATTAAGTCTAATGTCATTTGATTTTAATGGTTTTAAGATTGAAATGATTAATTAGCTAAAGACAAGAAAATAAAAGTAACCAAATAAAGGCAAGGGTTGTGATCAATAGAGAGAAGTGTCTAACCTAGTTACTCATCTTGTCATGTTATGTTCCGTCTAATTACTTCAATTGCTTCAAGTGGGGTTTAGGTCGCTAGGGCTGACATTTGGTCGATTCGTCCTAACATATCGGCAAAGGTTTTCACGTGAGATCAAGCTACTACCGTTGAAAGTCCGATTATTTTTAGTCCTAAGCCAAGTCATTAAGTTCCGCTACATACAAGATTCATAACAATGAGTGCCCGATCGCTAGCATCTTAGACACTCATCCTTAACTCTTAAGTTCATCAAGCGGCGGTTGATCATTTGGTCGGTTAGCACGGCGAAGAAGAAGTGATTAGTTGGTCAATTCTTACCCTTCCCAATTAGTCTACCTACTTAGGATCACTTGGTCAATTCTCCTAAGCAACTAGACACTACCGTTATTCAAAACTACTGAAACATAGGTAGCTACCAACAAACTATGCATGCATACACTAGAAACATTTATACGGAAGCAATGTAAACATAAACATAACAATTAAGGAGTCATAATTAGGCTAGCACCAGAGGTGCTTAGCCAATCATATTAACTGAAACAATCAATTCAACGTTTGACATAAATGAAATACATGAATTGAAAGTAAAAGAAATGATAAATCGCTAATGCTTATTGTTAGGGAGTGATTTTTTCCTTGGAGATGGCTCTGTATGCTCCTCAAGATCTGCCTTCAGTCCCTACTCACGTTCTTTGCTTTGTGTGTGGAGTGAATGATGTGAAATGCAGAATTTAGGGCTGATATTTATAGGTCAGATCTAGTTACGGCGTAACTTAAGTTAAGAGTTACGCCGTAACTTATATAAATCCGTAATAATACTCTAGATAAAAATTTGGTTACGTAACACATAGAATGAGTTAAGCCGTATCTTGATATCGTTACAAAATCATGATTACGCGTGTCGTTGAAAGAGTTACAGGCGTAGCTTGCGGTGACGTGGAACATCATTGACCTAATTAGTTACGGGCGTAATCCTAAGATAGAGTTACGCCGTAATATTCTGTTGAGTTGGTCTTCTGAGTCACGCTTTTGTTACGGCGTAATATGAGAGAGGGGTTACGCCGTAATTACTTCACAATGGGCATACTATCATATATCTTCAATAAACTCTCCAAATCCGCGTCTCTTTAGCTCCAATGCTCATAATTTACCTGAAAGTGAAATATAGAGTAAAACAAGCGTAAATCCATATAAATGATATAAAATACGAGCATTATCGGGAGAAATTGACACTTAATATTCAGGACTATTTGATGTTATAAGTTTCCTTTGAAATATATGTCTTCAACATTTCCACTTTTAGTTTCAATTTTTCACTTTTTACATTTTGGTTTTTCCTTTATATATAGTATGTGCTTTTAATTGGTTGTATAATGTGAATAAAGTATTGTACTTTTAAGTAATATGGTTTTTAATAAGAGTATTAATTACATTATGCATTTCTCCATTGACCAATTTCAACTTTTCAACAATTCAACAATTCACCTTTGACTGTTTTTCTATTATATGTAGCATAGAAGATATACAAATTAAATTGTAAGGCAATCAGTCTATCAACAACACATAAATATATCAAGATGAAATTTAATTGTCTCAACACTTCTTGCCTTTTTCATGATCATCAAAGGTAAAATTTGGTTTCATTTTTCTTTGCAATGACTTGTTATGAGATATTATCATGAAAATTAATGTTTTCTCTTTCTTACAAAAATGCTTTAGAAAACTTTTATTCTTTTTCAGAGGGTGAAACTACACCACCTTGATCTCGCCCGTGATAGGAAAAGTAGAAAGGTACTGCGTATTGCATCGGGGGTATCCTGTAATTAAAACTGTGATTTTTTTGTTGTTTAGTGACTCTTAGCAATGACAACGTGTCCTCGCCAAAACCTTCCTCACCCATCCTACTTATTTTTTGTATTGGTATTAGTTAATATGTCGTTAAAAGACCAAAATGGAAAATAAGTGTGAATAAATTGGCAATTGTTGTTAAGAAATGAGATTATTTTATGTTAGTGTTACATAACAGATTATTAAAATCGTTCAACATGAAAAAGTCTACATTGTTCATTATGTTTCATCTAATTCTCCTGATGTCAAGTAATGTTTTAATCTAATTTATAAGTTAAAAGTTTTAGAAGATGATTTTATTGAAGTAACTTAGTCCAAGTTATGCTGGAACATTATGAATCACCAAAATTTTGCATTACCCATTAAACATATGTAAATGGGCATAGAAACAAATGTAGACCTTATGTAATATATCATATAACTGCATTATTATCTAATTAATCATATAACTTTTGGATTATGTAAAATCTCAGGTATGGATTTGCGCAATGTGGTGGCGTATTGCCATGATGAAAATATTTATTCACCACCTAGTTGTGAACATAAAAAGTGTACTAGTTATTGCATGAAATTGCATGGAAAAGATTATATGAGTGCAAAGTGCCATATTGAAGACATTACATGGGATGCAGACTTTTGTCTTTGTTATTACAAATGTTATGGGAATATTTGATTGTAAAATATTAATAATTTATATAAATCAATAATCTTGCCTAGAGAATCTCTATTATATGTTGCTGAATCAATTAAATCAGACAAACTTAATAAGAAACAAATCAAAGTTGTGAATGATTTGAGAGTTTATGCCTTAAGGTATGAAAAATTAATAATATTGTGGTTATCACTCTATTTCTCCTGTTTCATAATTTTCATAAAAAATTACTTATATCACTATTTCTTTTACAGTATGACCAAGATATCATGGTTTATCAAAATTATCCATTTTCCCCCAAAAGTTTTGATTTGTTCATACTTTTGTGACTCTTTTACGTCTTTCATTGACACTTAGTTTTATCTTTAGTGAATTCTTTTTACTATGAGCGACACTTTTTTAGTATAGATCATGAAACTCGTGATTCTTTTCTTGACTTAGTGACACTTTAGTTACAGTTCTTGGATATTTTTGAGTTTACACAAAAACTGTCACTAAGAAATTATGACAATACTCATAGATAGTTACAAAAAAAATCTTGTGTAACCAAAGTTAAATAACTCAAATTACCATGTGTTTTTTTATTTGAATTTTTAATCTTTTCTTGCAAAAAATTCAAGAACATGAAGAACACATGAATATTTCATTGATCTCGAGAAAGTGAAAAGTAATCTCAACCATGATCACCCCTATTTCTCCTTTTTTTCACACCAAACTGAGGATCTAATTGTATTTTCCTTCATTCTTTAAGGAAGTTTTGTAAATTCGCACCCTACCCCCACCCCCAACCCTCCCAAAAAAAAAAAAAAAAAAGTCCATAAAATTTATTTTTAAGGGGCCAATTTTTATTTTTTTTTGCTAAAATTCCATAAATTTTTATAACTGTGATGCACCTTTTTATTTTGGTGCATCATAGTTATAAAAATTAGTTATAACTATGATGCATCAATTTTTATAACCGAGATGCACCCAGCGATTGTTACCTAATATGCTCCTATAACATTGCAATAACTTAGTATAATATACTCTTTAAGGGGCATTAGTTATACAACCAGAGACGGAGCCATGGTAGCGCCGCACGCTTTGCCGTTGGGATAACGCTAGTGCATATTAACCATCGTGAATTGATGAAAAGTAAGTTAACCAAGTGATTAATAAAATGACTCTGAAACATGTTAGGATAATTGATTTCATTGTATATTAACCATGTGATTAATAAAATAAGCGTGTTGAATCAGTTAAAAAATCTCTCTTTCTATACACAAAGGTTGAGGGTTTTAATTCAAAACTTTTCTGTAATAAGTTAATAACATATCGATTTGATGCACCTTTTATTTTGGTGAATTATGGTTAAAAAGTAATTATAACTATGATGCATCAATTTTATAACCGAGATGCACCCAACGATCGTTACTAATATGCTCTATAACATTGCAATAACTTAGTGTACAATGCTCCTTAAGGGGCATTAGTTGTACAACTGAGACGACGGATGGTAGCCATGGTAGTGCCGCCTCTCTTTTTATAGCATTCTTTGTCATTAGGATAATGCCAATGCATATTAACCGTGTGATTAATAAAATAAGCGTGTTGAATCGGTTGAAAAATCTTTCTTTTATACACAAAGGTTGAGGCTCAATTCAAAACATTTTACGGAATAAGTTAATAACTTATGCGATTTGATGCACCTTTTTATTTTGGTGAATCGGATTAAAAAGTAGTTATAACTATGATGCACTTTGATTTTATAAGCGAGATGCAAAAAATGTGCATCAGTTATAAATAATTGGCGGGAAAAAATAAAAATTTCCAAAAAAATTTTTGGCGGGATTTTTTTTTTTTTTGGTGGGTGGGGTGGGTGGTGGTGGTTTGAAAACTTACCCCAAGTTCGAGATGTTTAATTACACCCTATAACTTTTTTCTCACCTGCTCAATTATACGTTTCTGAAACCGCGTTATATAATATATATATATATATATATATATATATATATATATGATTTGTGTTCGTATGATGAACACTTTAAAATAATCTGATAGAGTACCATGAGAGAAAAGACAAGTGGCATTTTCTTTTAAATAAAATTAAATGCTATTAATTAAACAGCATAATTTTATAATATTGCTCAAAGGGTATTTAGGTAATTTGCATTACCTAAGTTTCTCTAAACCTACATAAATCCGTCACCCACTTTCTCCCTCAAACCACTTTTCTTCCCCAAATTAATTATCTTCATTCTAGATCTCAAGAAACTCTCCACCCAAAAATAAAAACCAACGACAAAATCACATTCTGAAAATCAGTCGGCACCAGTGATTACTCTCGACCACCGTTCGACTTCTTCGACATCACGAACAAGTATTTATCTATTGTTGTATTTCGAACCCTTGTAGGTGTTAATATTTTAAGAACGATGACGAGTTTAAATGATCTTTAAAGATCTTTTTTTGAAATGATAAAACCCGAGATATTTACTTCTTATTATTTTCTTGTTCTTGTTATGGAGGTGGGATTGTTGTTGTTGACTTGTCATGGATGACGGGAAGATGAAAAAGTTTCTACAGATTGCGTGTATTAGTTTTTGTGTTTTAGTTTTCAAGTATTAGTATGTGTATCATTTTTTGTGTTTTACTTAAAAGAAAACGTAGTTGCTGCTAGCCCATGGTGAAAAATCTGGTAGTTTGTTTGTAGTGAAACCTATGGAAGAAGATGAAGTGAAATTGTACATCTTATTTTTGTTTTAATTTTTGTTATGTGTTTCAGTTGGATACAAATCTAGTTTTGTGTATGACTACTTTTGTACAAGTTGTAATACGTAGTTTTACTTTTTGTATCAGTAAGTATATTATTATTATATATACTAAACATCAGGAGCTTACTGTAGCAAATTAACGCATTTAATGCCAAGTTTTTCAAATTGGCGAAAACATTTTTGAGGTTTAAAATGGCTGCAAAGTAAGTCCTTTAGCATTAATAACTTTGTGAACTTGCAAAAACAGCCCTAAGGTTTAAGTAGCGTTACAAAGCAAGTCCTTTAGCATTAATAACTTTCGTGACTTAGCGAAAATAATCGCGAGGTTTAAATGTGCGTTCTTAAGTAAGTCGCTTTCAGCCGTCCATTGCGTCGCGCATTCCCACATATTCGTTCTTAGTATAAGCTTGTGTAACATGAAATTGGGTTGAAATAATATACAAATATGTGTTTAATTGTTTACATTAATGGTTTAGTCTTAGCTCAACCAAGACTACATATGAAATGGTGGATCAAATTAAAGAACGTTATTCTTTATTAATCAAAAGAGAAAAATGATTGCAAAAAAAAAAAAAAAACACCTATGTCGTATATGTTTCAACGTAGCATTAGTTTTCTTAGAATGTGTTGTACACACACATGAAGTATTTTCATATATATTTTACAAGTATTAAAATTGACACATCATCATAGATATGTTTACAAATATTGGCACGTTATTTTAATAAAATGACACATCAACTTTATATATATTGACACATTCTTTTAATATAGTGACAAATTTTTTTTATAGGTGTAACACATCCGTACACTTAAAAATGTATTATGAAACTAAGTCGTCAAAAAACTTAAATGTGACTTCAAATGTATCAATAAACTAAATGTGTCACTTAAAATGTATCGTGAAATTATGTATGTCAAAAATTATAGTATCTCATTTGAAATGTATCAAAAACTATGTATGTCGAAAATTATAGTATGTCAATAAAAATGGTGTAAACAAAGTTAGTCTATCACTATACTAATGTATCAAATGATTAAGTGTGCCACTAAATATGTATAAAAAATTATAACGTATCACTAGAAATGCATCAAAAATAAAGTGTGTCAAAAAATGGTGGGTCATTAGAAATGTATCGCGAAATAATACTAAAAATGTCAAAAATATTAATATGTCACCGCAAATATATAAAAAATATTGTGTTTAAAATAACTTTATATATCAACTTCTTTGTATTAATAATTATATAAGAATGGTGTATCAATTTCTTTTAGTTGTAAAAAAAATGTACTACGTATATCAATGTTAAATAAGCACACGCCTATGCCAAGTTAATTTATTAACACTGATTTATCAAAATGGGCACCTGTCACTAAATATTTATACATAATTAATGTTTTAACGTTTTAAATGGCGCATTAATGAAAAAACTAAAAGATTAACGAAAACACGGGATTTGTAAATTCATACATAATGCCTTTGGTTTTTTCTTTTATTACAATTATGCCACTCATTTAATAAATTTTGATCTTGATCTATCAAACTTGATCCAACGGTTCATAAGTGTCTTATTATTTTCTATTTTAAAGTGTTCTGTGATAACGCTTCCCTCCTAAGGTTTAAGTAGCGTTAAAAAGCGAGTCCTTAAGCATTAATAACTTTCGCAACTTGGCAAAATAATCGCGAGGTTTAAATGTCGTTCAAAGTAAGTCCTTTTAAGCCGTCCCATTGCGTCGTGGGCTCCCACACTCGTTACTAGTATAAGCTTGTGTAACATGAAATTGGGTTGAAATAATATACAAATATGTGTTTAATTGTTTACATTAATGGTTTAGTCTTAGCCTAACCAAGACTACATATGAAATGGTGGATCAAATTAAAGAACGTTATTCTTTTATTAATCAAAAAGAGAAAAAATGATTGCAAAAAAAAATAAAAAAAATAAACACCTATGTCGTATATGTTTCAACGTAGCATTAGTTTTCTTAGAATGTGTTGTACACACACATGAAGTATTTTTCATACATATATTTTACAAGTATTAAAATTGACACACATCATCATAGATATGTTTACAAATATTGGCACGTTATTTTAATAAAATGACACATCAACTTTATATATATTGACACATTCTTTTAATATAGTGACAAATTTTTTTTTATAGAGTGACACATCCTTGTACACTTAAAATGTATTATGAAACTAAGTACGTCAAAAAAACTTAAAATGTGACTTCAAATGTATCAATAAACTAAATGTGTCACTTAAAATGTATCATGAAATTATGTATGTCAAAAATTATAGTATCTCATTTGAAATGTATCAAAAAACTATGTATGTCGAAAATTATAGTATGTCAATAAAAATGGTGTAAACAAAGTTAGTTTATCACTATACTAATGTATCAAATGATTAAGTGTGCCACTAAATATGTATAAAAAATTATAACGTATCACTAGAAATGCATCAAAAAATAAAGTGTGTCAAAAAAATCGTGGGTCATTAGAAATGTATCACGAAACTATGTGTCACTAAAAATGTGTCAAAAATATTAATATGTCACCGCAAATATATAAAAAAATATTGTGTTTAAAATAACTTTATATATCAACTTCTTTGTATTAATAATTATATAAGAATGGTGTATCAATTTCTTTTAGTTGTAAAAAAAATGTACTACGTATATCAATGTTAAATAAGCACACGCCTATGCCAAGTTAATTTATTAACACTGATTTATCAAAATGGGCACCTGTCACTAAATATTTATACATAATTAATGTTTTAACGTTTTAAATGGCGCATTAATGAAAAAACTAAAAGATTAACGAAAACACGGGATTTGTAAATTCATACATAATGCCTTTGGTTTTTTCTTTTATTACAATTATGCCACTCATTTAATAAATTTTGATCTTGATCTATCAAACTTGATCCAACGGTTCATAAGTGTGCTTATTATTTTCTATTTTAAAGTGTTTACCACAATAACGCTTCCCTATATATATATATATATATATATATATATATATATATATATATATATATATATATATATATATATATATATATATATTATGATGTACACTTTAAAGTGAAAAATAATAGGCACTATTATGGACCGTTGGATCAATCATTATAAATGAAGATTAAATCTAATTAAATGAGTGTCTTTTTAGTAAATAAGTGAGATCATGAGGGCATTTTGATAAAACAATCATTTAACATAACTCTTTGACTTTTAAGAATTTAATTTCTAGTAAGGAAAACCGACGAGTGCAACCTTTTGTTTCATTTATGTTTAATATCAATTTTTTTGTTCGTTTTAAATATGTGATGCTCAAGAATAAATAACACTTTTTATATTATTTCATGGTAGGCATATTACTTTTTGATATGCTATTAAACTAAATTTATGACGACACACTATTTTTTTCTTTATTTATGACACACTAAATTTATAGTGACACGTCAATTTTTTATATGTATTTAGTGACACACTAAATTTTTTACACATATAAATAAATATCTTGATACATATATTATGACACACTAGTTTTTTTTGACACATTTGTAGTGTAACACTAAATTTTTTGATACATTTATAACGACACACTAAAATTTTAGTATATATGTAGTTGACTCATTAAAATTTTAATGCACTTTTAATGACACACTACAAAATTTTAGTACATTTGTGTCACACCCCCAAAATATCGCAGCGGAACGATAGTGTCATTGGGGTATAACGTCATAGCACAAAGTATGGATACAGAAAACGACCTCTATAATGAGACGTTTTGAAAAGTTTACCATTCGATAAATAAGTTAAAGTTTACACCACAAGAAATCACAAGGTTTGATAATACATAGAAAGTTTACAAAACATGTCGAATGGTAATTGTTAAAAGCACAAGACTCCAAAGCATGCCATGCGACCCAAAAGCTCCATGAATTGCTATCACCTTAAGACCTGAGACAAACATGCTAAAAAGTGTCAACACAATGGTTGGTGAGTTCATAAGTTTGTAATAAAATGATTTGCAATACTTTGAGAAATGTTCACACAGCAAAGGCATTGTAAATCCACTCAGTTCCAAGTTCCGCCCATACAAAACTTGCAACCTGTGTGTTCACAACCCACTGCCTAAAATAGAATGACAATCATGAATATACGCATTAAAGTAGTTAAAAGTATAAATGTCACCACAAGGTCTTCCAACAACTCGTGTTGGGATGTTCCTCAACGCTTCACGTTGGGATGTATCCATAAAATGGCCTTCCAACATATGAATCTTTGGGATGTTCCTCCAACGACTCACGTTGGGCTGTATCCAAATTAATGGCCTTCCAACATATAAATATTGGGATGTTTGTTTAAGTCTAGTCGCAACACGCACCAAGTCTAAAGTATAAGTAATATTGTTTGGCAATAGAGTTTAAATGTTTCGATAAATAAGCATGTATCTCGCCCCAAATAGTTTATAAGAATTTAAACGAGTAAAAGCGGGGTGTGAACTCACCTGGTGTGATAGATGTGCTAACAAAATGAAGTGCACGAAAGTGAGGCTCGGAAACTATCCGCGACCTAAAATGAATGTTATGACTCGAGTTATGATATGTAATGAGTTATGGTGTTATGATATGCATGCATTTCGTATGTTATTTATACCATTTGCGGGTTTTGAAAACATCACTCGTCGACGAAAAATACTCTTTTGACGTCTTGACCCTTCAAAAATGACCTTACATGTTTTTACGTCAAAATGTCATCCTACAATGGTTTTATAATGATTTTTGGTGAAATTACCACTTTTCGTCGCAAAACAATGTCGTCGGAAAATCATGAAATCAACAAAAGTGGCTCCGGAAAAGTGGTCGTATAACGGTGTACGTCGATCGTTAGAGAACGAACTCGACGGTTTTGGAAAGTTTGTATCGATATCTAAAAGCTTGGTTCGGGGTTTTCGTTCAAAAGGCCTTGATCATAAAGATATCCAAGGCTCAAGATGGTGGTTTTGTGAATTGTGTGCGAGAAAATGAGTTTCGCCAATCTTTGAACATCCGTAAATAAATAACCATAACTCCGCTTGACAAACGGCTTTTTGTTTTGAAAATATGGCCGATGAACTTGATTTTACTAGAAGACACTTTGTTATAAAAAGTTTTGCATCATAGTTAAAGCCGCCGCAAACATGGACGATATAGCTAATGAAAAACTTGTTACGTCAAAAAATAATATAATTTTCAGAAAATAATACTTACGGCAACTTTATGAAAACGGCCATATATTTGTCGTTTTAAATCCGTTTTCTACGTAAAATATGTCCTTAGCTTCGTATCGAAGTAAACTAATATATTTTTGACTAGTCGAAATAATTTGTGAAGCTTAAGGCTCGTTTTTGACCCGAAATATATAAAAACTGCATGCTGTCAATTTCAGAAAAATATACTTTTCGTCGCCAAACTTTAAAAATTCACCACGGCTTCGTTATAACTCCGTTTTTATCCGTTCAAGCGGCCACGGATTCGTTTTAAAGTATATTTTCTAATTATCAAGGCCAAAAGGTCGTACCATCAGTGGGTTTTTCCAGAAATACGTTTTAAGGACAGAACGTAATATATAGTTTACGAAAATAGTTTTTCTCGGACAAAACCTATTCTAATCCCTTCAAATCAACTCCAAAGCTAATCTAATCCTACCATACACCTTCTTAGGGTGTCATGGGTTCCTAATCACCATCAAGACCAAAGAATAACTTGGGAATAATTATAGGATGACTAGTATGTATATAATAACTCTAAAATCTTGAAATAAATGGTATAAATCACATAACATGCATATAAGCTCCAAAAATGAAAAGGAACATATGAAAATGAAGAGGAAACATAAAATGATAAAAAATGCTTACAAGTGATATGATGAGGTGATTAGAACCAAGGATTAAGCCTAAACACCCTAGGTTTTATTTCAAAACCTAAACAAGAGTGTTATCTAGATTGTATAAACACTAGAGCATGAAAAATTTTTGTGATCCCCTTGAATCTACTTGAAGGCCGGTTATGGAGCCAAAAGGAAGAAGAGAAAAACTTCTTAACACTTGAAAGAGAAATGAGGTGAATGAAAATAATGAATATTGTGTGTAAAAATATCTAAGTAAGACTTTTTGTACAAATTTTGATACATCCTCCCTATAATGGCCGGATTTCATGGATCTTGTATCCCAAAATACTTTTTTTTTTTTTTTTTTTTTAAAAGTTTATTTGCATATATATTTGTAAGACTTGTAAAGAAAAGTATAAGTAAAGTATAATTATTATTAACTTGTGTAGTAATTGGTAATACTTGGTGTAAGTAAGTTTTTATTAGATCAAATTATAATGTAATGAGATGATAAAATTGTAAAAATACTTTCCTTGTGAAATTTGGGTGATAAAATAATTATCGTAAAATTTTTAAGAAAAACGACGTAATAATTAAACGTTAATAATTAAAATACCAAATAAATTTGAAACACTAGGAAAACTAAAAATATAGTTTTTATAAACTAAATGTAAGTTTAAAATACCTCGGGATCATTTTTGAAAGTAACGGGTTAATAATCAAAATAAAAACTCACGCGATAAAAATTATTAAATATAAAATTACGCATTTAATGTGAAATGCAAAATCATGAATGAACCGTTATGAGATGATGAATATGGAATATGAGAATGACCAGGAAAATGAGAATTGTGACATTCTTCCCCGATAGAAGAATCGCGTCCTCGCGATTCAATCGATGATACAAAAGGTTCTACCCTAAGGTTAGCGAAATCAAGTGTATGGTCAAAGTGCTTATGCCAAAACTTACGCGTCTAGGCTTCTTATCTAATGAGACTCACTAAATCTGAATAATACGGTGGATCACTTAACGGTCTAGGAAAACGCGTGCCGATTCGCATTGCGGGCTTCCTCGGTCCCTATATAAAATGCTCGACCTCGAGGTGGGTGATATTGAGTCAGGGTTGGGTTATTTCCTTCAATTGCCATAGCTAGATGAGCTTGTATCGGCTTATTCAGCGAGGACAATTATTCGGAAGTGATTCGTACATTACATTCAAAGCAAGTCTTTGATTATTCCTCGTGTTGCCCGTGTTAACCGTTGTTGTTGGTCTTGCACGCTCTCTACACTGGCTTGAAAATGATTCGGTGATTGCATATTGTACATAAGCGGCGGGGCTTGGACTTTGGGTGATGATAAGCACATTTAGCACATTTGGGATGTGTACCCGATACTCTCTTTGTTCAGCACAGTCGCCACAAAAACTCTTGCCCTTTTGTTTATGCTACCACGTCCATCTCGCTTATTTGACCCACTCGCTTCCTTCCTCTTGTCACTTTGCTCTTCAACGTACCATTTCTAACCATCTAAATGCATCGGTGGTTCCCGCCTCGAGATCGCACTTTGTATTGTAGACGGCTCTGTTGTTTTGACAGTTCCACAGTTTCGGGACAAGACCATATATGTACCTCGAGATTCTCTTGGATCTGTGGGTAACCATATGAGGAACTAGTATGGCTAACTCATGAAATCGGTCGGTGTAGTAAGTGCGTGACCACCCCTATCATAGAGTGGTGATAAAATTCATCTTCCAATTTCGCATTTCATTGTCCGGCAAGTACTCTTCTTTCAATAACGCCTTAAATTAGTCCCATGTCATGCCTATAGTCGCTTCTCGCCCCTAGCCTCGTAGTGTGTGTTCCACCATGTCAATGCCTTTCACGATAACAAGCAAGCGGCATACTTCACTCGATGTGTGGCACAATTGCGATGTCGATCACCGCCTCATCTTCTCTACCCATCGAGTATAAGCCAGCACCTCCTATACCATCAAACTCCACGGGTTTGCATGCCGAAAATTCCTTATATGTGCATCCAATTCCGTTGTTGTTGTTGTTGGTGTTGTTATTCTTGCCGCTACATTGTTGGTGTCGCCATTCCGTTCCGTGGTTTCCGAGTTATTCATATGATTTCCAACTTGTGTGATAATAGTGGGAAGCAATATTTGAAGTTGTTGAGCGATGATGGCGGCAAAGTCGTGGTTTCCATGATGTTGTTGTCATTATTACCCATGTCACATGCCTTCTCTACTCCACGCCCACCGTCATTCCACCCTGGTGCCGCACCACCTCGGCCAGTACTGCGTGTTACTCTCTTTGGTGCCATTGTCTCTGCAAGGGAAAGAACCGTTGAATTCCCAATGTCTATACTTAACGTCCTCAAACATAATATCACGCCACAAATTGGTTCCTAAGGTGTCCACACCGATCTACGTATGCGTAGTCGCATATGTCCACGTGAGTTGTGACGCATTTATAATTATGTTGGCCACCATAATTATAATTGCTTCATTTCACACGTGTGCATACCACCAAGCATACATGTCTCGGCGATTGGTGTTACTTAAGTAGGTAGCCGATCATCATCCGATTCTAAACGGTGAAGGAGGATTTAGGGTAAGTATCTAGGAAGAGTCGCACTTAGTGTATAGGAAATTCCGTTAGGTACTAAAGTCACGATGAGGTTTAGTCGCGGTAGTTCCCAAAGTATCCTCAAGAGAACTCCCATCCTCGGGCAAAATCATCAAATCTATCCGACTTTATAGTAACACTTATTTAGCTCGATCTCGCATCTCATCAAACAAGAACATCACGAGATCAAGTTAGATAAGTGCTCATTGAGCTCCATATCTTTGATGACCCAACTAGATTTTGGGACTCCCTATTGGTACAAGGAAACTACGTTATCTAATGAGGTGGTTCTAGAAGGAATACCTAAGAAAACATATGCACACGCAAAGTGAGTAAGGCAATAGGAAGCGAAAGGATCGACGTGAGAGCGGTTATAGTCTAGGAACTAAAATGCAACCTAGTTCTCTATAACCAAGGCTCGATACCAATCATCACACCCCAAAATATCGCAATGAACGATAGTGTCATTGGGGTATAACGTCATAGCACAAAGTATGGATACGTAAAACGACCTCTATAATGAGACGTTTTGAAAAGTTTACCATTCGATAAATAAGTTAAAGTTTACACCACAAGAAATCACAAGGTTTGATAATACATAGAAAGTTTACAAAACATGTCGAATGGTAATTGTTAAAAGCACAAGACTCAAAGCATGCCATGCGACCCAAAAGCTCCATGAATTGCTATCACCTTAAGACCGAGACAAACATGCTAAAAGTGTCAACACAATGGTTGGTGAGTTCATAAGTTTGTAATAAAATGATTTGCAATACTTTGAGAAATGTTCACACAAGAAAGGCATTGTAATCCACTCGATTCAAGTTCGCCCATACAAAACTTGCAACCCGTGTGTTCACAACCCACCGCCTAAAATAGAATGACAATCATGAATATACGCATTAAAGTAGTTAAAAGTATAAATGTCACCACAAGGGTCTTCCAACAACTCGTGTTGGGATGTTCCTCAACGCTCACGTTGGGATGTATCCATAAAATGGCCTTCCAACATATGAATCTTGGGATGTTCCTCCAACGACTCACGTTGGGTTGTATCCAAATTAATGGCCTTCCAACATATAAATATTGGGATGTTTGTTTAAGTCTAGTCGCAACACGCACCAAGTCTAAAGTATAAGTAATATTGTTTGGCAATAGAGTTTAAATGTTTCGATAAATAAGCATGTATCTACTTCAAATAGTTTATAAGAATTTAAACGAGTAAAAGCGGGTGTGAACTCACTTTGGTGTGATAGATGTGCTAACAAAATGAAGTGCACGAAAGTGAGGCTCGGAAACTATCCGCGACCTAAAATGAATGTTATGACTCGAGTTATGATATGTAATGAGTTATGGTGTTATGATATGCATGCATTTGTATGTTATTTATACCATTGCGGGTTTTGAAAACATCACTCGTCGACGAAAAATACTCTTTTGACGTCTTGACCCTTCAAAATGACCTTACATGTTTTACGTCAAAATGTCATCCTACAATGGTTTTATAATGATTTTGGTGAAATTGCCACTTTTCGTCGCAAAACAATGTCGCCGGAAAATCATGAAATCAACAAAAGTGGCTCGGAAAAGTGGTCGATATACGGTGTACGTCGATCGTTAGAGAACGAACTCGACGGTTTTGGAAAGTTTGTATCGATATCTAAAAGTTTTGGTTCGGGGTTTTCGTTCAAAAGGCCTTGATCATAAAGATATCCAAGGCTCAAGATGGTGGTTTTGTGAATTGTGTGCGAGAAAATGAGTTTCGCCAATCTTTGAACATCCGTAAATAAATAACCATAACTCCGCTTGACAAACGGCTTTTGTTTTGAAAAATATGGCCGATGAACTTGATTTTACTAGAAGACACTTTGTTATAAAAAGTTTTGCATCATAGTTAAAACCGCCGCAAACATGGACGATATAGCTAATGAAAACTTGTTACGTCAAAAATAATATAATTTTGAGAAAATAATACTTACGGCAACTTTATGAAAACGGCCATATATTTGTCGTTTTAAATCCGCTTTCACGTAAAATATGTCCTTAGCTTCGTATCAAGTAAACTAATATATTTTGACTAGTCGAAATAATTTGTGAAGCTTAAGGCTCGTTTTGACCCGAAATATATAAAAGCGCATGCTGTCAATTTCGAAAAATATACTTTTCGTCGCCAAACTTTAAAAATTCACCACGGCTTCGTTATAACTCCGTTTTATCCGCTCAAGCGGCCACGGATTCGCTTTTAAAGTATATTTTCTAATTATCAAGGCCAAAAGGTCGTACCATCAGTGGGTTTTTCCAGAAATACGTTTAAGGACAGAACGTAATATATAGTTTACGAAAATAGTTTTTCTCGGACAAAACCTATTCTAATCCCTTCAAATCAACTCCAAAGCTAATCTAATCCTACCATACACCTTCTTAGGGTGTCATGGGTTCCTAATCACCATCAAGACCAAAGAATAACTTGGGAATAATTATAGGATGACTAGTATGTATATAATAACTCTAAAATCTTGAAATAAATGGTATAAATCACATAACATGCATATAAGCTCCAAAATGAAAAGGAACATATGAAATGAAGAGGAAACATAAAAATGATAAAAAAATGCTTACAAGTGATATGATGAGGTGATTAGAACCAAGGATTAAGCCTAAACACCCTAGGTTTTTATTTCAAAACCTAAACAAGAGTGTTATCTAGATTGTATAAACACTAGAGCATGAAAAATTTTGTGATCCCTTGAATCTACTTGAAGGCCGGTTATGGAGCCAAAGGAAGAAGAGAAAACTTCTTAACACTTGAAAGAGAAATGAGGTGAATGAAAATAATGAATATTGTGTAAAAATATCTAAGTAAGACTTTTTGTACAAATTTTGATACATCCTCCTATAATGGCGGATTTCATGGATCTTGTATCCCAAAATACTTTTTTTTTTTTTTTTTTAAAAGTTTATTTGCATATATATTTGTAAGACTTGTAAAGAAAAGTATAAGTAAAGTATAATTATTATTAACTTGTGTAGTAATTGGTAATACTTGGTGTAAGTAAGTTTTATTAGATCAAATTATAATGTAATGAGATGATAAAAATTGTAAAAATACTTTCCTTGTGAAATTTGGGTGATAAAATAATTATCGTAAAATTTTTAAGAAAACGCACGTAATAATTAAACGTTAATAATTAAAATACCAAATAAATTTGAAACACTAGGAAAACTAAAATATAGTTTTATAAACTAAATGTAAGTTTAAAATACCTCGGGATCATTTTTGAAAGTAACGGGTTAATAATCAAAATAAAAACTCACGCGATAAAAATTATTAAATATAAAAATTACGCATTTAATGTGAAATGCAAAAATCATGAATGAACCGTTATGAGATGATGAATATGGAATATGAGAATGACCGGAAAATGAGAATTGTGACAATTTGTAATGACACACTATGTTTATCACACAAATTTCTTTGACACATATGTAGTAACACACAATTTTTTTTAAATACATTTTAGTGACACACTAATTATTATAACATATTTTAATAACAAATTAAGTCTTTTGACACATTTAATTTCATAAGTAAAGTTACGGCAAAACAGTTGATATACAATCCCAAAAGAAACAAATTCAAGATCCTAAAACCTGCTACTCGTACCATCTTTAACAAACTGTTCCATATAGGCATATACCATCTTTAACAAGTATCACCTGCTATGATGAAAATTATCGTAACCGTCAACTTTCGTTTTTTGCCAAACCAAACATGAGTTACTATCATTAACACCAATCTGATAGACTTGGTCAATAAAAATAAAAGTAAATGAATTTTGATCAAATAAAAATATAGAAGACACAACTTATTGCAAATATCAATAAAAAAATCCAGCATCAAAAAGTCACAAACAATTGTAAAAAAATATTAAAAGAGTTGCATCACTTGGTCGAACATTAAATCCGAAATAAATCGGAGTTTTGATGTCCTTGTCTTGGTATCGTCATTTGCAAATAGAAACAAATAAATTTTGATCAAAGAAAGAGATTAACAGATCTTTAACGATCCAAACTATAAAAGAAAGGATATCGGGTTTTTATTTATGTCGGTTAACAAATCTTTAAAGATCCAAACTAACCCATCATCGATCCAAGATTCTTTCATAAAGATAAGAAAAAATGAAAATCGGAAAAAACGGAACATAAATATAACAAGTGAAATGAAATAAAGTTCTTGGTGGATGAGATCTAAAAAGTGACGAGAGGATGGAGTTTTTTGAGATCTAAATAAGTGACGGCAGTTTTTTTATTTGTGGTGATAATAACTGTGTGTAGAAGGTTAAACAATGATAAACAAAGAATGAAACATACCAAAAGTGCCCTTTTGATTAATTTTCTCATAGTAATTATAATTTAATACCTATTTCATTTTATTTAATTAAAAATGCAACTTGTCATGTTTATATTGGTTCCTATTGTTCACTATCTTAAATGTGTTCACCACTTATACATAGATCTATATACACATACATATACACACACACACACACACACACATATATATATATATATATATATATATATATATATATATATATATATATATATATATATATACATATATATATATATATATATATATACATATATATATATATATATATATATATATATATATATATATATATATATATATATAGGGAAAAGTTAAAATAAAAAGACGAATATCGATGCACTACGTAAAAAGATATTTTTTAAAAAAATTCGCGAAAAAATCCAAAAATATTCTACAAGGTCAGGTATACTGGTGCAAAAAAATTTTTTGAAAGAATTTTTTCTAATTTTGGGTTTTTATACGTTTTTTAATGCACAAAAATCGAATTTTAATGCGCAAAATTTTTTTGATGCACACAAATTTCAACTTATTTTAGTTTGATAAGCAATGTTATTTCTGAAAAAGTATCCACTTTTAGAAATACTTCTTTCACAACCTTTTTATGCACCAACATACCATATCTTGTGGAATTTGTTTAAATTTTTCATGAACTTAAAAATCTTTTTACGTGAATACGGATATTTGTCTTTTATTTGATCTTTATCCTATATATATATATATATATATATATATATATATATATATATATATATATATATATATATATATATATATATATATGGATGGATCCAATGAGAAGTAAATTAAAATAAAGTGGTTGAAGTGACCAAAATCACGTATTTGAGATGCAACGACTTGCATTAGATGCGTTCTATTCATATAGATGCAACATCGTGAGTTTCGAAAGTTAATTTGATGTATAGATGGTGCAAATTGATTTTCGTGATTTCGGCGTGTAGATGAACAAAAACAAGAGAAATCATGAAATGCATCTAATATACATATATGCATATGATTAAAAAGCTAGAAAACACACTATGAATTGTAATGATATAAGATTATAGGGATGCATCTAATTTAGGTGGGTGCATATCGAATTTGCGGTTATAGTTCTTTTATTCCTTCTTATTTTAAGTAATATTCTTATTTTATCCTAACTCTCTCTCTCTCTCTATCTATATATATATATATATATATATATATATATATATATATATATATAGAATCCGGATCGATTGAGAAGAGTTTGAGATTGAGAAGAATGAGAAATAATATTAACCCTTCATCTCATCAAACCAAGTCAAGGGTAAGATTGACAATTTTCAATTTTCAAATTTTATGGTTCATTTATTATCCATTCTTATATTATCTTAAAAGGCGGGTAACATTGTGCAAAACAAGCATTTAATGCAAACTTTGCAAAATTAGGCTGAAGCTTATTTTTGAGGTTCAGTGTCACACCGCAGTAAGTCCTTTAACATTAATAATCTTTCATGAACTTGCAAAACAACCCCAAGGTTTAAATGTCGTTCTGAAAGTAAGTTCTTTAAGAATCCCACGCGTCATGGGTTTCAACACTCGTTATAACTAAAGAGCGGGCGGTGGGTTGGTTTTCGGACATGTGGCTCAAATTAATTGGCTGAGCATTAAATGAGCATTAAATGCTACTCCACCGCCTCTTTTGCCCCTAAAATTCCAGATCCTTCCCTTGCTCACAGAAACACACACACACGAAACCAAGACACTCATATCAAAACACAATATACACTCCAACCGGCTTCTCTTCCCAACCGACTTGCTCTTCACCGGTGATTTCCGTGAACCAGGTTTGCTGCTTCATACATCCAGATCAGTATCAAACCTTCCACACACATATTCAAGATCGTAGCAGCAGTTGTTATTTTTTCAATTTATTTTCTTTTATTTTCTCCTTTCAATTTATTTTCACTTCGATCGACTTATTCGGGTTTAATTTTTCAGATTTCAGAGGGAAGAATAAAGAAGAGAAGTGAAAAGTAAAGTTGGAAAAACTTTAGATTTTCTGGATATACTATCGCTACAACTTTCGGTAAGTATAATCAATGTTTTTTATAATTTAACTAATAAAAACTGATTAGGTTTATTATTTTAAGAAAATTTGATGGATTTTTTTAAGTTCAAACGAATCCGAAGGCCGGTGGTATGCTTATGCGAAGGTGCGGTGGATGAGCTCAAAATAACTTAAGAGGGTATGGTTCTCTAATAAGGTTAAAATATGTGTTCTTCTTTAAAAATAAGATTAGGGTTCGTTTGTGTTTTTATTTTTATGCATTGGGTACTTCGAAATTTAGGTGTATATTCATTTGGGTATGGTTGAGTTGGTGTTATTTAATTTAGGATTGTGTAATTGAAAAAGGTTTTTAATTATAGGTGCGTTGGAAACATAGTCATTAAGAGATAATGACTTTCACATTTCGATGCTAAACGACCCCTTTACATGTCGAAGCGACTCATATGATGAGCCTGCTATAATTATGTTGGCTGTTTACCTTTCCTACGCTAATGATTTGCAGTTATTCAGATGGCCACGGTTGCGGCTAATCTTTGGCTTGGACGTCAGAAACACCGGTAATTTGCCTCTCAAATACCTTTTTTCACAGCTCATAATATGCTTCGTATAGATTACAGCGATGTTTAGCTATTATCTGTCTACATGTTGGTTAGGTTATTTATTAGATTTATGGCCTCTTATTAGTGATAAGAAGCTTGGGGAATTGGACATATTAGAGACATTTGAAGTTACACCAAGTCTTTGCAAGGTCATGTGTTGTTACAGCTATTTATCATATATAAAAAGATAGTCATCATGCCACTTATGCCAATAATCAATCGAGCCATCCTATAATTAAATGCAGTCGAGCTTATTTGTGCTTACATTATTTTATTGCTTCATAGAACATATAACTAACCTTTTAAGTATATTGCTGCTTTGTTGCATACAAGCTATAATTGGTACTTTAACTTACATTAATCTTTAACAGTTGAAGAAGCTTCGAGAAAGAAATATGAGAGGAGAAGGGCTAGAAAAAGGTTGTAGCAGTTCGCAAAGGAATAATGGAAGGAAGCGCTTGACGGCAAAGGGTAACTTGGTTTTTTCAATCAAAATAACTGACTAAGGTTTGGTCTTAGGCTGTGTTCCAGTTTCGTGTCTCAGTTTTTAAGGTTTTAAAGATTGCGTTTATGATTGTCCGCGTGATTATTTGGTTAATTTATGTTTGGGTGTTTTATGTGGGTTTTCTTTTTTATGGTGATTAAGATTTTGGACTTTGCATATAATGTGTTTGATGAAATGTTTGGGTTAAAAGCAGTGGGTATGTAACTACAGCACTTTTAACTTCTATAGTCACGTTTTTGCCAATCATATCTTCATACGTTTATGTGGTTGATAGTAGATTCAATATGTAAAGTGAAGTTATTTTAATGTTCCATAAAAAGCTCATCAAAGTAATGTGCTTTCTATAGCAGAATATCATTTTGAGTCGATGTCTAAATGAACAAGCTTACAGGAAGTAACGTAGCAGAATAGTGATTCAGTTATGCTTCAAAGGGTATAACCTTAATGCATTTTTTAGGTTGTTTTGTTTTTTGGTGATTTTGGTGTATCGAGTTAATTAATATTTTGTTTTCTTGATTCAGGGGTTTTATATCATTATGAGAAGCACTTCGTGTTCTTGCAGGGTACAACGAAAAAACATCTGATATGAAATTAAGAGAAGAGGTAAGATTGAAAAAATAAAATTGAAGTTCTCTTAGCTGTTTATATTATTAGCGGATTCATTCAAAGATTTAATATTAAAATGTTATGCGGATATTAAATCAAGAGACCTGTAGCCAAACTTTTAGTGATAAATGGTGCATGATAGAAATAAAACATCCAGGCATATAATGTGAATGACTTAACAGACCGTGTACAGGTGAATGTGAAGGACTGGAATACCCGAACCTCTACATCAGGCTAAAAATTGCAGAAGACGAGCGACACTATGCTGCAGTTACTGGATATGGAAGTTCAAGCTGAGATTATGGAGCATTGGATAGTGGCAATTGAAATTTTAGCCGCTTTATAAGGGGAGGTTAATAGTTTGATAGAACATGTGCTGGATGATTATTATTATTTACATTTGTTGGTTGGGTTGCTATAGGCCACGGGGCATGCAATCGGTGTGATGAAGATTGATCAGGTTAAGAACAACCCGTACATCAGCTACACCAGGTTCCATTTCCACATCTAACGAACAGGTTTGCTTATTCTTTCAAAGGTTATTTCCACAAATCAACAAACAAGGAACTAAAATTGAATAACAAACATAATTTGTGCATTTAGGAGGCTGAGGTGGGGTCTAGAATGGGTACGTTTAGGGGCTGAAATGGGGTGGCTTTAGGTGCTGAAATTGCTGTGTTTGAGGGCTGAAATGGGGTCTTAAACGAGTGGGTTTAGGGGCTCAAATGGGTGGTTTTGTAGAGTAAAATGGGTTAAAGTTTTGGGGCTGAAATCTGGATGTTTAGGTGCTGAAATAGGGGCTGAGACGGGTGTGTTTGAGTGCTGAAACGGGGGCTGAATTGGGTGCGTTTAAATGCTGAAAATGGGACCAACAGGGTATACAAAAGCATTAACATAATAGCTTTTCCTATACATTTAATGATGAAATAACAAAATAAATATTTATTTCTAAAGTTTTAAAAGTCAAAACAATTTTCTATCAAGACTAGAGAGACTTATAAACAAACATGTCCAATGCATAATCATAATAACATATTATGAAAAACTATCCAGAAATAATAAGTGCTATTTTTATTGTGACATCTAGGAAAATGTTGGTAACTTACAAGGCTGATGGGCACACCGGCCATGGAAGGAAATGATCAGAGCGGGATGCTAAGGTGTAGGAGAGTGTCCGCCCGCTTGGGGAACATGACCATTTTCTGCCAACTCCTCTCCTACATAACCAACCA